>CM061748.1:89014875-89614875 GCA_030979885.1 Lolium multiflorum | reverse complement strand
AAGTTCTCTAGATGAATGGAGAAGTGAAGCTTATGAAAATGCTAAACTCTTTAAAGAAAAAGTTAAGAAGTGGCATGATAGAAGGATCATCAAAAGAGAATTTAATGTTGGAGATCAAGTTCTATTGTATCGGTCTCGTCTCAGATTCTTTGCAGGGAAATTACTCTCGAAGTGGGAAGGACCATATGTTGTTGAGGAGGTGTATCGTTCAGGAGCAATTAAAATTAGCTCTCTCCAAGGCAATGCCACACAAGTGGTGAATGGACAAAGACTCAAGCATTATATCTCGGGTGATTCCTATAATGTTGATGTTGATATTATTCAAGTGGAAACACCGGAGGCTTTCATCAAAGGACAAATTGACAGTCCGCCAGAACTCGACTTTGAATAGGTAACAGTATAGGTAATAAAAAGTCCGCGTTTACCTTTCCGAACATTATTTCTGCTGTTTTTAGAAAATATGAAAAATTACGGAATCGAAACGGAGTGGAAAAGACGCACGAGGGCGTGCCACCATAGGCCGGCGCGGGCCCCACCCTGGCCGCGCCGACCTATGGTCTGGCCGCCTCGTGTGTCCCGTTTCCACTCGTTTCGACCTGGAACCTTCCTTTTGTCGTGAAATTTTTGCTATATAATCCCCCGGACCCCTGGAGGTCCGTAATATCGTTTTCTCGTCGTGTTTTGTTTCGAGCTGTTTTCTGCCAGGATCTGCTTCGGATCTAGATCCATCATGTCTTCGTCGGGAACTCAGAAGGACAGCTTCTTTGAGGACGTCGTCAACCCGTACATGAACGAGCTGAAGATGCACCCCAAAGAGTTGCAGCTCGTGGATGGAGAGTTGCAGATCAAAGATGTCCAGGGTCCTAAGGGAGAAGGGAGCTTGGAAGACAGGATGGAGAAGCTGGAACAAGAGGTTTTCAACTACAAGAAGATGGCTGAGCGTGAAGTGGATATCTTTCACAAGATTGTGTCTGAACTCATTGATGGACACAAGAAGGAGACTGCAAAGCTGTGGGACGATATCTTCTCACTTCACGACACCACCAACAAACTCCAAGCTCAACTCTATGATGTCCATAATCAGAACTGTGAGTATGAAAACAGGTTTAAGCGCATAAGTCATGCTGCTAGTTTCAGGTTTCCGGAAACCAAGATGTCTTTTGTTGATGGAGGGCCTCTTCCATGGAAGTCTGATGACGACAAAGATTCACCATCATCACCGAAGGAGTAATTCATCATCGGTATTGGCATCCCCTTGGTTTGTTCCAAGCTTGGGGGAGTGCCGCGGTATCACATCACCACCACCTTTATCTTTTACTATCAAGTAGTGTCATATCATGAGTAGGGAAGTTATCATATGGAATAGTATGCAATGTGGAAGTATCTCTCTTAGTTAGTTATCTATGTATCCGTTGGTGTGAGTTATCGTTATGGAATATTAATGAGAAGTCTTATCATTTACTTTTTGCACACCTTATTTTAGTTTGCAATCTCCATTATATGATTACTCTTGACATGAGTATTGATATCACTTTGGGAGCATTAAGTAAATCTATTTGGTTTTGGCAAACTTAGCATTGGTCAATAGCAACAACATCTTGATGTTTAATGAAGAGAGAAATACACTTAGATACATTATTCTATTATCTCTATGCTTAGTATTCTAAAGTTAAAATTGCTTGTGCTTATGAGAAAGATGCATGATTGTTCTATCATATGTATATTTGTTTGTTTCCCTCAACCTTTATGCTTGCTATCAAACCTTGCTAGCCAAAGACCTGTATCGAGAGGGAATGCTTCTCATACATCCATAACCTTAGACCAAACCTATGCCATTTGTGTCCACCATACCTACCTACTACATGGTATTTTCTGCCATTCCAAGTAAATACTTCATGTGCTACCTTTAAATTATTCAAACTATACTACTCTTATTTGTGTCAATGTTTTATAGCTCATGAGGAAGTATGTGGTGTTTCATCTTTCAATCTTGTTGGGCGGACTTTCACCAATGGACTAGCGGCACATCCGCTTATCCAATAACTTTGCAATAAGAGCTGGCAACGGGGTTCCCAGCCCCAATTAATAACTTTCATTAATAATTCTCTTCACATGTTTTGCTCTGATTTATCAGTAAGCAACTTAATTTTGCAATAGACACTCCTCCATGGTATGTGAATGTTGGAAGGCACCCGAGGATTCGGTTAGCCATGGATTGAGAAAGCCAAGGTTGGGGGGAGTGTCATCCTTAATAAAACTAAAATACATGTGTAAACAAAAGAGAAGGGGGATGATCTACCTTGCTGGTAGAGATGCCGTCCCTCATGGGAGCCGCTCTTTGAAGGTTCGTTTGGCAAGGGGGTTAGAGTGCCCGCTACCATTCGTTGACAACAACAAACACCGCTCAAAATCTTACTTTTATGCTCTTTATATGATTTCAAAACTTGAAAAGCTCTAGCACATGATTTAATCCCTGCTTCCCTCTGCGAAGGGCCTATCTTTTACTTTTATGTTGAGTCAGTAAACCTATTTCTCTCTATCTCAAGCAAGCAATTGAGTTGTTGTGAACCAATCATTTATGCTATGATTCAGTTAATCATGTCTTTTATGCTTTCTTGTTTAGTACCAATTTTATCTGAATGAATATGACTTTGAAGTTATCAATGATTATGAAGAGATTGTCATGCTTAAATATGAAGGCTCAGCTATAAATTCTAATATGAAAGCTTTGTTTAGAAGTACAATCCGTTAGTAGTTCTCTGACCAAGAACAAAGTTTGCCATCACCAATTATGATTTCTTATGCACCTTTACTTGTGATTTCTCTTTACTTATTTCGAGATGAGTTATATGAGGAAGTTGTTTACTAGAATGTCTTGTGTGAATGAATATGATGCTTCTTGTCCGTATTTTATTTATCGACTCTTCACTCCATAAACATGTGGTCTCGTTTATCGAGCTCAGTTTCGCTTGGGGACAAGCGAGGTCTAAGCTTGGGGGAGTTGATACGTCCAATTTGCATCACTATTTTGTATCATAATTTGCTGTTATTCATTGATATATTTCATATTGGGACACAATACTTATGTTATTTCATCTATTTTGCATGTTTCATCATTATTGGAGGATCAAGCACCGGAGCCAGGATTCTGCTGGAAAAAGCACCGTCAGAACGCAATATTTCGGAAGATCAACTGTGGAAGGGAATTTCACGTAAATTCCTATTTTTCCAGATGACGGAGGGAGCCAGAAGGGGAAGAAGAGAGGGGCCACTGTGGGCCCAGACCATAGGGCGGCGCGGCCCAAGGCCGGCCGCGCCACCCTCTGCTCTGGGGCCCACGACCCTTTCGCCTCCTTTTCTTCGCGTACTCCTTCGTCCCGAAAACCTAAGCCACAGAGAGGACCTCACGAAGGGTTACAGCCGCCTCTGCGGGGCGGAGAACACCAGAGAGAAAAGAGCTCTCCGGCGGGCAGGAATCCGCCGGGAAATTCCCTCCCGGAGGGGGAAATCGACGCCATCGCCATCGTCATCGAGCGGGACATCATCTCCATCATCATCATCATCATCTCCACCATCTACACCGCCATCACCACCGCTGCACCTCGTCATCGCTGTAGCAATTCGGGTTAAATCTTGATTGTTTGATAGGGGAAACTCTCCCGGTGTTATTCTATACTTGTTGTAGATGCTATTGAGTGAAACCATTGAACCAAGGTTTATGTTCAGATTGTTATTCATCATCATATCACCTCTGATTGTATTCCATATGATGTCTCGTGAGTAGTTCGTTTAGTTCTTGAGGACATGGGTGAAGTCTAAATGCTAGTAGTGAATTATGGTTGAGTAATATTCAATGTTATGATATTTAAGTTGTGGTGTCATTCTTCTAGTGGTGTCGTGTGAACGTCGACTACACGACACTTCACCATTTATGGGCCTAGGGGAGTGCATCTTGTATTCGGTTGCTAATTGCGGGGTTGCCGGAGTGACAGAAACCTAAGCCCCCGTTAGTATATCGATGCAAGAGGGATCGCAGGATCTCAGAGTTTAAGGCTGTGGTTAGATTTATCTTAATTACTTTCTTGTAGTTGCGGATGCTTGCAAGGGGTATAATCACAAGTATGTATTAGTCCTAGGAAGGGCGGTGCATTAGCATAGGTTCACCCACACAACACTTATCAAAACAATGAAGATTATTAAACCACATGAAGCGAAAGTACTAGACTAAAATCCCCATGTGTCCTCAGGAACGTTTGGTCATTATAAGTAAACAAACCGGCTTGTCCTTTGTGCTAAAAAGGATTGGGCCACTCGCTGCAATTATTTCTCTTGCATTTTATTTACTTGTACTTTATTTATCTGCAATATCAAAACCCCCTGAATACTTGTCTGTGAGCATTTACAGTGAAACCTTCATCGAAACTGCTGCCAACACCTTCTGCTCCTCGTTGGGTTCGACACTCTTATTTATCGAAAGTACTACGATACACCCCCTATACTTGTGGGTCATGAGCTGAAAAGGTTGGAGGCAAATACTTCGAAACAATAAAGTTAGCATAATCTGCATACCAAGGGCTCTCTCGCGAGCTCACCTTTATTACAGCCAATTGTTCATTTGGAAAACTATCATTAACAGGAACAGGATCATAAGCAATATTTTCCAATCTAGACAAATTATCAGCAACAGGATTATCAGCACCTTTCCTATCTATAATATGTAAATCAAATTCTTGCAAAAGAAGTACCCATCTAATAAGCCTTGGCTTAGCATCTTTCTTTGTCATAAGGTATCTAATTGCAGCATGATCAGTATGAATTGTAACCTTCGAATCAACAATATAGGGTCTAAACTTATCACAAGCAAAGACTACAGCTAACAATTCTTTTTCAGTTGTAGCATAATTTCTTTGAGCAGCATCAAGAGTCTTACTAGCATAATGAATAACATTTAATTTTTTATCTACCCGCTGTCCAAGAACAGCGCCTACAGCAAAATCACTAGCATCACACATAATTTCAAAAGGCAAATTCCAATCAGGAGGTTCGACTATAGGAGCAGTTGTTAAGGCTTTCTTTAGAGTTTCAAAAGCTTCCTTACAATCATCATCAAAAACAAAAGGTACATCTTTTTGAAGAAGATTAGTAAGAGGCTTTGAAATTTTAGAGAAATCTTTAATAAATCTCCTATAAAACCCAGCATGACCAAGAACACTACGAATACCTTTAACATCCCTCGGATAGGGCATCTTCTCAATTGCTTCAACTTTAGCTCTATCAACTTCAATACCTCTCTCGGAAATTTTATGTCCCAATACAATTCCTTCATTAACCATAAAGTGGCATTTCTCCCAATTAAGAACAAGGTTAGTTTCTTCACATCTCTGCAAAACTTTATCGAGGTTTCGCAAGCAATTATCAAAAGAATTCCCATAGACAGAAAAATCATCCATGAACACCTCTACAATACTTTCGCAAAAACCATGAAAAATAGCAGACATGCATCTTTGAAAAGTAGCAGGAGCATTACATAAACCAAAAGGCATACGCCTATAAGCATAAGTTCCATAAGGACAAGTAAAAGTGGTTTTCTCTTGATCTTTAGCTTTAACAGCAATTTGTGAAAACCCAGAATAACCATCAAGAAAGCAAAAATGAGTATTTTTAGATAACCTTTCTAGCATTTGATCAATAAAGGGTAAAGGGTAATGATCTTTCTTAGTAACTTTATTAACTTTTCGAAAATCAATGCACATTCTATAACCTACAACTATTCTTTGAGGAATAAGCTCATCATTATCATTAGGCACAACAGTCATTCCTCCTTTCTTAGGAACACAATGCACAGGACTAACCCATCTACTATCAGCAATAGGATATATAATACCAGCTTCAAGAAGTTTTAATACCTCGTTCCTTACCACCTCTTTCATCTTCGGAATTAGACGACGTTGATGTTCAACAACAGGCTTTGCATCTTCTTCCATATTAATAGCATGTTGGCAAATAGAAGGAGAAATCCCTTTCAAATCATCAAGAGTATAGCCAATAGCTCCTCGGTGTTTCTTCAATATTTCCAATAACCTTTCTTCCTCAATCTCTGAAAGCTTAGAACTAATAATAACAGGATATATTTTCTTATCATCAATATGAGCATATTTAAGATTATCAGGTAAAGGCTTTAAATCAAAAACAGGATCTTCCTTTGGTGGCGGTGTTGTACCCAAATCTTCCACCGGTAAATCATGCTTGAGAATAGGTTGGCGAAGAAAAATTTCCTCAAGCTCATCTCTTTCTTTCCTAAAAGCTTCACTTTCGCTATTCTCCAAATGTTGCTGCAAAGGATTATTAGGAACAAGAACAATAGATGCACATGCTCCATTTTAAAATCATTACTAGGCAAGTCAACTTTATAAGGAGTTTTGGTAAATTTAGAAAAGTTAAATTCATAAGGTTCACCAGCAAATCTAGTCAAAATTTTCTCTTTCTTACAATCTATAATAGCTCCACAAGTATTTAGAAAAGGTCTACCAAAAATGATAGGACAATGATCACTAGCAGCAGAACCAAGTACCAAAAAGTCAGCAGGATATTTAATCTTACCACATAGAACTTCCACATCTCGAACAATACCAATTGGAGAAATAGTTTCTCTATTAGCCAGATGAATAACCACATCAATATCTTCAAGTTCACAAGAACCAATTTCGTGCATAATCTCCGTGTAAAGCTCATAAGGAATAGCACTAACACTTGCACCAATATCACATAAACCATAATAGCAATGATCACCAATTCTAACAGATAGCATAGGAACACTAACTTGTTTGGATTTATTAGGATGTGAAACAATATTAGAAGCATCTTCACAGAAAATAATATGACCATCCTCCACATTTTCAGTCACAAGATCTTTAACTATTGCAACAGCAGGTTCAATTTTAATTTGTTCTTCAGGTTCTCTAGGTTTCTTTTCACTTTTATTAACGCACTAGATATGACAGAGTACTCCTTCATTTTAGCAGGGAAAGGAGTTTTTTCAATATAAGCTTCAGGAATAACATTATCAACAGTTTCAATCACTACACATTTGTTTACAGATGAATCAACTTTATCCTTATACGGTTCATGATACTTATCAAAATTCTTCTTAGGCAGTTCATAATGAGAGGCAAAAGCTCTATAAAGATTTGCAACAACTTGGGAATCAAGACCATATGTAGCACTCATATTACGAAATTTATCAGTATCCATAAAAGCTTCAATACATTTATAATCATAAATTATACCTGATTCTCTATCTTTGTCATTCTCCCATCCTTCGGTATTTTCTTGGATCCGATCAAGAAGGTCCCTTTTAAACTCTTCATTCTTGCGTGTAAATGATCCAGAACAAGAAGTATCCAGCAAGGTCTTGTCTTGAAAAGAAAGTCTTGCATAGAAATTATCAATAATAACATTACCAGGAAGCTCATGAATGGGGCATTTGAGCATTAAAGACTTCAATCTCCCCCAAGCTTGGGCAATACTTTCTCCATCATGAGGCTAGAAATTATATATGCGGTTCCGATCTTTGTGAATTTCACTTGGAGGATAAAATTTGGAATAAAATAAAGGCACAATGTCCTCCCAATCAATAGAATCACCATTCTTCAGCAATTTATACCAGTGCGCCGCTTTACCAGACAGCGATATAGTGAATAGTTTCTTCCTAACTTCATTCATAGAAATACACACATTTGAATAACCCGCATAATTCATGCAAAAACAATAAATGATCACCGGGATGGACAGTTCCATCCCCTTCATAGCGGTTATCCATAACACGTTCAATAATTTTCATAGGTATTTTATATGGTACTACTTCCTCACCTGGCGCTTCATCCACTACCGTTGCAGTAGTAGTAGATTTCCCAAATAGAAATTGAAGAGAAGATCTCTCCATAATGACTTATAGCAGCAGGCAGAAATAAAATCAGCACAAACAGTAAATTTCCTTACCAATTCCGCTTACCAATAGCGCTTCACTCCCCGGCAACGGCGCCAGAAAATAGTCTTGATGACCCACAAGTATAGGGGGTGTATCGTAGTATCTTCGATAAGTAAGAATGTCGATCCCAACGAGGAGCAGAAGGTGTTGGCAGCAGTTTCGATGGAGGATTCACTGTAAATGCTCACAGACAAGTATTCGGGGGGTTTTGATATTGCAGATGAATAAAGTACGAGTAAGTAAAATGCGAGAGAAATAATTGCAGCGAGTGGCCCAATCCTTTTTAGCACAAAGGACAAGCCGGTTTGTTTACTTATAATGACCAAACGTTCCGAGGACACACGGGGATTTTAGTCTAGTACTTTCGCTTCATGTGGTTTAATAATCTTCATTGTTTTGATAAGTGTTGTGTGGGTGAACCTATGCTAATGCACCGCCCTTCCTAGGACTAATACATACTTGTGATTATACCCCTTGCAAGCATCCGCAACTACAAGAAAGTAATTAAGATAAATCTAACCACAGCCTTAAACTCTGAGATCCTGCGATCCCTCCTGCATCGATATACTAACAGGGGCTTAGGTTTCTGTCACTCCGGCAACCCCGCAATTAGCAACCGAATACAAGATGCACTCCCCTAGGCCCATAAATGGTGAAGTGTCGTGTAGTCGACGTTCACACGACACCACTAGAAGAATGACACCACAACTTAAATATCATAACATTGAATATTACTCAACCATAATTCACTACTAGCATTTAGACTTCACCCATGTCCTCAAGAACTAAACGAACTACTCACGAGACATCATATGGAATACAATCAGAGGTGATATGATGATGAATAACAATCTGAACATAAACCTTGGTTCAATGGTTTCACTCAATAGCATCTACAACAAGTATAGAATAACACCGGGAGAGTTTCCCCTATCAAACAATCAAGATTTAACCCGAATTGCTACAGCGATGACGAGGTGCAGCGGTGGTGATGGCGGTGTAGATGGTGGAGATGATGATGATGATGATGGAGATGATGTCCCGCTCGATGACGATGGCGATGGCGTCGATTTCCCCCTCCGGGAGGGAATTTCCCCGGCGATTCCTGCCCGCGGAGAGCTCTTTTCTCTCTGGTGTTCTCCGCCCCGCGAGGCGGCTGTAACCCTTTGAGGTCCTCTGTGGCTTAGGTTTTCGGGACGAAGGAGCGCGAAGAAAAGGAGGCGAAAGGGGCTGTGGGGCCCCCGAGCACAGGGTGGCGCGGCCGGGCCTTGGGCCGCCGCCGTCTGGGCCACGATGGCTCTTCTCTTCTCCCCCTTCGGCTCCCTCCGTCATCGGAAAAATAGGAATTTACGTGAAATTCCCTTCCACAGTTGATCTTCCGAAATATTGCGTTCGACGGTGCTTTTTCCAGCAGAATCCTGGCTCCTGCTGATCCTCCAATAATGATGAAACATGCAAAATAGATGAAATAACATAAGTATTGTGCCCCAATATGAAATATATCAATGAATAACAGCAAATTATGATACAAAATAGTGATGCAAATTGGACGTATCAGGCAGCTCACAAGATCCAACAATGAAGCACAACAAGGAGAAGACGACCATCTAGCTACTGCTATGGACCCATGGTCCAGGGGTGAACTACTCACTCATCACTCCGGAGGCGATAATGGCGATGAAGAGTCCTCCGGAGATGAATCCCCTCTCCGGCAGGGTGCCGGCGATCTCCTGAATCCCCGAGATGGGATTCGCGGCGGCGTCTCTGGAAGGTTTTCCGTATCGTGGCTCTCGGTACTGGGGTTTCGCGACGGAGACTTTAAGTAGGCGGAAGGTCAACGGGGGGGGCCGAGGTGCCCGGGGGTAGGGCCGCGCGGCCAGGGCCTGGGCCGCGCCGCCTGCCCCCGTGGCCCCACTTCGTTATCTCTTCGGTCTTCTGGAAGCTTCGTGCAAAAATAGGACCCTGGGCGAAAGTTTCGTCCAATTCCGAGAATATTTCCTTACTAGGATTTCGAAACCAAAAACAGAAAACAGCAACTGGCTCTTCGGCATCTTGTTAATAGGTTAGTTCCAGAAAATGCATAAATATGACATATAATGTGCATAAAACATGTAGGTATCATCAATAAAGTAGCATGGAACATAAGAAATTATCGATACGTTGGAGACGTATCGGGTAGCGTACTACCGGTAGTACCGGTAGGAGCCGATCCTTTTTCCTCTTTTCCTCTCCAACCATGTTACCTCGCGACACACACATAAAACCAGAAAACCTATAAGCTACGCTTCAATCTTTCGATCATGACGTGTTCAGCGAGGGCACCGTGCACCTGCAAATCTATCAAAGACAATCTTTGCACACGGTTAAATTCATTCAAGTGTATCAAACACACAAAACCCGGGATATAGACCTTGCTCTTTCACCGGTCCTTGCACGGGCCCGCCTGGCAGGGGCACAGATGCTTCGTCTTCCGCGGCATTACTTACGGGCGGCGCGCTGCAAATTTTCCAGGGCCGCGTTAATGGCGCGCCTCGGCTCGCGAGCGTGCGCTGGCTGGCGGTGTCGCAGTGGCAGGACATTGAAGGCGAGATGGCGTCCGAGCCTCTTAAAGGAACGATGCCGCCCATTTCCGTGACCAAACCATTGCCAGACCCCACCCTATCCACCCAACCGACGCCATGGGGAGTGATGTCTACGTGTGCTTCTATTCTTGTAGACAGTGTTGGGCCTCCAAGAGCAGAGGTTTGTAGAACAGCAGCAAGTTTCCCTTAAGTGAATCACCCAAGGCTTATCGAACTCGGGGAGGTAGAGGTCAAAGATAGTCCTCTCAAGCAACCCTGCAATTAAGATACAAGAAGTCTCTTGTGTCCCCAACACACCTAATACACTTGTCAGATGTATAGGTGCACTAGTTTGGCGAAGAGATAGTAAAACACATGTGGTATAGATGGTGGTAATATTGCAGGAAGTAAAGATGCAGTAAAACAGTAAACAAGCGATGTTTGCAGTATTTGGAAACAAGGCCTAGGGATCCTACTTTCGCTAGTGGACACTCTCAACATTGATCACATAATAAATAAATAACTTCTCCTCACTTGTGCTACATTCACACTCTCTTGTTGGATAACAAACACCAGTCATTGTGTAGGGATACAAGAGCTCCCTCAAGCCGGAGTAAACAAGCTCCACAACATTCGGCATTCATATTTAAGTAACCTCTAGAGTGCATAATAGACCATTGCAATTTAGACCGAGTACTAACATAGCATACACTGTCACATTAAGCTATGAAAGGGGGAATAGATCACATCAATACTATAATAGTAATAGTTAACTTCATAACCTACAAAGATTACAATCATAACCTACGCCAAGTACTACATGATGCACACACCGTCACCTTTACATCATGAAGGAGGAATAGACTACTTTAATAACATCACTAGAGTAGCACATAGATTAATAGTGATACAAAGCTCATCATATGGATCTCAATCATGTAAGGCAGCTCATGAGATCATTGTATTGAGGTACATGAGAGAGAGATTAACCACATAGCTACCGGTAGAGCCCTCAGCCTCGGGGAGAACTACTCCCTCCTCATCATGGGAGACAACAACGGCGATGAAGATGGCGGTGGTGTCGATGGAGATGGATTCGGGGCAATTCCCCGTCCCGGCGGCGTGCCGGAACAGAGACTTCGTCCCCGAACTTGACTTCGCGATGGCGGCGGATGCGTAACTTTTCTCGTCCCGTGGCTTATGTTTTTAGGGTTTTCGAGGCGGAGAGACTTTATAGGCGGAAGGGCAGCCTCGGTGGAGACCTGGTGGTCCCACACCATAGGGGGCGCCCCCCTTGGTCGCGCCGCCCTGTGGGGTGGGGCCCCCAGGGCTCTCCTCTGGTGCCTCTCTGGCTCTCGGAAGCTTCGTGGAAAAATAAGATTCTGGGCGTTGATTTCGTCCAATTCCGAGAATATTTCCTTTGTAGGATTTCTGGAACCAAAAACAACAGAAAACAGGAACTGGCACTCGACATCTTGTTAATAGGTTAGTTAGGGAAAATGCATAAAAATGATATAAAGTGTGAACAAAACATGTAGGTATTGTCATAAAACTAGCATGGAACATCAGAAATTATAGATACGTTGGAGACGTATCAGGGAGAAATGTTGGATGTTCCGCAAGACCAAGAACAACCATGAGGCTAGCGGCTCGCGGTCCGGCAAGAAGCCACGGGTCGGGCGATACGTCCGCATCGAGATCGCGCTCCGCCTTTCGAAGGAAAACCGGCCGGTGCCATGGCCGGACATAAACCTGCCTGGAGGGGGCTGGTACCTCAACTCCAGGCACGTGTCGGTCCCCCCGTGCCGCTCGAGGCACGAGAGCGCCAGGAGGAGGCGCGCCGCCGCCGAGCGATCTTGCCGCCGGATCTCCGAGAAGATTCGGCGTACGCGCTCAACTCCAACAACTAGATCTCGTTCGGGACGTGGGAGTTCGACGCGCGCCGCCGCGCTGGCTACCTCGGTGACGTCGAGTACTTCGACCGTGTGATTGCCGCGGAAGAAGAGGAGAACGACCAGGAGGATGCGTACGAGGACGAGGACGAGGACGAGGACGCGGAGTGCGCAGACTACGACCACGACCACGGCGGGCCGGCGTGGGATCCGGAGACCCAACCGCCGGACATTACCGAGGAGGAGGTCATTGGCATGGCACTGGCCAATAGCGAGCTCGACGAGCTCACTTAGTGGGACGGGCTTGCAATCCAGCTCCGTGAGTCCACGCTCGCGCAGGGGAGGCCGGCGACTTCTCGGGCCACGCCGACACGTTCCAACGATGGCGCGCCGGTTGTTGCTTCGGCCTGGGATCCGTGGCCACCTTCACCACAGCCTCCTGCGTAGGCGACGACCTGGCCGTAGTTGCCGCAGCCTGCCCCTCCTCCACCGCTGGCGTACCAGATTTCATAGCTGATGACCCACAAGTATAGGGGATCGCAACAGTTTTCGAGGGAAGTAAAACCCAAATTTGTTGATTCGACACAAGGGGAGCCAAAGAATACTTATAAGCCTTGACGGAGTTGTCAATTCAGCTGCACGTGGAAAATCACTAGCAACAGGGTGATGTGAAAGGTGGTAATATGATGCGGCGCAGAAAATAGTTGGTACTACTTTGATGGCGTGTTGACAGGAAATGTGATGTGGTAATATGAGAGCAATAGTAACACAACGATAGCATAACAGAGAGATGACACTGGAAAATATCCCAGCGCGCAGTTGATTGAAAAGCAATGATGATGAAATAAAGGACCGGGGTACCCGACGATCTACAATAGTGGTAACACTCCAGATAACAAGTGTTGGGTTAACAAATTACAGTTGGGCAATTGACAGAATTAAATTTAGCATTAAGACAAAATATCCAGTCTATTAATATTGTAGGTATGTTTTGCATATATAGTCATACGTGCTCGCAATGAGAAACTTGCATAACATCTTTTATCCTACCAGCCCATTTGCAGCGGGGCCTCTAGGGAAACTACTGGTAATTAAGGTACTCCTTTTAATAGAGCACCGGAGCAAAGCATTAACACTTGGTGAAAACATGTGATCCTCATATCAAAGCCATCCCCTCCGGTTGTCCCAATTCGAGATCACTTTGGGGCCTCGGGTTCCGGACAAAGACATGTGCATACAATTTGTAGATACAATCTAAGCAACAATTATAGAGCCTAGATCTAAGATCATGCCACTCGTGCACTAGTGACAAGCATTAAACATAACAATATTGCAGCAACAAATACTTCACAAACTTATAAGATATACTGAACATAATGATCAATCCATCGGATCCCAACAAACACAACACCGATTACATCATATGGATCTCAATCATGTTAAGACAGCTCATGAGATCATTGTATTGAAACACATGGAAGAGAGAGTACCATCTAGCTACAACCAAGAACCCATAGTCCCTGCGGGAATTACTCACAAACCATCATGGAGTCGAAGTGGAGGCGGTGGAGTCGATGGCGATGGCTCCGGGGGCACTTCCCCGTCCCGGCAGGGTGCCGGAACAGAGACTGTCACCCGAAACTTGGTTTCGGCGATGACGGTGGCTACGGAACTTTTCGTGGACGGAGGGTGATATCTTGCGGAGTTTTTAGGTCAGAGGGGTCTTACAGGCGAAGAGGCGACGCGAGAGGGTGCACGGGGTACCCATACCACCTGGTATGGCTGCCCCGTGGCACATCTTCGTCTCCCCTTCTGGCTCCCGGAGTCTTCTGGTATATTAGAATTTCTGTGATTTTTCCAGAATTTTCCGACCACTTTCAATTCTGGACATTTTCTGCAATAAACAGACATAATAAACAGAAACTGGCACTGTGACACTTGTTAATAGGTTAGTCCAATAAATGTCATAAAATGATGCAAATTGCATATAAAACATAGAGAAATTAGTGTAAAACAAGCATGGAGCATCAAAAATTATAGATACGTTTGCAATCTATCAATAGCCGACGTGGGAGTTCATTGACCTCGTCAGCGACGACGACCGGTAGGCATTACCTAGTTTTACCACGCCTTTATGGCATTTTTAATGTCTTTTAATGTTTTTATTAATGTAAACTATGACTTTCATGAATGAGAAAAAAATATGTGTCGTGCCGCTGGAGCCACTACCGACGAAAACGGACGCGTGGTCGATTTCAATCATTTGGGACGACGCAAACGGACGCGCGTCCGAAATGCGTCGTCCCGATAAGATGCCCTAATGACTAAACTCAGCCAAAAAGTGTGATTGATAGTATGGTGGTAGGATGCGTGTGTATGGCTTTGGCAATATCCTGAACGAGCTCATCAAAACCATCCCTATTAATAGTGTGTGGTGTTTCTTATTGACACAAATATAAATCAAGAAAAAATAAAGCCAAAATGTCGGTGCTTCTCTTGTATAGCAAATGGGGGTCTCTCACCACGTTCCGACAACACTTGCAGACTAAAACGTGCATAGTCACTCATAGATAACATTAATCTACGCTTTAGCTCGGTGTCATCATTAACCAATATAAAGATTAATGGTAAAACACCCTTACAACCGGTGCGGTTTTGGACCACATAGTCATGCCAAAATGATCGTGCTTGACAAGGAAAAAAATGTTCATTCGTTTAAGCAAGTTTGCTCTTGTTTGTATACTATTGCTGTTTGCGGGGGGTTCTTCACACAAGGACCTTATGGAGCTTGGCGCCTAGAGGCCGGAGTCATGTACGCACACTAGTAGAAAAAGGGCCTATAATCCCGGTTTATAAGGGCCTTTAGAGCATCTTTAGTCGCGTCCCCCAAAACGTTTCCCAATGGGATTTGGGGGACGCCGGCCAAAAAAACGTCCCAGTCGCGTGCCCCAAAGGCCGTTCCGGTCCGGACGTGTTCCAAATGTTGTCCGGCGTCCCTAGCCCATCCCCTGTATAGAGTCTCTACGGGGGACGCGGACACGACTTTACACTTACTATTTCTTTGGAGGTCGCGTTTGGGGACGTGGCTAGAAAATGGACCTTTCCAAAGCGAAATTTTGTCCGGACGTCCCCCAACGACTAATCCGAGCGCTTTGTCGGACATCGTTTGGGGGGCGGGAGATGCTCTTAGTCCCGGTTTTGGAACCAGGACTAACCATTGGGACTAAAGGCCCTCGCTTTAGTCGGTTGTAAAAACCCGGGACTAAAGGTCCCCACGTGGGCCTTTGGCGCGTCGAGAAAATAACCTTTAGTCCCGGTTTGTAACACCAACCGGGACTAAAGGAAATTTGTTAATTTTTTAAATCCATTTTGTTATGCCCAATTATTTTTCGCTCCTCTTTTTTTCTATTTTTTTTTCAGAATTTCTAGTATTTCAGTTATTTAACTAGTTTAGTCTCTAACTACACTTATAATCTCTAGTCAAATTACTTACCCGTGGTCTGACTTCCCGCTCGGTCACCCATCCTCCCACTACTCCAGCACTAGCACGCTTAACTTCCAAGTTTCTTTCCCATCCCACTTCCAAGTCTTGCGCGCATGTTGTGATACTAGTATCATATCAATCTTATTAACATGTTGGTCGATGTCACACTTATTTGTTGTTCGAATTCCAAATAATTATTTTAATAAACAAAACTAATGACGTAATAACATGTTGTTATAATTATATAATAATTATATTTTTTATAAATATTATTTTTTAAATTTGTATTATAATTGTTTTTTAATATTAATTTTTTTAATATTTTTTTTGCCAAACTTTGAAAATCTAAAAAATTGGCTAACTTTATGGTTAAGTAATAGTAATCTTTATGCATGATGAAATTATTAATTTATAAAATATAAAAAAATATAAAATCCTGAATTTCTGGACGAAACTAAAATCTTCATGCTTTCATATTTTCATTTGGAATTTTGAGAATCCAAAAATTGGCTAACCGGGTAAACACTGGTGAATTCGGATGTAACTTTTTCCCACGATCATTTTGATATATTATACGTTTTTTTTCGACGTCGTATGCAAAAGTTAATGCGGTTTTACCATTTTTCTAACCTTTTTTGCAAAAAAAGTGAAAATTCAAATTTATTAATTTTCCACAATAGTAGGTTCCATAACATACAAGAATCTGAAAAGATTTTATTTTTGAATTTTCTATCATTTTTTTCTTCTATTTTACAGTGTTAAAAAAGGCAATCCAGGGGGGTGAAGGAGCAAAAAAAACCGGGACTAAAGACTTTTGCCCAGAGACCAGCCATTTAGTCCCGGTTTGTAACACCAACCGGGACTAAAGGGTCCAAACGAACCGAGACTAAAGGGTTTTCATGATGAACCGGGACCAATGCCCCCCATTAGTCCCGGTTTGATTCAAAACGGGGACATTTGCTCCCAGGGCCTTGGGACGAAAGGCATGTTCTCCACTAGTGGCATAAGCGGATCCACGAAAATTTTGAAGCCTGAGTGTGCTAATTTTGTATCAAATACATGTAAAATACGGACGAAAATAAGCCTGTCAGCCGGCCGGAAGCCTGGGAGGCCGCCCGGGCTGGAGGGATGCTAGGTCCGCCTATGCCTGTACGTGTGGACTGCCAAGCAACTTATTAGATCTCGCAGTAGTACACACTTTGTTGATTTGGTGATATTTTGGCCATGTTCTGGGAATGTAATGAAGTATGTGACAAGGGTGAGGCTATATGAAGCTTTCGTTTTGCTAAGAAAGAGCATCAACTACTCAAAACTAAACATATTTGAATAATTCAAATTTGTATAGTTTCACTGAATCTGCAACAACAAGTGATTTGAATTTAAATTAATCTTCAAAAAGAAACAAGTGATTTGAATTGAAGGGTGTACTATATTTTTAATGTTGGTCCATTTCCATTAACACTTTTGAAAAATTAATGATATTTGATTCTTTTTAAATACTTTATGAGTGTTTCTGAAATATCTAATATACAATTTAGTTTCTTTATAAATATTTCTCAGTTGGTTCTCAAATTACCTACTCATTGGGTGGATGTTTCTCGTTTTTACCAAAAAGGTTTAATAATTGATTGTCGTCCATTAGGCCATGCTGATTGGCTATAAATTTAACTTACACAAAAATATCTAACTGTACCAATTTTATGGTGAAATACTTTTAGTACTGCGCTAGTACTGACGAGGGGATCGTCATGGGGTGGATGTGCAGAGGGGCAGGATCAAAGATTCTCGTCACCAGGTCATGACAAGGACCCTTTGTTCTGTACAATCTCGCACAGGTCATCGGCACAATCACCACGGTCAAAAAGGCTGCCGAGCTTTACGAGTTTACGACCCATCCCTGCATGCATGCATGGACCTCTTCCACCATGGGCCATGAGCCACAGGTAGCAGCGACACCAGATCAGACAATGTAGCATAGCCGATGTGGTCTGCCAGTACCAGGTGCCGCCATGATTTCATTTCCTCCGTGCACCACGTATTAGTCGTGCTTCAGGGCGAGTTTTAGCTGGTTCGATCGTGGTAGTATTTCCTTCTCTTTCTTATACTGTACGCTTACTGTAACTGCCCCATCACTCGTACAAAATTGTACGCGACAAAAACGTAACCTACGTACGGTAACAATCGACCGATCCATAAATCGCATGGCACGTACACGCACGGGACGCAATTAATCATGTTCGCTAGCAACAACGTGGGATGCGCCGATCGGACATGATTTTTTTTTTTAGATAAAAGGCATCGCGTGCCCGACTTTAAATTAATAAAGCTCTCAGGTTCGAAAACAACAGGTTATTACATGCTGCGGCATACAGCTTCGCCAAAATAAAACATGCTGCGGCAAACAGCTTAGCCAACAAAGTAACTAGATAGCAGGAAGCGGAGCCCTTCCCCCTGGAGAAGCTCCTGGAGACGCCTCGTCAGTCCTTCTTGACTGCACATTTGGTGCGTGGGCGGCGTGAAGAAGTCTGAGCTGGGTGGCCACCGTCCTGAGCCCCGGTCTGTCCGGGTGTTTGGCGAGCGGCGTCCAGAGCTGCAGGAATAGCATAGATTTGAAAATGATGTTAGCCGGGTGTTTCATCAGTTTGGCTTCAATGGTTAACTTATTTCTAAAGTGCCATAATGCCCATGACTGGGCGAGGAACAACGTCCAAACCAAGCGTCTAAAGCTACCCGAAAGACTAGAGACAATGGCATAGAGCTGGTGAAAGTTTGCCGGGCACCAACTACACCCTAGTAGTTGGCGAAAAACACTCCAAGCGAACTTGGCAGGGGAGCAAGCAAAGAAGATGTGGGTGGCGTCTTCCTCGGAGCCACAAAGAGAGCAGCGGTCGTTCCCTGGCCCGTGTCTCGCGGCGATGTTGCGACTAGAAGGGAGTCTGTCCAGAATTAACTGCCAGGAAAAGATCCTAACTTTGAGCGGGATTTTCGCCGCCCAAACATCCTTGAAATGAGCAATGGAGGCCCCCGCCGAGAGCTTCCTATACATCGAGTTCACCGAAAACTGCCCCGATTGTTCCAGATTCCAGCTGATCGTATCCTGCCCCTCGGACAGAACAACACTCTCAATGATATCACGGAGCCGGAGCCATTCCTGTAGGGCTTCCGCATCTAGAGCCCTCCGAAATCCCATTTGGGTGGAGCCACCGCAGACCTGATACACAGAACAGCCTGGGTTCAAGGCGATACTGAACAGCCTAGGGAACTGCTCTTTGAGGGCTCTGTCTCCGTACCAAGTGTCCAACCAGAAGAGGGTTCTGGCCATCCTTGACTTTGTAAGTCGCTCCGAGTTTAAAGAAGTGTTTGATCTTGTGAATACTCCGCCAGAACTGCGAGCCACCCTGGCCCGAGCCCGCGAAGATATTGTCAACTGATGTGTATTTGGCTCGTAAGATCTGGGCCCAGATGGGATTGTCCTCTTGAAACAGCTTCCACACCCACTTAAGCATTAAAGCTATGTTCATCTTCTTCGAATTAATAATCCCTAAGCCTCCGCAGGCTTTTGGTCGACAGACCGCCGGCCAATTGACCAAGTGATATTTTCTTTTAGGCCCCGCGCCCTCCCAGTAGAATTTGGCTCTGTGGGTGTCAAACTTAGCGTGGATGCCATCTTGCAGGAGGAACATGCCCATCGCAAACATGGGGAGGCTAGCTAGGCAGGAGTTAGAAAGGATAAGTCGTCCCCCTGACGACATGAACTTGCCCCACCAGGGTTCCACCCTACCAGCAAGTTTTTGGACCAGAAACATCCACTGCTCTCTGGTGAGCTTTCGATCAGAGGTTGGGAGACCGAGATAGGTGAAAGGGAAAGTGCCAAGCTTGCAATTCAAGGCATCGGCCACCCTCTGTTTTCTAGAGTTGCTTGCACCCAACACGATGACTTCAGACTTGTGGTAATTAATTTTCAGCCCTGACATGTCTTCGAAGCACATGAGGAGGAACTTGAGGTTTGCTATTTGCTCGTCATTGTCTTGGATCATAATCAAAGTGTCGTCTGCGTACTGTAAGTGTGAAATCCCCCCCGGGATAAGATGCGGAATGACCCCAGCCAGGTGGCCCGCAGCACAAGCTCTGGTGAGTATCAAAGACAGAGCTTCAGCCATGAAGTTGAACAAGAGCGGCGAGAGAGGGTCCCCTTGACGCACTCCCCGCTTGTTTCTGAAAAAGGGCCCAATCTCCCCGTTGATTGAGATCGCGGTTTGGCCACCAGTGACCAGTTGACTAAGGCGGTGGACCACCCCAGGATCAAAACCCTTACACCTTAGAACCTCCAAGAGGAAATCCCAGTTGACTCTGTCGTATGCTTTCTCGAAGTCGAGTTTGAGAAGGATGCCTCCTAGCTTCTTGGATTTTAGTTCATGGACAATCTCATGGAGAGCCAGGATGCCGTCCAGGATGAACCTGCCCTTGATGAACGCGGTCTGGTTTGGGCTGATGATCCTGTTGGCGATGGGGTCCAGTTTCGAGGCAAAGACTTTGGAGATTATCTTGAAGATAACATTAATCAGCGCAATGGGTCGGAACTGGGTGATCTTATCTGCGCCAGGGATCTTAGGGATGAGCGACAGAACGCCAAAGTTGAGTCTTGCTACGTCAATCCTCCCTAGGATGAAGTCGTTCAGAATATGGAGCACCCCGTGTTTGACGATGTGCCAAAACTTCTTGAAGAAATGTACCGGGAACCCATCCGGCCCCGGAGCCGTGTCCGATTTCATGTCCATCACAATCTCTTCCAACTCCTTCTCCGTCAAAGTGCGCATCAGCAAGCTGTTTTCCTCATCGGAGACCCTCTGATGCTCTCTCCAAGCGTTAGGGTGCAGCCCACACACCCTCTGAGCCTCAGAGCCAAGGGGCTCCCGATAAAAATCGTATATGTGCTTTTGAATGAGGAGCTTATCCGAGATCTCCCCTTGAGGCGTGACCAGGGAATTGATAAAGCATTTCCGGCGGCGCCCATTAGCCACCGCATGAAAGTAAGCCGTGTTGGCATCCCCTTGAAGGGACCATCTGACCCTGCCTCTTTGCCGCCAATATTCTTCCTTCCTACGAAAGACCGCCAGCAGTTGCTCTTCCAAGTGGTAGCGGAAGGCCCATTCCTCTTCCGAGATTCCCACCGCATCTGCTTTTTCATCCAGAGTCTTGATCCTCTCGACGAGCATCTGTTTGTGCTCCCTGTTCTCCCTTCCTTTATTCGCGTTCCAACCCTTAAGCTTTTGTCTGAGCCCCGTGCTCATAAATTTCCACCAATCAACAATGTCCCTCCCCTGCACCCTAGACAGGAGGTTTGCCCAGCAATCTTGCAACAGCTCATGGAAGCCCTCAACTTCCAGCCACCCAGATTCGAAAAAGAATCTATTGCTCTTTGGCGGCACCCCATCGCCCGAATCAAAAATGAGAGGAGTGTGATCAGAGCCAATGCTCGTTTCAGCCGTGAGTGTGCAGAGAGGGAACTGAGGTTCAAGCGCTGGCGAAAAGAACACCCTATCCAACACGCATCTGACCGGATTCAACTGTTTGTTCGTCCATGTGAAACGCGCCCCAGTGCGCGGGATTTCACGCAGCCCCCATTCTGCAATATGGTTGTTGAAAAGCTCCAGTCTTGGCCAGTTAATCCTGTCATTGTTCTTGTCTTGTTCAGTCCTAATGAGATTGAAATCCCCTCCCATGATTATGGGCATAGTGGTGTTCTCCACTTTGCTAGAAAGCTCTTGGAGAAAAGAAGCCGAGAGCGCGTGATCAGCCGGCCCATAGATTCCAAAAATCCTGAGCGTGAGCCTGGCCGCTCTGAGAATGACGTCCACAGAGACGAAGTGACGCCCAGTGTCAATCGCTCCGATCTCAAACATGCTTTCCCTAAAGCCCATGAGCATACCGCCAGATCTCCCTGAGGCAGGTAGCCAGCACCAGACAAAGGTCTCACCCACTTCAAGGCTTCTGAGCTCCTGATCTGTAAAATCTTGCTTAATCGTCTCTTGAAGGCACACGATGTCAATCCGATGTTTGCGGAGGTAATCCTTGAGCATGGTCCGGCGCCCCCTAACACCGAAACCACGGATGTTCCAGAACATGGCTCTCATTGGGGAACCAGCTTACGACCCCGTGCTTGGCGGGTTAGGACTCGTTTCCCCAGGGAAGGTTGCTTCTTCTGAATCTTCCTAGACTTGACTTGCCGAACCTGCTTCACAGGTGATTTTTCTCCAACAGGCCCCCCTGTTGGAGAGACAGAGGAAGGTTGTCCCACCTCCTGCTCCTGGAGCAACTTGAGTTCTTTAGCTTTGCGCTGCTCCTCCTCGATTCTGTCTCTGGCCATGGCCAGCTCTGCCTGAACGAGTTCTTTAGCGCGAATTATGGAGAGAAGAGGGGCGGGATTGCCAGAGGCAGAAGGAAACATAACACAGCTATCGTGCGCCACCGCCAAGAGCTTGTCATCAGAAACGGATTGTAAAACAGCAAAGTCTGAGATAGACTTGGATGACGTACCTGGCACTTTGTCTCTCGCGCGCTGCATGGCCTTCTCCATGATCGGGATGGACGAGGATCCCGCTCCTCGCGCGCTGGTCCTGGCCGAAACAGGTGGGTTGGACTTGCTTCTGGGAGCTCTTGTCACTGAGGCCGCCAGCTCCGCGATCACCACGCCTTCACGCAGCGGCATAACCTCCTCCGACCCCTTGCCTTCGGGAAGCCCATCAGAAAAATCCAGCTGGACGGCGATGTCCTTGCGCGTCGGGCTCAGCCTGAGAGAGGGGCGGTCGGCATTGGACTTGCTGCGGTGTTCCCTGGCACGCATCGCCTCCGGGTCCGTCTCCCAGGAGATAGGGCTCTCAATACCAGCTTCTGCGCAATCCTCTTCAGAAAGGAGCTGCGCCTTCCACAGGGAAGGACGGTGAGGAGGTGAGGCATCGTCTTCCTGGAGCGAGGTTGAATCCATCAAGATCGATGGGGAGGGCGGGCTTTGTGAACCCCCAGAGCCAGCCGATTCTTCCGCCAGCTTCTCAGCGCTTGCCACCTGATGCACGATCTTTGCCAACACCGGGAAAATGTCCCCTTTACCGGCCAGGTTGGAGCCGTACTGACTCAGAGCCGAAGCAGGAAGAGTGGGGTCCAAAGCGAGGGAGCTCCCGCCAGCTGTTTTGCGGTTAGGCGGGGCAGACGCGCTAGCTCCAGCCGCGACGGCCCCCTTGTTCTTCTGGGTGTGCTTCCCTCTGCGCCCATCCCACCCGTCACCCTCAGATTCCTCCGGATCTTCCTCCTTGTCATCCGCGGGGCGCGGCTGTGGTGGTGGCGGGGCAGCTCCCCCCGAACTGGTAGGCACCGCCTCAGGCACCACGCGGACCTTGAAACCTTGGGAATTGACGAACAGGGTGAAGAAAGATGGCAGGCTCGTAGACGATTTGTGCCCTAGCAGCAGGCGAATCGGCTCTGAGGAGGAAAGCAACGAACTTTCGTCCACCGCAATAGGTCTGCCTAACTCGCGGGCGGCCAGAAGGATGCGGACTGCTTGCCGATATGGAGGCGGGACGTCGTACAGCTTGACCCAAACTTCAACCAGTTGTTCCGCAGCCGCGGGATCCCCAGCGTTGTTTGTCACAATGATATGCAGCTTGCTGGACGGGAGGGTGAGCCCGCCTCCCCTAATGGCCATGCGCAGACTTTCCTTGGAGGGGAAGAACATCGCGAAGTCGGAGTCATTGATCTTCTGCACATGCCACTCCCAGTCTTCATCCACCAAATCCTTGAGCTCTGCCTCCATCTGCTCCGCCGTCAGAGACCCCTTCTCTAGGATCACCAAAGCTGCATTGGGTGCTGGCGGCAGCAGTTCCTCTTCAGGCACATCGCAATAGGTGAAGCCCACACCGTCGCATCCGTAACCCGCCCAGAAAGGTTCGGAAGCCTTAGCAAACGAAGCACACATGGCCGAGAGATGGCCCACCGTATTGCACTTGAGGCAGAAGGGCTCGTCCTTGCAATCCGCTTGGAAGTGCCCCGGCTTGCCGCAGTTGAAGCAAATGATGGCCGCAGTGGCTCCTCCCTCTGAGGAGGACCGCGCCTGAGAGGCCCGCTCCCCTTGAGCCGAGCTCTGTCCACGGGCCGTTCCCCGCCCCGAATCGCGCCCCCGCAGATTGTGAGGAGGGGGGAGGCCTCCGCTGCTCCTGGCTCCTGCGCTCCCGCGCCCGACCAGCGTCCTCGCGGTGACGGTGGAGCTCCGCATCCCTCGCGCGTTGTTGTCGCCGCTGCTCCTCCTGTTCCCTGCCAAGCTTCTGCCGCAGATCTTGCTCTCTCCTCCAGCCAGCGTCACCGCCCAGATCTTCGAAAGGACGCTTTCCGCGACGGTCACGGTCCATCGCCACCAGCTTGGGGATGGGAGGGCCTGGGGGGTTGGGGGAGAAGACAAGTGATTTGGCTCTGGCTCGGTGGCGGCGGATGTGACGAGAGGCGGCTGGAAACCCTAAATCCCGATCTAGGGTTCCAAGCGGTAGCCAGAGCCACTTAAGTAGAGGAGCGTCCTGAGAGTGGGAATGGGAAAGGACCGAGGTACCCCTGTCCTCCTCCGCTTCCATCCGCGCCGTTGTTTGGCTAAAACTGCCCACGTGTCCCGCATCCTGCGAAACAGAGGCTTGCCACTGGGGGCCGTCTGAGACACCCACCTGGGCCGGCCCAACAGGCCCGGCCCGATCCACCGAAAACGGACGATCCGGCCCAGCCCCCGGCGCTGCGCCCGCCGCTCCCCCGAGAGCAAACCCTAACAGATCACCCTGGTGGGAGGCTGCCTGCGTCGCTGGCGGCGAGCCACCCAGCCCCACCGCGACCGCGCCCACGAGGAAGGAGCCTGAAGGCGCAAACGCCAGCGAACCGGACCGCGGCGGCCGACCCTGAACGGCGCACCCCCCATGGGCCGCAAAGAGAGAGGGAAATTCCACCCTAGATCCCAGATCTGGCAGCACCGGAGTGGATCTAGCCGCCTGCTCCGCCGCTACACTAACCTCCACCAGCGCCGGGGATTTCCCTTCCCCAGCAGAGCGGCTCGCCGGATGAAGATCCCGCCGCGCTCCGACGAGCTCCGAGGAGAACTCCACTGGCTCCACGATGCTCGACAGATCTGCCCCCACGGCAGTCTCCGAGTCTGAGTCCGACCAGCCCAAAGCCGCGAAACTGTTGGCCACGACCAGCTCCGCCGCCGGGCGAGCAGCAGGCGGCGCCCCAAGACGCCGACGAGGACGACGGGAGCGGGGGGAGGGAACCCTATCCCTTCCCCGGCTCCGGTCGCCTCCCGCGTCGCCCAGCCTAACTCTCACACGCGCAGTGAGACACATCTTCCCCCAAGGCTAGCAATTTTCAGTCTATTTAGTTGTCTCGCTCGGTGTGGATCGGACATGATTAAAGATCGTGGTTACCCAAACGACTAGGCGCAGTGCTTGCTATTGCTGAAATCTCGATCGGACATGATTAAAGCTCGTGGTTACCCAAACGACTTGGCGCAGGGCTTGCTCTTGCTGAAATGCTATTGCTGAAATCTCAAAACTCATCTATAGTGTTAGGTTGAAAAAGAATCTTTGATGACTAAGTTTAGTTTGATCACATTGCTTTTGTTTATAACGTTAGATTTTGTCTCTTCTACTTAGTGAGGGCATCTCCAGCGCCGCGACGCAAATGGTCGTTTTCGTCCGCCGTGACCGGAAATGCGTCTGCCACCCTCTCCAGCGGGGCGACGCAAAGTGACCGGGCCGTCCGTGGAGACGCATACCGGCCCAAATATGCGCCTCGGATGCGTCTCGCGCGAACTGCGCGGACCCGAGTGTCCGCTCGTGTTCGGCGGACGTTTCGTCGGGCCCGCCTGGCAGCGACCCTGCGTCGATGCGTCTTCTCAAACGCGGCAGTCTGCGCCACGTTAATGGCGATGCCTCGGCTGCCGAGCGGCCGCAGCCCACCTCCGCCAACCACGTTAATGGCGTCGCCACGCGTCCCGCGGCCACCGCATGCCTCCGGCCTATATAAAGGGGCCGCGCCTTCTTCTTCCTCATCCACTCCTCCATAGAAACCCTAGCGCCACAAAGCTCCAGCGTTCCGCCGCCTAGGTGTTCTGCGACGCAGGGCCCTCGAGGAAGACCATGGCGGGTCCGGTGGCCGGCGAGGCGGTCGAGGGCCCTGGACGGCCCCGGGGACGGGGCGGGGGCCGCCGTGGTGGAGCAGCTATGGCCCCACGCTCGTCGCCTGCGCCCTCTTCGTCTTCCTCCGACGTGGAGGGACGCCGCTCGAGTTCCTCCTCCGCATCGACGACCCGCTCGGCAACAAGCGTCTCCCGGACAAGTTCGCCGAGTTCGTCGGCGCGTCGCCGGCGCATTTGCAGCCACGGGAGGCCAGCTGCAGCACGCGGCTGGACCGTGGAGGTCCTGTTCGACGGGCAGGGCAAGATGTACTTGCACACCGGGTGGGGCAAGTTCGCCGTGACCGACGCTCGAGCCCGGCTGCCGGCTCACCTTCCTCTACGAGGGAGACGGTGAGATGGTCGGCAAGATCTTCGACGACACGACTGCGCGGGCATTACCACACCGGCGAATCCGCGTCGGACTCCGATAGTTAGAACGTGGAGTGTTCTTTCTTTGCAGCGAATCTGGCTACGGCCAGACGAAGCCAGTAGTGGAAGGTTTCTGTTTGTTCGCCTCATCGGTAGAACCAACAAGGGCACCGTCAATCCTCCCGCTGGATTTTTCAGTTTGGGTGACTGGGTGTGCCCTCGAATGTTTTTTCTTGGCAGCGAACATACGGAAATCAACACAACTGGTTTCTATTTTTAAAATATTTATATTTATGTCCACCATGGTACAAACTATGTATTAGTTTGTGTAACCCATGTTCCAAACTATGTATTAGTTTGTGTAAAATAATCTTTCAATTTGTAATATTTGGAAGTATGTTGAAATGAAAAAGAGAAAAAAAATATGCGTCGGGCCGCTGGAGCCAACCCCAGACGCAAACGGACACGCGGACGAAAACGATCATTTCAGCGTCCGCTGCGCGACGCAAACGGACGCGCGCGGACACTAAAATGCGTCGCGCCGCTGGAGATGCCCCAAGTGAAAAAAGAATGAGCTTATGCGCATGGACATCCGGGAGAGCAGGCTTCCAATATCCACTCCTCTCTATCTCTTGCGAGTTTCTATTTGTTATGTTGTCCTCTTGTCTTTGATATCATGGCGACTGCCTGCATGGTCATCCGGGAGAGCAGGCTTTCAATATCCTGTTCATTGTGATTATGCACTCGGAGACGGGCAATAAGCTTTTTGCGGAGCGGCTAAGTGCGCCTGCTCATCTTTGCTTGAGTGCTTTACCACTGGTCTACTTTGTCCTTGTTGCCTTACCGCTTCTTCATTGAGCTCTATGAATTCGATTACTTCTACAACATCACTGGCAACAACTACAACATCCATGATGATTGTCGGGGGGATGACCCCCGGTATGGCAAAGTCCTCGAGCTAACGAGCGCGCAGGAGTTTGCGGATCAAGAAAATATGCTACGACGCAAAAGATATGAAGAAAAGAAGAAAACAGAAGAAGAACCGCCCACTGGGCTGGCTTCCGGCTCAGCAGCCCGTCCGGCTTCCGCCACGCCAAGCCGGCTTCCGCTCCAGTGGGCCCGTCCGGCTTCGAGCTCCCTGGGCCTGCTTCCCCGTGGCCCACGTCATACCGGCCGCCTCCTTCCGCGTCAGGCCGGGTGCGCCCTCCTGGGCCGACTCGCGGTCGCCCGCTCCTGGGCCGGGAGTGGCAGCGCGTGCCTCGCTCGACCGCCAGCTGGGGCGCTCGTTCGCCCGGCCGGCTCCTACATGCAACAGCGCTCGGGGTCAGCGCTTGGCCGACCGCTCCCAGGTGCCCCTACGTGCATGCAGGGACGGCCGGCTCCCCCAGGCATCGTGGAGGCCAGCTACGTCCAACTGCTGCTCCTTCCTCTATGTACCAGCTCCAAGCATCCACGTGAAGACCAAGTTACATGGCCGGCTGATGAAGGCCACGCACGAGCCAGCTTCACCATCCAAGGAACGGTCAAGTCATTGGATCCCTCTGCCAGAAGTACGATCAAGCATTGCTACGTACAGCGACAAGACCATACAAGAAGACACCGATCAGGCATGTACAGGCTATCGATAGGCTTCTGTAGAGCAATAGTAGACTGTACCTAGTGCTGTAGTGTACAGTTGATGGAACCCTAGTAGTCACCTCATGTACATTGCATGCGGGCCATCTCTTGTCCCCTGGGTGCCACTATATAAGGCACACCAGGGGGAGGCTTACAGCCTCATGCCTCACACGCACAGGCAGCCCCTTGGGCCTCTCTCGCTCTCTCTCACGAGCAGCCGGCCAGGCTCTCTCCAAGCCGGCCAGGCTCCCTCTTAGCTCACAGTAGCTTCTTCCTTCTCAGGACAAACAGCTCAAGGAGCAACTCTGTATCACTCATATGTGCTCATATACATTAGACATGCAGGAGTAGGGGTTTTACCTCCACCGTGAGGGCCCTGAACCTGGGTACATCACCGTGTGCTGTGTACCAATCCCGCCTCCGGATACCGTCGACGCCCATACAGGAACCACCTCGATTAGCCACCCTATGGCATATGCCGTGACGATACCACGACAATGATGTTTTTTGAGAAACCACGCATTACCATTAACATAAAAGTTGGAGATTACAACAAACGTGGCACAGCTCTGGAAAGGTCCAGACCACAGCACACACTGGATTTTGCAAAAGGAACCCCAGAAAAAAGAAAATTACAGCAAGAGCCTTCGGGGACCTTGAGCACCACCAAACCACGTCCATCCCCATCCTCCGCCGTCGCCGCCGGAGAGAAGGAAGATGGAGTAGCCACGATCCCAGTACTGAGGAGATACCATCGGAGTCCAGCTCCTTTGTGGACCTCAATAGAAGGCTACTGCAAGCAGCAGCGCCATAGCCTTTGGGGCTCATCGGCCGGGGAAACTCCCCATCACTCCACAGCACTCGGCCCCGCTGCCTTCCGTCGACGCCGTCGAGGAAGAACACCGTCGCCGCAGCCTTCACACCGCTCTTCCCGCTCCAGGGAAGCAGCCGCCTGGACGAAGCCGGCGCACGCCGCCGACCATCTCCAATACCTTTCTCCCCCGATTCCCGAGCGGGACTGGAGACAAGCCGCCGCGGGAGCAGCAGATCGGGGAGAACAAAATCCCCCTGCAGCAGCGCCATAGCTGCTTCGCCGCCGCCGCCAGGGAACACCGTCCGACCACCAGGAACTCGGATCCCGGCCGCGGAAGTCTTATTCGCCGCCACCGGCACACCGGCGGCACGCACACCTAATCCACACCTATTTACATGCCGGCGACGAAGATCCCGGGCCCCCCTACCCTCCCGCCGCCGGAGCGGCAGACGGAGGGGAGAGAGACCCAAGATCTCGCCGGCGGTAAACGGGGGAAGAAGAACTCGCCTCCGGATTCGCCTCTCTTACTGTAGAGGAAGAAGGGGGAAGACGGAGCGAGAGTCCATGATGATGTTGTGGTGACAACGTTCTCATCTCATCTCATCTCATATCTTCTTGTACCCCAATGCATGTTATTGTTCTATATATATGTGTAGATAAGTCCAAATGTCCAATGCAAGTTGTTAAATTGGCTAGTGGTGGTGCTGTGTAGATTTCGATAAGTAAACTCACTCGAAAATTGGCTCGTAACCTAATATCCACGATCGTTTCAGGACTGGAATTAGAGCATCTCCAGTCAACACCCCAAACCGTTCCTCAAACCGCGCTGGATTGAGCGTTTGCGGGACGTGTTTCATTCGTGCCGCGTTTGGGGGACGTCGCTCCCCATCCGCGTCCCCCAAACGCCGCCCCCAAACATTAAAATACTTTTCTTTTGCATTTTTATTTCAATAAAGGGAAGAAATATTCCACAAACTAATACATAATTGGGAACGTGGTTTACACAAAGATATAGTTTGGAACACGGTTACCACAAACTAATACATAGTTTGAATCATAGTTGACACAAATATAAAATATTTCAAAAAAACTAAACTAACCAGGCCGTGCACTGAAGGTTTCGTGTGTTCGCTGCCAAGAAAGAACACTCGAGGCACACCTCACCCAAACTAGAAAATCCAAATTGTGACGGTGCCATTCTTCTTCCGAGGAAGAACAACCAGAAACCTCCGTGCCCGTATTCGCTGCGAAGAAACAACACTCTTCATCATTCGTCCTCATCGTCGGTGCTGTCGCCGTGGTAGTCCCGTCGAAGACCTTGACGCTCATGTCCATGTCGCCAAAGTAGGAGAACAGGAGGACGAAGCCGGCTTCGAGGTTGTGGTGGCGCGCAAACTTCTCCCAGCCGATGTGGAGGTACATCTTGTCGCGCGCGTCGTAGATCACGTCCACGATCCACCGGTAGTAACGCGAATCCTCCCGCAGATGCGGCGTGCCGGTCGTCACCGGCGACGTGGTCGGCGAAGGAGTCGGCAGCCTACGGATGCCGCGTGGGTCGCCGAGGACGAGGACGAACTCGAACAACACGGGCCCCTCCACGTCCATCTCCGACGATGAAGGCGACGACGTAGCAGGTGACGGCGAGCGTGCAGCTCTGCCGCGGCCACGACCACGACCGCGAGCTCGGCCTCCGCCTCTCCCAGCCATGGCGTCGACCCTTGTTGAGATGGTGGCGGCTAGGATTGGAGAGAGAGGCGCTAGGGTTTGTGTGTGAGAGGGACGATGAGAGGCGGACCTTTTTATAGGCCGGATGGGAGGCGGGGGAGCGGTGGCGCTCATTAATGCCGGCACGTAGAGCTAGGCGTGACGAGACCGCGCGCCTCGGGCCGCACGTCGTTGCGCCTCTGCGGAAGCTGCACATCCTGCGCGCCAATAACTTCGTCGCGAGTGTAGCGCGTAGGTTAAAATTTATTGTGCCATCGACGGTCGGTCCCGCCACTCCCGCCTCGCTGATGTGTCCGCGTTCGGTCGTCCCTGGGCGGACAGGCTCGGGGCGCCAGACACCGTACCGGGGCGCGTCGGACAAAACATGGCTTTGGCGAACGCGGTTGAAAACATTTTTTTATCCGGTGCGCCCAAATCGCTTTGAGAGACGGTTTGGGGAGATGCTCTTATGAGAGGGAAAATGGGGTATATGTAGAACCTGATCCGTACTGTGACATGAGACGAGCGGTCTCCTCTGATAACCTGATTGATTATTTGTACGCGTGCGGCGTGGACTTGTCGGCGTTCCTGCGCAAGATTCAACCATGCACGTATACATATGTCCAAATTCCGTATGTCGACCGTCCAATTCGGACGAAAAAAGCAAAGGAGTGAGCAAGTCGGCTGAGTTCCAGAGCTGTAGCTCCTCCGGGTCGCATTAATTTGCTGGTCTCCCCATAATTTTCGCTGGAGGCTGGACGGGGTCCTGTTTCGACGTGGCCGCTCGCTGGCTTTGGCCGACGTAGGAGTAGTACGATCGGCAGGGCCTGCGTGCGTGCACGATCGAGCTCGTACGGCGATTGCATGGATATACGTACGGGATCGATGATGGTGGATCATTTCTGATCACGGACATCAATGTTCATGATCGTGAATGGACGATCCGGGTACGTACCCACCGGGAGCGTCGATATTAGTCGACTGCTGCGCCCGCCCATCATGCACACTGGCACATGCCGCCATGCCGGAGGATCACTACGGGACGCATCACATGGGTGGAATTTCAAACGAAGACTGTAGCTTTGTAATCCAATACACAGGGAACCGATCGGAAAGAACGTATTAGTCCACTGCAGAGCAACAGTATATACATTCACTCAACGGAAAATCCAAGATACAGTTGGATAGATGTATCTTAGTATTCTCCGGACTTAAAATAATTGCTCAAAAATAAATGTATATACACACTAAAATATGTCCAGAGACATCTAGATTTAGGCAATTATTTTCAACCAAGGGGTGTATATGAGTAAAAAAAAAAGGCACCGAATAGATTCCGCAAGCACAATTCCACGACAACAGGCGGTAAAGCAAACGAGCGGACCTTATGGCGCCCGGACCGAATCCTGTGCGTCCGGTTTCGGTGGAGATTCGTGCGTGACCGTTTTGCAAAAAGGACCCCACACTTTTTCCTAATCACGAAATGGTCCTATAAACGCTCTGTATAAATTACTCCCAGTCCGGGTCAAACCCTAAATCGCCTCCCAGATCGAGCCGCCACACCCGCTTCCCTTCGCCGCCATCGCCGCCTCACATCGCCTCCTCCCTCGCCGCCTCCCCTCGCCGTTGTTCCTCTCCGTCGTGCCTCGTCGACAGGGACGGCCATCCCGGGGCCGCTTCCTCCTTGCCGCCACCTCGCGCCAGCCCTGCATCGGCCCCTCGGCCTCCCCGTCGACGGGCGCACGCCGCCGTTCTCGGCCTGGGCCTCCTCCCGCCGGCTATCGCCGCCAGCCAGCACGGCCGAGGCGGAGGTCGCCGCCAGCCAGCACGGCCGAGCCGGCGGCTGGAGAGGAGCCGGCGTTTTTTTCTTTTTTTCTTTGTAAAGATCTTTGTTTGGATCTTGTAGAATGGAATGGATCCAGTGCTTGTCTCTGAAGGATCCCTTAGATTTTGGATTTAGATACTTCCTTGTTCCTAAAGGATCTTTTAGATTTTTGGTTCAGATACTTTCTTTTCTGTGTTTGATCTATGAAGATCTATGAAGAATTCTATAGAGATCTGATAAATGATACTTATAATAATAACAATGGATACACACAACATTTTTATGAAGAACCTTTTTGATATCTGAAGAACTTGAGAATGACAACAATGGATCCATATGAAAAGTTGTGAAGAACTTTATACAAAATAACGGATCCACACCCAGATGTGAAGAACTTTAGAACAGCTGCAAGGATCTCCCGAGAGAAATTTGATAAAACTTAGGACTTTTTTGCAAAAGTAAAGCACTAATCTTGATGCAGTGGACGGTGGCCGATTGGGTCCTGGCGCCATAAGGTCCGGTAGGAATCCACGTTCGACAACAGGGCTCGATTCTGACTTTTATCTTCAATTCCCGAGACTACTCGCACAAAACTGGCCCTAGTGGCAAACTATTGCAAAAAGAATGAACTCAGACGTAAACTATTTAACAAAAAGTAGAGTTTGCGAAATAGTTTTGGCCAGAGTTTAGTTGTGCAATAATTTGCCACAACCGCTATACTTGTCGAAAAAATCTATGCCGAACGTGGAGCCTCGATTGTAAACGATTTTCTATAAATTGTGGCTTGTTGGAGCACCTCAATGGCCAAGCTCCCTCGTGGGAGCACAAGCAGCCATGTTCGTGCGTGGGCTCGACGCAGTCGTGGTGGGCGACGACCGGCGTGGCTTCGACAGCCAGCTCTAGCACGTGCTTCTAGGCACTATGTGAGAGTAAATGGTGGGCCATGCACTAATAAAGTAGTACAATTTTATAGCTCACTATTGTATATGTTGGCTCTAAGATAACTATAGATGACATGACACTTGGGTTATAGCCAACCAGTTGGCTTTACTATTGAACTTGCTCTTATGATACCAAACTTATCTCTCACCTCATTAATTGGTGCGCCACATCAGATTTTGCCAACATGACATGCATGATACTACTTATGATACTCCCACTGTGGCTGGTCTAACATAGGTGGATACCGTATCATAGCGCATATTACGAAAAAAGATAATGTCAAATAAATCTTGTACACAAATTTATATTGAGATTCTGAAAAACAATAAATATAACATAGCTACGATACTACACCATGATACCACCCACTGTAAAAATAATATCATACACAAGTATCATATGCATGAGGCTAGCCATAGTGGTAGTATCTTAGCTAGTATCATGCAAGTTGGTCCCACAAAAATGCTGATGTGGCAGCTAATTAAGGCTGGTGCCATTGCGGGCGGTAGCAGGGGCGGTAGCGCCCGAGGCGGGGCGAGAGAGAGGGGCGAGACGAGAGCGGGAGGCGGCAGCGCGGGCGCCGGCGTTATCTCCCGCTCCCGCCCGGCTACCGCCTGCGTTGGGGGCGAGAGGGAGGCGAGAGGCGGGAGAGAGTGGGGCGGCAGCATTGGCAGCGAGAGGGAGGCGAGAGTGGGGGCGAGAGTGAGGCGAGAGGCGGGCGACAGGCGGGCGAGAGGCGTAACGGCTAGCTGACGTGGCGCGATCTGATTCGTCCACGTCGGCTAGCGTTGGGGTAGCCGTTGTTGGTTCAAAAAAATCGAAAATGCCAAAAACCCCCAAAAATTCATCCCCACCCCTATAAATACCCCCATATGGTTTCGCTCATTCCACACCTCACTTCATCTCCTCCACTCTCCATTTCCACTCCTCTCAACGGCATGTCTTCGTCTAGCAGCAGTTCGAGCGACGGAATGGAGGGTGATCTGATCGATGCATTCCAGGCGGAGTATGAGGAGGAGATGCTCAACGAGGAGGCGGAGCCAAGACGGCCGCGACGCCGCCGAGAGTTCATCAGGCGTGATCGTCTGGGTGCCCACGATCGGCTCTTCGAGGACTACTTCGCCGACGACTGCAATTATCCTCCGAGCTTCTTTCGGCGAAGCTATCGGATGAGGCGATCCCTTTTTCTGCACATTGTGGATAGATTGGGTGAATAATCTCCGTATTTCACCCAAAGAGTTGATGCTCTCAACCGTGCTGGTCATTCTCCCCTACAAAAGTGTACCGCGGCTTTGCGTCTGCTAGCTTATGGAGCCTCTGCAGATACGATAGATGAGTGGCTTAAGTTAGCTAGACAAACTACATTGTCTAGATAGATTCTGTGAAGGCATCATTGGTATTACGGGAGACGTTTTGCCGTCGACCAACGCCGAGGATACTCAGCGTCTCGTTAGCGAAGCCGAGGAGTGTGGCTTTCCGGGCATGTTAGGGAGCATCGATTGCATGCATTAGCAGTGGAGGAACTGCCTAGTGGCTTATGCTGGCAATTCACACGGAGACATCAAACACCCTACCATAATCTTAGAAGCCGTTGTCGTATGATCGTTGGATCTGGCATGCCTTTTTTGGAGTGGTCGGGTCCAACAACGACCTCAATGTACTCAACCAGTCGCCGTTGTTCACTGATGTGCTTAGGAGAGAAGCACCCGTAGTGAACTTCACGGTGAATGGACACGAGTACAACTATGGTTACTGCCTTGCCGACGGTGATGTCTACTTGTGCTTCTATTCTTGTAGACAGTGTTAGGCCTCCAAGAGCAGAGGTTTGTAGAACAGCAGCAAGTTTCCCTTAAGTGAATCACCCAAGGTTTATCGAACTCACGGAGGTAGAGGTCAAAGATAGTCCTCTCAAGCAACCCTGCAATTAAGATACAAGAAGTCTCTTGTGTCCCCAACACACCTAATACACTTGTCAGATGTTGTAATATCCCAGGTATTGGGGTTACAAAAATAGAGGAAACAGATGTGTGCATTGCATTCATGCATAGAAAATCCGGGGATTTTCGCGCTTTAAAGTAAAACAGTCACAGTAACTGAAGTTTCACTTGATCTTGGTGAAATTGAAGTAGCTCATCAAGTCAAGCGCTATAAACCTCAATGTGACGTTGTTAAAACCTTGTTTTTGGGTAGAGATGATTTGATCTAAGGGGTTAGATCAAATGGAACTAATAATCAACACAACAACACTTTACTCAATGATAAATTGCGTGATCTTATAAAAGATTATAATATGGTAATCCTTGTCATAACATATGAACACCTATTCAATTGCAAATCAAGTAACAATAAAATGGAGAAACCATTCTTCACTTATCTTTTCCATATCTTTAACAAATAAATATTTCTACCATGAACCTCATGGTATTTCTTGAACTAAACTTTTGAATTTAACACCAATACAAGCTTATCATTAAACCCTAGAGATGGGAGAGGTCTATACCCATCAAAGAGATAATAAACAAACTCTAAATTATTAACACTTAAAAGTTGAGCAACTAACTTTGGGGTATAATTTAATTCACTTTAAAACTTATTGTCAAATATGGTAAAACACAAGGACCTAAGTGCATAAAAGCTACACATTCTGATTTTAATCATAACTTATTAAATATGTGGAATATCACAAAACTAAATATGTTTACATTACGAATTATAGTTCAAACTATTTGAATAAAATAAACTATGAGTATTTTGAAACTCATATGATCATGCCTTGGTGAAATCAAACATCACCATTCAAAATTGGGGTATAATACTTGTCTTTGACATTTTGATCTCACTTACAATATAAATACAAGCATAGATGATATAGTGACTCAACCACAAGCATAAAATCATTCACAAGATATTTAGTAACAAAAGCCACTTGGCTATCCAAAAACAAATCACATGAGAGGATAATACCATATGCCACATAGGATGAAAATATCTACATAGCTTGAATCCTAAGCTATGCCACCTCATGCTTAAAGGATTGCTATGGATGAGAGAATGACAACCAAGCACCTTACTCATCAAATCAAAGCAAGAGTCACCCACCTATGTGTCATGATACTAGAGCATGCCCAAGCCTATAAAAGGAACCCTCTACCTCATTCATTCCATCATCTTGTACCATGATACAAGCAAACCAAAGGGTTGGGCCACTCCATAATTTAGATAGGACCAAGATGAAGCAGCTAGGAGGTGGAGGCATACCACAAGAAGCAGGTTTATCAGAATTCCTGAAGAACAAGCTTCAGAAGATAGCAAGGTAGAATTCTTAGGCAAACCACATATTCAGATAATCACATCATCATTCCTTGAGTAGAACCTTAGATTATAATCCAAGTCCTTGTGGAGTGAGAGGGGTAATAGGTATAACCCTATCCAAATACTTGTAGTGATACCTTAGGAAGCCCATACCATGCATGATCATCACCATTGGGTAATGATCATAAACCCTAAGAACTTAAAGAGAGGATCCATTAAGAATAAGTGGATCATGATAATGCCATGATCATGCTTTGGAAAAATAGGAAGAATAAGCCATAAGTTAAATCCTAATAGGATTAGTAGATGTTATTCACCACATGAAATCATAGGGAGGTAACTAGTAAGCAACCATAGGCTTATATCCTAACCTTCACTTATGAATCACTTGGTGATCATAAGTAGCATCCTACCACATCTACATTCCATTTATTCCTTAATCAAAGAACCTAAGAAAACCTTAAGGTCAAACTCTATGTTTTATATGGTGAGAAATCATCCATCCATATGACCAAAGTTAACTATAAAAATAACTAAATGAGAATAATAACAATAAAGCAAGTAACCATCTGATACGTCGCAAACGTATCTATAATTTCTTATGTTCCATGCTACTTTTATTACAATACTTGAATGTTTTATACATACTTTACAGCATTATTATACATTTTAAGCACTAACCTATTAACAAGATGCCGAAGTGCCGGTTGTTGTTTTGCTTTTTGGTTTTGAAATCCTAAGAGAAATATTCTGGAATTGGACAAAATCAACGCCCGGGGGCCTATTTTTACAAAGCTTCGAGTGAAAGGGAGGGAAGTGAGGCCACGAGGTGGCCAAACACCGGGCCGAGCGCTGACCAGGGCCACCGCGGCGCGGCCCGTTGTCTGGGCCCCTCGCGTCGCCGACCTATCCTAGCCTACAAATAGCCTTCGTGGCGAAACCCCCTGTGCAGGAGCACGATCGAAAACCTTCCCGACGCCGCCGTCGCGAATCCCGTCTCGGGGATTCGGAGATCGCCTCCGGCACCCTGGAGGAGAGGAGGACTCTACATCATCATGCCCGCCTCCGGATTGATGCGTGAGTAGTTCATCCTTGGACTATGGGTCCATACGTAGCTAGATGGTTGTCTTCTCGCTTGTGCTATCATTGTTTAGATCTTGTGTAACATGATCAAGATCATCTATTTGTAATGCTACATGTTGTGTTTGGCGGGATCCGATGAATATAGAATATTATGTTAAGTTGATTATCAATCTATCATATATGTGTTGTTTATGTTCTTGCATGCTCTCCGTTGCTAGTAGAGGCTCTGGCCAAGTTGATACTTGTAACTCCAAGAGGGAGTAATTATGCTCGATAGTGGGTTCATGCCTCCATTTAATCTGGGACAGTGACAGAAAGTTCTAAGGTTGTGGATGTGTTGTTGCTACTAGGGATAAAACATTGATGCTTTATCTAAGGATATTTGTGTGATTACATTCGCACCATACTTAATGCAATTATCTGTTGTTTACAACTTAATAGAAGGGGTTCGGATGATTACACGAAGGTGGATTATTTAGGCATAGATGCATGCTGGATAGCGGTCTATGTACTTTGTCGTAATGCCCTGATTAAATCACATAGTAATCATCGTTGATATGTATTGAATCTTTATTTGTCAAGTGCCTTTGTAATTTGTTCACACCCTTGTTAGTTATCTTATTGGAGACACCTCTAGTGAACTGTGGACCCCGGTCCATTCTTTTATCTGAATACATTCTACTGCTTTTACTGTTCTTTGCAAACAAACACCATCTTCCACTCGATACGCTTAATCCTTTGTTTTCAAGCCGGTGAGATTGACAACCTCATCTGTTACGTTGGGGCAAATACTGGTTGTTGTGCGAGTTCCACGTTGGCCGCCGGTGTTGCGCACCACTACATTCCTCCACCAACAACCTTCACGTGCTTCTTGGCTCCTACTGGTTCGATAACCTTGGTTTCTTACTGAGGGAAAACTTGCTGCTGTACGCATCACACCTTCCTCTCGGGGTTCCCAACGGACGTGTACATCTACGCGCATCACCATCTTATTGTAGATAGGGGGAATTAAACCCTAGCAAGTACAATATGGTGTCATCTCATATCTATAACCTAGGCCTATATCCCAATTCTAGTATGTGTATCACTTGGGTGATCACAATTCAAACCTTAGGCCATAATTGAGTTTCAAACCAGGTGCCATTAGGTAAATATGATTAGAGCCCTAGAATTGCTCACTAGTTATATCTTATGCTTCAATTATTGAAGATAAGAAACACCTAGTGCCAAACCCTATAATTAAACCATGTGTGGTTATCAACCACCTATCTTAATAATTAAGACCAACCCATAATGAGAGTAGTATCTACTTTAGGTATTTCAAGGTGTTATTAAAATATGGTACTAGTATTAACCTTGAAATAGGGTTATAATCAAACCTACAAGACCTTAATAAATAAGTATTCACATAAAATCATATGCAAATAACCAAATTCCCAAATATGAGATCAAGTCCTTAGAAATAATTTAGCACATGAAATCATGCCATTAAATCACTTCTTAATAGAAATCCATAAGTAAATATTACTTTGAAATTGTTTCTTGCAAAGTAATACTAAATAAAACTCTATATATCACTAAGTAAGAAAATTATCATTGGAAAATAATTTGAATAATTACAAAGATAATATTCAAATTCATGTCCATATGGGTATTTAAACTCAAGTACCAATAATAATAACTAAACCAATGTTATAATACCCATATTAACATTCTAATGCACCACTCAAGTATACGCAGTACCTTTTACTAATCTTTGTCTGATTCAAATAAGCAAGACCTGCAAAATAGAAAGGAATTCAAATTTGAATTCAAAACAGAATTATAAAACAGAAAAATAAAACAGAGAAAGAAAAAGAGAGAAGAGACCGTGAGTGCCGTGGAGCGGCCTAACACCGGCCCAAATCGCAGCCCAGCAATAGCCCGTGGAGCAACCCAGCACCTCAACCCACTGCTTGGCCCAACCCAACTTACCCCTTCGCGTTATTTTCACGCGAAGGAGAGCTCCATCGTCTTCGTCCATCCCGGCAAGCAGCTCGGTGGCGTCTTCTCCGCCACCGGCCACGCCAAGATGCGCGCCGCCGCTTTAATCGTCTATAAAGGTTGCCGCGCCGCCGCCAGGAACCCTAATGAGCCCATTCCCCTTTCCCTCTGCTTCATCTCCGAAATTCGGAAACCCTAGCTGAGCCGGTCATCTCCAATCGCCGCCGACTGGAGCCACCCCTAGCCTCGCCGTAACCACCATTGAGATCGCCGTCCTCGACATGGTCACTGTGCGCGGGGAATTGAGCCGAAGTGTGCTGCAATGCCCTCACCGAGCTCATCATTCCCGACGGCCGGAGGTGTCGATTCCGGCAACTCAGGCCATCCCCGACCATGCCGTCAAGCCCGGCGTACTCCTGGTGAGCCTCTAAAGCTCATAGCGTGCTCGCCTCGTTCGATTATACACCGTAGCCTCGCCGAATCGTTCGTCTGTGAGCGCTGCCGCTCAGCCTCGCCGGCGAGCAAGCTCCGGCGACCATTTAGGGGCGGCGCTGGTACCAATAGGTTCACCGTGTCGTGCTGAATCGGGTGGTGCTAGTAGTCCTTCCACGCGGGCGCCGTATCGCCGGCGACCATCACCACTGCCCCGCCGGCCACCGTGATCCATGCCACGTCGGCGCCACCGTGGCATGTGACATGGACACTGGTCCACCAGTCAGTGGCGGTGGGTAGGAGTAGTCTGGGTGTGTCTAGTAGATTCCGTTTTAATTTAAATCCAACAATTACTGCAACTTTGCAAATTTATATAAAATTCATTATAACTCAGAAAAATATAAATGAGACATCAAAATTCTTATAAAAATAAACTCTATCCAATAAAAATATAATATGAAATTTTTATTTTTAATAAAAAAGTAATTGTTTAATAATTGTTATTTAAGCATTTTCTTTTATTCTTAATTGAATTAAAATTCAATAATTGGAACAATTCTCCAAATTAAATAAAACTAGTAAATAAATAAAGAAAACTTTAAAACTAATTGTCTTTATTTGTTAAATCCTTATTAGGAGGATTTAAACCCTAAATAATAATTACCTTAATTATTAATTCCTTAAAAATAATAAAATGCCAAATTCAATATTATGTTTATTTCAAATTTATTAATAACTTCCACTTTATAATGAAGTAATTAAATTAAGAACTATATGGTAGATTAGGAAACCCTAGTTCCTTATTGAATGATATTACAACCTTATCATTTCATGTGAAACTCTAAAACCCTAATGCCATTAGGAACCCTAACTCAATTAATTCATGTGAACCCTAAATTGTTTCTAAACCTAAACCCTAGGTTAGAACATGTGATCATGATACTTTATTTTCATTCCTAAGTTCATAATGAGCAACTCAATGCTTGATCCTACTCACATAGAAGATAAGAACCCTGTCATTAACTAATTGCTATTTTCTGTTCTCATCCAAATAAAACTAGTTGATCAAGTAGGATCAACCAAGTATGAACCCTAGCTCCTATTCCCAAAACCATCATCTTTAATAATCCATGCTTAGCATCACACCCTTGTGATGAACCATAATACCAACCATGCCCAATATTGTGCATCATATACCCTACACACTAAACCCTACTAGTGTTAGATATTTATGAACCATCTTATTTAGGAGCCAATTATTCCTTACTTAATGGACCCAATAGAAAACCTTAGACAACCTCAACCTTAATTGAAACACTTCTTATTCTTTAAGAAGTATGTTCTTCAAAAGTTATTCTTTTGAAGAAGAATAAAGAGTAGTCGTCAACCTGGCCTATTAGAACCTATAAACCCTAGCTATCTATTACCAGTAAGATATATCATCATGATAGCAACCATTAATTGCTTAAGATACTTGTACTTCACTAAAACCATACAAGCTTTAATTATTGATGAATCCAACATAGTTGGGATCCATCTAATACTTACTTCAGAGACCAATTGAAACTATAGGAAACCATAGAACCCACAAACCCAATTGTCATACTTGTTCTTTATTAAAGAACATGTTCCTCAAAAGTTATTCTTTTGAAGAATATAATAAGTAATCATTAACCAGGCCATATAGCACTAAAACTGACAACTGTTCTTTACATATTAACATTATGCCAATTATCATTCCTTGTGTGCTCAATTGATTACTATGCTTCATTATATAACTTGTACATGATACCAAGTAATCAAACCTTAATAAGAACCTTGTTTGTGGATCACTCTAAAAGTGCAAAACACCCTAAACAAATCACTACAACTCACTAATCCTAAATCATCGGGGTTAGGTCACGTTTAGAACGATTGCATCTCATACTTATGCATTACTGCATCCTTGCCAATCTTTTAAACATCGTCCTTAGGACGATGATGCTATTTTGAAATTTGGAGTTATTGCATCGAAGACCTTGATGCATCATCAAGGTCAAGAAAGGCAAGTTCATCGCTTGCTCATGTCATTTGAGTATTTTTACCAAATTACTTGCAAAGTACTATGTCTATCACTATTGCATAAAAGCAAAACCACTATTTTCATAACTATGAATATGACTATGTGGTGGGCAATGGAACCATGGATTGTGTTGATATGGTGGAGGTTCCATTGCAAGGGTTTATATCCATCTAGGATTAAACAACAAATGTCGTCCAGTGATTCTTGTGCCGTATAAACCGTGTTCACCATAAGATCTGGAGTGGGACGGAGTAGTCAAAAGTGTTTCCACCTCTCGTTCATCAACGGATGCGCTTTAACGTAGTACACTTGTGATCCAAGGGGCAAGCTGGTGAGGCTGGGGAGTCCTAAGTCCCCACGGCATAGTCCGTAGTACACTTGTCGCCCGACGGAGCAAGATGGTGAGGCTGGGGAGTCCTAAGTCCCCACGGTATTGCGGTCTATGATGGGTTGCAGCTACCGGCGAAGGAGTTTGGTTCGATCCCAAACTGTTGTCGTGGTCGGGGTCCACCCGTGAGTGGGAATAATGGGACCGACGAGGACCCAGGGTCGGGGTATGCAACAAAGGGTGGGTGTTCGAGGTAGCGGAGGAACATGATTGAGTAGGACCTTATACCGGGCCTCACACCAAAGGAAGTGTGGACGGGAAGATCACCCGGTTGGCACGAAGGTTAAGATCTCTTATGGGTAAAGCAACACACCTCTGCAGAGTGTAGCAGTGTGACCCGTCACTCCCTGTTCGGGATATGGAGCTATGACAGCTGGAAAAGGAATGATGCGTAGATGTACACGTCCGTTGGGAACCCCAAGAGGAAGGTATGATGCGCAGGTGGCAAGTTTTCCCTCAGAAAGAAACCAAGGTTGAATCGAACCGAGGAGGCGAGAAGCACGTTGAAGGTTGATGGTGGCGAAATGTGATGCGCGCAACCAGGGATTCCGGCGCCAACGTGGAATCTGCACAACAAAACCAAAGTACTTTGCCCCAACGAAGCAGTGAGGTTGTCAATCTCACCGGCTTTGTTGTAACAAAGGATTAAGCGTATCGAGTGGAAGATGATTGTTTAAGAAAACGGTAAAACACAATTGCGGTAGATTGTATGCTATGTAAAGAATAGGACCGGGGTCCAAGTTCACTAGAGGTGTCTCTCCCATAAGATAAAAGCATGTTGGGTGAACAAATTACAGTGGACAATTGACAAATAGAGAAAGGCATAACAATGCATATACATGATATGATAAATATAGTGAGATTTAATTGGGCATTACGACAAAGTACATAGACCGCCATCCAACTGCATCTATGCCTAAAAAGTCCACCTTCAGGTTATCATCCGAACCCCTTCAGTATTAAGTTGCTAAGCAACAGACAATTGCATTAAGTATGGTGCGTAATGTAATCAACAACTACATCCTTAGACATAGCATCAATGTTTTATCCCTAGTGGCAACAACACATCCACAACCTTAGAACTTTCTGTCACTGTCCCAGATTTAATGGAGGCATGAACCCACTATCGAGCATAAATACTCCCTCTTGGAGTTAAGAGCAAAAACTTGGCCGAGAGCCTCTACTAATAACGGAGAGCATGCAAGATCATAAACACACATAAACAATAGATTGATAATCACCATAACATAGTATTCTCTATCCATCGGATCCGACAAACACAACATATAGTATTAGGATAGATGATCTTGATCATGTTGGGCAGCTCACAAGATCCAACAATGAAGCACAACAAGGAGAAGACGACCATCTAACTACTGCTATGGACCCATGGTCCGGTGAACTACTCACTCATCACTCCGGAGCGATCATGGCGATGAAGGTCCTCGGGAGATGGATCCCTCTCACGGGAGTGCGGACGATCTCTGAATCCCCGAGATGGGATTCGCGGCGGCGCGTCTCTGGAAGGTTTCCGTATCGTGGCTCTCGTCTGGGGTTTTCGACGGAGGCTTTAAGTGAGGCGGAAGGGCAACGCAGGGGGGCCACACGGGGCCCCACACCATAGGTCGGCGCGGCCGGGGGCTGGAGCGCGCCGCCTGGTGACGGCCTCGTGGCCCTTCCTTCCCTCTTCGGTCTTGGAAGCTCAGGTGCAAAAATAGGACCCAGGCGAAGATTTCGTCCAATTAAAGAATATTTCCTTACTAGAATTTCTGAAACCAAAAACGGCAGAAAACAGCAACTGGCTCTTCGGCATCTTGTTAATAGGTTAGTTCCAGAAAATGCATAAATATGACATATAATGTACATAAAACATGTTGGTATCATCAATAAAGTAGCATGGAACATAAGAAATTATCGATACGTTGGAACGTGTCGATCCCCAAGCTTAGTTCTGCTCGTCCCGAGCAGGTAAAACGATAACAAAGATAATTTCTGAAGTGACATGCCATCATAATCTTGATCATACTATTTGTAAACATATGTAATGAATGCAGTGATCAAAACAAAGGTAATGACATGAGTAAACAAGTGAATCATATGACAAAGACTTTTCATGAATAGTACTTCAAGACAAGCATCAATAAGTCTTGCATAAGAGTTAACTCATAAAGCAATAAATCAAAGTAAAGGTATTGAAGCAACACAAAGGAAGATTAAGTTCAGCGTTGCTTTCAACTTATAACATGTATATCTCATGGATATTGTCAACATAAAGTAATATAACAAGTGCAATATGCAAGTATGTAGGAATCAATGCACAGTTCACACAAGTGTTTGCTTCTTAAGGTGGAGGAGATAGGTAAACTGACTCAACAATAATAGTAAAAGAAAGGTCCTTCAAAGAGGAAAGCATCGATTGTTGTATTTGTGCTAGAGCTTTTATTTTGAAAACATGAAACAATTTTGTCAACGGTAGTAATAAAGCATATGAGTTATGTAAATTATATCTTACAAGTTGCAAGCCTCATGCATAGTATACTAATAGTGCCCGCACCTTGTCCTACTTAGCTTGGACTACCGGATCTTTGCATGCCATGTTTCAACCAAGTGTCACAAAGGGGTACCTCCATGCCGTACAAAGGTCTAAGGAGAATGCTCGCATTTTGGATTTCTCGCTTTTGATTATTCTCAACTTAGACATCCATACCGGGACAACATGGACAACCAGATAATGGACTCCTCTTAAATGCATAAGCATGTAGCAACAATTATTATTCTCATATGAGATTGAGGATATATGTCCAAAACTGAAACTTCAACCATGATTCATGGCTTTAGTTAGCGGCCCAATGTTCTTCTCTAACAATTTTGCATGCTCCAATCACTAAGGTGATAGATCCTTCAGACAAGACGGACATGCATAGCAACTCACATGATATTCAACAATAGTTGATGGCGTTCCCCAGAAGCATGGTTATCGCACAACAAGCAACTTAATAAAAGATAAAGTGCATAAGTACATATCCAATACTACGATAGTTTTTAAGGCTATTTTGTCCCATGAGCTATATATTGCAAAGGTGAATGATGGAATTTTAAAGGTAGCACTCAAGCAATTTACTTTGGAATGGCGGAGAAATACCATGTAGTAGGTAGGTATGGTGGACACAAATGGCATAGTAGTTGGCTCAAGGATTTTGGATGCATGAAGTATTCCCTCTCGATACAAGGTTTAGGCTAGCAAGGTTATTTGAAGCAAACTCAAGGATGAACCGGTGCAGCAAAACTCACATAAAAGACATATTGTAAACATTATAAGACTCTACACCTCTTCCTTGTTGTTCAAAACTCAATACTAGATATTATCTGAACCTTAGAGAGACCAAATATGCAAATCAAATTTTAGCAAGCTCTATGTATTTCTTCATTAATGGGTGCAAAGTATATGATGCAAGAGCTTAAACATGAGCACAACAATTGCCAAACATCACATTATCCAAGACATTTTAGAATTACTACATGTAGCATTTTCCAATTCCAACCATATAACAATTTAACGAAGAAGAAACTTCGCCTTGAACATTATGAGTAAAGCCTAAGGACATATTTGTCCATATGCAACGGGCATGTCTCTCTCCCACAAAGTGAATGCTAGGATCCATTTTATTCAAACAAAACAAAAACAAAAACAAACCGACGCTCCAAGTAAAGAACACAAGATGTGACTGAATAAAAATATAGTTTCAGGAGGAACCTGATGATGTTGTCGATGAAGAAGGGATGCCTTGGGCATCCCAAGCTTAGACGCTTGAGTCTTCTTAAAATATGCAGGGGTGAACCACGGGGCATCCCCAAGCTTAGAACTTTCCTCTCTTGATCATAGTATATCATTCTCCTCTCTTGACCCTTGAAAACTTCCTTCACACCAAACTTCAAGCAAACTCATTAGAGGGTTAGTGCACAATTAATAATTCACATGTTCGAGAGGTGGCACAAACATTCTTTACACTTCTGGACATTGATAAAGCTACTGGACATTAATGGATCAAAGAAATGAATCCAACATAGCAAAGAGGCAATGCGAAATAAAAGGCAGAATCTGTCAAAAACAGAACAGTCCGTAAAGACGAATTTAAAGATGGCACCAGACTTGCTCAAATGGAAAAACTCAAAACTAATGAAAGTTGCGTACATATATGAGGATCACGCTCGTAAATTGGCAGACTTTTCGAATTTTCTACAGAGGCCTGTGCCCAGATTCGTGACAGACAGCAATGCTGTTTCTGCGCGATCCCAAATATAACATCAACTTTGACATAGAAACTTTACTTGGCACAAAAACATGATAAGGAGAGGTTGCTACAGTAGTAAACAACTTCCAAGACTCAACAAAACAAAAAATTCTGTAGTAAAAACATGGGTTGTCTCCCATAAGCGCTTTCTTTAACGCCTTTCAGCTAGGCGCAGAAAGTGTGTATCAAGTATTATCAAGAGACGGTGTGTCAACCTTACCTTGGGCTTTACCCTTACCTTTCTTATTGTTTTTCTTTCCCTTTGGTTTAGGAAATATATGATTTCCCAGGTATAGAGGTGAATTTCAGAGTGCCTTCTCCCACATCAATGACTGCTCCCAATAGTTTCAGCAAGGATCTTCCGAGTATGATTTTTCCTGTTTCAATAACAAGATAATCAATGGATATTGTTCTTCCAAGAATGGTTGTATGCACACCTGCAGCTATTCCCTTAGGAATTATAATAGAGTTATCAATGAGAGTTATTTCTTCTCCTCCTTCATCGACTCCCCAAAGTTTCAAAGATTTATAAATGCTTTCAGGCATAAGGCAAAATTCATACATAATATCACAGTAGGCATGAAGAGTTCGATCACCGATAACAATTTTAACAGCAGGATCCCACAATGAAAGTTTAGAGTTCACTAAAACTTGTTCAAGACGATTACGAACGTGGCAATAGTTATCATCCAAGCGAGATGTACTTATCTCGAGATTGTTTAATCTACTATATATGCTAGTGAGGGCTGAATCAAAGTTATTAGCTGAATCATGTGATGCAACCAACTTCTTTATGGCATTAAAAGCTTGATCCCCATTGCAATGAAGGAAATCTCCTCCCACTAAAGTGTCCAAAGCATATCTATAGCGAACCATAAGACCAAAATAAAAATTACTAAGGAGCAAACTTAGAGTCATTTGAGGTTCAGTTTTACGATAAGAAGTAAAAATTCTAGACCAAGCATCCTTAAAACTCTCCTCATCCCCTTGTTTAAAAGTAAAAACTAATTCCTCAGGTGAAGAAGTAACAGGTTCAGAGCTAGACATGGTAACAAAAGTAACTAATTTTTTTTTGTATTTTTAATATAGAGTGCAAGACAATAAATAAAGCAAACTAGATAAAGTAAATGCAAGTAACTAATTTTTGTGTTTTTTGATATAGAGAGCAAGTAAATAAAGTAAAACTAGCAACTAATTTTTGTGTTTTGTTTAGGTGACAAACAAAGTAGTAAATAAAATAAAGCAAGACAAAAACAAAGTAAAGAGATTGAGAAGTGGAGACTCCCCTTGCAGGCGTGTCTTGATCTCCCCGGCAACGGCGCCAGAAACGGGCTTGATGCGCGTAGATGTACACGTCCGTTGGGAACCCCAAGAGGAAGGTATGATGCGCACAGTGGCATTTTCCCTCAGAAAGAAACCAAGGTTGAATCGAACCAGGAGGAGCCAAGAAGCACGTTGAAGGTTGATGGTGTCGAAATGTGATGCGGCGCAATAACGGGTAAGGCGATGGCGTGTAACTCTCACACGTTCGTTGGGAACCCCAAGAGGAAGGTATGATGCGCAGTAGCAAGTTTTCCCTCAGAAAGAAACCAAGGTTTAATCGAACCAGGAGGAGCCAAGAAGCACGTTGAAGGTTGATGGTCGCGAAATGTGATGCGGCAACACCAGGATTCCGGCAACGCGGAACACAACACAACCAAAGTACTTTATGAAAGCAGTGAGGTTGTCAATCTCACCGGCTTTGTAACAAAGGATTAAACGTATCGAGTGGAAGATGTTTGCAAAGAAAACAATAAAACAAGTAGATTGTATGCTATGTAAAGAATAGGACCGGGGTCCACAGTTCACTAGAGGTGTCTCTCCCATGGGATAAAAGCATGTTGGGTGAACAAATTACAGTGGGCAATTGACAAATAGCATAACAATGCATATACATGACATGGTAAATATAGTGAGATTTAATCGGGCATTACGACAAAGAACATAGACCGCCATCCAAGCATCTATGCCTAAAAAGTCCACCTTCAGGTTATCGTCCGAACCCCCTCCGGTATTAAGTTGCAAAGCAACAGACAATTGCATTAAGTATTGTGCGTAATGTAATCAATAACTACATCCTTAGACATAGCATCAATGTTTTATCCCTAGTGGCAACAGCACATCACAACCTTAGAACTTTCTGTCACTGTCCCAGGTCTCAATGAAGGCATGAACCCACTATCGAGCATAATTACTCCCTCTTGGAGTTAAGAGTAAAAACTTGGCCAGAGCCTCTACTAATAACGGAGAGCATGCAAGATCATAAACAACACATGAACAATAGATTGATAATCACCATAATCATAGTACTCTCTATCCATCGGATCCCGACAAACACAACATATAGAATTACATATAGATGATCTTGATCATGTTAGGCAGCTCACAAGATCTAACAATGAAGCACAACAAGGAGAAGACGACCATCTAGCTACTGCTATGGACCCATGGTCCAGGGTGAACTACTGGCTAATCACTCCGGAGCGATCATGGCGATGAAGAGTCCTCCGGAGATGAATCCCCTCTCCGGCCAGTGCCGGAGCGATCTCCGAATCCCCAGAGATGGGATTCGCGGCGGCGGCTCTAGAGGTTTTCCGTATCGTGGCTCTCGGTACGGGGGTTTCGCGACGGGAGCTTTAAGTAGGCGAAAGGTCAGCGCGAGGGCCACACGAGGGCCCGGGGGCAGGTCGGCGCGGCGGGACTGGCCGCGCCGGCCTAGCCTCTGGCCACCTCGTGGCCCCACTTCGTTAGTCTTCGGTCTTCCGGAAGCTTCGTGCAAAAATAGGACCGGGCGAAGTTTCGTCCAATTCGAGAATATTTCTTTACTAGGATTTCTGAAACCAAAGACAGCAGAGAAACTGGCTCTTCGGCATCTTGTTAATAGGTTAGTTCCAGAAAATGCATAAATATGACATATAATGTGCATAAACATGTAGGTATCATCAATAAGTAGCATGGAACAGCAGAAATTATCGATACGTTGGAAGCGTATCAGCATCCCCAAGCTTAGTTACTGCTCGTCCCCGAGCAGGTAAAGCGATAACAAAGATAATTTCTATGACCTGCCATCATAATCTTGATCATACTATTTGTAAACATATGTAATGAATGCAGCGATCAAAGCAATGGTAATGACATGAGTAAACAAGCTGAATCATATAGCAAAGACTTTTCATGAATAGTACTTCAAGACAAGCATCAATAAGTCTTGCATAGAAGTTAACTCATAAAGCAATAAATCAAAGTAAGGTATTGAAGCAACACAAAAGAAGATTAAGTTTCAGCGGTGCTTTCAACTTGTAACATGTATATCTCATGGATATTGTCAACATAAAGTAATATAACAAGTGCAATATGCAAGTATGTAGGAATCAATGCAGTTCACACAAGTGTTTGCTTCTTAAGGTGGAAGGAGATAGGTAAACTGACTCAACAATAAAAGTAAAAGAATGGTCCTTCAACGAGGAAAGCATCGATTGCTGTATTTGTGCTAGAGCTTTTTATTTTGAAAACATGAAACAATTTTGTCAACGGTAGTAATAAAGCATATGAGTTATGAAAATTATATCTTACAAGTTGCAAGCCTCACGCATAGTATACTAATAGTGCCCGCACCTCGTCCTACTTAACTTGGACTACCGGGTCTTCGCATGCCATGTTTCAACCAAGTGTCACAAAGGGGTACCTCCATGCCTCCTGTACAAAGGTCCAAGGAGAATGCTCGCATTTCGGATTTCTCGCTTTTGATTATTCTCAACTTAGACATCCATACGGGACAACATGGACAACAGATAATGGACTCCTCTTTAATGCATAAGCATGTAGCAATTTATTATTCTCATATGAGATTGAGGATATATGTCCAAAGCTGAAACTTCCACCATGATTCATGGCTTTAGTTAGCGGCCCAATGTTCTTCTCTAACAATTTTGCATGCTCCAACCACTAAAATGATAGACCTTGAGACAAGACGGACATGCATAGCAACTCACATGATATTCAACAATAGTTGATGGCGTTCCCCAGAAGTATGGTTATCGCACAACAAGCAACTTAATAAAATATAAAGTGCATAAGTACATATTCAATACCACAATAGTTTTAAGGCTATTTTGTCCCATGAGCTATATATTGCAAGGTGAATGATGGAATTTTAAAGGTAGCACTCAAACAATTTACTTTGGAATGGCGGGTAAATACCATGTAGTAGGTAGGTATGGTGGACACAAATGGCATATTGGTTGGCTCAAGGATTTTGGATGCATGAAGTATTCCCTCTCGATACAAGGTTTAGGCTAGCAAGGTTATTTGAAGCAAACTCAAGGATGAACAAGTGCAGCAAGACTCACATAAAAGACATATTGCAAACATTATAAGACTCTACACTGTCTTCCTTGTTGTTCAAAACTCAATACTAGATATTATCTAGACCTTAGAAAGCAAATATGCAAATCAAATTTATAGCTCTATGTATTTCTTCATTAATGGAGTTGCAAAGCATATGATGCAAGAGCTTAAACATGAGCACAACAATTGCCAAGTATCACATTATCAAGACATTTTAGAATTACTACATGTAGCATTTTCCAATTCCAACCATATAACAAATTAACGAAACTTCGCCTTGAACATTATGAGTAAAGCCTAAGGACACATGTGTCCATATGCAACAACGGAGCGTGTCTCTCTCCACAAAGTGAATGCTAGGATCCATCTTATTCAAACAAAAACAAAAACGAAAACAATGACGCTCCAAGTAAAGAACACGAGATGTGAGTTGGAATAAAAATATAGTTTCGGGGAGGAACACAATGTTGATGAAGAAGAGGATGCCTTGAGCATCCCAAGCTCGCTTGAGTCTTCTTAAATATGCAGGGATGAACCACAGGGGCATCCCCAAGCAGAAACTTCACTCCTCTTGATCTTAGTATATCATTCTCTCTCTTGACACTTGAAAACTTCCTTCACACACCAAACTTCAAGCAAACTCATTAGAGAGGTTAGTGCATCATTAATAATTCACACATTCAGAGGTGACACAATCATTCTTTTCACTTCTGGACATTGCATAATGCTACTGGACATTAATGGATCAAAGAAATAAATCCAACATAGCAAAAGAGGCAATGCGAAATAAAGGCAGAATCTGTCAAAACAGAACAATCCGTAAAGACGAATTTATAAATGGCACCAGACTTGCTCAAATGGAAAAACTCAAAACTAATGAAAGTTGCGTATATATCTGAGAATCACGCTCGTAAATTGGCAGATTTTTTCGAATTTTCTACAGAGAATTATGCCCAGATCCGTGACAGACAGCAATGCTGTTTCTGTGCAGCGATCCCAAATATAACATCAACTTTGACATAGAAACTTTACTTAGCACAAAAACATGATAAGGAGAGGTTGCTACAGTAGTAAACCAACTTCCAAGACTCAATAAAACAAAAAATTGCTGTAGGTAAAAACATGGGTTGTCTCCCATAAGCGCTTTTCTTTAACGCCTTTCAGCTAGGCGCAGAAAGTGCAAATCAAGTAACATCGCGAGTAGAAGCATCAACATTATTATTCTTCATGCAAACACAACTTGTTGCAGGGGTACTTTAGGTGTTCCATTATCTAGATTTTCTATGGTAGTGCTGGGGGTTTTGGCAATTTTAGGCCTATAATAATTTCTTTTGTTTAGGCACTTTGAAGACATACATGAATTTTTGCTCTTTACCCATATAAGCTTTTTATACTTGAGAGAAGAAAAGGTTGAACCCAAGGTTCCCATAGCTTTTTCAAGTTCATCAATCCTAATGGTTTGATTATCATGGACAACACAAGTTCCTAGGATACTAATTCTTTCATCAATTCCTCCTAAGGATTTATCAAGTTCAATAAGTTTTGTCAAATAACATTCCCAATTTAGCTTCAACACTTGGAAAATTTTTCTCTATGGTTTCAATTTTTTCATAACATCTTCAAGAGAGATTTCAATTTTAACTTCATTAACAGGTGGTATTCAACTAGACTCTCAATGATGCAACTAGCTTCTAAAGCGGGAGTACCTAGGAAATTACCTCCAGAAAGAGTATCAAGAACATATCTATTCCAACTAGATAAACCAACATAAAAGTTCCTAAGAAGGATAGTGGTGGAGTGTTTCTTAATGCACCTTTGATGAGCATTACTAATTCTATACCAAGCATCTTTAAAACTTTCTCCACCTTTTCTTAAAAGAACGAACTTCAACTTCAGGATTACTCATGATAACAGCAATAAAGTAAACTAGGCAAATAAAGTAAAGACAAGTAACTAATTTTTTTGTGTTTCGATATAGAGAGCAAGACAATAAATAAAGTAAAACTAGCAACTAATTTTTTTTGTGTTTTGATTTAGTGCAGCAAACAAAGTAGTAAATAAAATAAAGCAAGACAAAAACAAAAGTAAAGAGATTGAGAAGTGGAGACTCCCCTTGCAACGTGTCTTGATCTCCCCGGCAACGGCGCCAGAAAAAGAGCTTTGCCGTGGGAGGCAATTCTGTGGTGTAACTTTTCTTTAGCTCCCCGGCAACGGCGCCGAGAAAAAGAGCTTGATGGCGTGTAACTCACACGTTCGTTGGGAACCCCAAGAGGAAGGTATGATGCGCACGGTAGCAAGTTTCCCTCGAGAAAGAAACAGGTTTAATCGAACCGGGAGGAGCCAACAAGCACGTTGAAGGTTGATGGTCGCGAAATGTGATGCGGCGCAACACCGGGGATTCCGGCGCCAACGCGAACCTGCACAACACAACCAAGTACTTTGCCCCAACGAAGCAGTGAGGTTGTCAATCTCACCGGCTTGCGTAACAAAGGATTAAACGTATCGAGTGGAAGATGTTTGCAAAGAAAACAATAAAACAAGTAGATTGTATGCTATGTAAAGAATAGGACCGGGGTCCACCAGTTCACTAGAGGTGTCTCTCCCATAGGATAAAAGCATGTTGGGTGAACAAATTACAGTCCGGGCAATTGACAAATAGAGAAAGGCATAACAATGCATATACATGACATGGTAAATATAGTGAGATTTAATCGGGCATTACGACAAAGAACATAGACCGCCATCCAGCATCTATGCCTAAAAAGTCCACCTTCAGGTTATCGTCCGAACCCCCTCCAGTATTAAGTTGCAAAGCAACAGACAATTGCATTAAGTATTGTGCGTAATGTAATCAATAACTACATCCTTAGACATAGCATCAATGTTTTATCCCTAGTGGCAACAGCACATCACAACCTTAGAACTTTCTGTCACTGTCCCAGGTATCAATGAAGGCATGAACCCACTATCGAGCATAATTACTCCCTCTTGGAGTTAAGAGTAAAAACTTGGCCAGAGCCTCTACTAATAACGGAGAGCATGCAAGATCATAAACAACACATGAACAATAGATTGATAATCACCATAATCATAGTACTCTCTATCCATCGGATCCGACAAACACAACATATAGAATTACATATAGATGATCTTGATCATGTTAGGCAGCTCACAAGATCTAACAATGAAGCACAACAAGGAGAAGACGACCATCTAGCTACTGCTATGGACCCATGGTCCAGGGGTGAACTACTCACTCATCACTCCCGGAGGCGATCATGGCGATGAAAGATCCTCAGGAGATGAATCCCCTCTCCGGCAGGGTGCAGGCGATCTCGAGAATCCCCGAGATGGGATTCGGCGGCGGCGTCTCTGCAGGTTTTCGTATCGTGGCTCTCGTCTTGCTGGGGGTTTCGCGACGGGAGCTTTAAGTAGGCGGAAGGTCAGCGCGAGGGCCACACGAGGGGCCCGGGGGGGCAGGTCGGCGCGGCCGGGGCCGGGCCGCGCCGGCCTAGCTCTGGCCACCTCGTGGCCCCACTTCGTTAGGTCTTCGGTCTTGGAAGCTTCGTGCAAAAATAGGACCCTGGGCGAAAGTTTCGTCCAATTCGAGAATATTTCTTTACTAGGATTTCTGAAACCAAAAACAGAAAACAGCTGGCTCTTCGGCATCTTGTTAATAGGTTAGTTCCAGAAAATGCATAAATATGACATATAATGTGCATAAAACATGTAGGTATCATCAATAAAGTAGCATGGAACATAAGAAATTATCAATACGTTGGAGACGTATCACCAACGTGGAATCTGCACAACAAAACCAAAGTACTTTGCCCCAACGAAACAGTGAGGTTGTCAATCTCACCGGCTTGCTGTAACAAATGATTAAGCGTATCGAGTGGAAGATGATTGTTTGCAAGAAAACGGTAAAAAACACAATTGCGGTAGATTGTATGCTATGTAAAGAATAGGACCGGGGTCCACGAGTTCACTAGAGGTGTCTCCCATAAGATAAAAGCATGTTGGGTGAACAAATTACAGTCGACAATTGAAAAAGAAAAGGCATAACAATGCATATACATGATATGATAAATATACTGAGATTTAGTGGGCATTACGACAAAGTACATAGACCGCCATCCAAGCTGCATCTATGCCTAAAAGTCCACCTTCAGGTTATCATCCGAACCCATTATTATTAAGTTGCAAAGCAACAGACAATTGCATTAAGTATGGTGCGTAATGAATCGACAACTATATCCTTAGACATAGAATCAATGTTTTATCCCTAGTGGCAACAACACATCCACAACCTTAGAACTTTCTGTCACTGTCCCAGGTGTCAATGAAGGCATGAACCCACTATCGAGCATAAATACTCCCTCTTGGAGTTAAGAGTAAAAACTTGGCAGAGCCTCTACTAATAACGGAGAGCATGCAAGATCATAAACAACACATAAACAATAGATTGATAATCACCATAACATAGTATTCTCTATCCATCGGATCCCGACAAACACAACATATAGTATTACAGATAGATGATCTTGATCATGTTAGGCAGCTCACAAGATCCAACAATGAAGCACAACAAGGAGAAGACGACCATCTAACTACTGCTATGGACCCATGGTCCAGGGTGAACTACTCACTCATCACTCCGGGAGCGATCATGGCGATGAAGAGTCCTTCGGGAGATGAATCCCCTCTCGGGCGGGGTGCGGGAGGCGATCTCCTGAATCCCCAGAGATGGGATTCGCGGCGATCTGGAGGTTTCCGTATCGTGGCTCTCGTACTGGGTTTCGCGACGGAGGCTTTAAGTAGGCGGAAGGGCAACGCGGGGGCGGGGCCCCACACCATAGGTCGGCGCGGCTAGGGCACGGGCCGCGCCGCCCTATGGTGACGGCGCCTCGTGGCCCCACTTCCTTCCCTCTTCGGTCTTACGGAAGCTCCGTGCAAAAATAGGACCACAGGCGAAGATTTCGTCAATTAAGAATATTTCCTTATAGGATTTAAAACCAAAAACTGAAGACATTGGCTCTTCGGCATCTTGTTAATAGGTTAGTTCAGAAAATGCATAAATATGACATATAATGTACATAAAACATGTAGGTATCATCAATAAAGTAGCATGGAACATAGAAATTATCGATACGTTGGAGACGTATCAAGGAACTCCATGAAGTTCTAGTCAACCGGTGAAGGCTGACGGACATAGCTCTTCAGAATAAAAGCAAACTTTTGAAGAAATGTTTACAAAAACTTGCAATGCCTATGACTTTCTGGTCTATGCCGTAGCTAGTGCATTAAACACCTCTTTCCTAAAATGAACTTGTTGAGTACGCTCGTACTCATCCCACTCTTAAATCCCCTGCTTAGGTATGGAGGCATCAAAGGAGGATCTACGGTGCAACTCGAAGGAGGAGTCAACAACTACTTCAAGAGACAGGACCATGTCAGGAGAGTCAGATACCACATTCAACAAGGAGAAAACCTAGATTAGCAATAGAAAGGAACTAGCTTCCTAAACCTAGCTCCTATTTAGCTAGAATCTATTCTTAGCCTCTATAGCTAGTTAAATACTCTGCAAATAGAGTTCATGATAGGATTAGACTACGAGTCGTTCTTCTGGAGCTTATTTGAAGATTTACCTCATTGTAAAGTAGGAGGCTGTGTTGATCTTCTGTAACAGAGTCTGTGTGTAAATCTATAGACATGCCTTGGACCCGCATATGTTTCTGTTGTACCACTCTGAGTGATATAATACTAGTGGAACGGTGTTTCATTGGTGTTATATCAGACTTGCATACTACACCATGCAGTGGTATGCCGGGTCACCACAGATATATAGGCGCACTAGTTCGGAGAAGAGATAGTAAAACACAGGTGGTATAGATGAATATGAGTGGTAATAACAATCTGAAATATATTTGGCAGCGAGTAAACATGCAGTAGAACAGTAAGTAAGCGGTGTTTGCGGTATTGGAAACAAGGCCTAGGGATCATACTTTCACCAGTGGATACTCTCAACATTGATCACATAATAAATAAATAACTTCTCTCATTTGTGCTACATACACTCTTTTGTTGGATGACAAACACCATTCATTGTGTAGGGCTACAAGAGCTCCCTCAAGCCGGAGTTAACAAGCACCACAACATTCGGCATTCATATTTAAGTAACCTTAGAGCATAATAGATCTTTGCAAAATAAACCGAGAACTAACATAGCATACACCCTGTCCACATTACACTATGTAGGGGGAATAGATCACATCAATACTATCATAGTGATAATTAACTCCATAACCTACAAGAGATTATGATCATAGCCTACGACAAGAACCACACGATGCACACACTGTCACCATTACACCGTGAAGGAGGAATAGACTACTTTAATAACATCACATGAGTAGCACATAACTAGTAGCGATACAAAGCTCATCATATGGATCTCAATCATGCAAGCAATTCATGAGATCATTGTATTGGAGTACAGAGAGAGAGATTAACACATAGCTACCGGTACAGCCCTTAGCCACAGGGGAGAACTACTCCCTCCTCATCATGGGAGCGAGCGGCGTTGATGGAGATGGCGGTGGTGTCGATGGAGATGCCTTCGGGGGCAATTCCCCGTCCCGGCGGCGTGCCGAACGAGAGCTGTCCCAGATGCAGCCCGCGATGGCGGCGGCTCTGGAACTTTTCGTATCGTGGTTTTTCCGTATCGAAGATTTAGGTCGGGGAGGCTTCTTATAGCGAAGAGTCGGAGTCGGAGGGACACAGGGCCACCGGACACTAGGGGCGCGCCCTTAGCCTGGCGCCCGCCGTGTGGGCCCCAGAGCTCCCTGGTCTCTCTCGGTGCAGGAAGGTTCGTGGAAATATAAGATCATGGGCCTTGATTTCGTAATTCAAGAGAATATTTCCTTAGGATTTACGAAACCAAAAACAGGAACTGACATGACATCTCGTCGATAGGAGTTCCGGAAAATGCATCAAAACGATATAGTGTGAGCAAAACATGTAGGTATTGTCATAAAATTAGCATGGAACATCAGAAATTATAGATACGTTGGAGACGTATCAGACGACATCTACCCCTCCTGGCCGGTGTTCATGAAAGGTGTTACTCTTCCACAAAGTGAAAAGCAGCGAGTGTTCACTGCTGCTCAATCAGCTTGGCGCAAAGATGTCGAGTGTGCCTTTGGAGTGCTGAAGGCTAGGTTCAACATTCTAGCAGTTCCGGGACGCTCCTACTCGAGGCGTACTCTTGGGTTGATCATGCGTGCATGTGTCATTCTGCACAACATGATCATCGACGATGAGCGTGGTACAAATTTGGAGAACATCTATGAGACAGTTGATTCCAATGTCGGCCCTGCAATACACAACCATGCACCACCAAGCCTAGCAGCCAGGATTCAGATGGACAACGAAATGAGGGACTCACCGATGTATACACAGCTCCAGCATGATTTGATTGAGCATGTGTGGGCTAATGCCTAGATTATGTAATTTTTTCAAATTTTTATGTAATTTTTTCAAATTTTTATGTAATTTTTTTATGATGTAATCGGTAACAATTTTAGTTCAATAAAATAATTTCCTTGCATTATTTTTAATGTTGTAATCTGAAAAAGAAATGCTGATGTCGAGGAGAGAGAAAAGCTGATGTGGAGGAGAGAGAAGTGAGAGCTGGCACTATAGCCTGTGCACTGGCACCGTGGGGTGAGAGTGGGGTGAGAGTGAGGAAAAAAGCTGACGTGGCAGGCTATAGTGGTGTGGTGCATTGGCACCAGCCTAAGGAGGAGGGATGAGTTTAGAGTATCAGAGCAAGTATAATAAGGCTTAGTCAGCAGGCTATAAGGATTTAAATATAATATTTGTGCTTAGTTGGAGGAGAGAGAAGAGGAGAGAGAATGGAGGTGGGCTCTAATGCAAGAGCCAGCTCTTGCACGTGCTCCTAGACACTTTGAGAGAGTGGAAGGTGGGCCATTTGTTGATAAAGTAGTACATTTCAATAGCCAACTATTATACATGTTAGCTATATGTTGGCTATAGATGACATGGCATGTTACTTATAGACAGCAACTGGCTATACTATTGCACTTGCTCTCATAGGTGGATACTGTATCATAGCGCATATCACGAGAAAAGTTAATGCCAAACAAATCTTGTACATCAATTTGCATTGAGATTCTAAATAGCAATAAATATAGCATAACTATGATACTACTCTATGATACTATCCACTATAAGAATAATATCATACACAAGTTTCATATGCATGATACTACTATATCATACTTAGCACTGTTGTCAGCTTGATACTACTACATGTCACTATGGCCAGCCCGAGTAATTCCAAAACCTGGATGTTCATGCACAGACGGCATGGTCTCTTTGTCCAATTGACTTCTTTACTCACACCGTAGCGACGCCGACATCGACGAGACAAAGTTCAAAATAAGACATCGCCCACGCAGCTAGTACGCGGATGGAGTAGATCTACCACGTTGCTTCATTACTAGCATAACTAACCCGGAAAATTGTTCTCAAAAAACAAACTAACCCGGAAAATTAAGACAGTGGCCTACGGAGAGCAACAACAAGAATCCCAGTGAGAGCATCTCCACTCGTCCCCCGAACAGGCCCCCGGCGAGCGTTTTTTACATCCGGACGGCGTAAATCGGCCAGTCGCGCCCCCGGTTCCTCGTTTTCGTCGGAGTGGGCCTAGTTTCATCCGGCGATCCACGCCATCCGGCCCCGGGATGGGAGGACTCGGACGAAGCGAAATCGCGGAAGCGTCGAGTGGCCCCGACTGACCGGCGACAATGGCATGGGTTTCTACGGCAAAACCCTCGTCTTCCCGATCAACGGCACAACCCTTGTCTTCCCGATCTACGGCAAGACCATCGTCGAACGAAAGATTTGAATTCCCAGTCAATTATATATAGTTCGAATAAACATAATTATATATAGTTCGAATAAACATAAAATTACATATAAAAACTTAAAAACAAACTAAAACTACTACTTCTTCCTAGATGGCCCCGCCTCATCGTCGTGGCGGCGGCGCTTCCGGCTCGTCACCTCTCGTCGGAGGAAGGCGCCTTCGCCTGCGTCCTCCTCCTCCTCGTGCCTCGGGTTCTTCCTCGGCGGCTCCTCGGCTTGCTCCTCGGCGCTCCTCGAGGCTGCTCCACGGCCGGCTCCACGGCCGCTCCACCGGCCTGCTCCACGGCCTCCTCCTCGTCCTCCTCATCGTCGTCGTCCCATCTTCTTCTTCGCTGGACGGCGGGGGAATCGTCGCTGCTGGACGTGCAACGATCCACCAATGCCGCCATCTCGTGACCCCTATTTGTCGGTGTCCAGATGGCCGACCGATCGCTCATGGTTGATGGTGGACGAGAGAATAGATGAACGCCGGCCGTTCGAAACCGTATATGTAGTTCTCGGACGAAGAGGCGGCGGTTGCTCTTCCTCGGAGTTCATGCTCCATTACGGCGGTTGTAATTTCGAGGCGACTTCGAGCCGTTCCCGACGAGGCGTTTAGGCTCTCCAGACCACCGGACCATTACGGTTCAAACCGACGAGGGCACTCCGACGGTTGCTCTTCCCGGCGACACCGTCGCTATGCCGCGGTGGGTGAAGTCGACCATGGGCTCGCCACTGAAAATGGGCCTCCCGGGCCAAAAAATACATCCATCCGGCGCTAAATAGCGCCGGATTTCGGCCTGGGGAGCCCCAACGGCTGGGGATGCTCTGACTGACAGCAACGTGAATACCGAGGCCTCCACGCGCGCGGATGGGCCGCCGTTTACGTCACTGCAAGCGTGAGAATCTCAAAGCCACTAGCTAGCTCTGCTAGTTCTGCTTCGGACCGCCGACCTATGCTGCTGCTGTTTGCGTTGCCAGTCCAGTCCTGGAGCGCCCATGCTTGTGCCTTTCTGCAACTGCTCCAGAACCCTAGGCGAAGCATGGCAAGGCACCAATGTTTTTCTTGTCAAGCATCCATTAAATTCAGCTCCGTTTCCCAAGCGATGTTGGTCTCTTCTCGGGTCCTTCAACTCAGCTCGAGACATGCTCCTGCTAGGCTGCTATACTACCGTCAGGTCATGGTGGAGTGGAGTAGCAGTCACTCGCAAGCTAGGTCATGTCGGGAATGCCTTGTTTAAGATCTTGGTCTCCGCGTCTCGGAATCTTTGCATTTCAAAATGGGAACCTTCCATACCCGCTGGTTTATACTCCATACGCAACATATTTTCGAATGGAGGGATTATATTTTGTTATATACTAATTGGTTAGATCTTACAAATTTTGATTTTTACGCAGAATTATGTGCAACATAAATTAGAATGGAGGAAGTACACAAGCTAATGGCACATTAGGGGGTGCCCACACGGAAATTTCAGGTCCCTTGTGCATATGCTCCCTATAACAAAACAATTTTTTTTTGAAGTGCCAACAAATTTTGACAAAAAAATATACATGTACATCTTTATAATATATGTGCCTTCATCAAGTTTCGTGAAAAACCGATTTTTTTTTAGTATGTGTAGAAAAGAGAAAATTCATCTTGTGAAAAGTCTTATGTTTGGTACCGAATTTTGTCATTTTACACATGTCACGACAAGTCGACTTTTCATGAAACAACTTTCATCTTTTAGGATGCACTTTGTTTCTGTTTTTAGGGCAGTTGAGTGGTGGGTTCGGATTTTGTGACATATGCTCTTGACAGTTTTCTTGTTAAATAAATTTTAAATAAATTATGTATATATTGGTTTGATCTCGATGATGCGCTGGGGCTTCATTCCCCCTTTTAAAAAAATGATCAAAATTTACAACTTTTACCTTTGATTAAATCTAATATGCAACCGAATTTTTGATGGAGGAAGTATAATCACATTCTAAGGAGCTGATCCACGATAAAATCTGGCGAGTAGGAGTACATTTGTTTTTAGGACTCACTACAATATCTGAACTCCTCTGGGTATCAAAGAGAGAACATGCATAGTTCAGACTGATTTATTTAAAATTTCCGGGGAAAAGAAACAAAATTTGATTTTTACGCAAAGTTATGGGCAACATAAATTGAAAGGAGGAAGTACACATGCTAATGCAAATTAGGGGGGGGGGGGTGCCCACACGGAAATTCAATTCAGCTCCTTCGTGCGTATGCTCCATGTAACAAACAAAAAAAACATATTTTGAAGTGCCAAAAAATTATATATGTATATCTCCACAACATATTGCGTTCACCAAGTTTCACGAAAAACCAATATTTTTATTAGTCTATGTAAAAAAGAGAAAATTTATCTTGTGAAAATCCTTTTTTTGCACCGAATTTTGTGTTTTTACACACGCCACACGACAAGTCGACTTTTCATCAACCGACTTTCAGCTTTCAGGATGCGTTTTTGTTTATGTTTTTAGGACAATTCAGTGGTGGGTTTGGATTTTGTGACATATTCTCTTGATAGTTTCCTTGTTAAATAAATTTTAAATAAATGCCGTATATATTGCTTTTATCCCGAGGATGGGGCTTCATTCCCCCTTTTGAAAACAGAAATTGATCAAAATTTACAAAGTTTAACATTGATTAAATCTAATATGCAACCTATTTTTAAAGGAGGGAGCATAATCAGATTCTAAGGAGCTGATCCACGAGAAAATCTGACGAGTAGGAGTACATTTGTTTTTAGGACTCACTACAATATCTGAACTCCTCTGGGTATCAAAGAGAGAACATGCATAGTTCAGGCTGACCTAGAAACAGCGCATTACACGTAATAGCCTTGTGCTCTGCAGATGCGCTATAGGTTTAGGAGAATCCAGATTGGATCATCCAGTAGTACAATACATCTGTCAGACACTCAAGTCGTGCAAGCTTCAGACCATCTTGGGTAGATAGTTTATCAGAAAACATTGCGTGCCGCTCTTATCCCCACACCTGACAACATGAGTGTGTCCTAATCAAGCGATCGCTCGCTCTTAATTGCAGCAGTGGTACTACTGACTTAATTTCCCTGATCCTTATCTGTGATTGGTGCCAAATCCAAGTCAAAGGGCTAGTTAATTAGAAGTCGCACAGATCAAGCTGATGCTACGAAGCCAGGCTTGTTTTGGATGCGTGGAGTTGTCGCCAACTTGTTCTTCCATGCGCCTGCACGATGCTCTGCGTACATGCGATTATTTCTTGGGTGGCGATCGGTTAACCAAGGAGGAGTGCCATCTACGGGATGATTTCCGTAGCATCTTAGTCTCGAGGATGCCTTTTGCACGCCCATCCGTGTGCTTGGTCAGAGTTTTAGGGTTAACTCGGTGGTCAAAGCTCGCAACTCAACCGAAGCCTGCCTGATTTTGCTTAGGTCACAAGTCGCAGCAAAGGGCTTAGATTCATGTATGCATAGCCCATCACGTAGCACTGCTGTTGCTGTTGTAATTCAAAGGCTTGAGAGGTCGGCCGGCTTTCAATCATAGTTTTAAAAACTGGACCGGTGAGTGAATCCTTGAGGCGATAAATTCACGGTTCGCTGGTCGGATCACTGGTCATCATTCAGTTCGATGGAATAAAACCAATTTCAATTAAAATTTAATCACATTTTGGAACAAAATAGCCATAAAAATTATACGTAAAGTATATTTCAATATAAATATGGTGAGTTCAAGTGGTATTGGGCGTTATGTGGTGTTTCTTCTTCCTAACTAAAGGTCACGAGTTTGATTCCTTTTGCGGCATTTTTTTCTGGTTTTTTGTTGTTTGGACTGTTTCCTCTTAAAAACCGGTAAGCCTGTTGGTTTAGATTATGGGTGTGTCTATGTCGATTTTCTTAAGTCTCACTCACCTCAGAAAAGTGTAACTGTAGTTTAAAGAAAAGTGTAACTCAGCTAAGTTGCAAATGTGCAATTGCATTTTTTTAACAAAAAAGTGCAACTAAATCACTTTTTGTAAATGACTTAGACTTAAGAAAATCTTAGTTGACTGAGACATAGCAAAACCGTTAGATTATTTCGGTCAAACTATGCTTTGGATTGCTTAAATTGGTAGATACTGTAGTACGCTCTGAAGCGGGGTATGGAAAAAAGATTCAGTAAGATGTGGCGGCATGACAAAGCATGGAATAGTTTCAGATTGGAGGTATATGGCGTGTGGACGTGTGGTCCTCGAGAGAAAAGCATCGTTTTGCCATGCTCGTAATCTCTTGCTGGCAATCATAGAGGTTTGATGGTTTTTGCATGGCCCCAAGTGATATAGACTTGGCAAACCAAGCTTTCGGCCCCACCAAAACTCACACTTCATCTTCAGCTAGCTAAAATAGGAGGGTTTCGCTTGGATGGTCAGTCACTGATGGATGATATTTTCATTCTATATACATTGGTTCAAACCCTTTGGTTTTTTGCTCAAATACAATGACCTTAGCGCCATGCACCATGCTGCCACTGCCTGACTGCCATATGCGACTGTGTGTTATGGGCAAATGAGACAGATTATTTTCCGGGTTTCGCCACGTACCTAGCGACTAGCGTGGAGCCTGAGGGACGGAAAGTTTTCTACTGTACTTCGTAGTACTGTAATGGAATCTTTGGGATGTTTAGGTTGACTAATGACCCCACCAAACCAGGTTTGCGTTATGCCTTGTGCGTCATCCCTAGAACAAGGCTGCAGGGATGGCCATGACCCTGCCTCCTTTCTGCTTTGAATCATGGGGTCGCCGTTAATTAACTTTTCTTTTCTTCATTCACTTTCTGGTTACTGTTCACGTCGTAATTTTTTAGGGAATCGTGGCAGCAGGATTACGTGGAAGTAAAACGTGCAGCCCTAGTTTCTTTTTTGAGAACTTGCAGCCCTGGAGATGATAGGCCGGTATGTGTATGCCACGGGCCCATCAGAGCCCAACCCAAGTATTGGGCTCTTGGCGGCTCCACTCCCCATTGAACCTGGACCATGCGAGCATGATCAATTAAACCTCCTCAATAGTTTGAGAAAGGAAATCTTCATCCTAGAGGATGATGAGAGTGCAAATGACAAAGAAGTAATGGCTGAGTCCTAGTTTCAAAGAATGGCTGAAGGCCATGAAATCCGAGATGAACTACATGTTTGTAAATCAAGTCTGGAACTTGATGGAGCCTAAAACCGATATGGATGGGAATGTCACCATGCACAAAGCTTGACTTGTCGCAAAGGGTTTCCAACAGGTTTAGGGTGTTGACTACGACAAGACCTTCTCACCAGTGTGATGCTTAAGTCTGTTCAGATTTTATGAGCAATTGTTTCATATTTCAATTATGAAATATGACAGATGGATATTAAAACGGCTTTCCTAAATGGAAGCCTAAGAAAGGATGTGTATATGATACATACCAAGCGTTTTGTCAATCCTAAATATGTTGGAAAAGTATGCAAACTTAGAAAGCCCATTTAGGAAATGAAGCAAGCATCAAGAAGTTGGAACATTCGATTTGAGAAAGTGGTCAAATAATTTGGCTTCATTCAAAATGAAGAAGGTTGTGTTTACAAGAAGGAGCGTGAGAGCTCTAAGACATTTATAATCTTATACATAGATGACATATTACTAATTATATATAATGTATTTGCTCTTAATAAAATAAAAGGATCATTGAAAACTAGTTTTGCAATGAAAAAATCAGATGAAGTTGCATACATATTGATCATACAGATATATAGAGAAAGATCAAGGCGCCTGACTAGGCTTAGACATACTACATACATTGACAATGCTCGAAATAAGTTTACCGTGGAGAAGCTACAGGATAGGTTTGATCCCTATATCACCTAGCACGCGACTTAGGTCCACTTCTTTTGAGCTTGTGTTTATGCGTAAGCCGGCTTATGGATTCGATGGGGGGAAACTGTGGTGGGGAGAAGCTCCTAGGAACTGTTCCTCCTATTTTTTTGGGCTTCTGGAAATCTGGCTTATGTACTGTGTTGAGTTGTGTAATACCTGTAATGCCCTTGAATTTGATATGTGTTCTATATAAGTGATGGCATCATACATAGAATAGTTTTTTGCGGAAAATAAGATATAAAGAAACGAAGAAAATTGTGAGAAGGCAAACGATAACTTGAAGACGGTGTCGCTGTATAATTCATTGCATACCTAAATATCACTACAAGACGGTTGACATAGGCATCCCCAATAGGCCTGTCGAAGAAGGTACCCGAGATTTATTAACGGCCCACGACCCGAAATTTATGAAGCCTGGAGGCCCAGTCAGAAATAGTTTGGAAAGATAGAGTTGTATTAGGAATATCGACTTGTAACTATTACGGGACGGTTCAGAAACCCTCCCGGACTTTGTAACTTGTACATCACGAGTCGAGGGACAAAGAAAGGATCGAATCATTGTTTACGCAACTCTAGTTTTCATAGCAGTCGAGTACTTTTCCGGCTGAAACCTTCGAGATCTACTTGCCCTCTACTTCCGACAAAACCCTAGTCTACAACTTGTAGGCATTGACAAGTTAATCCCTTGTCAATTGGCGCCGTGATGGGGATTAGAGCGACAAGGATCCGATCTCGATGGCACGTTCGACATCATCAACATCTTCGGTAGCAAGCAACGCGATGGATCGAGGTAAACAGATCGAAACCGCTCTAGTCGATTTTGTTCCTCACCCACCCTCCCGTATGGATGCATATGCGTATCTGGAGGAGCCCATTGGACATGGCGTTCAGAAGGTTCCACTTCCGCGTCGGGAAGGAGGGATCTCATCGTCTCGAGATATCGGACTCGGCGAGATCGGTTGCAGCTGGTTCCGATTCCTCGGGATTAGTGTCATCGTTCGAGTCCGGCGATGAAGAGATTTCGTCGACAATCTCCACCAAGCTCGCCTCAAGCGGAGAACTCGTCAAGATCTTCAGCAACATATCCGTCGGGTCGTTTGCGGACTCAAATATAATCAGCGACTCAGATAGTGTCGATACTTTCAACTTTATCGACCGATCTACTTCTGTTCGTGAGGTCTTCGCCGATCTATACGACGGTGTCACCAATATCGATGACAATCAAGCTTCAACACATCACCAAGTGTACGTCATTGGGGAAGCGAGCCGAGCCGGAGACGTCAGAGGCTTTCGATGATTTGGGAAATCCATACGTCGATCCCGCTGATCTCACGCGAGGTTTGGGTACCAAATACATCGGTCCTGAACCAAGAGAAAAGGTGCAACTCCCGCAAGAAGCCTAGGATAGAGCGGCAAGAGCCATGGATGCCACAAAGACGATGAATACCATGCGTGATCGCGACTGAGGCGTACCGGTATAAAATTAGCCGTGCGAGGAAGGGAACGCCAAGAAAGAATTGAACTCGAAGAAGAGCTGCAGCTTCCGTCAAGCGGTGAAGGGCTGAGTTGAGTCGACATTCAGAACTTGGAGACAACCACAGGATGCCGTAACGGGAAGATCTCGATTGCGAGAATGTCTGGAGGAGAGGAGAGCATCTGATTCGAACCTCGACATGTCCTTTATGTCGATCGACACAAGAGGAAATATTATCCCAAAAACTCCGGAAGCAGGATATATGGCGACACAGGCCTTTATACTGGCGAACAGGCCACCCGCAGGAGATCCAAGAGAGGCATTGTATAACATGGCTTTGGCAGGAGTTGGAGTTATGGGAACAGCGTTTGCAGCACGCCTCCCGAAGGTGCTGCAAGGCAAAATAGTCCACGACCTACAGTGGCAGTGCAAGAACCCCCAAGAACGTCGGCAAGAGACACATCAGCGCGAACACGGGTTGACAGGGCGCGACATGAAAGGAGAGAACGTCGGCAGTCACCTGAAGTAGATGATGAAGATATGTGTGGACTCCCCTGTTTCACTCGACGAGTCCGTAAACGCGAGTCCCGTCTGATTTCAAATTGCCTGACAGTTATAAGAAATTTGACGGATTGCAAGATCCCAAGGATTGGTTGGTTGATTACTTGGAGACAGTAAAATTGACGGGTGGACTAAGGCAACAGCTATGCAAAGTATCCAAGTGTATTTAAGTGGCGCAGCTCGATCATGGATCAAGAAGCTACTGATACGTCCAAAATGTATCCACTTTCCCAAACACTTTTGCTATTGTTTTGCCTCTAATTTGTGCATTTTGGATACAACTAACGCGGACTAACGCTGTTTTCAGCAGAATTGCACTGGTGTCTTGTTTTGTGCAGCAACTCAACTTTCAGGAAAATCCCCGGAAATAATCGCAATGGGCCTATTTTCACCGTGAAGATAAGAGGCCAAAAGGGAAAGCCAGGGGAGGGCCCATGGCCCCACACCACAGCCGGCGCGGCCCGGAGGGGGCGAGCGCCCTATGGTGAGGCGCCGGCGGCCCCCGACGCTCTCCTTCGGACTACAAAACCCTTTCGACCTAAAAACGCCGGGGTTCGACCATATTTCCAGAAGGAGTCCAGAACTCCGCCGCCATCGCGAAACTCCATCTTGGGACCAGAAACTCCGTTCTGGCACTCCGCCGGAACGGGGAATTGGAGGGGATCATCGCCGCCATCACCACCAACGCCTCTCCATCGACCATCCATGTTTCCCCCATCCATGTGTGAGTAATTCCCTGTAGGCTGAAGGGCATGGTAGGGATTGGATGAGATTGATCATGTAATAGTCATAAGATTGTTAGGGCATAGTGCCTAGTATCCGTAGATGGTACTTTTATGATATTGTTGCAACTTGTTATGCTTAATGCTTGTCACTAGGGCCCGAGTGCCATGATTTCAGATCTGAACATGTTATTGATTCATGAAGATATTCATTGTTTTATGATCTTACACAGTTGTATACACATATTCTTGTCCGGAACCAGGCCCCAAAGTGCAGTGGGACAACCGGAGGGAAGGCGGTGATGTGAGGATCACATGTGTTCACGGAGTGTTAATGCTTTGCTCCGGTACTCTATTAAAAGGAGTACCTTAATTTCCAGTAGTTTCCCTAGAGGCCGGCTGCCACCGGCTGGTAGGACAAAAGATGTTGTGCAAGTTTCTCATTGCGAGCACGTACGACTATATACGGAACACATGCCTATGGATTGATTAGTACTTGGATACCGTTTTATTATTATCTGCAAATGCCCTACCTTGATTGTTACATGAATTCTCTCATCCATGCAATGCCCGTTCATCCATCCCTATGCCTACAGTATTTTAATCCTGCTGTTTACTAAAATCACTACTGATGTCTTTGTTACACACTCTGTTATTTCACTACTCCTCTTTTATAAAGCTGATCTTGATAAACTATTGCGAGCAAGTCTGTTTCAGGTGCAGCTGAATTGACAACTCCGCTGTTAAGGCTTACAAATATTCTTTGGCTCCCCTTGTGTCGAATCAATAAATTGGGTTTTACTTCCCTCGAAGACTGTTGCGATCCCCTATACTTGTGGGTCATCAAGACTATTTTCTGGCGCCGTTGCCGGGGAGCATAGCTTTATTTGCAAGTTCACCTGAATTAATATTGTTCGCTACAAATCCTCCATCATGGGTAAAACTCGCGATGCTAAAGTCGCCATATTACCATCCACTACAAGAAAAGGTACAACTCTGAGTACCTCTGCTGCTCTTGATTCACCATCTGTGATAAGTCAACTTGTTTCACCACCACAAGCTTCACGTGTTGGTACTTCTGCTGAATCTGAAAATTCCTCTGATAATTTTGATGATGCTTCTACTGTGCTTGATAATACTGGTTCATTAGGTCCTTTTCTAGATGCTACAATTGCTAGGTCTAGACAAATTGAAAATACTGAAACCTTTTAATTCACCTGAGTCTGATGATCTTGATGAAGATTATGTGGAACTTGATGATGATTTTATTGATAAATGCAATGCTACTACTAGTACAAGTAACCTTAAAAAGCTTATTGCACAACATGCTGTTAGATATAAACTGTCTCCTGATCCTAAATTTGCCACATCTCCTATAAACATTAAGGATAAGGATTATGATTTTTCTCTTGATTTATCTCATATATCTATAGTTGAGAAAACACCTTTTGTGGTACTGAAAAAGAGAGTTGTAGAGCACATGAATGAGCTTTCTACTTTAAGTAGCTTGTTTTCTGATGATGTTAAGATGCATACTTATTTTGTTGCTAAAATTTTCCCTTTCTCATTAAAGGATGATGCTAAGATTTGGTATAATAGTTTGCCTCCTGATTCTATTGATAGTCCAAGTTGTTTGCTTGAAGTTTTCTTTCGAAACTTTCCTGCTAGTGCTCAACATATTGCTCTGCAGAGAATTTATAGTTTTGATCAAGAAGATGGAGAGAAATTGCCTGAGGCTTGGGCAAGATTTTGCTCTCTTATTAGAGCTCGGCCTGGACATGATTTGGAAAAGCATGATTTACTTGATATATTTTATAGTGGACTAACCATTGAGTCTAGGGCATACCTGGATAGTTGTGCTGATTGTGTTTTCAGGAAAAGAACTCCGGACGAAGCTGAAGAATTATTGGCTAAAATAAGCCAAAATCATGATGATTGGTCTACACCTGAACCAACCCCAACACCAGTATTGAAGAAGAGGGGTATGATTGAATTAAATGATGAAGATATGAGGGAAGCCAAGAAATCTCTTATGGAGAAAGGTATTAAATCTGAAGATGTGAAGAATTTACCTCCTATAGAAGACCTATTAAGATAACTCCCCCTTCATCCACAATTGAGGTACATTCCCTTCAACGCTTTGATAGAGGAGATATCCCTTATTCAAAACCTCATGATCAATGTTTAGATGAATTTGATAACTATGTTGTTAAGCAAAATAACTTTAATATGAGAGTAGAGAATCATCTAATGGAAAATTATCAAGCTATTAGTAAATTGCATGATATTGTGGAGAGAACCTCCAATGATGTTAAGATGCTTGTTAAACATTTTCATATGATTCAAACTCAAATTGATCAACTTACTAAAGTGCAAAGTGATTTGTTAAAAAATACTCATGAAGAAAAACATGCTTATGAAGTAACAACTAGAGGTGGTGTTTCTACCCAGGATCCTCTATATCCTGAAGGGCACCCCAAAAGAATTGAACAAGATTCTCAACGAACTAAAGAAACTAGTAGTCCTTCTAAGAAAAAGAAAAAGAAACATAAAACTGTTGTAGAATCCTCTGAACCTGTTAATGATCCTAATAGTATTTCTATTTCTGATGCTGAAACTGAAAGTGGTAATGAACATGATAAAGATAATGATAAGAATGATACTCCTGATAAAGAAGAGATTGAAAATGAACCTTAAAAGCATGCTAAAAATAAAAAGTACACTAAAGAAGATTTTATTGCTAAGAAACATGGTAATGAAAGAGAACCTTGGGTTCAAAAGAAAATGCCTTTTCCTGCTAAGAAACTAAAATCAAAGAAGGAGGAACACTATAATAAATTTTGTGATTGGATGAAACCTTTATTTTTGCAAATCCCTTTGACTGATGCTATTAAATTGCCTCCTTATTCAAAGTATATGAAAGATATTGTCTCTAACAAAAGGAAAATTCCAAATGAGGAGATTTCCACTATGCTCGCTAATTACTCTTTCAGTGGCAAGGTTCCAAAGAAGCTGGGAGACCCAGGTATACCGACTATTCCTTGTTCCATCAAGAATAATTATGTTAGAACTGCTCTATGTGATTTGGGAGCAGGAGTTAGTGTGATGCCTTTTTCTCTTTACAAGAGACTTGATTTAGATAAGTTGATACCAACTGATATATCTTTGCAAATGGCTGATAAATCTACTGCTGTTCCTGTTGGTGTATGTGAAGATGTTCATGTTCAAGTTACTCAAAATTGCTTAATATTAACTGATTTTGTTGTGTTGGAAATGCCTGAAGATGATAATATGTCTATTATTCTTGGAAGACCCTTTCTTAATACTGCAGGGGCTGTTATTGATTGCAATAAAGGAAAAGTTACTTTCAATGTTGAAGATAAGGAACATACTGTCTATTTTCCCAAGAGGATTGATAAAGTATATGGAGTTAATACAATTTTTAATTTGAAAACTATCAAGGTGGGATCTATTGATTGTCCTATATATGAGCCTAAAGAAGAATATCAAACTCTTGTGATTGGATCCATATCAATTCAATATAAGGTAACATGATTTATTTGAGGTTTATTTATTCTTATGTCATATAAAATTTATTTGGTAGCAAGACTTGATCAACCTTGTTAACAAGTATATTTTAAATACATAGAAGAGCTAAACAACATTTCTTTCTTCCTCCACTTGTTTTACTTGCTGTAGCACTATTTGTTCTGCAAGATGTTTTAGTTTTTTTAAAATTTTGGAAATCATTTTCCCGCGCTGTAATAATTACTTTAACACCCAGAAATGTGCATTTTTCGAAGTTCTCAAAAATTTACAAAAATTATACCGTTGGTCTTATTTTTCGAAGAGCTACCTGGGAGCACCTGGGGCTGACCAGTGGGGCACCCCAGGGCTGGCCCCCATGTGCCGGCGCGGCCAGCAGGGGGGCGCGCCACCACCTGCCCTCCTTGCCCCACTAACTCATCTCTTCCTCCCATCTCACTCTCTCTCCCGAAAAAACTCGTACCAACTTTCTCTCACTCGCGTTTTTGCTCAAGAGCTCAGGATTTTTCGATCTCTTTGCTCAGCCCAGATTTCTGTCTGAAATTTGGCACATTTGCTCTCCGGTATGTGACTCCTTTGATTATCCAAATAGAATTTTGTTTGGTTGAGTATATCTTGAGAAATTTGCTGCTGTAGGTGACATGTTTAGTGAGCTTGCATGCTTGATTCAAGTTGTAGAAATGAGTTTTGATGCATGTTTAGTACTCTAGCAAGTTCCTATAGTAGTTTCCCTCAATTATATGTCTTGAAATCAAATTTTATAATGATTGTTGAAAAATTTCAGAAAAGGAAAATGGACAACCACAACTTTGGAGAGGTGTTCGAAAGAGAGACGACGAGCACGGGGAGGCCCTCAAGGGCAGCCACTCGAATTAGACGATCCTATAATGAGGATGTCATCGCACCGAGTTTCGAAGTTGAAGAGGATAATGGAGTCCCTAATGCTTCATCCTTTCCATGTTATGACTTTTTGCGTAATGCAGGGTTGCTCGATGATTTCTTATTCCTCATCAATAATGTGGGCTTAACCACCTATATGGAAGATGAGAGGAGCCAATACTACATGCTAACCAAAATCTTTGTTGAAAGCTTCAAGTTCAACAACTCGCACTTCACGCCAACAGTTACATTCAGGATTTATGATAATCCTATTACTATGAAGTTGAAGGATTTTTGTGTTGCATTGGATATTGCTCCTGTAGGTACAGCAAAGAAGATTGAGAAAAGCCCCAAGGCTTTGTCGGAGCTCTATCGAGAAGTCACCAATGATGATAGCCGCACCATTCAGCGTGGCAAGATAAGAAACATCCAACTCCCCGCCATTAGATATTTCGCTTACTATCTTGCTACTAGCATTCTTGGTAGGGAGAACACTAGCAACATTTCTAGTTATCATCTTGCTTTTCTTGTTGCTGCATTGACTGGTAGCACACCTTATCATCTTGGTGCTCTTATTGCTCGTCGCCTATCTACTAGGGGACCTATCTATGGAGGAATTATTGCGTCGCGTATTTTGGCACATCTAGATCTTCCTCTTAATCCTACTGATGAGAAACTAACCCCTGTTAGGCTTGATATTGCTGCTATGAAGAGTCACCAATTTGTCACAACTGACTCTAGCTTAGAAAATATTGTCTATAAAATGTTGTTTATTGACGGGGATGAGAGGGAAATCCCCTTGGCACATGCCGATTTGTTCAGTGTTCACAGGAAACCGTGGTCGCGCTCCAAGGAGGAGATGGATGAGCAGCTGAGGATACATGGTTTCCACCAGCAGCATGACTCCGAGGACGCCGAGCCCTCCTACGGGTACACCGTCACGTATCCTGGTGCGTCTTCCAGCACATACCCGGAACAGGGTCCTTCTTCGTCATACTACGGAGACGCCACTTCATGGGGACCGTGGGATTGACCTCCACTTAGGCCAAAAGCCTAAGCTTGGGGGAAGGTATGCCGGCATCACTCATTCATTGCATATTACAATTTCTGGATACTTGTATATACTTGTTTAGCTTCTTAAAGTGGTTTCTAATGAGAGGGAGATGATATTTGGGGAAGTGCTGTCTAAAAAACAGATTCTGGGCTGTTACTAAAAAAATTCCTGTGCGCAGCAAGAACGTCATTTTGAGCTGCCATTTTTTGTGCATGTTCCCCAGGTTATTATCTAACTTTCATTAGTTGAACACTTTTCGAGCTGAGCAGCGGAAGATTTTTGTAAAAATCGATTACTGTACTGCTGTCAAGTTTTGGCAGATTTCTGCCATCTTGCTTTTCTGTGTTTCTTTTAGTTTTCATTCTCTTGTTTTTGCTTTGTTTCTTTCCTAAAACACAAAAAGACCAAAAATATTTCTGTTGTTTCTCTTCACCATTTGTTTATTTGGTTCTTTGTCCCTATTTTACCTTATTTGCTATCGTTAGTTTGCTATGAGAAAATCCAAAAAGATTTTGCTTTCACTACAAGAAAAGTTGCCATGGCCGATGAAGTTGAAGTCGCGCCGTGGTTGCTGGTGTACCATGGCCGACGATTTTTGGTCCCTCCGTGGTGCATGTCAAAACTTTTTTTTCTCGTTTTTGAGGCCACCTAGCCCGACGAAAGCGGCCAAAACGTCGCGTATGGTGGCCCGGGACGTGGTGCATCTCGAAATCTCGGGTTCGCCGGCCGAGTCAACGCAAATCCGCACCGCCGAGGGATGTAGGGCCCAGATGGCAGCCTCTCTGGCATTGTTTTTTTCTAGATCGCGCCATCTCGTTCAACGTTCTCCGATCGAGCCGTTTACGATGCAGGATCATGGGTCCCGCATGTCATCCTCTATGAACCAAAATTCTTTCTATTCTTGGATTTTTTTGACCCCTGATTTCTGGCTACTTCCTTTTTCTTTTGATCCCTTGCCGCCTTGGAAACGTTGAGACAGCTGCTGCTAAATGGGACCCGCATGTCATCCTCTATGTGCAATCAACTTTCTTTTCTTGGAGTTTTTGGCACCTCAAATTTGGTCACTTGCCTTTTTCTTTCGATCCCCTGCCGCCTCTCAAACGGTGATACCTGCTGCTGGGACCCGCATGTCATCCTCTATGTACTATAAAACTTTCTTTTCTAGAATTATTTTTGGCACCTCATATTTGGTCACTTACCTTTTCTTTCGATCCCCCCGCCTCTCAAACGGTGATACCGCTGCTAAATGGGACCCGCATGTCATCCTCTATGTACTATAAAACTTTCTTTTCTTGGATTTTTTGGCACCTCATATTTGGTCACTTGACTTTTTCTTTCGATCCCTGCTGCCTCTCAAACGGTGATACCGTCTTGCTAAATGGGACCCGCATGTCATCCTCTATGTACTATAAAACTTTCTTTTCTTGGATTTTTTGGCACCTCATATTTGGTAACTTGACTTTTTCTTTCGATCCCCTGCCGCCTCTCAAACGGTGATACCGCTGCTGCTATATGGGACCCGCATGTCATCCTCTATGTACTATAAAACTTTCTTTTTTTGGATTATTTTTGGCACCTCATATTTGGTCACTTGACTTTTTCTTTCGATCCCCTGCCGCCTCTCAAACGGTGAGACCGCTGCAGCTAAATGGGACCCGCATGTCATCCTCTATGAGCAATCAACTTTCTTTTCTTGGAGTTTTTTTTGGCACCTCATATTTGGTCAATTGCCTTTTTTTTTCGATCTCATGCCACGTTTGAAACGTTGAGGAACCTGCGGCTCATGGGACCCGCATGTCATCCTCTGTGCTATAAAAGTTTCCTTTGTTGGATTTTTTTTCACCCTCTGATTTTTGGCTTGCCTTTTCTTTTGATCCCCTGCCCCCTTTGAAACGTTGAGTAAGCTGTTGGTTCAAGGGACCCGCATGTCATCCTCTATGTCCATCAACTTTCTTTTCTTGGATTTTTTTCACACCCTAATTACTAGCTACTTTCTTTTTCTTTTGATCTCAAGCCGCATTACAAACATTGAGACCGCTGCTGCAAAATGGGACCCACATGTCATCCTCTATGTACAATAAATCTTGGATTATTTTTGGCTCCTGATATTTGGTCACTTGCCTTTTTCTTTCGATCTCATGCCGCCTTTGAAACGTTGAGTAAGCTGCTGGCTCATGGGTCCCGCATGTCATCCTCTACGAACAATAAAAGTTTCCTTTCTTGGAGTTATTTTTTACCCCTAATTTCTGGCTATTTGCCTTTTTCTTTTGATCCCCTGCCCCCGTTGAAACGATGAGGACGCTGTTGGCAGGTCGGTCCCACATGTCATCCTCTATGAACAATAAAAGTTTCCTTTGGTGGATTTATTTTTGACCCCTAATTAATTTCTGGCTATTTCCTTTATTTTTCTTTTGATCCCCTGCCGCCTTGGAATTGTTGAGAATCTGCTGCCTCATTTTTCTTTTGGTCCTGTGCCGCCTTGGAAACGTTGAGACCGCTGCTACAAAATGGGACCCGCATGTCATCCTCTATGTACAATAAAGTTTCTTTTCTTGGATTATTTTTGGCTCCTGATATTATGTCACTTGCCTTTTTCTTTCGATCTCATGCCGACTTTGAAACGTTGAGGATGCTGCTGCCTCATGGGTCCCGCATGTCATCCTCTCAGAACGATAAATGTTTTCTTTTCTTGTATTTTTTACCAACTGATTTTTGGCTTTTTTTATTTTCGATCCCCTGCCGCCTTTGAAACGTTGACTCCGCTGCTGGCTCATGGGTCCCCGATGTCAGCCTCCCCGTACAAGAAACATGTGATATTTTATTTTGCAGACAATAAACGTTGTATTTCGCTCTGAGCTATTGCAAACGGATAAATTAAATCTTTATATCTACATAAACAAACTTATATGTTGAATCTCCTTGTTTTTTGTTTTTGCGAAGCATAGGACTTTCCTGTTTTTTTTTTGAGAAAAATCCGACCTTTCCTGTTTTGGAGTGGGCTGAAATTGTACGAGTCAAAAGGCCCAGCAGGATAGTTCGAAGGCCCAGATGAGATCAGCCCAATTGAAATCTTTCTTTTCTTGGATTTTTTTCACCCTGATTTCTGGCTACTTCATTTTTCTTTTGGTCCTGTGCCGCCTTGGAAGCGTTGAGACCGCTGCTACAAAATGGGACCCGCATGTCATCCTCTATGTACAATAAAGTTTCTTTTCTTGGATTATTTTTGGCTCCTGATATTATGTCACTTGACTTTTTCTTTCAATCTCATGCCGACTTTGAAACGTTGAGGAAGCTGCTGGCTCATGGGTCCCGCATGTCATCCTCTATGAACAATAAAAGTTTTCTTTGTTGGATTTATTTTTTCCCCTAATTTCTGGCTATTTGTCTTTTTCTTTTGATCCCTGCCCCCTTTGACGATGACGACGGTGGCAAGTCGGTCCCACATGTCATCCTCTATGAACAATAAAAGTTTCCTTTGATGGATTTATTTTTGACCCTAATTAATTTCTGGCTATTTCCTTTTTTATTTTGATCCCCTGCCGCCTTGAAATAGTTGAGGATGCTGCTGCCTCATGGGTCCCGCATGTCATCCTCTCAGAAAGGTAAATGTTTCTTTTCTTGAATTTGTTTACCAACTGATTTTTGGCTTATTTTTTCTTTCGATCTCCTGCCACCTTTAAAACGTTGACGACGCTGCTGGCTCATGGGTCCCCAATGTCAGCCTCCCCATACTGCAAATCCTCTTTCTGCAAAGGTTGTATTTCTAGATAGATAAGGTGGATTCGAATCTGCCATGGTTCAGGCAGCTCAGGTAAGCCTTCTTGCACTAATTAATGGAAGTAGTGTATCGCAAGGTCAAGACATGTGGCTCGGTGTAATGAATCTATATGAATCATGTTGTGGGTTCAATCTGATAGTTCTCTAACAGGTCAGCCAAAATAGAAATTAAGTTTTTTTCTAAAACGGAAATGCAAATTAAGATGAACACAAACATTAGTTATCATAATAGCTGATCATACATACATACTTGCTAAGAGCAAAAGCTTGCCAGAGTTTTACCACCCATACAATTAATTAGCAGTTCAGATAAGATAACCTTATATAAGTATAACTACAAATGCATTTGCTAAGGGCTCATGGGACAACAGAACTAGACAACCGCGAACTTTATGACCAGCATGTCACAGCGGCATCGAAAGATCTTGACCTTCAACTTTGATCCAATGCGAAGTTTGGCACCGTCAATGAACTTTTTCCACCTGGAAGTAACAGCCAAGCGGCCATCTGTGGGACTGACAGAGTACCGTCCCTCCACGGTGAGACCTTCACTCTCCATGACGAGGGATATCTTGCCCCTTCGGCCAGCATTGAGATCCTTGGAGATACTTTTAGGCAATTTCTGATTCAAAGCAAGAGATACCACCAAAAATTAGTCAATGGCACCAATGCACTGAACCATGTGAGACTTTGAGCAGAGAAGACATCAAGATAAGAGCAGTTATGCTGTCATATACTCACGAACATAGCCTTCAGATGCGTCCTGGTCACCACACGGGTGGCCACAGCAATGAGCTGAGACCTCGGTGATCTGGCTGGGGCAGGTGCATGAGCCTGGGCTGGTACACGAGCTGGTGCTGATGCAGGAGACTGCTGGGCAGGTGCAGTAAACGGTGCCTCTAGAGGAACCGGTGCTGATGCAGGAGACTGTTGGGCAGGTGCAGTAAACGGTGCAGCTAGAGGAACCAGTGCTGATGCAGGAGCCTGCTGGGCATGTGTAGTATATGGGGCCTCTACAGGAACCAATGCTGATGTAGGGGACTGCTGGGTAGATGCAGTAAACGGAGCTGGTACAGGAACCGGTGCTGATGCAGGAGAGTGGGAAGCCGGTGCCGGTGCTGGTGTGGTTGCCCTTTGTGACATCCGCTCCTGTTCCATCAGGGGATCTGCAGCTTTGATCATGTTAAACCCAGCAAGCTAGAACAGAGGGAATGGTTTAGAACAACTGCTCAGAATGCAGTTATCAAAAGATATGAGTAGAAAAAAGTTACATATTATATATTTGGAAGTGTCTCCAACTCTGTAAGCAGTTACGTATATCTGCCCGTTTGAGTTTCTGATCCTCAGCTCGTCGCCCTTCTTCAGACCGTAGTCAAAAGCAAACTTTCTCCAATCATGTCCATACAAATATGTGATGGCCTGCGTCTTGTAGACATACACCTCATAGACCGTGTAGGTGTTCATCAATTTGCCATTGCCATGCATAGTGAAAGATCCTTCATGCGGACACATCTGGTTAATCATTGGACGAAGTTCACAAGGTACAGTCTGCATGTGAAAATTGATACAAATGTAAGAAGCAGGAAGACTAAAAACAAGACTTTACTATATGCCAATTCATGCTAAACCACTGAGAATACATACCTGTAACTCTGTGAAGGAGCTACTAGAAAGGTAGATAGAGCCATAGGAGGTGTTATATGCGGGGTATGTACATGGGCCCGCCATATTCCCGCAAGCTCGGCATCGGGATGGTGAAGGAAACATGGGAGGTACTACTGGTGCGTAGCGCTGAACGTAAGTGGAAGAATTAGGTTGTGTAAAGTGCATAGTTCAGAGCAATGCAAATGTTGACAAGCAAGTGCATAACACTATGTTACAAACTGAACAGTGAAAAATTAGTGTATGATGAATATAAGCATGCTAATTTGGTGTTTCCGAATTCCAAAAAGCATTAGACAGAGCCGGTGATAATATCAGACATAAATCATGGCATGTATATGTGGCTTAAGAAAATATACCCGAACCCTTGGATGGTTACGGCCCGGCTGGTCCTTGGACTTGAGCTTATATAAGCATCCAGAAGGTGGGGCTGACAGTAACTTGGTGGCAGCCTCTGCAGATGCCTCATCAGCAGCAGTTGCAATCCTTTTGACCAATGAAGGCTTAGCAGTTTCAGTCTGCATATAAAAATTGAAGAGCAACAGACATCAGCAGTGATATATAAAATGAATCTATGAGACACTGATGCATATAGTGCTGGATGTAAGTGGAAGAATAGGTGTGTGTGTTTCTGAACTATTGGTAAGCATTAGACAAAGCCGGCAATAAACAGACAAAAATCAAATCATGTATGAGGATTAAGAAAATATACCTGCTTACTGAAAAGGGTACCACCCAGCTGGCCCGTGGCCTTGTGCTTGAGGAGGTTTTCAGAAGATGGTGGCAGCACCATCGTCTTCACAGCAGCCTCATCAGGATCATTTTTTATCCATTTGAGTAGAGGCACAGAAGTTTCATCCTGCATATGAATAGCAACAGAACTCATCATTGATATTTAATAAATCTATGAGATAGACTGATGCAAATAGTGCGGGGTGTAAGTGGAAGAATAGGGTTGTGCATAGAGAACAGTTGACAACAATGCAAATGATTACAAAAGAAGCCAATGGAAATCAACAGTTTATATACTGGATGAGACAGACTGAAAAGTGAAAAATTAGTGTATGATGATTGTAAGCAAACGCAGTGTTTCTGAACTTTTGGTAAGCATTAGACAAAGCCAACAGTAATTAAACAGATAATAATGAAATCATGTATGTGGATTAAGAAAATATACCAGATTCATTAAAAGGTCACCACCCAGCTGGCCCATGGCCTCGTGCTTGTAGAGGTTTTCGGAAGATGGTGCCGGCACCATCGTCCTCACAGCAGCCTCATTAGCCTCATTTTGCATCCACTTGAGTAAAGGCGCAGCAGTTTCAGCCTGCATAAGAATGGGAACAGATCTCAGCAGTGATATTGAATGACTCTGAGACAGACTGATGCATATAGTGCTAGATGTAAGTGGAAGGGTATGGCCGTGTATGGACAACAGTTCACAACAATGCAAGGGTGTGTTCGGTTCTGAAACAGCGTGGAATGGAATGGAATGGTTCCATTTCAGAGGAATGGAATGGTTACATTTTTGTTCGGTTGGGAAAAATGGAGAGCAGAAGAGATCGAGGTTAAACTAACCAATTGTCTCAAAATTGTAATTAACAATTGCAAATGACATTTTAATCTCAAAGTCGTAATTAACAGCGCCTAATGGTGCTCTTTTAATCTAAAAATCGTAATTAACATCATTTTATGTTGGGTTAGGGGAACTGGAGTAGATGAACATTACTGTATGATGATTGTAAGCAAACGAATTTGGTGTTTCTAAACTTTTGGCTTCGAGATCTTATGGGTTTCAACTCTAGCCTACCCCAACTTGTTTGGGACTGAAAGGCTTGGTTGTTGTTGTTGTTGTAAACTTTTGGCAAGCATAGAAAAAACCGACAATAAACAGAGAAAAATCAAGGCATGTTTTGTGGATTAAGAAAATATACCATATTCATTAAAAGATCACCACCCAGCTGGTGCGTGGCCTTGTGCTTGTAGAGGCATTTAGAAGATGGGGGCGGCATCAACATACTGGCAGCCTGATCAGCCGCAGTTTTGATCTTCCTTTTGAGTAAAGGCCCTAAAGTTTCAGTCTGCATATGAATAGCAAAACAAAAGGCAGACCTCAGCAGTGATATTGAATTACTGTATGAGATAGACTGATGCATATAGTGGATGCTCTTAGCCTTTTGCAGCGTGAACACTAGCTATGGACAGACAAAAAAACTAGTTAACTCAGCTTTGTCTAGATATGAATGTACTACCACCATCCAAAAGCTTAAGCCTTATTTATTTTTGAGAAATCAAAACAAGCAAAGTTTGACCAAAATTTTAGAACATTCTATCAACAAATATAATACTGTGTAGATACCGTAGGAAAATATATTTTATTATCTATTTAATGATATTAATTTTGTATTTTGCATGTTACTGATTTTTGGTAAAAGCTTAGTCAAACATGGTATAGTTTGACTTTCTAAAAATAATATAAGCCCAAAGCTTTGGGATGGAGGCAGTAGTATCTAGAGCTAAAACACATCTAGATACATCCGTATCTACAGATAGTTGAGTCAATTAATTTGGATCTGAGGGAGTATCAGATTCAGACTACATCATGGTAAGTTGGTTAAAAAAATTACCCCTGGGCGGTCCCTGCCCAGCTCGGCAGTGGCATTTCGCTTCTTGTGCTGCAGATCGGGCCATGCTCCTGCAGCAGGTGGGGCGCTATTCTCGTTCCCCATAGCCTCAGCACGGAACCTGGAGGTACCAACCTGATACAGAGAATATAGAGCATGGTGTCACAGAGGCTTTACGCACAAACAGCTGAAGACATGTGCTACTTTAAGCATATTCCAGAACAGGAACAGATTGAGGATGCAGAGAGACACTTAAAAGGTAAAGAGTGGATAAGCAAACGGAGTACCTGCTTCGCGGGGCTGGGGACGCAGCTCAGGCTCAGCCAACTGCCCACATGCGTGGTGGCCTTACGCTCCATTGCCCCCACCGCCGAGGTCTTACCTTTCCTGTACAAGCTGACAAAAGATACAGTGAGGATCAGCAGAAACTACAAAGGTTGCAAATGTCGACAAATAAAGGAAGAACACCCCAATCCAAGCAAAGGTAGCCCCCGCCCCCCACCCCCATCAATCACTCCCAGCTCGAGGGTGACCAGAAAGACACCCCTTCGCCCAGAATAGGAAAGAGATGCGCAAGATATCGAGGAGAGGAAAAAAGAACCGATCTCGAGAAAGGAGAGAACATTACTAGTCCTACCTAATCCGCTTGGGCTAGATGCAGCTTGCCCCTCCAAGCTGGATGCCTGGACGGTGGAGGCGAAAGGAGGGGATCGAGCTAGCGGCTTGCATCCGTCGGCAATCGGCACTCGATCGGGAGAGAAGGGGTGCTACATAAAGGGGAGGGGTAACATATTTTATTACACAGTGAACTTACTGATGTGACTAGTCATTACATGTCTCACTGAAACTAGGGCCCATAGTGTGGCACCCCAAATTTACTTGAAGCTGCCCGGCGGGACGCATTGGCGCGTCAAGAAACCCCCGAATTGTAGCGGGGAAATGAAACATTTCACAAAAATTCGAAATTCAAGCACACCGCCACGCGCCAAGCACGCGGCTGTTCCTTCCTCTTCCTCGGTTCCTCCTCCCCTATCCGAAAAAACCCCAAATCCCAAGCTCAAACCAAAAAAAAAACAAATCCCCTGGCCGCCATGCATGTCCTCGTTAACCCGCTGGAGATCGTTCCCGGACGATGCGGACCACCCGCCCTGAGATCCAGAATTCCGTCCACCTCGAGGCACTGCGTGCTGTCTCGCAGCAGCGGCTTGAGGGCGCTGAAGAGGAAGTTCCGCCGGAAAGTGCTCATGGCAACCGTGCAAGCTCACCGGCGTGCTGTATCCCGAGAGGAACTGGTCAAAGCTTTGCTATTCGCCACACAAAAAAAATTGCGGGCCAAGATCTGGTCAAAGCTTCGTCGATGGCTTGCCGCGAGAGGCTTGGAGTCCAGAGTCAATAAACTAGCTGCTCGAGGACTTGGGCGGTTTACACGGATTCATATTAACTGACTCAAGTTTGTTAGTCTAGTTAACAAATGCATCTAGATACATCCATATCTAGACAGAATTGAGTCAATTAATATGAATCAGAGGGGAGTACCTGAAAGTGTTTCATGCTACCAACTAATGCGCTGGCAGGAATCGCTGTAGAAGTAATTGTGCTACTACTCATACGATGAACTGATTGTGTGGGTGTCGAATTTTGCAACGCGATCATCCACTGAATGCTTAATCTAGCGCCAAAGGCGTACAAATCATAACATACTACAGCACCAGAACATAAGAGTACGAATCATAAAGTAGCTCAACATTTTGCATCAGGGCTGGGTGGTCCTGAGACTACCGGGACGCCCCTGATGATCTCCGGGTGTGCATCCTCTTCAACGCAAAGCTGTGTACTCGGTCCACGGCCTCCTTCTGTAGGCTGGATAATCTCAGGTGCAGGACCTTCGTCTATGAGAGGCTCGTCATCAGTACCATCCACAGGTGCATCAGGGCTGGGTGGTCTTGAGACTACCCGGACGCCCGTGATGATCTCCGGGCGTGCATCCACTTCAACGCAAAGCTGTGTACTCGGTCCACGGCCTCCTTCTGTAGGCTGGATAATCTCAGGTGCAGGACCTTCGTCTATGAAAGGCTCGTCATCAGTACCATCCACAGGTGCATCAAACTGAGATTCATCTTCAAATCTCCCATCAAACTGAGAGACCTCTTCAACTCTATGCTTCTGCAATTAGTACATCAACCGATTAGACAAACATCTAAGGGATGCAACCTGAACAAATGCCGTTTTACATATTTACCTTCTCATCTGGCACAGCACATGTCCCAGAGCTGAAACCCGTTTCCTGAAGCAAGCGCTTTTTCTCTCCTTCCCGTCCATCCATCTGCAACAAGTTAAATTTGAGTACAGAACCTTGCACAGCAATGCAAACTATTGATTGAAACAGCGGCAGCATCAATATAAATAATTAACTACATATGCCAGCACACATACAGTGTGAGCAAGATCTGCTTCTCCTGCTAAAGGATCATTATATGGTTCACCATGCTAAACCCGCCTAACATATGTGCGGTCCATCCCAAAAATGTGTAAATGATCTGCCACTACAGGGTGAGGCCTCTTCTCACCATTCATACATGTGCAGCGCGGGCAATACACGTCCAGGTTGTGACCATCATGAGCTCTAATAAACCCCATAAAGGGTTGAACACCATTTATATATGAAGGGGAACATAAGTGTCCATGCAGTATCCAAGTTCTGTCCATCTGTTTAATTATGAGATACAGTGGTTGGTGATTAATTTAAGGCGAAGTAGGAAATGTATATCCATCGAGTACAAAACTATACTACATGATTATGCATTTCAGCAATCATGTCGAGTACAAAACAAAAAATGCCCATCGACATTTTAGCAAACAGATCGTGTACAAAACTCTGCCATGGCATTTCAGCAAATTAACGGATCGAGTGCAGAACTGACTCTATATGCCCACGCAAATGAACAAATTGATCGATGACAAATCGAGCGGAAAACTATAAAGTGCCAATTAGTTCGAGCATACTGACGAATTTTTTTAGCAGCATCAAGAAAATATAAATCGTTAGGCTGTCTTGCCCGATACATGATTGAGCTAGAGATAGCAGCCCTACCGTGGATCAACTTGACCGCCGGTGCGTCTCGAGAAGAACGACGGGGAGGGGAAGCTTCTTCTTCGCACGGACGGGACGGGGAGGGGAAGCTCTTCGCACGGACGGGGATAAGTTGTGTACGGGTGGGTGGGGGGTCATGCGGCCGGGCCGCCGGGGTGATAATTAAGGTCGGTAGGTGGCGTTTAATGGAGTTGCGTGTGTAATTTGCCGTGCACAAGGTTGAGGAATAGGCGGTTCCCTTTGCCGCGCGCACAATTCAAACTATCCCGCCCATGTAGTTTAAATTCGCCATATTTTCGTTAAATCGACATAAAGTCATGTGAGTGGGGGAAAATTAGCAAAGTTGCTTGAAAAATAGTAAAACTCTGGAATTATCCTTTAAATATGCTCTACTTCGTGTGAAAATCGGGGTGTGGAAGCATGTTGAGCTGTTTTATTTGTACTTTCTTCATTAAAACTCCCATTTTATGCACTTTGGATGGAAAGAAATCATTTGTACATAAATTTTGACAACGCCATTTGCAAACACTAATTGTTTACATGCCAAGATGCACCCATCCACCAAATATATATGTGGCAAAAGTTTATCACAATCTAGCAGATATGCATAATTAGTGAGGGACCCCTTTTGATTTTGTGCAATTTCCACTAATTAGGTAGAGATCGAGAAGGGTTAATTAATTAGGCCATGTTAGGGGTTATGTGTTTTAGATTAGGTTGTGTGGATTCAAATACAACTTCTTTATTTGTGTGCTATGATTAATCAAAACTAGATCGATCGACTGCGCACACATTATTAGAGGCGCATGCCTTTGCGCACAAAGTGCATGTGTGTGTTGTTGGCCACCAAGAGAGAGAGAGAGAGAGAGAGAGAGAGAGAGAGAGAGAGAAGAGAGAGAGAGCTACATACGAGAGAGCGATTGAAATCCCCAAATTAAACACATATATATGCATGGCACATTTAATTTAATTAGAGGACCGCGAGGCACCCCTGGCCTGCTTGATGCACAATTAAGTGTCATTGGCCTATATATAGGGTTTAATTAGGGTTTAGGGTTTAGGGTTAGGGTTTAGGGTCTAGGGTTTAGGGTTTAATGTTTATGGTGTTTAGGGTTTAGGGATTAGGGATTAGGGTTTAAGGTTTAAGGTTTAGGGATCATCGATCGAGTGCGCACACACACATTATTAGAGGCACACGCGCCTTTGCGCATAAAGTGCATGCGTATATGTGTGTGTTTTTTGGCCACCAACGACATATAGATGATCGAGAGAGAGAGATTGAAATCCCCCAAGAATATGTTCAAATATATATTAAAATATATGCACGAATGCATGCATGGTAGGCCATGCATGCACACTAATTATATATATATTATGAGGAAACTTAATCAAATGTGTTTTCATTCGAGAGAACTTGTCAAAATTCAAGTTAATTAATTTATCATCGATAATTATATAATTAATTAATGAATCTCAGGGAGATGTTATACAACATATGATCGATATAGGCCATGTATATATTAATTGGTGTTAATCTACCGTTTAATTTGCTAGCTAGCTGCTATATATAGAGCATGTTTTTATTAGATCGGGTTATAGCTAGTATAGTTTAGGGTTATGTGTTTTAATTAACTAGGGTTTGATTAGCTAGGGGTTAGTTATATATATATGGTTTAGGGTTAATGCATGGCACATTTAATTTAACTAGAGGACCGCGAGGCACCCCTGGCCTGCTTGATGCACAATTAAGTGTCGTTGGCCTATATATAGGGTTTAATTAGGGTTTAGGGTTAGCTAGGGTTTAGGGTTTAGTGTTTAGGGTGTTTAGCTAGGGTCTAGGGTTTAGGGTTTAGTGTTTACGGTGTTTAGGGTCTAGGGTTTAGTGTTTAGGGTGTTTAGGGTCTAGGGTTTAGGGTCTAGTGTTTAGGGTCTATGGTTTAGGGTTTAATTAGTGTTTAGGGTGTTTAGGGTTTAGGGTTTAGTGTTTACGGTGTTTAGGGTCTAGGGTTTAGGGTTTAGTGTTTAGGGTGTTTAGGGTCTAGGGTTTAGGGTCTAGTGTTTAGGGTCTAGGGTTTAGGGTTTAATTAGTGTTTAGGGTGTTTAGGGTTTAGGGTTTAATGTTTACGGTGTTTAGGGTCTAGGGTTTAGGGTTTAGTGTTTAGGGTGTTTAGGGTCTAGGGTTTAGTGTGTTTAGGGTGTTTAGGGTTTAGGGGATTAGGGATTAGGGTTTTAGGGTTGTTTAAGGTTTAGGGATCATCGATCGAGTGCGCACACACATTATTAGAGGCACCCGCGCCTTTGCGCATAAAGTGCATGCGTATATATATGTGTGTTTTTTTGCCACCAACAACGATATATAGATGATCGAGAGAGAGAGATTGAAATCCCCAAGAATATGTTCAAATATATATCAAAATATATGCACGAATGCATGGTAGGCCATGCATGCACACTAATTATATATATATTATGAGCTAGGCAACTTGATCAAATGTGTTTTCATACGAGAGAACTTGTCAAAATTCAAGTTAATTAATTTATCATCGATAATTATATATATAATTAATTAATGAATCACAGGGAGATCGATAATTAATTTAGGGTTTTAGGGTTGTTTAAGGTTTAGGGATCATCGATCGAGTGCGCACACACATTATTAGAGGCACCCGCGTCTTTACGCATAAAGTGCATGCGTATATATGTGTGTTTTTTGGCCACCAACGATATATAGATGATCGAGAGAGAGAGATTGAAATCCCCAAGAATATGTTCAAATATACATTAAAATATATGCACGAATGCATGGTAGGCCATGCATGCACACTAAAATATATATATATTATGAGGCAACTTAATCAAATGTGTTTTCATTCGAGAGAACTTGTCAAAATTAAAGTTAATTAATTTATCAAGATAATTATATAATTAATTAATGAATCTGAGGGATATGTTATACAACATGATCGATATAGGCCATGTATATTTTAATTGGTGTTAATCTACGGTTTGCTAGCTAGCTGTTATATATATAGAGCATGCTTTTATTAGATCGGGTTATATCTAGTATAGTTTAGGGTTATGTGTTTTAATTAAGTAGGGTTGATTAGCTAGGGTTAGTTACATATATATGGTTTAGGGTTAATGCATGTCACATTTAATTTAATTAGAGGACCGCGAGGCACCCCTGGCCTGCTCGATGCACACAATTAAGTGTCGTTGGCCTATACATAGGGTTTAATTAGGGTTTAGGGTTAGCTAGGGTTTAGGGTTAGGGTTAGGGTTAGGGTTTAGGGTCTAGGGTTTAGGGTTTAGTGTTTAGGGTGTTTAGGGTTTAGGGATTAGGGATTAGGGATTTAAGGTTTTAGGGGTTGTTTAAGGTTTAGGGATCATCGATCGAGTGCGCACACACATTATTAGAGGCACCCGCGCCTTTACGCATAAATTGCATGCGTATATATATATGTGTGTGTTTTTTGGCCACCAACGATATATTGATGATCGAGAGAGAGATTGAAATCCCTAAGAATATGTTCAAATATACATTAAAATATATGCACGAATGCATGGTAGGCCATGCATGCACACTAATTATATATATATTATGAGGCAACTTAATCAAATGTGTTTTCATTCGAGAGAACTTGTCAAAGTTCAAGTTAATTAATTTATCACGATAATTATATAATTAATTAATGAATCTCAGGGATATGTTATACAACATGATCGATATAGGCCATGTATATTTTAATTGGTGTTAATCTACGGTTTGCTAGCTAGCTGCTATATATAGAGCATGTTTTTATTAGATCGGGTTATAGCTAGCTAGTATAGTTTAGGGTTATGTGTTTTAATTAAGTAGGGTTGATTAGCTAGGGTTAGTTACATATATATGGTTTAGGGTTAATGCATGGCACATTTAATTTTATTAGAGGATCGCGAGGCACCCATGACCCGCTCGATCGATGCACAATTAAGTGTCGTTGGCCTATACATAGGGTTTAATTGGGGTTTAGGATTAGCTAGGGTTTAGGGTTAGGGTTAGGGTACGTTTAGGGTCTAGGGTTTAGGGTTTAGTGTTTAGGGTGTTTAGGGTTTAGGGATTAGGGATTTAAGGTTTTAGGGTTGTTTAAGGTTTAGGGATCATCGATCGAGTGCGCACACACATTATTAGAGGCACCCGCGCCTTTACGCATAAATTGCATGCATATATATGTGTGTTTTTTGGCCACCAACGATATATAGATGATCGAGAGAGAGAGATTGAAATCCCCAAGAATATGTTCAAATATACATTAAAATATATGCACGAATGCATGGTAGGCCATGCATGCACACTAATTATATATATATATATGAGGCAACTTAATCAAATGTGTTTTCATTCGAGAGAACTTGTCAAAATTAAAGTTAATTAATTTATCACGATAATTATATAATTAATTAATGAATCTCAGGGATATGTTATACAACATGATCGATATAGGCCATGTATATATTAATTGGTGTTAATCTACGGTTTGCTAGCTAGCTGCTATATATAGAGCATGTTTTTATTAGATCGGGTTATAGCTAGTATAGTTTAGGGTTATGTGTTTTCATTAAGTAGGGTTGATTAGCTATGGTTAGTTACATATATATGGTTTAGGGTTAATGCATGGCACATTTAATTTAATTAGAGGACCGCGAGGCACCCCTGGCCTGCTTGATGCACAATTAAGTGTCGTTGGCCTATATATAGGGTTTAATTAGGGTTTAGGGTTAGGGTTAGGGTTTAGGGTCTAGGGTTTAGTGTTTAGGGTGTTTAGGGTTTAGGGATTAGGGATTAGGCACTACAAGAAAAGTTCTGATAGACAACGTCCCAAAATCGTCAACTAAGGGGCATTTTTCGTCGCCTATGGGCTAACCCGACGATATGGGTTCCGTTGTCGAAACTGCGTCAGGCAAAGTCCAACGACGATTTTTTCGGTCCGTCGCGCTTGGGCGCCCTTCCGCCACGGAAAATCGGACCGTTGCGGAAGTGTTTTCGGGAGCCCGTTGACTGCTGACGTCATGCAAACTGACACGTGGCAGACGCCGTTAACTGACAGTTAACGGCGTTAACCGGCTGAAACCCCGTGGTAGATGGTAGGCCCACACGAGGCCTGCCACGTCTTAAGCGGGCCGGGCCAGATGACATAGTTTGACCGGTCAACTATATAGCTGGGCTGGTCCATTAGTTACGTGGGCCGGGCCTAACCTCTAAGGTTGACTGGTCAAAACTTAAATGGGCCGGCCCATTTAACATGTGGGGTCCACATTACAGCAGCTGCCGGCCCAGAAGCAAGTGGGCCGGGCCAAAAACACAGTGGGTCCCACTTTCCTTAAAAGGCCGGCCCATTTAGTGTGTGGGTCCACCGTATAGCAAGTGGTGGCCCAACAAGCTAGTGGGCGGGCCAAAAACAGTGGGTCCCACTTTCCAGTTAAAGGGTCGGCCGTTTAGTTTGTGGGTCCACCATATAGCAGGTGGGCTGGCCCAACAAAATAGTGGGCCGGGCCAAAAACACGGGTGGGTCCCACTTTCCTGTTAAAGGGCCGGCCCATTTAGTATGTGGGGCCCACCATATAGCAAGTGGGCTGGCCCACCAAGATAGTGGGCCGGGCCAAAAACACAGGTGGGTCCCACATTCCTGTTAATGGGCCGGCCCATTTGGTATGTGGGGTCCACCATATAGAAAGTGGGCCGGCCCAACAAGATAGTGGGCCGGGCCAAAAACACAGGTGGGTCCCACCTTCCTATTAAAGGGCCGGCCCATTTGGTGTGTGGGGTCCACCATATAGAAAGTGGGCCGGCCCAACAAGATAGTGGGTCGGGCCAAAAACAGGTGGGTCCCACCTTCCTATTAAAGGGCCGGCCCATTTACCATGTGGGACCACCATAGAGCAAGTGGGCCGGCCCAATAAGCATGTGGAGCCCATTATCGTGTAACCGGGCCGGCCTACTAAAGAAGTGGGCCGGCCCAAAATGAAAGTGGGTCCCACACTACTGTAAGTGGGCCGGCCCAATCTGTTGTAGGGCCCTACTTGTTTGACTAGTCAACTTGCATTAAATTTCATGAGCCTAAAATCTGATTTCAATGATACACACAAGTACATACACAAATAAAACAAATAGGAAAATTACAAGGCAATTAATGTGCCCAAATAAAAAAATTACATAGAATCATTGAGGACTTCTATTAGCATCATCAATAACACGTTGACATTTGGCAATCGCCTTGATTGAATCTTGTGTACTCTTTGTCAACATATCAGCTACAGATCTTAAAGCAGCAATACCATGTCTTTTATAAAGTACAGCCTTGAGATATTTACTGTCTGATGAAAGAAATGGTCTAGGTTGACGGCTATGAGAAGATGCATCAGAAGAAAGATCAGAACTTTTTGTGGGCCTCACTGGTAATGAAGATTGCTTCATCACAACTGCATTCTGATAATAATGCAAAAAGAGTTAAACGATGAACTATGCAAACATTTATTATGCAATGTAGATATAAGATAATAACAAGTTGCATAAATAAGACATGTATGGAACTTGTACTAAGCACAAACTTACATCATAATGTTGCACAGGGTCGCTACAGATCCTTTTTTGGCGACTATCTTCTAATGATGACTGCTTCATTAAAACTGCATTCTGGTAACATTGTAAACATAGTTACAACAATTAACTATTCAAACATGTATTACGCAATGTAGAGATCAGATAACAGCATGTAGCAGAAATAAGCACAAGATAAGATAAGATGCATGTACTAAGCACATACTGGCTCACTGCAGGTCCTTCTCTTGCGTGCACTAGTCGTGGTCAACATGCCTATCATTTTAGGTTCAGCCATCAAGTGAAATGCTAATCCTCCTGCTCCATTGTCCTTAATCTGTGTTTAGATATCACATTTAAGACCAAGTCAGCTGGTTTCAAATAACAAAAAACTTGAGCTGCCAAATGAATAAGCCAATATTTACCAGATATCAGATTAAAACCAACTAGATGTTGCTTTGCATGAGATACGAATTTCAGACATTCAGATTTAGAGTAGGGTAATGCCAAGGTTTTACACATAAAGTAAACTGGCATTAAGAATGACCAAATGTCAGGTTCAAATCACCCTCGAAGTTTCTCCAAGACAAGCATATCAAATAGGCAGAAACATAGTAAAGCATGAATGGCATTGCTATGGCAGGGTTCCAAGTGTTAATCTCTTGCATAAGGAACAATGCATATAGGTTATAGATAATAACGGAAGTAAACTGCCAAAATTACCAACCACGAACTCAGATTCCAACCTTACCTAGCGTCCCCGCTGTTAATGTTGGATGTTCTAATAAGTGGTTCGCATGATCAATCCCTAGGAAAAATAACATTGACAAGTCAGTCTACGATAATACAAAGACCAGACATGCACGCAGCAATAACTATATAAGCTAAAGACGAGGTATAAGAGCAAGCAGATTGGAAATGCACATAGCATGATTATAAAAGCAGTGTGAGAATAGCAGACACGAGAAAACAGCTAGCGGTGAGCTAATGACGTGGTATAAGAACAAGCAGATTGGAAATGCCCATAGCACGACTATAAAAGCAGTGCGACAATAGCATGCAGTACAAAAACAGTTGGCAGCAAATGAATGGGTACAAGGCTATAAATATGTGGATGCACACAGGTGTCAGTAGAATGAACAGGATGGTAGCGACCGGATAATGCTTTTGTACTGTACAATATTTAAACAAACTTCATGCGAAGCAACACATCAAGAAAGTTAACGGCATATGAGATCTGCAAATAACTACACAAAACATGGCTAAAGAAACACCGCGATCTAACGGGCCAGCGTACTAACCAAGCTGCGGCGGGGTGGACGGGGGCGGCAACTTGCATTCCAGCGGCGGCGAACGCGGGAGACGATGAATCGACCCTGTTTCAGTAGAAGCGGGCGTTAGTGAAGCAGATCTGGTTGGCTGGCAAGGTATTCGGTGAAGTTGATACAGCCGCTGCGGCGAGGTAGTCGGTGGCGAGGTCGGCGGTGAAGCAGATCCGTCGGTGGCGAGGTCGGCGGTGAAGCAGATCCGTCGGTGGCGAGGTCGGCGGTGAAGCAGATCCGTCGGTGACGAGGGCGGCGGGGGAGCGGATCAGGTGGGTGGACAGCCAACACGATCAAGGCTACGCTGTGGAGGAGTATGCCGGCGGCGAAGCAGATCTAGTACTGTAGAGAGTCAGAGCTTTGGCGTGTGAGAGTATTTTTGAGCTAATGGGGCGAATGGTTGGTGGGTGGGTGTGGGCCTGTGGGGAGGGTTCGGGATCTAGGCAAGATATTTCATTGTTACCGAATGAGCCCTCCATGGTCGGTGGGTTGTAGCTTCCGGACCAGGGTTAAAAGGGTAAAACTGGTCACGGGATTTTCGAATGGATGCGGCGGGATGATTTGGCGCGTGGCCGAAATTTTCAGTTTCAAGCTACGAGCAGAACGACAAAAATAATGTTCTTCCCCAGGGAGCTCTCATTTCTTCCTCTTCTCTTTCTCTCTCGAGTCTCTCCCACTCCCCCGGCTCCTCTCCCCCTTCTCTCCGGCGGCCTCGCCGGCCGGAGACGAGGCCGACTTCTCTCTGTATATTGTACACCCTCCGAACTAAATTAATTGATTCAACTTTCCTTAGACGTGTATGTATCTAGAGTAAAAACATGTGTGGATACATCCATATTTAGATAAGCAAAGTTGAGTCAGCTAATTTGGATCCGAGGGAGTTAGTGTTGTTGTAAGCTTAGATCCAGTGTTTCCCATGAGCAGAATGGCGCAATGGAGTCGGGGATCTCGTCATCGGCTTCAGATCTGGCCTATGGTGAATCTGGCGGATCTTGCCGGCCAAACCCCGATCTGGTGCCATCAATGTGATGGCGCTAACGGTGAGGCTTGCTTTGGTCAGTGCTTCAGATCTGGCCAATGGGGAAGTCAAGCTGCTAAAGTTCACAAGCTCGGGGCATACGACGGCGTCATCCGTCTTGCCCGTGCACATCTTGGACTTTCAGCGGCCCTTCTCAGAGCCAATATGCCGTTGCTGAGGCCCTTCTTCTCCTTCGTCCTGGCGACTACCGGCGACACCGTCCCAAGTGGTGCGTCCCCGGCGACGGAGTTGCTGGAAAGGATGCGGAGCAGAGATCTGATGTGCGGTCGAGAAGGACTCGATTGATTTTCTTCTATATGTTTTGGGGTCCTTTTTGTAAAGTTGCAGGTTCTATTAGTTATTGTCTAGTACTTTTGGTCCTCTATGTAATTTTTTGGACTAGTTTCCATTGGCACTGATAAACTTGAATTTTGACAAGTTCACGGGGAAAAAAATTCCTTTGCACATATGGCCTATCATGTATAAACATTCTTGAGATTTAAACTATATGTAATGTGCCATGCATTAACCCTAAACCATATATATGTAACTAACCCTAGCTGATCAAACCCTACTTAATTAAAACAAATAACCCTAAACTATACGCATGCACTTTATGCGCAAAGGCGCGGGTGCCTCTAATAATGTGTGTGCGCACTCGATCGATGATCCCTAAACCTTATACAACCCTGAAACCCTAATCCCTAATCCCTAAACCCTAAACACCCTAAACACTAAACCCTAGACCCTAAACCCTAACCCTAACCCTAAACCCTAATTAAACCCTATATATAGGCCAACGACACTTAATTGTGCATCAAGCAGGCCAGGGGTGCCTCGCGGTCCTCTAATTAAATTAAATGTGCCATGCATTAACCCTAAACCATATATATGTAACTAACCATAGCTAATCAACCCTACTTAATGAAAACACATAACCCTAAACTATACTAGCTATAACCCGATCTAATAAAAACATGCTCTATATATAGCAGCTAGCTAGCAAACCGTAGATTAACACCAATTAATATATACATGGCCTATATCGATCATGTTGTATAACATATCCCTGAGATTCATTAATTAATTATATAATTATCGTGATAAATTAATTAACTTTAATTTTGACAAGTTCTCTCGAATGAAAACACATTTGATTAAGTTGCCTCATAATATATATATATATTAGTGTGCATGCATGGCCTACCATGCATTCGTGCATATATTTTAATGTATATTTGAACATATTCTTGGGGATTTCAATCTCTCTCTCTCGATCATCTATATATCGTTGGTGGCCAAAAAACACACATATATATATATGCATGCAATTTATGCGTAAAGGCGCGGGTGCCTCTAATAATGTGTGTGCGCACTCGATCGATGATCCCTAAACCTTAAACAACCCTAAAACCTTAAATCCCTAATCCCTAAACCCTAAACACCCTAAACACTAAACCCTAAACCCTAGACCCTAAACGTACCCTAACCCTAACCCTAAACCCTAGCTAATCCTAAACCCCAATTAAACCCTATGTATAGGCCAACGACACTTAATTGTGCATCGATCGAGCGGGTCATGGGTGCCTCGCGATCCTCTAATAAAATTAAATGTGCCATGCATTAACCCTAAACCATATATATGTAACTAACCCTAGCTAATCAACCCTACTTAATTAAAACACATAACCCTAAACTATACTAGCTAGCTATAACCCGATCTAATAAAAACATGCTCTATATATAGCAGCTAGCTAGCAAACCGTAGATTAACACCAATTAAAATATACATGGCCTATATCGATCATGTTGTATAACATATCCCTGAGATTCATTAATTAATTATATAATTATCGTGATAAATTAATTAACTTGAACTTTGACAAGTTCTCTCGAATGAAAACACATTTGATTAAGTTGCCTCATAATATATATATAATTAGTGTGCATGCATGGCCTACAATGCATTCGTGCATATATTTTAATGTATATTTGAACATATTCTTGGGGATTTCAATCTCTCTCTCTCTCTCGATCATCTATATATCGTTGGTGGCCAAAAAACACACATATATATGCATGCAATTTATGCGTAAAGGCGCGGGTGCCTCTAATAATGTGTGTGCGCACTCGATCGATGATCCCTAAACCTTAAACAACCCTAAAACCTTAAATCCCTAATCCCTAAACCCTAAACACCCTAAACACTAAACCCTAAACCCTAAACGTACCCTAACCCTAACCCTAACCCTAAACCCTAGCTAATCCTAAACCCCAATTAAACCCTATGTATAGGCCAACGACACTTAATTGTGCATCGATCGAGCGGGTCATGGGTGCCTCGTGATCCTCTAATAAAATTAAATGTGCCATGCATTAACCCTAAACCATATATATGTAACTAACCCTAGCTAATCAACCCTACTTAATTAAAACACATAACCCTAAACTATACTAGCTAGCTATAACCCGATCTAATAAAAACATGCTCTATATATAGCAGCTAGCTAGCAAACCGTAGATTAACACCAATTAAAATATACATGGCCTATATCGATCATGTTGTATAACATATCCCTGAGATTCATTAATTAATTATATAATTATCGTGATAAATTAATTAACTTGAACTTTGACAAGTTCTCTCGAATGAAAACACATTTGATTAAGTTGCCTCATAATATATATATAATTAGTGTGCATGCATGGCCTACAATGCATTCGTGCATATATTTTAATGTATATTTGAACATATTCTTGGGGATTTCAATCTCTCTCTCTCTCATCTATATATCGTTGGTGGCCCAAAAAACACACATATATACGCATGCACTTGATGCGTAAAGGCGCGGGTGCCTCTAATAATGTGTGTGCGCACTCGATCGATGATCCCTAAACCTTAAACAACCCTAAAACCCCTAAATCCCTAATCCCTAAACCCTAAACACCCTAAACACTAAACCCTAAACCCTAAACCCTAACCCTAACCCTCTACCCTAGCTAACCCTAAACCCTAATTAAACCCTATGTATAGGCCAACGTCACTTAATTGTGCATCGAGCAGCCCAGGGGTGCCTCGCGGTCCTCTAATTAAATTAATTGTGCCATGCATTAACCCTAAACCATATATATGTAACTAACCCTAGCTAATTAACCCTACTTAATTAAAACACATAACCCTAAACTATACTAGATATAACCCGATCTAATAAAAACATGCTCTATATATAGCAGCTAGCTAGCAAACCGTAGATTAACACCAATTAAAATATACATGGCCTATATATATCGATCATGTTGTATAACATATCCCTCAGATTCATTAATTAATTATATAATTATCGTGATAAATTAATTAACTTGAATTTTGACAAGTTCTCTCGAATGAAAACACATTTGATTAAGTTGCCTCATAATATATATATAATTAATTAGTGTACATGCATGGCCTACCATGCATTCGTGCATATATTTTAATGTATATTTGAACATATTCTTAGGGATTTCAATCTCTCTCTCGATCATCAATATATCGTTGGTGGCCAAAAAACACACACATATATATATACGCATGCAATTTATGCGTAAAGGCGCGGGTGCCTCTAATAATGTGTGTGCGCACTCGATCGATGATCCCTAAACCTTAAACAACCCCTAAAACCTTAAATCCCTAATCCCTAAACCCTAAACACCCTAAACACTAAACCCTAAACCCTAGACCCTAAACCCTAACCCTAACCCTAACCCTAACCCTAAACCCTAGCTAACCCTAAACCCTAATTAAACCCTATGTATAGGCCAACGACACTTAATTGTGTGCATCGAGCAGGCCAGGGGTGCCTCGCGGTCCTCTAATTAAATTAAATGTGACATGCATTAACCCTAAACCATATATATGTAACTAACCCTAGCTAATCAACCCTACTTAATTAAAACACATAACCCTAAACTATACTAGATATAACCCGATCTAATAAAAGCATGCTCTATATATATAACAGCTAGCTAGCAAACCGTAGATTAACACCAATTAAAATATACATGGCCTATTATATCGATCATGTTGTATAACATATCCCTCAGATTCATTAATTAATTATATAATTATCTTGATAAATTAATTAACTTTAATTTTGACAAGTTCTCTCGAATGAAAACACATTTGATTAAGTGCCTCATAATAATGTGTTGTGATGATCCCTAAACCTTAAACGTACAACCCTAAAACCCTAAATTAATTATCGATCTCCCTGTGATTCATTAATTAATTATATATATAATTATCGATGATAAATTAATTAACTTGAATTTTGACAAGTTCTCTCGTATGAAAACACATTTGATCAAGTTGCCTAGCTCATAATATATATATAATTAGTGTGCATGCATGGCCTACCATGCATTCGTGCATATATTTTGATATATATATATTTGAACATGCATATTCTTGGGGATTTCAATCTCTCTCTCTCTCGATCATCTATATATCGTTGTTGGTGGCAAAAAAATACACATATATATACGCATGCACTTTATGCGCAAAGGCGCGGTGCCTCTAATAATGTGTGTGCGCACTCGATCGATGATCCCTAAACCTTAAACAACCCTAAAACCCTAATCCCTAATCCTAAACCCTAAACACCTAAACACACTAAACCCTAGACCCTAAACACCCTACACTAAACCTAAACCCTAGACCCTAAACACCATAAACATTAAACCCTAAACCCTAAACACCCTAAACACTAATTAAACCCTAAACCCTAAACCCTAAACACTAAACCCTAAACCCTAGACCCTAATAAACACTAAACCCTAAACCCTAAACACCCTAAACACTAATTAAACCCTAAACCCTAGACCCTAAACACTAGACCCTAAACCCTAGACCCTAAACACCTAAACACTAAACCCTAAACACTAATTAAACCCTAAACCATAGACCCTAAACACTAGACCCTAAACCCTAGACCCTAAACACCCTAAACACTAAACCCTAGACCCTCTAAACACCGTAAACACTAAACCCTAAACCCTAGACCCTAGCTAAACACCCAAAACACTAAACCCTAAACCCAGCTAGCTAACCCTAAACCCTAATTAAACCCTATATATATAGGCCAACGACACTTAATTGTGCATCAAGCAGGCCAGGGGTGCCTCGCGGTCCTCTAGTTAAATTAAATGTGCCATGCATTAACCCTAAACCATATATATATAACTAACCCCTAGCTAATCAAACCCTAGTTAATTAAAACACATAACCCTAAACTATACTAGCTATAACCCGATCTAATAAAAACATGCTCTATATATAGCATGCAGCTAGCTAGCAAATTAAACGGTAGATTAAAACCAATTAATATATACATGGCCTATATCGATCATATGTTGTATAACATCTCCCTGAGATTCATTAATTAATTATATAATTATCGATGATAAATTAATTAACTTGAATTTTGACAAGTTCTCTCGAATGAAAACACATTTGATTAAGTTTCCTCATAATATATATATAATTAGTGTGCATGCATGGCCTACCATGCATGCATTCGTGCATATATTTTAATATATATTTGAACATATTCTTGGGGATTTCAATCTCTCTCTCTCGATCATCTATATGTCGTTGGTGGCCAAAAAACACACACATATACGCATGCACTTTATGCGCAAAGGCGCGTGTGCCTCTAATAATGTGTGTGTGCGCACTCGATCGATGATCCCTAAACCTTAAACCCTAAATAAACCCTAATCCCTAATCCCTAAACCCTAAACACCATAAACATTAAACCCTAAACCCTAGACCCTAAACCCTAACCTCCTAACCCTAAACCCTAAACCCTAATTAAACCCTATATATAGGCCAATGACACTTAATTGTGCATCAAGCAGGCCAGGGGTGCCTCGCGGTCCTCTAATTAAATTAAATGTGCCATGCATATATATGTGTTTAATTTGGGGATTTCAATCGCTCTCTCGTATGTAGCTCTCTCTACCTCTCTCTCTTTCTCTCTCTCTCTCTCTCGTTGGTGGCCAACAACACACACATGCACTTTGTGCGCAAAGGCATGCGCCTCTAATAATGTGTGCGCAGTCGATCGATCTAGTTTTGATTAATCATAGCACACAAATAAAGAAGTTGTATTTGAATCCACACAACCTAATCTAAAACACATAACCCCTAACATGGCCTAATTAATTAACCCTTCTCGATCTCTACCTAATTAGTGGAAATTGCACAAAATCAAAAGGGGTCCCTCACTAATTATGCATATCTGCTAGATTGTGATAAACTTTTGCCACATATATATTTGGTGGATGGGTGCATCTTGGCATGTAAACAATTAGTGTTTGCAAATGGCGTTGTCAAAATTTATGTACAAATGATTTCTTTCCATCCAAAGTGCATAAAATGGGAGTTTTAATGAAGAAAGTACAAATAAAACAGCTCAACATGCTTCCACACCCCGATTTTCACACGAAGTAGAGCATATTTAAAGGATAATTCCAGAGTTTTACTATTTTTCAAGCAACTTTGCTAATTTTCCCCCACTCACATGACTTTATGTCGATTTAACGAAAATATGGCGAATTTAAACTACATGGGCGGGATAGTTTGAATTGTGCGCGCGGCAAAGGGAACCGCCTATTCCTCAACCTTGTGCACGGCAAATTACACACGCAACTCCATTAAACGCCACCTACCGACCTTAATTATCACCCCGGCGGCCCGGCCGCATGACCCCCCACCCACCCGTACACAACTTATCCCCGTCCGTGCGAAGAGCTTCCCCTCCCCGTCCCGTCCGTGCGAAGAAGAAGCTTCCCCTCCCCGTCGTTCTTCTCGAGACGCACCGGCGGTCAAGTTGATCCACGGTAGGGCTGCTATCTCTAGCTCAATCATGTATCGGGCAAGACAGCCTAACGATTTATATTTTCTTGATGCTGCTAAAAAAATTCGTCAGTATGCTCGAACTAATTGGCACTTTATAGTTTTCCGCTCGATTTGTCATCGATCAATTTGTTCATTTGCGTGGGCATATAGAGTCAGTTCTGCACTCGATCCGTTAATTTGCTGAAATGCCATGGCAGAGTTTTGTACACGATCTGTTTGCTAAAATGTCGATGGGCATTTTTTGTTTTGTACTCGACATGATTGCTGAAATGCATAATCATGTAGTATAGTTTTGTACTCGATGGATATACATTTCCTACTTCGCCTTAAATTAATCACCAACCATTGTATCTCATAATTAAACAGATGGACAGAACTTGGATACTGCATGGACACTTATGTTCCCCTTCATATATAAATGGTGTTCAACCCTTTATGGGGTTTATTAGAGCTCATGATGGTCACAACCTGGACGTGTATTGCCCGCGCTGCACATGTATGAATGGTGAGAAGAGGCCTCACCCTGTAGTGGCAGATCATTTACACATTTTTGGGATGGACCGCACATATGTTAGGCGGGTTTAGCATGGTGAACCATATAATGATCCTTTAGCAGGAGAAGCAGATCTTGCTCACACTGTATGTGTGCTGGCATATGTAGTTAATTATTTATATTGATGTTGCCGCTGTTTCAATCAATAGTTTGCATTGCTGTGCAAGGTTCTGTACTCAAATTTAACTTGTTGCAGATGGATGGACGGGAAGGAGAGAAAAAGCGCTTGCTTCAGGAAACGGGTTTCAGCTCTGGGACATGTGTTGTGCCAGATGAGAAGGTAAATATGTAAAACGGCATTTGTTCAGGTTGCATCCCTTAGATGTTTGTCTAATCGGTTGATGTACTAATTGCAGAAGCATAGAGTTAAAGAGGTCTCTCAGTTTGATGGGAGATTTGAAGATGAATCTCAGTTTGATGCACCTGTGGATGGTACTGATGACGAGCCTTTCATAGACGAAGGTCCTGCACCTGAGATTATCCAGCCTACAGAAGGAGGCCGTGGACCGAGTACACAGCTTTGCGTTGAAGTGGATGCACGCCCGGAGATCATCACGGGCGTCCGGGTAGTCTCAAGACCACCCAGCCCTGATGCACCTGTGGATGGTACTGATGACGAGCCTCTCATAGACGAAGGTCCTGCACCTGAGATTATCCAGCCTACAGAAGGAGGCCGTGGACCGAGTACACAGCTTTGCGTTGAAGAGGATGCACACCCGGAGATCATCAGGGGCGTCCCGGTAGTCTCAGGACCACCCAGCCCTGATGCAAAATGTTGAGCTACTTTATGATTCGTACTCTTATGTTCTGGTGCTGTAGTATGTTATGATTTGTACGCCTTTGGCGCTAGATTAAGCATTCAGTGGATGATCGCGTTGCAAAATTCGACACCCACACAATCAGTTCATCGTACGAGTAGTAGCACAATTACTTCTACAGCGATTCCTGCCAGCGCATTAGTTGGTAGCATGAAACACTTTCAGGTACTCCCCTCTGATTCATATTAATTGACTCAATTCTGTCTAGATATGGATGTATCTAGATGCATTTGTTAACTAGACTAACAAACTTGAGTCAGTTAATATGAATCCGTGTAAACCGCCCAAGTCCTCGAGCAGCTAGTTTATTGACTCTGGACTCCAAGCCTCTCGCGGCAAGCCATCGACGAAGCTTTGACCAGATCTTGGCCCGCAATTTTTTTGTGTGGCGAATAGCAAAGCTTTGACCAGTTCCTCTCGGGATACAGCACGCCGGTGAGCTTGCACGGTTGCCATGAGCACTTTCCGGCGGAACTTCCTCTTCAGCGCCCTCAAGCCGCTGCTGCGAGACAGCACGCAGTGCCTCGAGGTGGACGGAATTCTGGATCTCAGGGCGGGTGGTCCGCATCGTCCGGGAACGATCTCCAGCGGGTTAACGAGGACATGCATGGCGGCCAGGGGATTTGTTTTTTGTTTTTTTTTGGTTTGAGCTTGGGATTTGGGGTTTTTTCGGATAGGGGAGGAGGAACCGAGGAAGAGGAAGGAACAGCCGCGTGCTTGGCGCGTGGCGGTGTGCTTGAATTTCGAATTTTTGTGAAATGTTTCATTTCCCCGCTACAATTCGGGGGTTTCTTGACGCGCCAATGCGTCCCGCCGGGCAGCTTCAAGTAAATTTGGGGTGCCACACTATGGGCCCTAGTTTCAGTGAGACATGTAATGACTAGTCACATCAGTAAGTTCACTGTGTAATAAAATATGTTACCCCTCCCCTTTATGTAGCACCCCTTCTCTCCCGATCGAGTGCCGATTGCCGACGGATGCAAGCCGCTAGCTCGATCCCCTCCTTTCGCCTCCACCGTCCAGGCATCCAGCTTGGAGGGGCAAGCTGCATCTAGCCCAAGCGGATTAGGTAGGACTAGTAATGTTCTCTCCTTTCTCGAGATCGGTTCTTTTTTCCTCTCCTCGATATCTTGCGCATCTCTTTCCTATTCTGGGCGAAGGGGTGTCTTTCTGGTCACCCTCGAGCTGGGAGTGATTGATGGGGGTGGGGGGCGGGGGCTACCTTTGCTTGGATTGGGGTGCGGCTGGCCCCAGTCCCTCGAGCGACGGCCCGCAAAGCCTCTGGTCGCGCGCCGATGCGGGTCGCAAGGGCGTGCCACCTGACCTATACCTGGTCAGGAAGGTGTGGATGATGCCTCGCTTAGTTTCCTGCAGGGCACACACGTACACGTTAAATACGAGCCTCGATCGGCTCTCAGGTTGTCCTGTGAATCGGCTCATGGAGCCGATCCACCCATGATTCGTCCAAGGTGGCCGAACATATGGTGGTCCTGCTTGATCAAGATAAAGCATATGAGATCCACGACGATCTAGGGTTTTCACCGCATAATCGGATCATCCTACTCACGATTGGGCCTCGCGCTCACGCACGGTAAACGTAAGCCAGCCCTAGACAAGGCCTAAAAACCAACACTAGGTTGATCCTCGGAACGTCCTGTCTAGGGGCAGCAAACTACACCCTGCATGCCGCTGGATCCTCCAACCCTTTGTAAGGCCTAACTATTGCAGATATTAAACTAATCCTTGATGAATCAAGGAGCGACCATAACGGATCAGATCTACTAAATAAAGATCAAGCGGGGTGCCGCCCCTGCACCCATGATGAGGCACAAGGACGGCTAGACGCGCAAGGGTTGCACTACGCGAGCATATTATGCTAAGAACGATGCTAACCCTAACGCGTCTATGATAACTACGTTGCTCGCCATCAAAAAGGCTTCAGTACGAGCAACGCATGAACAACTAGGCAGGCTCGTGCTGCCTAGATCGCGAGATGCGATCTAGGCAGCATGGTGCTTACCGGAAGAACCCTCGAGACGAAGGAGTTGGCGATGCGCCGAGATTGGTTTGTGTTGAACGTTGGTTGTTGTTTATTCCATAAACCCTAGGTACATATTTATAGTCCAGCGGACTTTCTAATGTGGGCGTGCACTAAACCGTGCACGAGATAAACTCTAATTTCTACGTAACCTACTATAAAGATACACGGGCCAACTAGCCCAAACTTGATATACAAGGCCGATTCACATATTTCTTCCATGCATATATCTTCAAATCCATCTTGATCGCGGCCCACCTCGACTTGGCAGTTCGGTGATAACACATGCCCCCCTGGTTTTGGAAATGACATTTCCAAAATCATTATGCTTTCCTCACGCAGGGGTCATGTCGTAGCAGAGCAAAACCGTCGCAATACGTCTATTAGCACTTCTTACCCATAACTCGACGATTCTAGCAATCTTTAAGCAATCGGCTCTTTTTCTACACAATCGGCTTCTAGTTAACTTAGCCGATAGTCAAAGTCAAACAATCCCCAAAGAGCCGATGGCGTCGCACCGGCCCTACCATATAACAAACAAAGGCAAACCTGGTTACCCCTCCAAACGGTCACCGCAACCTCCGTCTGAGAAAGCAAACTCAGATCCCCAAAATCCGCCACCTACGCAATCTCGCGAGCTTCAGATCTCGACCACAGCGCTCCAAACTCCGCAGCGCACCGAATGGCGGAATCATCCAACGCCGCCACCATGGTCTCTGGCTTGAAGGTAATACTCCACCGCTTCTCCTCCATTAGGGCCAATATAAGGATTGAATAGAGGAACACCTGACTTAATGTTCTACTCCGTCATTGATTTTAGGTCTCCGACATCCTATTGCCGCATCCTTCTCTCCCAAATTCCATGTGTCTTGGCCCCCGTTCTTCCGAGAGCCCTGCTCATTTAATCTCATGTGAAGCTAACAGAATCCCCTTCGTGAATCAGCACCTAGATCTGACTTCATGGGCCGACTGCCTGCGAGCCTGGCCTAACCCCCCTGAAGGTTGGGTGCCATGGTACAATAGAGTATCCAAAACCCATTACGCCACCTGGGAATCTATAGGGATAGCCGATGCCTTATCATTATCATTGTCTCCCCTTGAGAAGAATGAAAATATTCTGAAAACCATCGGCTACTTCTGGTCTGACGCAATGAACTGCTTCATATTCGGCCATGGCCCGATGACACCAACCCTGCTAGATGTAGCCATGATTACAGGCCTGGACATTGCGTCTCCAAGCCCTTCTGCTTTCAAACTGCCGAAAGTCCCTTTCACTCTTTCTTCTAAAAAGGAGTGTACCAGCTGGGGCGCCTACCTCGATCGCCATATGAAAACCAAAGGCCCTGTGACAGAGCGAGACCACACAGCCTTCCTAAACTTTTGGTTGGAACACTTCATATTCTGCGGCCCATCACTTGCCCCTACCAAGAATTACCTCTCCCTAGCCTATGAACTGGCCAAAGGCACCCAGCTTGGCATCGGCAAACTGTTCCTTGGAGAGGTCTATCGATCTCTTCAATTGATGTCTGTCAAGCTGTTTTCTCAGAAGACAGTTAAAACTGGCGGCCCCTGGTGGTTTATTCAGCTATGGGCGCAGTTATACTTTCGGGATCAGATCCCAGACTTCCCACCTCTGACCTCCTGCACCTTCCCAGATGTTAACGGGAAGGATATTCGATGCACCAGCTATGGACAAGCCCTGTATGGTCTCCCAGGCAGCAGGCTGATCCCTAAAGAAGCAGCAGGGTGGTTCAAAATCTTCTTCCAAGGTCTGGACAACCCCCTGTTCTTTCCTTATACCGAAACGGAGGAATTTGAAAACCCAGTCTCCTTCCGATTGGATAGTTTTGCCGATGACGATAACACCCGGCATCTATATTCTATCATGATCCGTCCTTGCTTTCTCCCTGTTGGAATGAGCACTTCAAACCGGATCATCAAACCCGGTTATGAGTGTTATCAACCAGTAATGGTAGCCCGTCAGCTCGGCCTTGGGCAAGTGCCTCCGCACTTATTCTTACACCATCCTGACCGCAAGCCGAGCCGAACTGCCTGACATCCTTACCAGCCATAGGTGCTACACCTTCTTTGATGCTTTGGCCCTCCCAATTCCTCACAACCTCCGTTTCTCCTCCACTACTGATGGCTTCGAGACTTGGTGGTCCATGTGGAAGACCCATGTTTTTAGGAGGGCGCTAGGACCGCAATTGAAACAACTTGACGCCACGCATGTCATCTCCGCCGACCAGTACTGTTCTTAAATACTTCCCGCAACCCTTTAATGGTAACTTGCCTGGCGACTTCACTTCTTGGCAGGAACAAGACGGCCCAGGCTCCCCTGAAGCGATGGCTCTCCTTTCAATTCCTCCCTCCGCCCCAGTGGTCCTCTTCGTCAGGCGTTCACCACCTCTGAAGAAAGTTATAACGGAAGGCCAGCGATTTCCCAAAATCGGCTCCTAAAAACAAAGCATCCTTGGAGTCGGTTGCCCCCGAGCCTCGACCGGCGAGGACGGCGGTGAGGAAGGTGGCTGTCAGGAAAACCCTTCCGCGCAAAACTCCTGCCCCAGCGAATTCGCAGGTAAGTTGCACCATATTTCGATCGATCGCACTTGCCTTCCCAACCCTTGTAAGATGGTCGTATTCCTTCTTTCAGACTTCCACCGAAGAGAACTCCAGCGAGGGAGAAGAGTCCAGTCCCAGGGCCTCCTACCCACGCGGCACGGACAGATCCACTACACAGAGCCAGACGGACTCGCCAACCCCGGCTTCTAGAAAACGGTCGACTCCCGAGCCTGCCGCTCTTCAGTCTTCAGTCCAAACGAGGTCGCGCATAAAGCGCCGATGTGTTCAAAGGGCCCGCACGGGCCCTGAAGCCTCTTCCCCTAGCCAGGAAGTTTCAAAGGTAACCCTCTTGATAGCTCGTGTTCCCTGTTGTCTTGTCGCTAACCGGACCACTTTACCAATCTTCTTGTAGATCAATGAGACTTCTAGCGGGGTCGTTGAAGAGGTGCCGATGCCGCCTACCGCCCCTGGTCCCTCCAACTCGCCACGTGTGAAGGACCAGTCGTCGACCGACATCTGCGCCGATTGTTACCACCTCGGCTTCCCTTCCTTTCTTGGGAGAGGTACACTTTCCTCTCTCTCTACTTCCTTTATATCTGCCGTATGCCCATACCGTTCTTGCTCTTTTGCCAGGGGTGCGATCCTTCGAGCTTGCTGACATTCGACCCCGACTCCATCGAGCCAGCCTGCCCCTAAAATAGGTGAAGAGCCAAATCTTGGTGCAGTCGGCCCGCTACAGCGTCTCCGAGTCCTGCTCTCCTCCTCGGTTGACGCTCTGGTTGAGGACCCTGAGACGATCAGGGGCATCCTTGTGGACATCCAGCCTCGTCTCCCAGTGGTGCTGGTAGCTAAACTCTGGCCGACAGTGACTTTGTCAGTTTTCAAGTCAAGGGTGCAGTCGGCTCGTCAAGGATTAATCTCCGCCGCGCCCAACTCCCGTTGAGAGCCGATATTGCAGAAAAATGCCAGCGGCTCAACGAGAAGAAGGCTGCTTTAGACGCAAAGACCGCCGCTTCCACTCATAGTGCCAGACTTGAGACCCTACGCAAAGAGCTGGAGGACCTCGAAAGGAGGGCCAGGGAGACCAGACAACTCATCCAAGACGAGGAGTCCATCATTGCTCGCTCCCAAGAGGAAGCGCAAGGCCTCACCGCTGATCTGAAGACCGACCTGGCTGAAATACGTGCCCTCGGCAGCCGGTGGTGATGGGGAGAGACGAGGACGACGAGGTCGAGATCGCTGAGGTTGATCGAATCCGTACCGATGCTCTCCACGCTCTTAATGCATTTCTTCGAGGGCTTTTTAATGAACGCCACTTGTAAACTCGTTTTGTTCTCTGTCAAGTCAACTGCCATGTATCGGTTCTGTCGCATCCGAATTTTTTATATTCGGCTATAAAACCTTCTCCGCATCTGTCCAACGGCGTCGCGCGCAATGGCGTTCGGGCGCGCTCCCTGATTGGGTGCCCAGCCGATTCGCCAGTGACTGCTGAAATCGGCTCTATGTTTAGCTAAGGTATGTAGTGCAATCGGCTTTATTAGGACCAACGTGGATTCCTTCCAGCGCCATAGACAACGCATCCCATTGTTCATTAGATCGATGTTGAGCCCGGACCGGAACACGATTTTAGCTGACTCCTAAAATCGGCTCCTACGTTCGTAGGCCCACAAGAGTCTGGCGATGCTATGTTTAGTACGCCGCCTTTTCGAGTCGTGGATTTTTCCTTTGTATTCGCCACGGCGGCATGCGAGCCCCGCCGTGCTGATGCCAAAGGAGAACTCTAGCTTCCTTCCGCAGTGGTTAAAATCTGCCATGTTGACACCAGGGTGCGGGTGTGTGTCTCCGTTGCTTGATGCCGCGCAAACATGTCTCCCTACGGAAGCCGACGAGCTTGGTTCCGAGGACCTCGCCTGAGCCCCTCGCAGGTGACCGGAGTTTCTTCCGCCATCTCTGATGTGGAATGCGAGGCGGTTGTTCGAGTGTCAAGTTTGGGCTACCTCTGATGTGGAATGCGAGGCGGTTGTTCGAGTTGTCCCACCGGGCGTGCCAGAATGTGTTGACGTCAGAAACCCACCGGCGGGCAACGGCGGCCAACACCGTAGAGCGGGAATGACTAGGGCTGCGGCTGGCCCTGGTCCCTCGAGCGACGGCCCGCAAAGCCTCCTGGTCGCGCGCCGATGCGGGTCGCAGGGCGTGCCACCTGACCTATACCTGGTCAGGAAGGTGTGGATGATGCCTCGCTTAGTTTCCTGCAGGGCACACACGTACACGTTAAATACGAGCCTCGATCGGCTCTCAGGTTGTCCTGTGAATCGGCTCATGGAGCCGATCCACCCATGATTCGTCCAAGGTGGCCGAACATATGGTGGTCCTGCTTGATCAAGATAAAGCATATGAGATCCACGACGATCTAGGGTTTTCACCGCATAATCGGATCATCCTACTCACGATTGGGCCTCGCGCTCACGCACGGTAAACGTAAGCCAGCCCTAGACAAGGCCTAAAAACCAACACTAGGTTGATCCTCGGAACGTCCTGTCTAGGGGCAGCAAACTACACCCTGCATGCCGCTGGATCCTCCAACCCTTTGTAAGGCCTAACTATTGCAGATATTAAACTAATCCTTGATGAATCAAGGAGCGACCATAACGGATCAGATCTACTAAATAAAGATCAAGCGGGGTGCCGCCCCTGCACCCATGATGAGGCACAAGGACGGCTAGACGCGCAAGGGTTGCACTACGCGAGCATATGATGCTAAGAACGATGCTAACCCTAACGCGTCTATGATAACTACGTTGCTCGCCATCAAAAAGGCTTCAGTACGAGCAACGCATGAACAACTAGGCAGGCTCGTGCTGCCTAGATCGCGAGATGCGATCTAGGCAGCATGGTGCTTACCGGAAGAACCCTCGAGACGAAGGAGTTGGCGATGCGCCGAGATTGGTTTGTGTTGAACGTTGGTTGTTGTTTATTCCATAAACCCTAGGTACATATTTATAGTCCAGCGGACTTTCTAATGTGGGCGTGCACTAAACCGTGCACGAGATAAACTCTAATTTCTACGTAACCTACTATAAAGATACACGGGCCAACTAGCCCAAACTTGATATACAAGGCCGATTCACATATCTGTCCACGATATCTTCAAATCTCTTTCCTATTCTGGGCGAAGGGGTGTCTTTCTGGTCACCCTCGAGCTGGGAGTGATTGATGGGGGTGGGGGCGGGGGCTACCTTTGCTTGGATTGGGGTGTTCTTCCTTTATTTGTCGACATTTGCAACCTTTGTAGTTTCTGCTGATCCTCACTGTATCTTTTGTCAGCTTGTACAGGAAAGGTAAGACCTCGGCGGTGGGGGCAATGGAGCGTAAGGCCACCACGCATGTGGGCAGTTGGCTGAGCCTGAGCTGCGTCCCCAGCCCCGCGAAGCAGGTACTCCGTTTGCTTATCCACTCTTTACCTTTTAAGTGTCTCTCTGGTCTCTGCATCCTCAATCTGTTCCTGTTCTGGAATATGCTTAAAGTAGCACATGTCTTCAGCTGTTTGTGCGTAAAGCCTCTGTGACACCATGCTCTATATTCTCTGTATCAGGTTGGTACCTCCAGGTTCCGTGCTGAGGCTATGGGGAACGAGAATAGCGCCCCACCTGCTGCAGGAGCATGGCCCGATCTGCAGCACAAGAAGCGAAATGCCACTGCCGAGCTGGGCAGGGACCGCCCAGGGGTAATTTTTTTAACCAACTTACCATGATGTAGTCTGAATCTGATACTCCCTCAGATCCAAATTAATTGACTCAACTATCTGTAGATACGGATGTATCTAGATGTGTTTTAGCTCTAGATACTACTGCCTCCATCCCAAAGCTTTGGGCTTATATTATTTTTAGAAAGTCAAACTATACCATGTTTGACTAAGCTTTTACCAAAAATCAGTAACATGCAAAATACAAAATTAATATCATTAAATAGATAATAAAATATATTTTCCTACGGTATCTACACAGTATTATATTTGTTGATAGAATGTTCTAAAATTTTGGTCAAACTTTGCTTGTTTTGATTTCTCAAAAATAAATAAGGCTTAAGCTTTTGGATGGTGGTAGTACATTCATATCTAGACAAAGCTGAGTTAACTAGTTTTTTTGTCTGTCCATAGCTAGTGTTCACGCTGCAAAAGGCTAAGAGCATCCACTATATGCATCAGTCTATCTCATACAGTAATTCAATATCACTGCTGAGGTCTGCCTTTTGTTTTGCTATTCATATGCAGACTGAAACTTTAGGGCCTTTACTCAAAAGGAAGATCAAAACTGCGGCTGATCAGGCTGCCAGTATGTTGATGCCGCCCCCATCTTCTAAATGCCTCTACAAGCACAAGGCCACGCACCAGCTGGGTGGTGATCTTTTAATGAATATGGTATATTTTCTTAATCCACAAAACATGCCTTGATTTTTCTCTGTTTATTGTCGGTTTTTTCTATGCTTGCCAAAAGTTTACAACAACAACAACAACAAACAAGCCTTTCAGTCCCAAACAAGTTGGGGTAGGCTAGAGTTGAAACCCATAAGATCTCGAAGCCAAAAGTTTAGAAACACCAAATTCGTTTGCTTACAATCATCATACAGTAATGTTCATCTACTCCAGTTCCCCTAACCCAACATAAAATGATGTTAATTTCGATTTTTAGATTAAAAGAGCACCATTAGGCGCTGTTAATTACGACTTTGAGATTAAAATGTCATTTGCAATTGTTAATTACAATTTTGAGACAATTGGTTAGTTTAACCTCGATCTCTTCTGCTCTCCATTTTTCCCAACCGAACAAAAATGTAACCATTCCATTCCTCTGAAATGGAACCATTCCATTCCATTCCACGCTGTTTCAGAACCGAACACACCCTTGCATTGTTGTGAACTGTTGTCCATACACGGCCATACCCTTCCACTTACATCTAGCACTATATGCATCAGTCTGTCTCAGAGTCATTCAATATCACTGCTGAGATCTGTTCCCATTCTTATGCAGGCTGAAACTGCTGCGCCTTTACTCAAGTGGATGCAAAATGAGGCTGCTGTGAGGACGATGGTGCCGGCACCATCTTCCGAAAACCTCTACAAGCACGAGGCCATGGGCCAGCTGGGTGGTGACCTTTTAATGAATCTGGTATATTTTCTTAATCCACATACATGATTTCATTATTATCTGTTTAATTACTGTTGGCTTTGTCTAATGCTTACCAAAAGTTCAGAAACACTGCGTTTGCTTACAATCATCATACACTAATTTTTCACTTTTCAGTCTGTCTCATCCAGTATATAAACTGTTGATTTCCATTGGCTTCTTTTGTAATCATTTGCATTGTTGTCAACTGTTCTCTATGCACAACCCTATTCTTCCACTTACACCCCGCACTATTTGCATCAGTCTATCTCATAGATTTATTAAATATCAATGATGAGTTATGTTGCTATTCATATGCAGGATGAAACTTCTGTTCCTCTACTCAAATGGATAAAAAATGATCCTGATGAGGCTGCTGTGAAGACGATGGTGCTGCCACCATCTTCTGAAAACCTCCTCAAGCACAAGGCCACGGGCCAGCTGGGTGGTACCCTTTTCAGTAAGCAGGTATATTTTCTTAATCCTCATACATGATTTGATTTTTGTCTGTTTATTGCCGGCTTTGTCTAATGCTTACCAATAGTTCAGAAACACACACACCTATTCTTCCACTTACATCCAGCACTATATGCATCAGTGTCTCATAGATTCATTTTATATATCACTGCTGATGTCTGTTGCTCTTCAATTTTTATATGCAGACTGAAACTGCTAAGCCTTCATTGGTCAAAAGGATTGCAACTGCTGCTGATGAGGCATCTGCAGAGGCTGCCACCAAGTTACTGTCAGCCCCACCTTCTGGATGCTTATATAAGCTCAAGTCCAAGGATCAGCCGGGCCGTAACCATCCAAGGGTTCGGGTATATTTTCTTAAGCCACATATACATGCCATGATTTATGTCTGATATTATCACCGGCTCTGTCTAATGCTTTTTGGAATTCGGAAACACCAAATTAGCATGCTTATATTCATCATACACTAATTTTTCACTGTTCAGTTTGTAACATAGTGTTATGCACTTGCTTGTCAACATTTGCATTGCTCTGAACTATGCACTTTACACAACCTAATTCTTCCACTTACGTTCAGCGCTACGCACCAGTAGTACCTCCCATGTTTCCTTCACCATCCCGATGCCGAGCTTGCGGGAATATGGCGGGCCCATGTACATACCCCGCATATAACACCTCCTATGGCTCTATCTACCTTTCTAGTAGCTCCTTCACAGAGTTACAGGTATGTATTCTCAGTGGTTTAGCATGAATTGGCATATAGTAAAGTCTTGTTTTTAGTCTTCCTGCTTCTTACATTTGTATCAATTTTCACATGCAGACTGTACCTTGTGAACTTCGTCCAATGATTAACCAGATGTGTCCGCATGAAGGATCTTTCACTATGCATGGCAATGGCAAATTGATGAACACCTACACGGTCTATGAGGTGTATGTCTACAAGACGCAGGCCATCACATATTTGTATGGACATGATTGGAGAAAGTTTGCTTTTGACTACGGTCTGAAGAAGGGCGACGAGCTGAGGATCAGAAACTCAAACGGGCAGATATACGTAACTGCTTACAGAGTTGGAGACACTTCCAAATATATAATATGTAACTTTTTTCTACTCATATCTTTTGATAACTGCATTCTGAGCAGTTGTTCTAAACCATTCCCTCTGTTCTAGCTTGCTGGGTTTAACATGATCAAAGCTGCAGATCCCCTGATGGAACAGGAGCGGATGTCACAAAGGGCAACCACACCAGCACCGGCACCGGCTTCCCACTCTCCTGCATCAGCACCGGTTCCTGTACCAGCTCCGTTTACTGCATCTACCCAGCAGTCCCCTACATCAGCATTGGTTCCTGTAGAGGCCCCATATACTACACATGCCCAGCAGGCTCCTGCATCAGCACTGGTTCCTCTAGCTGCACCGTTTACTGCACCTGCCCAACAGTCTCCTGCATCAGCACCGGTTCCTCTAGAGGCACCGTTTACTGCACCTGCCCAGCAGTCTCCTGCATCAGCACCAGCTCGTGTACCAGCCCAGGCTCATGCACCTGCCCCAGCCAGATCACCGAGGTCTCAGCTCATTGCTGTGGCCACCCGTGTGGTGACCAGGACGCATCTGAAGGCTATGTTCGTGAGTATATGACAGCATAACTGCTCTTATCTTGATGTCTTCTCTGCTCAAAGTCTCACATGGTTCAGTGCATTGGTGCCATTGACTAATTTTTGGTGGTATCTCTTGCTTTGAATCAGAAATTGCCTAAAAGTATCTCCAAGGATCTCAATGCTGGCCGAAGGGGCAAGATATCCCTCGTCATGGAGAGTGAAGGTCTCACCGTGGAGGGACGGTACTCTGTCAGTCCCACAGATGGCCGCTTGGCTGTTACTTCCAGGTGGAAAAAGTTCATTGACGGTGCCAAACTTCGCATTGGATCAAAGTTGAAGGTCAAGATCTTTCGATGCCGCTGTGACATGCTGGTCATAAAGTTCGCGGTTGTCTAGTTCTGTTGTCCCATGAGCCCTTAGCAAATGCATTTGTAGTTATACTTATATAAGGTTATCTTATCTGAACTGCTAATTAATTGTATGGGTGGTAAAACTCTGGCAAGCTTTTGCTCTTAGCAAGTATGTATGTATGATCAGCTATTATGATAACTAATGTTTGTGTTCATCTTAATTTGCATTTCCCTTTTAGAAAAAAACTTAATTTCTATTTTGGCTGACCTGTTAGAGAACTATCAGATTGAACCCACAACATGATTCATATAGATTCATTACACCGAGCCACATGTCTTGACCTTGCGATACACTACTTCCATTAATTAGTGCAAGAAGGCTTACCTGAGCTGCCTGAACCATGGCAGATTCGAATCCACCTTATCTATCTAGAAATACAACCTTTGCAGAAAGAGGATTTGCAGTATGGGGAGGCTGACATTGGGGACCCATGAGCCAGCAGCGTCGTCAACGTTTTAAAGGTGGCAGGAGATCGAAAGAAAAAATAAGCCAAAAATCAGTTGGTAAACAAATTCAAGAAAAGAAACATTTACCTTTCTGAGAGGATGACATGCGGGACCCATGAGGCAGCAGCATCCTCAACTATTTCAAGGCGGCAGGGGATCAAAATAAAAAAGGAAATAGCCAGAAATTAATTAGGGTCAAAAATAAATCCATCAAAGGAAACTTTTATTGTTCATAGAGGATGACATGTGGGACCGACTTGCCAGCTGCGTCGTCATCGTTTCAAAGGGGGCAGGGGATCAAAAGAAAAAGACAAATAGCCAGAAATTAGGGGAAAAAAATAAATCCAACAAAGAAAACTTTTATTGTTCATAGAGGATGACATGCGGGACCCATGAGCCAGCAGCTTCCTCAACGTTTCAAAGTCGGCATGAGATTGAAAGAAAAGTCAAGTGACATAATATCAGGAGCCAAAAATAATCCAAGAAAAGAAACTTTATTGTACATAAAGGATGACATGCGGGTCCCATTTTGTAGCAGCGGTCTCAACGCTTCCAAGGCGGCACAGGACCGAAAGAAAAATGAAGTAGCCAGAAATCAGGGTGTGAAAAAAATCGAAGAAAAGAAAGATTTCAATTGGGCTGTATCTGGACATCTGGGCCTTCGAACTATCCTGCTGGGCCTTTTGACTCGTACAATTTCAGCCCACTCCAAAACAGGAAAGGTCGGATTTTTCTCAAAAAAAAAACAGGAAAGTCCTATGCTTCGCAAAAACAAAAAACAAGGAGATTCAACATATAAGTTTGTTTATGTAGATATAAAGATTTAATTTATCCGTTTGCAATAGCTCAGAGCGAAATACAATGTTTATTGTCTGCAAAATAAAATATCACATGTTTCTTGTACGGGGAGGCTGACATCGGGGACCCATGAGCCAGCAGCGGAGTCAACGTTTCAAAGGCGGCAGGGGATCGAAAATAAAAAAAGCCAAAAATCAGTTGGTAAAAAAATATAAGAAAAGAAAACATTTATCGTTCGAGAGGATGACATGCGGGACCCATGAGGCGCAGCATCCTCAACGTTTCAAAGTCGGCATGAGATCGAAAGAAAAGCCAAGTGACATAATATCAGGAGCCAAAAATAATCCAAGAAAATAAACTTTATTGTACATAGAGGATGACATGCGGGTCCCATTTTGTAGCAGCGGTCTCAACGTTTCCAAGGCGGCACATGACCAAAAGAAAAATGAGGCAGCAGCATTCTCAACAATTCCAAGGCGGCAGGGGATCAAAAGAAAAATAAAGGAAATAGCCAGAAATTAATTAGGGGTCAAAAATAAATCCACCAAAGGAAACTTTTATTGTTCATAGAGGATGACATGTGGGACCGACCTGCCAACAGCGTCCTCATCGTTTCAACGGGGGCAGGGGATCAAAAGAAAAAGGCAAATAGCCAGAAATTAGGGGTAAAAAATAACTCCAAGAAAGGAAACTTTTATTGTTCGTAGAGGATGACATGCGGGACCCATGAGCCAGCAGCTTACTCAACGTTTCAAAGGCGGCATGAGATCGAAAGAAAAAGGCAAGTGACCAAATATCAGGAGCCAAAAATAATCCAAGATTTATCGTACATAGAGGATGACATGTGGGTCCCATTTTGCAGCAGCGGTCTCAATGTTTGTAATGCGGCTTGAGATCAAAAGAAAAAGAAAGTAGCTAGTAATTAGGGGGTGAAAAAAAATCCAAGAAAAGAAAGTTGATGGACATAGAGGATGACATGCGGGTCCCTTGAACCAACAGCTTACTCAACGTTTCAAAGGGGGCAGGGGATCAAAAGAAAAAGGCAAGCCAAAAATTAGAGGGTGAAAAAAAAACCAACAAAGGAAACTTTTATAGCACACAGAGGATGACATGCGGGTCCCATGAGCCAGCAGGTACCTCAACGTTTCAAACGTGGCATGAGATCGAAAGAAAAAGTCAAGTTACCAAATATGAGGTGCCAAAAAAAATCCAAGAAAGAAAGTTTTATAGTACATAGTGGATGACATGCGGGTCCCATTTAGCAGCAGCGGTATCACCGTTTGAGAGGCGGCAGGGGATCGAAAGAAAAAGTCAAGTGACTAAATATGAGGTGCCAAAAATAATCCAAAAAAGAAAGTTTTATAGTACATAGAGGATGACATGCGGGTCCCATTTAGCAGCAGCGGTTCAGAGGCGGCAGGTGATCGAAAGAAAAAGTCAAGTGACCAAATATGAGGTGCCAAAAATAATCCAAAAAAAATTTTATAGTACATAGAGGATGACATGCGGGTCCCATTTAGCAGAGCGGTATCACTGTTTGAGAGGCGGCAGGGATCGAAAGAAAAAGTCAAGTGACCAAATATGAGGTGCCAAAAAATCCAAGAAAAGAAAGTTTTATAGTACATAGAGGATGACATGCGGGTCCCATTTAGCGAGCGGTATCACCTTTGAGAGGCAGCAGGGGATCGAAAGAAAAAGTCAAGTGACCAAATATGAGGTGCCAAAAAAATCCAAGAAAAGAAATTTTTATAGTACATAGAGGATGACATGCGGGTCCCATTTAGCAGCAGCGGTATCACCGTTTGAGAGGCGGCAGGGATCGAAAGAAAAAGGTAAGTGACCAAATATGAGGTGCCAAAAATAATCCAGGAAAAGAAAGTTTTATAGTACATAGAGGATGACATGCGGGTCCCATTTAGCAGCAGCGGTATCACCGTTTGAGAGGCGGGGATCGAAAGAAAAGGCAAGTGACCAAATATGAGGTGCCAAAAATAATTCAAGAAAAGAAATTTTATAGTACATAGAGGATGACATGCGGGTCCCGTTAGCAGCAGCGGTATCACCGTTTGAGAGGCGGGAGGAAAAGGCAAGTGACCAAATTTGAGGTGCCAAAAAAACTCCAAGAAAAGAAAGTTGATTGCACATAGAGGATGACATGCGGGTCCCATTTAGCAGCAGCGGTCTCAACGTTTCCAAGGCGGCAAAGGGATCAAAAGAAAAAGGAAGTAGCCAGAAATCAGGGGGTCAAAAAAATCCAAGAATAGAAAGAATTTTGGTTCATAGAGGATGACATGCGGGACCCATGATCCTGCATCGTAAACGGCTCGATCGGAGAACGTTGAACGAGATGGCGCGATCTAGAAAAAAAACAATGCCAGAGAGGCTGCCATCTGGGCCCTACATCCCTCGGCGGTGCGGATTTGCGTTGACTCGGCCGGCGAACCCGAGATTTCGAGATGCACCACGTCCCGGGCCACCATACGCGACGTTTTGGCCGCTTTCGTCGGGCTAGGTGGCCTCAAAAACGAGAAAAAAAAGTTTTGACATGCACCACGGAGGGACCAAAAATCGTCGGCCATGGTACACCAGCAACCACGGCGCGACTTCAACTTCGTCGGCCATGGCAACTTTTCTTGTAGTGAGGGTTTCAGGGTTGTATAAGGTTTAGGGACCATCGATCGAGTGCGCACACACATTATTAGAGGCACCCGCGCATTTGCGCATAAAGTGCATGCGTATAGTTTAGGGTTATTTGTTTTAATTAAGTAGGGTTTGATCAGCTAGGGTTAGTTACATATATATGGTTTAGGGTTAATGCATGGCACATTACATATAGTTTAAATCTCAAGAATGTTTATACATGATAGGCCATATGTGCAAAGGAATTTTTTTCCCCGTGAACTTGTCAAAATTCAAGTTTATCAGTGCCAATGGAAACTAGTCCAAAAAATTACATAGAGGACCAAAAGTACTAGACAATAACTAATAGAACCTGCAACTTTACAAAAAGGACCCCAAAACATATAGAAGAAAATCAATCGAGTCCTTCTCGACCGCACATCAGATCTCTGCTCCGCATCCTTTCCAGCAACTCCGTCGCCGGGGACGCACCACTTGGGACGGTGTCGCCGGTAGTCGCCAGGACGAAGGAGAAGAAGGGCCTCAGCAACGGCATATTGGCTCTGAGAAGGGCCGCTGAAAGGCCAAGATGTGCACGGGCAAGACGGATGACGCCGTCGTATGCCCCGAGCTTGTGAACTTTAGCAGCTTGACTTCCCCATTGGCCAGATCTGAAGCACTGACCAAAGCAAGCCTCACCGTTAGCGCCATCACATTGATGGCACCAGATCGGGGTTTGGCCGGCAAGATCCGCCAGATTCACCATAGGCCAGATCTGAAGCCGATGACGAGATCCCCGACTCCATTGCGCCATTCTGCTCATGGGAAACACTGGATCTAAGCTTACAACAACACTAACTCCCTCGGATCCAAATTAGCTGACTCAACTTTGCTTATCTAAATATGGATGTATCCACACATGTTTTTACTCTAGATACATACACGTCTAAGGAAAGTTGAATCAATTAATTTAGTTCGGAGGGTGTACAATATACAGAGAGAAGTCGGCCTCGTCTCCGGCCGGCGAGGCCGCCGGAGAGAAGGGGGAGAGGAGCCGGGGGAGTGGGAGAGACTCGAGAGAGAAAGAGAAGAGGAAGAAATGAGAGCTCCCTGGGGAAGAACATTATTTTTGTCGTTCTGCTCGTAGCTTGAAACTGAAAATTTCGGCCGCGCGCCAAATCATCCCGCCGCATCCATTCGAAAATCCCGTGACCAGTTTTACCCTTTTAACCCTGGTCCGGAAGCTACAACCCACCGACCATGGAGGGCTCATTCGGTAACAATGAAATATCTTGCCTAGATCCCGAACCCTCCCCACAGGCCCACACCCACCCACCAACCATTCGCCCCATTAGCTCAAAAATACTCTCACACGCCAAAGCTCTGACTCTCTACAGTACTAGATCTGCTTCGCCGCCGGCATACTCCTCCACAGCGTAGCCTTGATCGTGTTGGCTGTCCACCCACCTGATCCGCTCCCCCGCCGCCCTCGTCACCGACGGATCTGCTTCACCGCCGACCTCGCCACCGACGGATCTGCTTCACCGCCGACCTCGCCACCGACTACCTCGCCGCAGCGGCTGTATCAACTTCACCGAATACCTTGCCAGCCAACCAGATCTGCTTCACTAACGCCCGCTTCTACTGAAACAGGGTCGATTCATCGTCTCCCGCGTTCGCCGCCGCTGGAATGCAAGTTGCCGCCCCCGTCCACCCCGCCGCAGCTTGGTTAGTACGCTGGCCCGTTAGATCGCGGTGTTTCTTTAGCCATGTTTTGTGTAGTTATTTGCAGATCTCATATGCCGTTAACTTTCTTGATGTGTTGCTTCGCATGAAGTTTGTTTAAATATTGTACAGTACAAAAGCATTATCCGGTCGCTACCATCCTGTTCATTCTACTGACACCTGTGTGCATCCACATATTTATAGCCTTGTACCCATTCATTTGCTGCCAACTGTTTTTGTACTGCATGCTATTGTCGCACTGCTTTTATAGTCGTGCTATGGGCATTTCCAATCTGCTTGTTCTTATACCACGTCATTAGCTCACCGCTAGCTGTTTTCTCGTGTCTGCTATTCTCACACTGCTTTTATAATCATGCTATGTGCATTTCCAATCTGCTTGCTCTTATACCTCGTCTTTAGCTTATATAGTTATTGCTGCGTGCATGTCTGGTCTTTGTATTATCGTAGACTGACTTGTCAATGTTATTTTTCCTAGGGATTGATCATGCGAACCACTTATTAGAACATCCAACATTAACAGCGGGGACGCTAGGTAAGGTTGGAATCTGAGTTCGTGGTTGGTAATTTTGGCAGTTTACTTCCGTTATTATCTATAACCTATATGCATTGTTCCTTATGCAAGAGATTAACACTTGGAACCCTGCCATAGCAATGCCATTCATGCTTTACTATGTTTCTGCCTATTTGATATGCTTGTCTTGGAGAAACTTCGAGGGTGATTTGAACCTGACATTTGGTCATTCTTAATGCCAGTTTACTTTATGTGTAAAACCTTGGCATTACCCTACTCTAAATCTGAATGTCTGAAATTCGTATCTCATGCAAAGCAACATCTAGTTGGTTTTAATCTGATATCTGGTAAATATTGGCTTATTCATTTGGCAGCTCAAGTTTTTTGTTATTTGAAACCAGCTGACTTGGTCTTAAATGTGATATCTAAACACAGATTAAGGACAATGGAGCAGGAGGATTAGCATTTCACTTGATGGCTGAACCTAAAATGATAGGCATGTTGACCACGACTAGTGCACGCAAGAGAAGGACCTGCAGTGAGCCAGTATGTGCTTAGTACATGCATCTTATCTTATCTTGTGCTTATTTCTGCTACATGCTGTTATCTGATCTCTACATTGCGTAATACATGTTTGAATAGTTAATTGTTGTAACTATGTTTACAATGTTACCAGAATGCAGTTTTAATGAAGCAGTCATCATTAGAAGATAGTCGCCAAAAAAGGATCTGTAGCGACCCTGTGCAACATTATGATGTAAGTTTGTGCTTAGTACAAGTTCCATACATGTCTTATTTATGCAACTTGTTATTATCTTATATCTACATTGCATAATAAATGTTTGCATAGTTCATCATTTAACTCTTTTTGCATTATTATCAGAATGCAGTTGTGATGAAGCAATCTTCATTAGAAGTGAGGCCCACAAAAAGTTCTGATCTTTCTTCTGATGCATCTTCTCATAGCCGTCAACCTAGACCATTTCTTTCATCAAACAGTAAATATCTCAAGGCTGTACTTTATAAAAGACATGGTATTGCTGCTTTAAGATCTGTAGCTGATATGTTGACAAAGAGTACACAAGATTCAATCAAGGCGATTGCCAAATGTCAACGTGTTATTGATGATGCTAATAGAAGTCCTCAATGATTCTATGTAATTTTTTTATTTGGGCACATTAATTGCCTTGTAATTTTCCTATTTGTTTTATTTGTGTATGTACTTGTGTGTATCATTGAAATCAGATTTTAGGCTCATGAAATTTAATGCAAGTTGACTAGTCAAACAAGTAGGGCCCTACAACAGATTGGGCCGGCCCACTTACAGTAGTGTGGGACCCACTTTCATTTTGGGCCGGCCCACTTCTTTAGTAGGCCGGCCCGGTTACACGATAATGGGCTCCACATGCTTATTGGGCCGGCCCACTATCTTGTTGGGCCGCCCACTTGCTCTATGGTGGTCCCACATGATAAATGGGCCCCTTTAATAGGAAGGTGGGACCCACTGTTTTGGCCCGGCCACTATCTTGTTGGGCCGGCCCACTTTCTATATGGTGGACCCCACTTACCAAATGGGCCAGCCCATTAATAGGAATGTGGGACCCACCTGTGTTTTTGGCCCGCCCACTATCTTGGTGGGCCGCCCACTTGCTATATGGTGGACCCACATAATAAATGGGCCGCCCTTTAACAGGAAAGTGGGACCCACGTGTTTTTGGCCCGACCCACTATTTTGTTGGGCCGGCCCACTTGCTATATGGTGGACCCCACATACTAAATGGGCCGACCCTTTAACGGAAAGTGGGACCCACTGTGTTTTTGGCCGGCCCACTAGCTTGTTGGGCCGCCCACTTGCTATACGGTGGACCCCACACACTAAATGGGCCGGCCTTTTAACAGAAAGTGGGACCCACTGTGTTTTTGGCCCGGCCCACTTGCTTCTTGGGCCGGCCCTTGCTGTAAGGTGGACCCCACATGTTAAATGGGTCGGCCCATTTAAGTTTTGACCAATCAACATTAGAGGTTAGGCCGGCCCACGTAACTAATGGACCAGCCCGCTATATAGTTGACTAGTCAAACTATGTCATCTGCCCGCCCGCTTAAGACGTGGCAGGCCTCGTGTGGGCCTACCATCTACCACGGGGTTTCAGCTGGTTAACGCCGTTAATCGCGTTAACGGCGTCGCACGTGTCGTTTGCATGACGTCGCAGTCAACGGGCTCCGGAAACACTTGGGCAACGATCCGATTTTCCGTGGCGGAAGGGCGCCCAAGCGACGGACCGAAAAATCGTTGTTGGACTTTGCCTGACGCAGTTTCGACAACAGAACCCATATCATCGGGTTAGGCCCATAGGCGACGAAAAATGCCCCTTAGTTGACGATTTTGGGACGTTGTCTATCAGAACTTTTCTTGTAGTGTTTGTTTGCTTGTTTCCTTTTGTTCTTATTTCTAACCCAAAAACACAAAAAATATTTGTTGTTCTTCTTTGGTTTTGTAAAGTTTATTAGGGAGTTCAGCGGTCTCCGGTGGTTGGAGCTTGGTTTCATTCCATATTATTATTCAAGCCACACAAGTGAAAGGCAATAATGACGATCTACGACAACTCGATTGTGGTGAGAGGCTGGTATGAACTCTATTTGTTTTCATTTTTGTACATATACTCATCCATGTGAGCATGCTTAGTTGGTTCATGTGAGGTATATGTCATTTAATGAAAGTCTAGTAGTTCATGATCTCTCATGATTAGTTCCAATCTATTAATAATGAGTAGCATGTCATGAATATTTGCTTGCATTGTTTTATTCATAGATAGGTATGACATTGTGGTATCCTCCTCTGAATAATTCACTTGAATCGACTTGGCACATGCTCACGCATGCATATGACTGAACAAAAGTCAATTAAGCCTCGATGATTTACTTTGCTTCAGAGTTCTTGTATCACTTTTATGCCTCCGTTAATTTTATTTTGTCGCAAGCATGATTATGACAGTTACTGCTCTCTTGATTGTCGCTTCCCAGTCTATTGCTAGCCTTCACTTGTACTGAGCGGGAACGCTGCTCGTGCTTCCAAATACCTTAAAACCAAGTTGTTCCAAAGTGTCCACCATAAATACCTATGCATGGCATTTCAAACCATTCCAAGTAAATTCTCATGTGCTACCTTTAAACCTTCAAACCACTTCTCAATTTGTGTCAATGTTTTATAGCTCATGAGGAAGTATGTGGTGTTTTATCTTTCAACATTTTCATTTACTCCTGACAGACTTTCACCAATGGACTAGTGGCACATCCGCTTATCCAATAATTTTGCAAAAAGAGCTGGCAACGGGGTTCCCAGCCCCAATTAATTAACTTTGATCAATAATTCTCTTCATATGTTTTGCCCTGATTTATCACTAAGCAACTTAACCTGCAAATAGACACTCCCCCATGGTATGTGAATGTTGGAAGGCACCCGAGAATTCGGTTAGCCATGGCTTGTGTAAGCAAAGGTTGGGGGAGTGTCATCCATAATGAAACTAAAATGCATGTGTAAACAAAAGAGAAGAGGGATGATCTACCTTGCTGGTAGAGATAACGTCCTTCATGGGAGCCGCTCTTGAAAGTCTGGTTGCGAGGTAGTTAGAGTACCCACTATCATTCGTTGACAACAACAAACACCTCTCAAAATAATTTTACTTCTGTCTTTGAAAAAATGAAAAGCTCTAGCACATGTTAATCCCTGCTTCCCTCTGCGAAGGGTCAATCTTTTACTTTTATGTTGAGTCACCATCCTTTCTTTGAGCACCTTCTTGAGAGCATAACTGTCATTCTTAGTATAATATGCTTGTCCCAAAATATGATCAGCTGTGGTATAACTTTGATGCTTTTATCTTTGACAATCTTTACTTCTAGTCTTTCCATGAACTTCAGAGGTGCCTGGGCATTTATGTTTTGCTGTACAAATACGGGCAAGCGAGATACCACTTTATCATATCTTTCTATGAACATTGCAATCCTGCTTATGGAAGTGTTTCATGATGCTTGTTATTAGTTTGTTGGTATCTCTTTCATGATTGACACAGCTATTAGATGACTTTATTTGCATGTATCTTATTATGAATTGCTTAAGTACTTGCCATATCATGAGAATATTTACATCATATGAGCAAATGTGTTCGTGAAAGTTCTTTTATCGCACTCAGTTGTTAACTGAATTGCTTGAGGACAAGCAATAAGCTAAGCTTGGGGGAGTTGATACGTCCAAAACGTATCCACTTTCCCGAACACTTTTGCTATTGTTTTGCCTCTAATTTGTGTATTTTGGATACAACTAACACGGACTAACGCTGTTTTCAGCAGAATTGCACTGGTGTCTTGTTTTTGTGCAGAAACTCAACTTTCAGGAAAATCCCCGGAAATAATCGCAATGGGCCTATTTTCACCGTGAAGATAAGAGGCCAAAAGGGCAAGCCAGGGGGCCCATGGCCCCCACCACAGCCGGCGCGGCTGGAGGGGCGCCGCCCTATGGTGAGGGCGCCTCGGCGGCCCCCGACGCTCCTTCGGACTACAAAACCCTTTCGACCTAAAAACGCCGGGGGTTCGACCATATTTCCAGAAGACGTCCAGAACTCCGCCGCCATCGCGAAACTCCATCTCGGGACCGAAACTCCGTTCGGCACTCCGCCGGACGGGGAATTGGAGGGGATCCTCGCCGCCATCACCACCAACGCCTCTCCATCGACCATCCATGTTTCCCCCATCCATGTGTGAGTAATTCCCCCGCTGTAGGCTGAAGGGGATGGTAGGGATTGGATGAGATTGATCATGTAATAGTCATAAGATTGTTAGGGCATAGTGCCTAGTATCCGTAGATGATACTTTTATGATATTGTTGCAACTTGTTATGCTTAATGCTTGTCACTAGGGCCCGAGTGCCATGATTTCAGATCTGAACATGTTATTGATTCATGAAGATATTCATTGTTTTATGATCTTACCTGCAAGTTGTATACACATATTGTTGTCCGGAACCCGAGGCCCCAAAGTGACAGAAATTGGGACAACCGGAGGGGAAGGCGGTGATGTGAGGATCACATGTGTTCACGGAGTGTTAATGCTTTGCTCCGGTACTCTATTAAAAGGAGTACCTTAATTGCCATAGTTTCCCTAGAGGCCCGGCTGCCACCGGCTGGTAGGACAAAAGATGTTGTGCAAGTTTCTCATTGCGAGCACGTACGACTATATACGGAACACATGCCTATGGATTGATTAGTACTTGGATACCGTTTTATTATTATCTGCAAATGCCCTACCTTGATTGTTACATGAATTCTCTCATCCATGCAACGCCCGTTCATCCATCCCTGTGCCTACAATATTTTAATCCTGCTGTTTACTAAAATCACTACTGCTGTCTTTGTTACACTGCTTTATTTCACTACTCCTACTCGCTATAAACTGTTGCTACTGATAAACTCTTGCGAGCAAGTCTGTTTCCAGGTGCACTGAATTGACAACTCCGCTGTTAAGGCTTACAAATATTCTTTGGCTCCCCTTGTGTCGAATCAATAAATTGGGTTTTACTTCCCTCGAAGACTGTTGCGATCCCCTATACTTGTGGGTCATCAGCTACCACCTGGGTCTATCGACATTTGGGAGACCTTCGAGGACCTGTTCATAAAGAATTTCTTGTCCACATGCAAGAAACCTGTGTCAATAGAGCAATTGAGAGCCTGTCGATAGAAGTACGATGAGTCGATGAGGATGTACATCCAAAGGTGGAATATTATCAAAAACTCGGCAGAAAATATATCTGACGAGAGAGAGATAGATGCTTTTGTCGGTGGGATCCGAAGAAAGGACTTCATCGAGGACCTGGGAAGGACTAATCCAAAGACAATAGTAGCGCTCCTGGAGATAGCAAATCGTTGGGCAGATGGAGAGGATGTTGTCAACAACAAGCGACACAGATCGCCTGAGGAGGATCGTAACAGAAACATTCAAAATAGACGGCGCTTTTCTCGCCAGTTCTCAGATTATGACGGTCCCGGCCAAATATCGGTTGGCTTCCGAGGAAATAATGGGGGAAACAATCGAGATGATTATCAAAAAAGCGGTGAACAGCATAGCGATTACATGGATAGTCCCCGTCCAAACAGGCAAAACAATGGTCCAAGATTCCAGAGGCCGTATATATCTCCTGAAGATATGATGAACAGACCATGTCAAATGCACTTTTACCTCGACAACAATGGAAAAAGACAGTCATTTGCAAAGACTGTCGAACCTTTCAGTAACGGGTTTGCAGGGCATGCCAACGCACAAAGCAATAGATACTCTCAGGGGCCAAGGAGTGAAGTTCATCTTCTGCCTCCTCCCACAATCACGGACGAAAATCGGCATCAGCTACGAATAGCGGCAGCTCCACACCCACCTCCTTATATCGACACCAACGGTGCGGTCTCGATGATTCAGAAAGCAGGTCATCCAATAGAGCTCAGAAAGTAATTTCGCGACAAGTTTTCATGGCAGAAGATGCCTCCAATAATAGAGTATCTGAATTGGTCGGGGCAGGACATCGGTTTCACCATAGCGGACCACCCGCAGCAAGTTCCTCGACCAGGGCAATCAGCTTTAATCTTACCAGCGGTGATTGCAGGATTCGATGTATCACGAGTGTTTATAGATGGTGGCAGCAATTTAAACCTTATGTACGCAGATACATTGAGGAAGATGAATATATCCCTGGCAAACTTAAAACCAACGGATACGTGTTTCCATGGTATCACACCACACAAGCCAAGTTATCCACTGGGGAAGATCAATCTCGACGTTAAGTTTGGAACCCGAGAGAATTACAGGATAAAGAGGCTGGAGTTCGAAGTCGTGGATTTCCCATCACAGTACCACGCTCTATTGGGACGACCCGCATATGCCAGATTCATGGCAATACCACACTACACATACTTGTTATGGAGGCTCCCTGGATCCAAGGGACCAATTACAGTGAAAGGCAGTTTCGCGCTAGCGGATAAGTGTGACAAGGATTTTCATCGGCAGAAACTTTCGGGATGCAGGCATTATATGACGTCAAAGCTGACAACAGACTACGACGTGTTGCCGATGTCGGGAGGCCTCTCAAGGAACCAACCTTTGATACCACCAAGAACTCAAAGGAAGTGCAGATACACCCGACAGATCCCAAGAAGACGACAGCTATCGCCACAAATATGGACCTCGCATAGGAAAGCGCGCTCGTCGAGTTCCTCCGTGAGCGCTGGAAAATCTTCGCATGGTGTCCAGCTGACATGCTAGGAGTACCCAGGGAACTTGCCGAGCACCCCCTTAACTTGGATCCATTGGCCAGGCCAATCAGACAACCTTTGCGGCGTTTTTTGGAACCAAACCGCAAAGCTATGCTATCAGAAATTAATCGACTCAGAGAAGCTGGGTTCATCAAAGAGATACATATAGAAGCCACATGGGTAGCAAACCCAGTATTGGTCCCGAAGAAAAACAGAGAGGTCCTTCGCATGTGCGTCGACTTCACGTGTCTTAATAAACATTATCCAAAGGATCACTTCCCCTCCCAAGGATCGATCAAATTATCGACTCCACGGCAGGATGTGAACGTCTTTCCTTCTTGGATGCATATTCTGGTTACAACCAGATTCGACTAAAGGAAGAGGATGAAGTCAAAACAGCTTTCATAACACCCTATCGTGTGTTCTGCTATAGAACAATGCCTTTCGGGTTGAAAAACGCGGGTGCAACATATCAGCGGATGATGCAAAAGTGCTTGGCCACGTAGATTGTCAAGAACGTCCAAGTGTACATTGATGATGTTGTCATAACAATAAAGAAGGGGTCAACTTTGATCGATAATCTCAGGGAAACCTTCGACAACCTCGACAAGTTCTGTCTCAAGCTAAATCCGACGAAGTGCTCTTTCGGCATCCCTGCGGGAGAACTTCTCGGGTTTCTGGTGTCAGCAAGAGGAATCGAGGCTAACCCGGAGAAAATTCAGGCCATCGTGACGATGTGGAAGCCAAAAAAGTAAAAGGAGATACAAAGTTAACTGACGAGTCGCACTTAAGATCGCGTGGCTAGGAGAAAAGGCGTTGCGTTTTACGCCTTGATTAAGCAGGGAGAAAAGTTCGAGTGGAACGAAGAAGCAGACAAAGCTTTTGAGGATCTCAAGCGCACAATCTCGACACCACCAATATTGGTGGCACCAAAGGAAAAAAGAACATCTTCTGTTGTACATCGCGGCTACACCTCAGGTGGTTAGCACGGTACTTGTGGTCGAGCGCGAAGAAGAAGGGAAGCTCCATGGAGTAAAAATGCCGGTATACTTCATCAGTGAAGTTTTATCACCTTCAAAACAGCGATACCCGCATTATCAGAAGCTGCGTATGGAGTTTTTACAACGGCAAGAAAGTTGCGACACTATTTCTCGGCACATCCGATAATAGTGGTCAATGAGGCACCATTGTCAAATATACTAAATAACCCGGATACGGTCGTGTCTCCCTTTGGGGAATAGAGCTTTCCCCTCGGGACATCACGTATGAAAAAAGAAAAGCAATAAAGTCGCAGATCTTACCAGACTTCGTTGCAGAGTGGATGGAACTGCAAAATACGGGACCTCCTGATTTATCGAGAACCTAGACTATGAACTTTGACGGGTCCAAGAGGTTAGAAGGAGCTGGAGCAGGCGTGATACTAGTTTCACCCCAAGGAGACAAGTTGAAGTATGTACTGCGGATGACGTTTCCTAACGCATCTAACAACGAGGCAGAATACGAAGCGCTGATACATGAGATGAAGATGGCGAAAGCGTGTGGTGCGACTAGATTAAAAATATTCGGCGACTCCCAACTGGTGGCTCAACAAGTGATGAATAATGCGACCAGTCAACGACAGCATGATAGCATACAAAGAGTTATACAATGAACTAGAGAGGCCCTTTGACGGGTGTGAGGTGAATCATGTTAGTAGACTCAACAATGACGAAGCCGACGTTCTGGCAACCATCGGGTCACAGTGTTTAGCAATACTACCCGGAGTGTTTTGGGAGGAGATAAGTGAAAGGTCGACAAAGGCAATGAAACATCCAAAGAGAAAGGAAAAAGTCGAGAAAGGCTCGGGGACTCCAGCAGCAATAGAGGAAAGTATATCGGGAGATGAAGAAGAGTCGCCTGAGGTGCTGGTAGTACAAATCCCTTGGATGCAGGCTTATATCGCATATATCTCAAGGAAGGAAATACCCGAAGATCCAGTAGACGCAATGTGAATTATTCGACGGTCCAAAGCCTTCACTGTGGTTAAGGGCGAGCTTTATAAGAGAAGTATATCGGGAGTCTTGCAGGTGCGTCACAGCTGAAGAAGGTCGAGTGCTTTTAAAGGATGTGCACGAGGGAGTATGCGGACACCATGCAAGCAGTCGAGCTATTGCGGCCAAGGTTTTCAGAGCAAGATTTTATTGGCTAACAGCCATCGAGGATGCAAAGGACATAGTGCGTACCTCTGATGCGTGTCAAAGGTTTGCCACAAAACCTCATTCTCCAGCAGCAGAATTGATGCCAATACCATTGTCGTGGCCCTTTGCTCAATGGGGTCTTTATATGGTGGGAAAATTGCACATGGCGTGGCCAGGAGGATACGAGTATATGCTCGTAGCTGTCGACAAGTTCACCAAGTGGGTTGAGGCAAAACCAATAAACTCGCCAGACGCAGCATCAGCGGTCAAGTTCATCAAGAGCATCGTTTTTCGGTTTGGAGTTCCTCATAGCATCGTCACAAACAATGGTAGCAATTTCACTTCAAAGGAATTTAAGGCTTATTATGCAGAGGTAGGCATCAATCTACATTTTGCGTCAGTTGCGCACCCGCAAACCAATGGTCAAGTCGAAAAAGCAAACGGCGTCATCTGCAAAGGCATCAAGAAGCGCCTGTTAGCACCATTGGAAAAAGCTCGACACACTTGGCCGGAGGAGTTACCCAGCGTGCTATGGAGCATACGAACAACACCCAATACAACAACACAGGAAACTCGGTTTTTTCTGGTTCATGGAGCTGAGGCAGTGCTACCGATAGAAATCAAACATAATTCCCCGAGAGTGGCGGAGTTTGACGAAGAAACCTCGAGAAAGGCACTGGAAGATGATGTGGACGCACTCGACGAAGATCGAGACGAGGTACTATCAAGAGTCGCCAAATACCATCAAGATATGAAAAATTATCACAGTCGACGATTGCGACCAAGATCTTTTCAAGTTGCCGACTTAGTTCTTCGGCTCACACAAGATAGCCATGAAAAACTCAAGTCGCCATGGCTGGGACCATACATCGTCACCGAAGTAATTGAGGGAGGAGCGTACATGATAAAGGACAAGAAGACAGAGGTTGCGGAGCCAAACCCCTGGAACGTGGCGCAACTTAGGCGTTTCTACGCTTAAACCAAGATATATATGTAAACATACAATGTACTGAAACGCCCGCGAGTTTTCAGACGCACTCTTTTCCTTTCAGGGCACCGAGTGGGGCTGGAAGGTTTTTAATGAGGCGGGCTCGCGGTGCTGCAATATAGTAAAGATATTGATGATATGCATCTTTTTATTTGATATGCTCGGGGGCTTATTACCCGACAAAGTTTGACAAATACAGAAATTCTTACAATATACAAACTCAACGAGTTTTTGCCTTGGTGGAAAACATCTCGCAAGATAACAAAAATAAAGAAGCCAGCCATCGAGATACTCGGCGGCTAAGGAAAAGAAAGAACATACAATTAATTTACAATATACAGTGTTTATAAGTTAGAGGGCACCTTCGTCAAGAAAAATAGCTATCGAGGAAATAGACTCTCAGTCGTGACCTAGTAGGTCGTCAATGTTCACTCTGTCTTCATCGGCAGAGGCACCCATGAAATCAGCGTAATGGCCTTCCATGAAGAAGTCTGCGTCCATTCGAAGGAGATCATCGATCATTACTTCGGCTACTGGTGTCACCCTATCATTAATCTTGTCGACGAATCTTCGTCGTTTCTTCAATTTGGCGTGAATTGTTTCAACCACCTTGGAGTGATAGATCTGCAGCATTATCAGGGCAAATCTGGCGCCAGCTACCAATTGAGTCTTAACAAAGCCATGGATTTGTTGGGGGTTCTTGAACTTGTTCATCAGCTCAGGAAGTGATTTAGGCTGAACGTTTCGAGGGAACATGGCATTGTAAACCATGACTAGCGTCTTGGTGCAAAAATCAAGATACTGTCGCACCTGGCCTGCGCGATCCTGGAATCTGGCAATTCGTCGAGTCCGATATGGGTTTGACCAAAAACTGGAATTGTTTTCCAGTGCAAGTTTAACAAGGAGGTTTGACCTTGTCTCAACTCGTTGATCTTCAGCAGCAGCATCCAGAAAGGAACCTGTCAAGGGAAAAGAAAAATTTAGGAGCAGAAGTCGAGGAAAAACTTGCACGGCAGGACTAAAGTTAGAGAGGCATACCTGCCATATCCAAGCTCGCGTCAGTTAGCAAGTCCAGCATATATTCTTCGCGAGATGTTGCCTGGGCAGTTTCAGCAACATCAGTATCTCTTAGCGCTAAAGCTTCTTTGGCCTCTTGGAGAGCTACCTTTTCACGTCCCGACGATTTGCTAAATCGGTCCATGATCATAATAGACTGTTTCTTTACCGAAAGTTGTTGCGAAGATCATTTAGTTCTTGCGACAGGTTTGCATCTGAAGAATTCTCCGTAAAATTGTCGGTGAAGCTTTCTTCGAGTAAGAGGAAGGTAAAGCATCGAAGGACGAGGAGTTGCAGATAGTTGTCAAATACCAACTGGAAAGAAAATCTCGGAATCAATCATCAAGCAAAATAGACTTCCATTGATTTTCAAGATATTTACATAGTCATTACAGAAGATTGGATCCTATTGAACCAATGATACGCCATCGCAAGCTACAACTACGGCGACATCATCAAAAGAAAGAAAAACGAAAAGATAGGCAGGATGATCTACTTGACCTCCGGTTTAGCAGAACTGGAGGAGGGTGCTGGCTTGTACCCGAGGAAGGAGAGGATCTTCTTCGAGTGGGGTTTGGCAGCCCTGATAAGGGCTTGCCACGCCTCCGTCTTCAACCTCGTTGTGGCGCCAACTTTCGCCCAGTCGACGCTTTGTTTGCTTTCGGCAACCAAAGCTATGGTGCCCTCAACCCCTATCTTCAGGTTTTCTTGCCGAAGAGCTAGCCCAAGAACTTCTTCGGGGACGAAGCACTTGGCAAGGGCAGCGAAGGTGCCGGGCTGTTCCTTCTTCGGGAAGAAGTAGGGGAACAAGCGCGAAAATGCAGCCTGAGCATCAAAGATACTACGGCGCACTAGATCCCCATGAACCTCGAGAAGAGACAAAGCGTCGAGAAGACGGTCATCTTCAGGCTTTTGCAGCTCAAAATCCGACTCATCTTCCTGCTGAAAAGAAATTCGGGTTCTCTGCAAAAAGAAGGAGAGGAAGAAAGGTGGAAAGACAATACATAATAATTAGTGAACTTACTAACAAAGCGTCGATTCAGCGACTCCAGGCGGGCGATAACATTTTCTTCGCGAGCAATCTGCTGAGTGATCTTGTCACTCCGAGCAGTCTCCGCCTTGTGGAGCCTCTTTCGAAGATCTTCAATAGAAGAGGCGTCCTTCTTGGCTTTCTTGCGGGCCTCTTCACTCTTCTCGAGCTTGATGGCGAGATCATCATCCCGCTTGTTTGCCGTGGCGACAGTCTCTGTTGAAGGGAAACATAGCAGGACTCAAAATAACATAAGGGAAATGCAAGCCGACAAAATGAAAGACAAGATAGTTCATATGATAATATACCTTTCAATCCATTAAAAGTATCGCGATACCCAATAAATTGAGTACCGAGAGTGATGAAATGCTGCATCAGAGGCTGTGGGAAAAGAAGACGATGGAAAAGGTTCAGAGTGGGGAAACTCGACAAATAGCGACTAAAAGAGTAGCAGACTTACATCATCCAGAGAAGGAGGCGCCGAACCCCCGGCTATGTTGAATTCCTTGCTTAGCTCAATCCCCGCCCTCTTTGGCGAGGAAGCTCGGGGGCTGGTGGCAGGAGTTGACCCTTGCAGATCCAGCTGAGGAGGTGAGGTTTCCTCTGCCGTACGGTGCGTGTCCGATAACGCCAAAGTGTGTGACGTGCTCATAGGAGCAGTCACATTGGCGGCAGGCTCTTCTTCTTCGTCGCCACTGTGAAAGAGATAGTGTAAGATTACTTGAAACACAATGCATAAAGAGAAACAGTCGACAAGATAACTTACGAGCTGACAAGGGCAGCGTCATAAGCGTTGAAGGGCTCCTCCTCTTTGGGAGCAGTTTCTTCTCGAACAGTTTCCTCGACAGGAGAACTGCTCAACTTGGAGGTGCCGGAGCCTTCGCATCACCCTTTTCCGTTTGTTCCTTGGAGAACGGCGGAAGGGATGGAATGGGTTGACTCCGAAGCCTCGGATTCTCTTCTTTCAGAGGAAGCCGCGGATTTGTGAGATACCGAGACTTCGCTCTCAGGGCGAGAGCGACTGAGTCGTCGGAAACGACGGTCCGTTCTTCGACTTCCCCACCTTCGGGAAGGGGAGGAAGAGACGAAACTATGTTATGGTTCTGCAAAAGACAAAGATTCATCGACAAGAAATTACACTAATGAATTCAACAAAATAGGAGTCGAAGAAATGAAATTCGTCGAGGACAAATGTATTTTACCTGGGGGAGGGCGTTGGTGCCGCTATACGGCTCCACGCGACAGGAAGTTGGAATGGCGTCTTTTTTGCTTAAAGATGAAATCTTCCGGACAAGTTTCTCCAAGTCCTTGACCGATAGATCCTTGGACACGTGGTCCACATCTTTTGCGCCAACAAACATCCAGAGTGGGTTTTTGCGAGCCTGCAGAGGCTGCACCCGGATGCGAAGAAAATAAGCGGTGATTTGAATACCTGACAACTCTTTGCCGCGAGTATTCTGGAGCTCATGGATGCGCTTCATCAGTGCCTCTGTCGCCGATTTCTCTTCATCGGTAGCTTCAGCATCCCACGAGCGGCGTCGGAGGATCTTCTCGCTACCGTTGAAGGGCGCGATGTTGTATTCCTGCGAGTCGATGTCCTCCTCGCGGATGTAGAGCCACTTTGCGCCACCCTTGAACAGTCGGGGAACTTGACGTCGAAGTACTCGACGTCCGGGCGGACGCAGATAACAACGCCACCCACATTGTAGGCGGTGTTGTGGGAGCTGTTGCGGCGGACGAGGAAAATGCGCTTCCACAGGGCCCAATTGGGATGGTGAAAGGACACGGATGTCGCCTAGAGGGGGGGGTGAATAGGCGATTTAAAACTTTTACGAGATGGGCTTAACAAATGCGGAATAAAACTAGCGTTTACTTTGTCAAGCCCAAAGCCTATATACTATTGTTCACCTATGTGCACCAACAACTTATTCTAAGCAATACAAGCAACTATGTGATAGCAAGATATACAAACTTATGCTAAGCAATACAAGCAACTATGTGATAGCAAGATATATAACTTCAAGCACGATGGCTATCACAAGGTAAAGTGCATAAGTAAAGAGCTCGGGTATAGAGATAACCGAGGCACGCGGGAGATGATGATTTATCCCGGAGTTCACACTCTTGCGAGTGCTAATCTCCGGTGGAGAGGTGCGGTTGCTTAGTGCTCCCGAACGCCACAAGAGGCTCACCTTGAGGTGTGGTTGCTCGATGCACACCAACGCCACAAAGGCCTCACCCCAAGATGCGGTACTCACACCACAAACCGAACGCCACGAAGGCGCCTCACCTAAATCTCCGGTGACCCTCGCCACAAAGGCCTAGGTCACGGTTCCACTAAGGGATTTCCTTCGAGGCGGAAACCGGGCCTTACACAAAGATTGGGGCACACATCCACAACTTAATTGGAGGCTCCCAACAAATCGCCACAAAGGCGTAGAATCCGTCTAGGGTTCCAAGAACCCAAGAGTAACAACCTTCTTGCTTTCACCACCACGAATCACCGTGGAGAACTCAAACCGATGCACCAAATGCAATGGCAAGAACACCACAAAGATGCTCAAATCCTTCTCTCTCAAATTCCAACAAAGCTACAAAAGCTATTGGGGGAATAAGAGAGGAAGAACAAAGAGGAGAACACAAAATCCTCCAAGATCAAGATCTAGTGGGTTCCCCTCACAAAGAGAGGGATTTGATTGGTGAAGATGTAGATCTAGATCTCCTCTCTCTTTTCCCTCAAGAATATGCAAGAATCATGAGAGGAATCAAGAACTAGGGCAAGCTTTGAAGGACAACAATGGAGGGGAGAGAGAGAGTGAACCAACCAGCCCAAGGAGGAAGAAGGGGGTCTTATATACCCCTCCCAACGAAATATGACCGTTTGGGACCTCCCAGGCCGGAAAATCCGCCCCCGGGCCGGATAATCCGGCCCCCGAAAATCGCCCCTGGCTCGGGCCGGATATTTGGCCGGATATTGTCCATGTTTTGTCCTTCGGGCCGGATTATCCGCCCCCGAAAACTGCAGAATCACCAAAACTAAAACGGGCATAACTTTAGCATCCGGACTCCGATTTTGATGATCTTGGGCTTGTTTTGAAGCTAGGAACAAGCTCTACAAGATCATGCAGGAAACCATCATAGTCCAACAAGGGAGGATAGAAACAAATGATGAAAGGTTTGACCTATCTAAAAAAGACATACCGGTAAAACATCCAATCTTGAAAATGCAACAAGTTGCCCATGCAAAAACCATTCTCAATGAACTAGAGCTTGTCATGAGAATAAGCACAAGCTCTAAAACATCACATGGATAAGATCCAAATAAAACCAAGAAAGATGATGAACCAAACTCGAAAACGCAACAAGTGATCTATGCGAAATCCGTTTTCGATGAACTAGAGCTTGTCATGAGAATAAGCACAAGCTCTAAAACATCACATGGATAAGGTCCAAATAACAACCAAGAAAGATGATGCAAGGATGCAAAGGTTTGAGCTCTCTCCGAACGATACGATCGAGTTACTCACTCGAGAGCCCTCTTGATAGTACGGCAACTAAACTATAAACCGGTCTCCAACTACACTATGAGACCGGTGAGAAAGAAACCCTATCAAGAGCAAACCTTATACTTTCGCATTCCACTTGAGCTCGATGACGACGATCTTGACCTCAACAAGATGGAACGCCTTTCTTGCTTGTGTTTGCTTGACGAAGTCTTGTGGATTGCTCCCCCATAATCCACCATGTGAGAGCTTCTTCTTCGGCGCATCTTCACATAACCATGACCACCATGTGGATTGCTCCCCCATAATCCACCATGGGATAGCTTCTTCTTCGGCGCATCTTCACATATCCATGATCACCATATGGATGGCAAGACTCAAGCAAAGGACCTCTTCGAGATGGCTCATCTTGAACTTGCACTTCATTTCTTCATTCTTCATCATGTTGATGTCTTGAAGTAACTCTAGGGCTCACTTCATCTTCATCTTCAAGACATACTTGACACTTGATATACTTCATCAATTTCTTCTTATTGGAACCTAATACAAACATGTTGATGTCTTGAAGTAACTTGAGGGCTCACTTCATCTTCATCTTCAAGACATACTTGACACTTGATATCCTTCATCAAATTCTTCTTATTGCAACCTTGAAGCCAACATATGGTTCAAGAATTGCCTATGGACAACTCCTACAAATATAACTCAATGCAAACATTAGTCCATAGGGATTGTCATTAATTACCAAAACCACACATGGGGGCTCCATGCACTTTCAATCTCCCCCATTTTGGTAATTGATGACAATCTCTTTGAGAGGGTTTATATAAGGAATTTAAGTAACAAATAAGTTGAATATATAGAGCAAACTCCCCCATAATATATGCATGTGTGAATGATCTTGACTTTCATTGCATATATTGGCATTCAAAGCCTAGTGGAGTTTCCTCTAAATATTCAACTATGCAAAGCAACAAGATGCAATGCAATAAAGGCACATGCTTAAGCACAAAGCAAAGACATAACCAAATTCCCTTAAACCCTCCAAACTTCTCCCCCATTGGCACCAATTGCCGAAATGGGTGAAAAATTTAGAAGGCCAATATAGTGAGAGATCCTCCATAGCGTGTGCATTTCTCATAATTTGAGTGGAATCAAATGCACATATCCAATTACGAATATTCGGAAGGAGTCACACCATAGATAGGATCAAAGATTGCAAAAAGATAACAACGTCAAGAAGCTTCAACAAATGAAGCAAGCAACCAAATGAACCACAAAGAAGATACCAAAAGAAAGAAAGATATTATGATAAGATCAAGAAGATTGCTCTAACTAATATGAGGAAGCTCCCCAAGGTTTGTGCACAAAACAAGACAATTTGCATTGGAGTATAAAGTGCACAAACATGGAATCATCACTCCCATAATATCATTCAAAACAAAAGATACCAAGTGAATCAAACTCTAATGATCACCACAAAATAGTGCCTTAAATAGAATGAGGAAGCTCCCCAAGGTACATGCATAAATTAAAATGTTGCATTTGAATACAATATGCATAACATGGAATCCTTACTCCCTCATTACCATTTAAAACACAAACATTTGCAATAGATCATAGATAGAAAATTAAGCTTAACACTTGCAACAAACAAATGGTTGAGCAACAAGTAGGAGGCACCATAATAAAAGGCTCAACCAAGAGGATATGTGAAAGGCATGATAAAGCATATTATAAGACTATTGCAAGGATGAGCAAAAAGCATCATCATAGTCTTCAATGAATTATATTGCTTAGCATGACCAATCAACATGCAATAAATAAATAAGATATCAAAAGGAGATGTATCATCTCTTATGTGTATAAGTTTCTCTAAGTGAGCAATATCACAAAGATATTTATCCACAAAGAAACATGCACACATAAAATAGATACACAAGAAAAATAGTATGATATCCAAGACGAAGTCATGCAATATACCAATAAGAATTTTTGCTTAATAGCATGGCCAAAGGCTCAATTTTATCTTATTGTACATTCATGAACTTCAACCACAAACAACTAAAATACATCACAAATATCAACAAGGGATAGAAGATAGTTGGGATGCATTTGAGAAAGGCAACAAGTATCACAAACGGGGATACCAAAAGAAGTAACTAAATTTGCACTTTCATCTATATTGCACATGTGAGAGCCTTGAGGAATTGATATGCAACAAAATTGCTAGATAGGCATAGTTGGGGTGGATGAATCATGAGCATGATTTAAAATACTTCCCAACAAATGCACTCATCTCAAATTACTCTCATTCACAATAAAGAGGTTTCATTAAGACTTTTGCAAGAAGCACAACATTTGCAAATCAATAGATTCATGCCAAGATGCAACCATAAGGTTGGATACAACAAAAGTATGCATGAGAAGATACTTGTTACCAAGATAGCATTGGTGTGGATGTAGTAGATATGTGTTCGTTGATCATCCTATCTTGCCTCACGTTACCATTGAGTCACCACTTCTTTCCAAGAGTGAGACAAGCATTCAATGCATATCCATTGTACCTAACACAAAGGTAAGTACAAAATGGTCCCCAAACTAATTGGGTCCGAAGTAGTTAGACACACTACAACATATAGGACAAACTCCACAATTCTATGTGCATATAGATATGAAATTGAATTTCATGCACATCTTAGTCAAATTAGGATTTGATGGAGTTTACCCTATATATTGGATCAAAGAAAGTGACACATGCCATAAGATATACATATATTAAATATGCATGCACAATACTTTCAAGAACCAAAGGAAGATACAATTTGGACAAAACACCAAATAAACCAAGAGACAATGGTTGTCCAAATTATATCAAAGAATCAAATCAACACAAGATTGACTCCAAAGACTTATCTCATTATAAGAAGCTAATTAAACCTAAGCACAAAGGAATGAGATAACCAACTCCCAAGAGAGCAAGGTTCCAACAAATAAACCAAACCCTCGACATTTTTTATGATGGCACAAAGTACCAAAAAGAAAATTTTATGTCTCCCAAAACCCAATTTTTGATAAAGATCAAGAGATGTTAAGCATTCTAATAATATAGAAGAGCTCCCCCAAGTTTGGTGCATTATCAAGGATTTTTTATATGAATACAAAATGCACAAAACTAGGATCATCACGCTACCTATATCTTCTAACAATGCTAAGAAAGTTTGAATAGACAACTTAGATCCATAAGATGCAAGGAAGACACATGGGAGTCAAAGCACAACAAATTCATGGCAATAAATAAGGAAAAATAAATACAAGAGCCAATGTAGATATGATCAATAAATATTTACCTCATAATTGATTACCAATTGTCCTAGGACAAGAGGTATTAGGAAATATTTCCCGGTGGTAGTTTGTAAGTATACATAAGATCATATTTACAACGAACAAAGCATATGGTAAAAGATAAGAGTTAACCATCATGCAAAGATAGTTTCTTGATAGCTTCATTTAGTCATACCAACATGCAAGGCAATTAATAGTATTCATACCAACATGCAAAGCAATTAATAGTATTCATACCAACATGCAAAGCAATTAATAGTATTCATACCAACATGCAAAGCAATTAATAGTATGACTTGAAGCACATGGTTTTCCAAAAAGGTATTGAGGGACACGTTGTGAAAAACCATGCCAAGAAGAACTTTCACAAATAAGATCCACAAAGATATTAGCAATCAAGCCATTTAAGCAAATTGGAGCTTGTTTGAGCAAACATGCCACATAGGAGAGAGATAATTTACGGTATCAATTCTATGTGACACAACCTCAAATGTTCACATTTTCTAGGCTTGTAATATGCACAAAGCTTATTACTCCCCCATAATGTGATAAGGAATTTATTTTCACAAGAGGCAAATAAGATCCAACTAGAGATATTAATGGACATTGGAATTTGAATTTCTCATGAAGATGACATACCACATAGAGACTAGATAATCTTGCAACATCAATTCTAAGTGATATTCCTCATGTACACACATTGTTAGGATCATGAAATTCCCAAAGGAATATCACTCCCCCAAAATGGGATAGTCCATTAATCGCTCATAAGAGCCATATAAGATACAACAAGATGCAAAGTGGCTCCAACACAAACACAAATACATGGTGTGCAACCCAACATACATAGACTTGATTTCTCAAGAAAAGCAAGTAGGAAGCACAACATATACAAACACATGCTAGGAACAAAACTAACACATGCAAAGGGGCGAGTAACTTTCAATATAAATGAGTTGAGAACATGTTACCGCAAGGAGGAACATTGGATATATGATAGTAGCAAGATAATCAAAAGACTTGGCTTGAGATAATATAAATGATGAAGATCCCTTAATTCTTCATGATGTAGCCAAGTCTCCAATGCCCTCCAACAAGCACCTATTGATCAAATTTTGGATTGTTGGTCCCCAACTAAGTTGGGTCCTAAGAGGTTAGTCACAATAGGCTTGGCAACCCAAATGGTTCTTTTCTTGACACCACTTTGAGCACCAACAAATTTGGCAAACACATTGCCACCCTCATCCTTACGAAGAGAATAAACATCATCAATGGTGATAGAGTTGGATGAGGTACCAATAGTGCACAAGGAGGAGATGTGGCCCTTCTCACGGCATATGTAGCAAGTTCTTTTCTTCTCCTTCTTCTCACTAGGTTTCTCCACAATGGGAGCATTGGCTTGTTTCTTCTTGGGAAGTGGCATTTCTTCAACTTGAGGTTGAATATGAGTTTGAGCTTGGGGCCGCTTCCCTTTTTGCTTCTTCTTCAAAGGGCAAGATCTAACATGGTGCCCTTCAATATTGCACTTGAAGCAAACAATCTTGGCCGGGTCTTTGACTTGTACTTGGCCCTTCTTCTTGTTGTTGTTCATGGACTTGTTCTTGTTGTTGGATTTGAAACCAAGTCCACTCTTGTCATTGGGGGATTGTTGCATACTCAACATCGTGTCAAGTTTGCATTTCCCTTCATGACCCTTTACCAAGTCATTCTTCAAAGAAGTGACTTGGGCCTTGAGCTCTTTGATTTCCTCTACATGGTTAGTAACAACACAAGCACTAGAGGAAGTAGAATCTTCATTGTTAGAGCAACAAGGCAAGGAAGATAATTCATCACAAGATTTAGCAATATTATGAGTGGATGAATTACTAGGACTAGCACATGGAAATATAGCATTTTGAGTAGTAGTGCTAGTATCCACATGAGGCTCACAAGGTGTTGCCTTAAATATGATAGCCTCATGAGCTAACTTTAGCCTATCATGAGAGGCTAGAAGATCCTCATGGGAGCGAGAAAGCTTTCCATGACTTTCTTCCAATTTCCCATAATTGCAAGTTAGCAACTCAAGTTGAGCCCTTAGCTCAACATTCTCCTTCAAGATAGATGCTTCACAAGAAGTAGAGTTAGTAGCACAAGCATCAATATTAGTAGTAATAGAAGAAGGCAAGTTGGCATGCTCTTTTAGATAAGAAGCTTTAAGTTTCTCATGCGACTCGGTGAGTTTGGCGAGCGCACTCTCAATGACCCTTGAGCCCTTTTTGAGTTGCTCAAAATCCTCAAGGAGTTTAGCATTAACAAACACAAGCTTATCATTTTTTAGCTTTAGTTCATTTGCCATCTCAAGAGCTCTATCATGGTTTTCCTTTTCTCTAGACAATTCTAGAGCAAAGGTCTCCTCAAGAGCTTCCTTGATGGTTTGTTCTTCTTCAAGTTCATTTTTTAATGATGCTACATCATCGGCATACTCTCGTTCAAGAGCACCCTTTTTATCAATGGTGTTCTCATGCATCCAAATAAGTTTTTGGCTCTCAATAGCGGTAGTCAAGATTTCAAAGAAGTGAGTGCTAGCAATTTTATCTTTGCAAATAACCTTGAATACGCTCTTACCCTTATCGCGTAGAGAGACAACCCAATCCTCTTCTTCATATTCATCCTCATCCTTATCACCACGAGACATATTGGGTTCCATGGTAGGAGGTACCGTGGAACCCTTGGCCATAAGGCATATATGAGGACCGTGAGATAAAGAGGAGGAGTTACTTGAGGCTCCTTTCAAGATCTTGTCTTGACCAATAGAATCTTTGGTTTCCTCTACATTGTTAGACACACAACAACTAGAGGAAATAGAAGCATTTTTATCATGGCCACAAGACAATGCAAGCATATCATCATTAGATTTATTCAAGCAACTTACACATGATATGCAAGGACTATCAACACAAGCATGTAAATCATTTCTAGTGCTAGATGTGTTTAAGTCCGAAGATGAAGCATTGCAATGAGATAGAGATGACGAATCATCAATAGTAAGCTCAATATCAACATTGCAATTTTCATCACCACTCACCATATCATTACCTTGTGTCTTACCACACTTTGGTGAAGTGGAAGAAGATGAGAACTCATCACGGCCGGAAGTGGAAGCAATACAATCATCCTCAATAATCTTGGACACATCATATTTATCTTGAAGCTTTGTCCATAATTCATGAGCGCTCCCAAAAGGCATGATTGAAGAAGTAACTACATTGCTCACAACAATGGAAAACACATGAGAAGCAAGAGCATCGAGACAAGAGTTTTTCTCCTCCTCAAGAGATAAATTTTGAGGATCCTTAGGAGAAGAAAAACCCATGTCAAGAAATCGCTCCATGTCCGGGGACATACGCCGCAAAATATTAAGCACATAAATTTTCCATAGATCATAATTTGTGCCATCAAATATAAACAAGTTATTGTGCGCTAATCCCCTAGCCGACATCTTTACTCTCAAGGCGGTGAAGCCTAAGAATGAGAGACCTTGCTCTGATACCAATTGAAAGGACACGGATGTCGCCTAGAGGGGGGGGAATAGGCGATTTAAAACTTTTACGAGATGGGCTTAACAAATGCGGAATAAAACTAGCGTTTACTTTGTCAAGCCCAAAGCCTATATACTATTGTTCACCTATGTGCACCAACAACTTATTCTAAGCAATACAAGCAACTATGTGATAGCAAGATATACAAACTTATGCTAAGCAATACAAGCAACTATGTGATAGCAAGATATATAACTTCAAGCACGATGGCTATCACAAGGTAATGTGCATAAGTAAAGAGCTCGGGTATAGAGATAACCGAGGCACGCGGGAGACGATGATTTATCCCGGAGTTCACACTCTTGCGAGTGCTAATCTCCGGTGGAGAGGTGCGGTTGCTTAGTGCTCCCGAACGCCACAAGAGGCTCACCTTGAGGTGTGGTTGCTCGATGCACACCAACGCCACAAAGGCCTCACCCCAAGATGCGGTACTCACACCACAAACCGAACGCCACGAAGGCGCCTCACCTAAATCTCCGGTGACCCTCGCCACAAAGGCCTAGGTCACGGTTCCACTAAGGGATTTCCTTCGAGGCGGAAACCGGGCCTTACACAAAGATTGGGGCACACATCCACAACTTAATTGGAGGCTCCCAACAAATCGCCACAAAGGCGTAGAATCCGTCTAGGGTTCCAAGAACCCAAGAGTAACAACCTTCTTGCTTTCACCACCACGAATCACCGTGGAGAACTCAAACCGATGCACCAAATGCAATGGCAAGAACACCACAAAGATGCTCAAATCCTTCTCTCTCAAATTCCAACAAAGCTACAAAAGCTATTGGGGGAATAAGAGAGGAAGAACAAAGAGGAGAACACAAAATCCTCCAAGATCAAGATCTAGTGGGTTCCCCTCACAAAGAGAGGGATTTGATTGGTGAAGATGTAGATCTAGATCTCCTCTCTCTTTTCCCTCAAGAATATGCAAGAATCATGGGAGGAATCAAGAACTAGGGCAAGCTTTGAAGGACAACAATGGAGGGGAGAGAGAGAGTGAACCAACCAGCCCAAGGAGGAAGAAGGGGGTCTTATATACCCTCCCAACGAAATATGACCGTTTGGGACCTCCCAGGCCGGAAAATCCGCCCCCGGATAATCCGGCCCCGAAAATCGCCCCTGGCTCGGGCCGGATATTTGGCCGGATATTGTCCATGTTTTGTCCTTCGGGCCGGATTATCCGCCCCCGAAAACTGCAGAATCACCAAAACTAAAACGGGCATAACTTTAGCATCCGGACTCCGATTTTGATGATCTTGGGCTTGTTTTGAAGCTAGGAACAAGCTCTACAAGATCATGCAGGAAACCATCATAGTCCAACAAGGGAGGATAGAAACAAATGATGAAAGGTTTGACCTATCTAAAAAAGACATACCGGTAAAACATCCAATCTTGAAAATGCAACAAGTTGCCCATGCAAAAACCATTCTCAATGAACTAGAGCTTGTCATGAGAATAAGCACAAGCTCTAAAACATCACATGGATAAGATCCAAATAAAACCAAGAAAGATGATGAACCAAACTCGAAAACGCAACAAGTGATCTAAATCCGTTTTCGATGAACTAGAGCTTGTCATGAGAATAAGCACAAGCTCTAAAACATAACATGGATAAGGTCCAAATAACAACCAAGAAAGATGATGCAAGGATGCAAAGGTTTGAGCTCTCTCCGAATGATACGATCGAGTTACTCACTCGAGAGCCCTCTTGATAGTACGGCAACTAAACTATAAACCGGTCTCCAACTACACTATGAGACCGGTGAGAAAGAAACCCTATCAAGAGCAAACCTTATACTTTCGCATTCCACTTGAGCTCGATGACGACGATCTTGACCTCAACAAGATGGAACGCCTTTCTTGCTTGTGTTTGCTTGACGAAGTCTTGTGGATTGCTCCCCCATAATCCACCATGTGAGAGCTTCTTCTTCGGCGCATCTTCACATAACCATGACCACCATGTGGATTGCTCCCCCATAATCCACCATGGGATAGCTTCTTCTTCGGCATCTTCACATATCCATGATCACCATATGGATGGCAAGACTCAAGCAAAGGACCTCTTCGAGATGGCTCATCTTGAACTTGCACTTCATTTCTTCATTCTTCATCATGTTGATGTCTTGAAGTAACTCTAGGGCTCACTTCATCTTCATCTTCAAGACATACTTGACACTTGATATACTTCATCAATTTCTTCTTATTGGAACCTAATACAAACATGTTGATGTCTTGAAGTAACTTGAGGGCTCACTTCATCTTCATCTTCAAGACATACTTGACACTTGATATCCTTCATCAAATTCTTCTTATTGCAACCTTGAAGCCAACATATGGTTCAAAAATTGCCTATGGACAACTCCTACAAATATAACTCAATGCAAACATTAGTCCATAGGGATTGTCATTAATTACCAAAACCACACATGGGGGCTCCATGCACTTTCAGATGGGTCCCAAGAAAGCACTCACAGAGGGTGATGAAGATAGAGATATGGAGGATGGAATTGGGGGTGAGCTGGTGCAGCTGGAACCCGTAGACAAAAAGCAAACCACGAAGAAATTCGTGGATGGGAGTGGATAAGCCGCGGATGAGGTGGTCGATGAAAGTTACCCAGAATCCGATGCCCGGGGTGGGGAAGCTTTCCTCGCCGGGGAAGATCAGCGCCTTCTCCTTCTTCAAGAACCCGAGCTTCTTGAGCAGGTTCGTGTCTTGATTGGAGATCTTGGATCTCTCCCACTCTGAGAGCTTCAGATCTTTCATCGCCATCGGTGAAGTGTGCTTAGAGAGCTTCGCCCGCGGTGGCATTAACAATGGCGTTGGTGGAAGTAGGGCAGTGCGTGAGCGCTGGGTTTTGGTGGTTGCAGTGGATATTTTGGCAGAGGGGATATGAGTGCGGCGCAGCGAAGGGGATTGACGGAGGAAGACGATGAATATTTATAGCAGGCTAAGCCAAAACGTCGCACCGTTGGATGGTATGAGAATGGACTTGATGCTTTACACGTGGTTCAAGGGGTAAAAAAGTATTTTCACCGTGATGGAACTGGACAGGCGCTACAGCGCGCGTGCTAGAAAAAGCGGAGGACATGTGTCCCCCAACTTGCGTAACGTGTCAAAGTGCCGCAGATTTTGGGCCCGCATGTCAGTGACAAGACAGAACTCACGTCTTCCCGATACAATGGTCGTGGCTATCGTCAGCACTGATGTCACTTTAAAAGGGAAAATGCGACCGTGGTGTTATGAAGATTGGCGACAACGAAGGAATAATGATAATTTGAGAGCCTTTGATCAAATACAAGTTTTTGTTCAAATGCTCGGGGGCTACTTTTTAAAGAGTTTCATCAAGAATATCGACAGGGAAACTTCGGGCATCGCAATAAAGAAAAAATGAGAGCCTATGATCAAATACAAGCATTTGTTCATATGCTCGGGGGCTACTCTTATCAGAAGTATTGTTTATACTTCTGATAAGAGGTAAACACGAATGATAAAATATAGAGTTCTTCATTAGTAAAGCAAGTTGAGCCTACAGCCAAGTATAAATACTCGACTGTAGCCTCGGAGGCTACTCCCATCGGGAGCGCTGGTCGCGCACCCGATAAATATGAAAGAACTCGAAAAGGTGACAATATAGCGACAAAGATGTTAAAACGGTGAGCCTACTACCAAGTACAAGCACTTGGCTGTAGCCTCGGGGGCTACTCCCATCGGGAACGCTGTTCGCGTGCCCGATGAAATTATAAAAGGTATGGAGATCATATTTTGAGTTATACAAATAACTCTTCATATACTCGATAAAAATATATAAGTCATCCGGTGACTCGAATAAGTGTGCTATTCCAGCAGCCGAAAAAGGCACTCGACAATATATTCTCAGAGCGCCTCAGTCGCGAATTAATCTCGAATGCCGCAAAACTCGCAAAGGTAAGTCCCCAGGATCCGTCGTGCGTCGTGGCACCGCCTCACGGCGCCTTGTTACTTTTTCCGTATCAACGGATACGAAGAAAATCCTAACGACGCGTTAGGTACCCGATAAAACATGACTGGAATTCGGCATCTAGTAAGACCTTAAGCGGCACATGTCGAATTACGCCAGTATCCCGAGATCATGTCCAGGGACGTGATCTTGAAGTAGGTTTTGCGGATTGCCACAAAAGCAGTTAACTGGTACCGATCCGTCAGATGAACCAGCCCCAATTATCATTATCCCTGTACAATATAGAATTGTTTATAAAGGTTATTTATTGACTTGAAGAAATCATTTGGTAATTGTAAAGATGGAGATTTTCCCTGATTCTTCGATTCAAGCAAAATCTCGGGGGCTACTGACATAGGCATCCCCAATAGGCATGCCGAAGAAGGTACCCGGGGTTTATTAACGGCCCACGACCCGAAGTTTATGAAGCCGAGGCCCAGTAAATAGTTTGGAAAGATAGAGTTGTATTAGGAATATCGACTTGTAAATTACGGGACGGTTCGAAACCCTCCCGACTTTGTAACTTGTACATCACGAAACCCTCGGCTCCACCTCCTATATAAGGGGGAGTCGAGGGACAAAGAAAGGATCGAATCATTGTTTACGCAACTCTAGTTTTCATAGCAGTCGAGTACTTTTCCGGCTGAAACCTTCGAGATCTACTTGCCCTCTACTTCCGACAAACCCTAGTCTACAACTTGTAGGCATTGACAAGTTAATCCCTTGTCAACGGTGTCGCATATAATTCATTGCATGCCCAAATAGAAGAAATGTCTTGGTAATTTCAAAATTAAGGTAACAATAACTTGTGAAGTAACAAAACTATCAGCATAGTTCATGTAAGGTCAGGGCAGTTCATATAAGCAATACAAATTCGAGTTGCTGAGGTTCAGGACAGTTCATGTATTGTATTAACAACAGATGATATATGTAAGCAATACAAACTATTCGGAGAACATTTGACATCACAAATATTGTATTAACATAAATTCGAGCTGCTGATTGTCACTGCAAGGAATTCAAGAACACGAGCCGGTCCAGCTAGTCGGGGAACAGGAGCTAGATGTCGCCTGTGCGTGGAGGAGGACCTTGGCGTGGCCTTCTGCGGGGCGGAGGTTGACGTCGCCGGTTGGGGATGATCGGAGGCAGAGGTCACCGGCTGGGGAAGACCGGGATCCGGGGATGACGAGGTCGACTAGGAGAGAGATCCAACTTGAGAGTGGCGGCGGGGTGCGCAGCGGTGGCTGGGTGAGCGGCGGCGGTGGGGTGCGCGGCGCCTGTAGAACCCTAGCTAGCCATTCGCGTCGCGCGCGTGCGTGTATCCGCCTAGAAATGGCATTCCACCGGTAAATATGAAGCAAACGAGCGGTGATTAATATGGCGGTTTGGCAAAAGCTCGGGAAACGCTCCAAAAACTGGTCGATATGAGATTCTACATGGATCCGGGATTTGGGCTTCGCAGTGGGGAAGCAGTCTACTCCGTAGAAATTATCCCTTCTTTTGGGCTTCAGCTTTGTGGAACCTATAAGCTGGGCTAGAAGCTGAAAAGAAGTGGTAGTTAGCAAACATAGAGTGTCCTTATACCACATCAAATCTATTTTCTTTATCAAAAGAGATCTATTGACCATGAACCTTTCGAAACGATCCTGATCAAAACGGTATGAAGCTGATGTAGTAACGTTTTCTCACACGTGGATTTTACCACAGAAACTCAAAACAAGAACTTGTTTATGTAAATTATTGTGAAGTTATGAGAAAGTAAATATTTGAAGTAGTATAAATTAATGGTAGTTTAGCAAAACTCCAAAGATGATTCGCATTCTTCTACACTCACTCGTTTTAGAAGTTTTAATTTTGTCGTAAGTGCAACTGCGTTAAGTCTGACTAAGCTTATAGAGAAATATGAGAACATCTCCCACTTAGAGATATTAACATATGTTTCTATAAACGTGGTCAAACATAGAGATGTTTGTCTTATGACAAAACTAGAATTTCAATTATTTTGAAACATAGGGGGCAGTTTCTATCATTATTTCTAAACCGTTTGTTCATGAGTTTTCATTTCTGGGACAATTTTCCTATGAAAATGCGTTTACTTTTTGAGTTACCAATACTCTAATATACATATTTAGGATTTACGAATCATTCTTTTTGTGAAGATTTGTTCTTGTTGAATTTTCTAAAATACCAACATTTCCTTTATTTTTTATTTAGGGTGTGTTTAGTTTATGCCCACGATTGCCCCAGCCAAAATTTTAGTTGATGCGTTTCTTGCCCATGAATTGATCAACATTGGCTAAAAAAATTAAACTAGAGTTGGTTGTGGGGCATTAGCATGCCAAAAAAATTGGCAATCATCCAAACGCACATCAACTTTTTGGCAATAGCCAATAAATTGGTAAGGTATAGTTTGGTCACAATCCAAACACATCCTTAGTACAAACCGGCAACCCTTTTGCCATGGTGATTTGCTAACAATGTGAATTAAATACTATCATCAAAATGATTTAAAAAACAAAAATATATATATCTTCTCCCGTAACATATTCCCTCCGTTTTAAAATAAGTGTCTTATTTTTTTAGATTTGTATGTGTAATTAAAAGGAATTTAAATACATCCATATCGGCGAGAGGATCATCATGGGCCGGATGTGAAGAGTGGCTGGCAGGATCAAAGATACTTGTCAGTTGTCACCGGGTCATGACAAGGTACTCTTTCTCCATACGATCTCTCACAGGTCATCGTCCCAAACACCAGGGTCAGAGCAACTCTAAAGAAGTCTGTAAACACACGAACTGTATTCCGCGTATACAGGCCACGGAAAACAATTTTTAAGGTTTGAAAATATCTCGCGTGGAACGGAGCCCGCAAACTGGACCCGTGAAGGAGAATGTTTTAGATTTGAGCATTTCAATTAACAAAGATCAATACTATAACAACCAAATGATGCAATAGGTTTATATTTTTTACATCAAATTGTCGTGATCACAACAACTCAAGGGCAATGTTCAACCATTAGATGTTCAAAAAGTTATACATCCTCCTTGATGAATGCAAGAGATCATCAAACCATACCATCGCCGCGGAGCTCAACGTGCATACCTCCATCACCACCACTTATAGGAGATTAACCTAGACCACTTAACGATGCGCCACCGCCTTGACGAGCTAGCCTTCTCCTCTCCAATATATCTGAAAGCATCATTTGATGCAACTCCAATTGTGCTTCATTCATCCTCGAGGTATCCATCATCATGATCTCCTTCTCCTCGTCCATGGGCTCCTTCATTGCCTTGTCCTCCTTCATCTGGAGCCTCCTCTCCTCTAGCTCGGGCTTGTACTTGGCATCACTTCGGATTGCTTCCCACCATGAATGCTTCATTACCATGTTAGTGTCATGCACTATCATCTTCATCTCCAACATCTTCGTCATCAACAATTCCTTTGACTTCACCATGTCATAAATCTTATCCCTCAAAGATGATGATTCAGCTTCAAGCTTCATCCTCTCCTTTGCCTTCTTGTTTCCTTCCGGCTTCCTGTTGTTCCTTACTCCATTCTCCTCATCACTAGCATCGTCCATTTCCTTCATGGCCTCCCTGTTCGGCGCCACTTCTTGCTCTCTCAATCTCCATTTTAGAATATGCTCAAGCAAATCTAAAGGTATAATTGCTGCACCCCATGGAGGTCTTACAGCGATTAGCGAGTGTCAGCCATCGGATCTTGCCATAATGTGTCAGTTTGGTGGATCTTAGTCGTCCGTTGCAAGCGAGCAGGCGTCTCCTCGTTGGGCGTGGGAGCGTGGGCTTCCTCCCCTTTCTAGATCAAGCCATGCAACTACCATCTTCTACCCACCTGTGACTGTGTGCGGGACCTACATTCAGCCGGATCCACTGGTCAGTCTCCTGGTGTTGGTTTTAGACGGGTCACACGTCAGTGGACGTGGTGGGGACGTGCAATGGGTGGGCAGCCAATCCCCACCCTCGTCTCCCCTCCCCAATCTCCTCTCTCTCCAGTCCCATCTTCCCATACGCACGCCCCATCTCCCTCATCTCCCCATCAAGCCGCTCAAGGCCATGCCGCCGTCGGCCGGAGAAAGCACCGCCGGCCGCTCGCACCACCACATCCAGGACCTGCACGTCTTTCTCGACCAAGTGGAAGGAAGGCTACGGCGGGAGCAAGGTTCGGGAGGGTCCCCTCAAAATCTTCGTCCCTCTTGATCTCCTCTGGCCTGCCTCCTCCCTGGGCTCAATAGGAGGGCACGACGTGCCGCCAAGAACGCTCAGCGGGAGGAGCACGAGACGTCTCCACGGGCGCTTCCTCCTGCATCTTCCTCCACCTCTTTCCAGGAAGAAGTAGCACGGCACTGTGCCCGTCATCCCCGCCGTCCACGGTAAAGGAGGCCACCGGTTCGTGCTGCTCCGCACCGCGTCTTCCTTCTACCCGAGGGAGGGTAAGCAGCTGCCAACCCATCCCTCCTCCACCTCGTTGCTCTCCCCGTCACCCATCTCTCGCTCATCCCAGGTGCTCAACGAGAATAGCCACCAGAACAGAAGGGACCGCCACCACATCTGACTTGACATGGAACGCATGTACCCGGAGTCCCCAACTCTTCGTTGATCTCTCTCTCACGAATTAATCCCTGGAAGCTCTGTTTTTTGTGTGCAGATCTACTTATCTATGCCAAATAGAGGTCAGCTGGTGATGGGATGGCCAATGCCGAAGAAGCTGTTCCTCAGCCAGAACCATGATTCAGCCCCAAAAGGAAATTATAGCAGTGCTGAGGCAGATGATGCGATGTCTAGTGTTGGAGAGGGACTTCATCAGTACTAGAATCACAAGCAGGCTTCATATGCAAATCAGGATGTTGCAAACACTGATGAAGCCATATCGTGTGATGTTTAACTAAAGTCTAAGCAGGTTATTCACTCTCTTTTTTATCTCTTGATTGGGCACAAATGAAGAGGTTCTTGGATGTAGTAACGATTCAGCTTTGTTCTTTTCACAGTTTATATAACATGTTCGTCACTTGATTTAGTAGTCTCCAGGTCATAAAAGATTTAGTTTCTTTTGCCTCCTTTCACGTTGACTTGTCGGTGCAATTACCTCAAGGCGACTATTGTTTTATGTGGCCGAAACAAGCTGTTGCTAATTTTGCATGCTATTATTTATTTCCATCACCTTGTAATCTTTCTCTCGATAAATAGAATTTCTTTATCGTTTCTTATATATGCAGATTGATTTAAACAAGGTATAATGGTTTGTGTCAGTCCAGAGATGTACTTTTCATCTTCAAAGAATCCCAATGATGTGTTCTATAATGTGTGCCAAAATAATTAAAGGTGAGTTTTTACTGGATGATGAAACTTTCTATTTTCGTCCTTTCTTCCGCTGCTTCATTAGATTTTGTGTTTTAGCCTGTAATAGAAAGAGGAACATACCGTTTAGCAGCAAGTCAGCTTGCATTGTTGACTCAAATGGATGATTCCAAGGGTGGCTTTCACTCTAATTGACAGGATCTTTGATACGGAAGAACTGGATCTCCAGTGGCCAGCGTGCCGGTGAGCCGACGTCTGGACCTTCATCATCAGCTTCCTTGCGGCAATACAACACCAAGCGCTGTTGGCGGCTCTTCGACGAAGAAATGAAGTCCTCACGGTAGAACTACTGGCACACCGACAAAAGCACCATGGCACCGTTCCTCTGTTGGTGTTGTGTCGTCTGGTTCTAGAAGCAAGAAGCAAGATAAGTATTTGACATCGTCGAAAAGAAGTAATTCATAATTTGCTGACCATGGCAGTTTTTACATACAATTTTTACAAATAGCTGCATTTCTTAGTTGTCAGCTATCTCGACAGAATCTTAATACTGAGGCATTTGGAAAACTACTAGGGCTGCTAATCTGAAAGAAAATGTCAAGTTGTACAATCTATGTTGCATACTATTTCGTATGCACTTCACTTATTGGATTTGGTATGGAGCAGTTAATTTTCCGTTGTTTGCAATGCTTTATCAAGTGATGATCTTGAACAAATGACAAAAGAAATGTATGTGACTGTATTTCTATCTTATATAAATATATTATGCATTCAGAGGCATCTTTTCTGCGGGTGAGCAAGGCAGGCGATGGCAGCTGGTGTTGGGTGGGCTAGCGGGTGAGAGACCAGAGAGGGAAGGGAAGAAGGTAGCGCATCGAAAGATAGCGTGTGGGGATGGCTGGCCCTCTTTGACATGGCTCATTTACCCGTCACCCACCATGGCACTGAGCACGAAAAGAAGAAGGTGAGATAGGACGTGCATGAGGAATCGACAAGGTGCGTCTGCCTCCTTCCAGTTTCTCTCATTCTCTTCCTCCTTGGACATTCAGCAGAAATTGAGCAAACTTGAACATCCAAGTGAACCAAGTACAACTATACTGTTTAGTTTGTTTATATAGTTTAGATGCTCACCTTGTGTACAAGAAAATTCAACTGTGTTAATCACTTTGATGTCTCTACGATTCTTTTCATTAAAGCATGGTTTGGGTTCAGAATTTGCCCCTGCCGTGGGTTTGGTTGAGGTCAACCTCTATTTGACTGATAGGGATTTAGTCCTAATCCGCTCGCTTTTATTTGGGGTTTGCAAGAGAATTTTTTTCCTCTCCTTTGTTTCTTTCGCTGGATCTCCCGTCTTCTTCTTTTTTTGCCTCAAATCTGGGTTTGGTTAAGGTTGGCTTCTATTTGACCGGTGGGGATTTTGTTCCAATCCGGTCGCCTTTCTTTGGGGTCTGCTAGAGAATTTTTTGTTCTCCCGTTTGTTTCTTTCGCTGGATGATTCCATGTTCTTTTTTACTCTAATTTGGTCCCTTGCTGCTTCTCTTCTTGTCCTCTTCCTTTTGGATTTTTTCAGTTCGACTCCTTTCCAACTTGGATTATTCTTTTGGGTTGCTGGGTCCTCACCAAGAATGTGGAGCACAAGGGCCAGGTCTCTTCTTCCTCCCTTCCTCCTATTTCCCCCTTACACATCGTGACACTCTCATACATTTTTTGATGGGGAGTTGCTATTTACCTTGATTGGACTGGGATAGTAGGATCTGGTCATAATGGTGCTACGAATTCTTATTTGTTGCAGGTTGGTTTGGTCACAGAGGTTGACAAGGCCCGCGAGGACCTCATCTTTAACCATATCCGGACCACAGGTTTATCCACGAGGAGACTTCCGCGGCGCTCGGATCCACCGCCGACCTCACTGATGACCACACCTAGATCTGGGCACACAAGGAATTTGATTTTTGTTTTGGAAAATCATGGCTGCAAACTTTCTTATGTGCCCTTCCAGTCTGGCTTCCACATTTTCTTTTGGAAAATAGCCCTTTAAGTTGGGTTTACTATTCTGTAAAATAATCCCGCATTGATAATGTGAGAAAATAGATGTTCATTAGTTGGTTAGGTTGGTCAGTTTGGGTATAGGAAGGCTAAGTTTCAGCCTTGTCCTTCTTTTTTATATTTAATGTTCATCAGTTTATATATGCTTTCTGATTCATCTACTAATTTGATATATTTTTCGCCCAGTTTTCACTTTTCAGCAAGTTAATCTGGAAATTCATGTTTACACCATCAAATTCTTATTACCATTCTTGACTTACTTTTTAATTAGGTCTAATTAGGTAATAGAATATGAGGTTTAAACTGCAAATGGAAGAATCACAGAGCATGGAAAAGCTAAGGGCAATATCATGTTTCGAGGTACAAGCATTTGCACTGTCCCATTCCAGTACATGCTTTAATTTGGTTTTTCTATGTGTACTTCCTTTTACTCGAGAGATTCTTTATAACTATCCTATAGGGAAGAGTCAATGCATATAGAAGGATAGCATATAGGTTTGCTGATGGACTATGCTCTGTATTATTTGTTAAGGTGGGATCTGAAAGTTAGAGCATATGATCCATTTATATTATTAATTTAAATCCCATTCTTTTTGTCATATGCTCTACCTCCAGAATTTCTTCTCAATTTCTTTCTGTAAATTTTCAATTGTAGATGCTTTACCTAAAGAGGAAGTTTTTGCACTGCAATTCAAATGGACCTTGATTTGGATTATCACTGTCATTTACCACTGAAAATATGTTTTTATTTCACAAATTAGTTGACCATGTATGATGAGAATTTTCTCCTTTTGTTCATAGGTTCAGAAAAGTATGCCTTGCATGACGCATTCTGGGCTCCTACCATTTGACCAATTGTCCGCCCGCTTCCTTGTTCTCATATTTTGGTTTTTCAAGTGTATCCTGGTGAGTAACATGGTCCCCTTCTCCAGATACCTATTTATCACTTGATTGGGTTGCAGTGAAAGAATTATTGTGCAGTTCTTAGACACTGAAGATATTATTTAAATTCAATGGGTGCATTTTAATAACTTGAGCAAATTATTGTGGGTGTCAAGATTTTTAATCTTCTGATACTTTTAGTTTGGTTAGCAAGATTACCATGCAGTTATCTTACGATTGTTGTTGTTGCAAGTGGCTTTGTGAGAAAACATATTTAATAGGGGGGTTGTTTTTTTCTTGCCCAAAAAGGCTTTACTTGAAGGTGTTTGCTATAGATTAAATCTTTAAATAGCCTTACATACTTTGTGTGCTTACTACCAGGCTAGCGGTTATTTTCTCGTGTACGCGCCGGTCATGTCACCGTAAGCCAAGTAAACGACATCCGAAGGTTTACATAATGGGATTTTTTATAGCATAAACCTTGAATTAATTTGCATTTTCCCAGAAATTCTTCCCACTCTTAGCCTTTTAAGAAGTGTTATTAAACAATTTAGGTGAGGTTGATATGAAGCTGGAACAATTCAGCCATGTGGTCTTGGTTTACAGTTTAGGCTTTTTTAAGCCAACTCTAGGTTTCAAGGTGCTCCATTCCAAAGAGAAGCCTAATGCAAAGGTTCCTATAACCAGAATCCAACCAAAAATGCTCCTGGAAAGGAAATGGCTGCCAAATATTGTTATGAAAAGCAAGAAATAGGCCAAGGAGCATCAGGAAGATGGCGATTGTGGTAGCAAGGCTTTGTTAGTTAGTTCATAGATCTGTTGATTTGGTAATATTCTGCACGTAAATACTATGTTTGCTTTACAGTTAAAAGTCCAGCAAAATTCTCCCAGATGTTCAGAATTTATCACTGTTTTAGTTTTTGGTAAAAAATGATCTGAACTATCCACGAGCTTTTTCTTCATTTTCTTGGTCATGATGGCTCTGCCATGATGGTGGTGATGCTATGATCTTGATTCTTTATTAAGCTCACAACATGCGCGGGAAGTAAATATAACCCTATGCATTGGGGTTTGGATTGATATTCTTGTTTTGGTTTGTTTACTCAACCAGTTCACACCTTATCTCTATACTTATCTTGCAGGAAACTTAGGAAAGTAGCAATGCATGCCATTCCGGTAAATGATATCTCACCTCGATCTCAACGGAATGCTCTTGTGCATGTTTCGTGGATCTGGGAGAACAAGGACCAAGAACAGAATGTGTATGAATTAGGGTCCATTGTTGTTGACCAACTGGTACCTCCTGAATGCTCGGCTTCTTGATCCCTTTGTGGTGACCTACACATGAGATTCATTCAGTTAGGTTAGCCTTCTCATTCAATTATCCGTACATATTTACTCAACCTTGAAATAATGAAATCTGTGACAATATCTTTCATCTAAGCATTTGGATTTTCAGTTCCATTGTTTTCATCTACACATGCAATGCCTACAATTACCTCGGCCCCTTCATCTTCTTTTCACTAGCTGCCACTACATAATCCTCTTTTTTTTTGCAATGTAGCGCAATTAGCTTGACACATTCAATGTAGCACGATCAGCAGTCAAGTTGTATGGTATTAAACAATGTTTTGAAATACACATGATGTCAATTTTCTTAGTTCAGAACTGGAGCTTTTATGTTCTATTCCATTTGGTACCACATGCATTTTACAAACTTCAGCTTCCATCTGTACGTAGATAAGCATCTTTAGAATTTCTCATATAAGATGTTACCTTTTAGAATATAAAGCACGAGGTTAGCCATTAATGTTACCATGACAAAGCTAACTCTGCATTCTTGGACTGAGATGTTACCGGCGTAGCATCCCATCCCAGCTTAAGTTTTGTCAGTTAACTTTCACAAAACTTTAGATAATAGTTCATAATTTATTACTACTGTTTTACTCATCAATCCCCAAGGGGACAGAAAGAAGTCAAATTTTCAGAGAATTTGGTTCATAGTATAACATATTCATGTTCTAAGGTAGTTGTTTAAGCATGCGCTTCTAACTTATCAAACTCCATCGGGATAGGAGACACTAAAAAGGATTTCCTTATGATAGATACAACAACCTAGCGAGATGATATTTCCTTTTAGAGACAAAAACTACATATGAGTTGAAAATTGAGCTCCCCTTTGATCATTCTTGCAACTGACATGCATTAACTTTGTATAACATAACTTATGTAAGTGAAAGCAGCATACCATTTATTCGCTCCATAGCAGTTTCAGGCAGCAGCATGGACAGATAAACAAAATGGAGAAACTGGCTAGCTCAAAACAAAATTGATACAGTAGTACACTGGCTAAATGAAAATGCTTGCTTTTCCAAATTATTCCATTTCTATAGCTTGAACAAGCTATCTGAATTTCAGTGGTGTGCCAGCTCCAGGCAGAGCCACCATAGGAGGCTAGGACTATATCATTTCATATGCTCAGCAGGGTCAGTGCACACAATAACACTCCATTTGTTGGAATCAAATCAGAAACATATGAAACCTGCATCTCAACTAGCTTCAGGTGATCATCGGATTAGAGAACCAGACGATTAATTACCTGGTATAGCATATTAAACTGGAGTATCATTCAGCAGGCGGGAAGGGAAGGGACAGGGCTAGAGTGGTCACCTCTCTCGGCGAGGGGGAGCTTGAAGAAGTACCAGCGGACGTCCATGCCCTCGGTGCGAACATATTTCCTAACAAAATAAGGATATGTAAGTAACAAAATTTATTAACACAACTGTATCGAGAGTGATGGTGGAACTGACTGTGAAAATGTGTCCCCAATATTGTAGCTGGCCTGCACTATAGTGGGTTAGCCGCCACATTAAGAGTTTCTTCTTTGCAGCATGTGGATTCTCTGCTGCGCGACTATCATGATCGATCCCATGATGCCTCACATTAATTTGAAGTTAAATTTGGCAGGGGTAACACCGTACCATGCTATGGAGCGACTTGAATTTAATACATACAAGGTAAGATCCTTTTGTCACTAACACTTTCAAGTTTCGGATATTGACAAATGGGGTTCACAAAACTTACTGAGTTAATTTTATTGCTCTTTTTTTATCAGATGGTAATATTTTCTACAATGCTTTGTCTACTGATTTTGGAAATGTACCCATTCTTGGATGGTCAAACATTTTTGTCTATTTTACCTGATCTATTTTTCATATTAAAGAATCTATACTTTTCATAATGATCTTGATATTTCAATTCGCACATGTTTACTCTAACATTAACACATACTTTTTATATGAATGAGGTGTCAGTGCCTGTTCTTAAATCTCATCCGAGTTTTGTGAAAGCTAACATGGAAATATCAAGTCAGCGTTGTTTTAAAATACTCAGTTCATGCAAGTTGAGGCACGTTTAGAGAAGCAACTCTTAACTTACTGGTGATAGCTTGTATTCAGTTTTTTAAGAGTTGAGCTGCAGAAAATGAGAGTTTGTTTCCTAATAGCTTCTATTAGATTTTGGTATCTCGAAGGTACAGAAAATTGGAGAAACTCCGGATAGTTGCCTTGAGTAATACAAAATCCAAGAAAGTTTACTGGCTTTGTTGACAATTCTGTTTAACTTTTGAATCAATGAATCAAGTCTCTAGGTCCTGTTGAGCCCTTGTACCATAAGAAAAATGCCTATGTTTTCTGGAAGTTTCATAGTATGTTTTGAAACAAAACCTAGCAGCAGAGCTGCCAATTTTCGTTAAAGGGGAGAGCCACAGCAATACAAAGAGTATTTGCAAGACTTGGTATTTTGCTTGCTCTGTTTCTTAATCGTGTAGGAGCATTGTTGAAGTAGGTGCATTAGCGTATTTTCTCTGTACTTCTTTTATATTGCTTTTAGAAGGATGGTTTTGTTATCGTTTTGACCTGTTGCTTCAGTCGTTTGCTTCTCCTGTATGAGCTGGGTGTGATCATTGGTAGATGCCATTGTTTGTGGGGTGTGACATGAAACCTGAAGCACTTGGATGCTTGTCTTATCAATTTCAGTCTGAAATTTTGGGGCATGGTTCTCCTTTTATAAAAAAGGTTGTTAGTGTTATAAGAAAAGGATATTACTACATCCCCTGAACCCATTTACATATTTCACCAAACTAAGTTGCAACACCCCAGATGTGCTTTGTTGATGCTGGTGTGCAGATGTTGGCAAAACAAGATAGTAGCGCATGTGCAAGTGTCGAGAGACTCCTACAGGCCTAGGGGAGAGGTGGAAAGAAGGTCTTGAGAAGTCCAAAGTCCAAACTACCCTCATCTTGTATAAGGAAAAACTCTTCCCCTGATTGTGTGAGAAGGAGTTGGCATGAATTCTGCTTGTAAGGTGCCACTGTAGATGAGACAATTCAATAAAAGGGTGGCTGGTTATTAATACTAATAGTTGGTGTGCCCATGCTAAATAAGGGATATGTGATGCACGACACATTTTTCTACCTGTGCCTTCGTCAGTGTTTTCCTTCGTTACTGCTTTCTTTGCAGCTACCATCAATTGTGTTTCCTGAAAGTTCCCATTATTATTTCCTGGGTTGAACTGAATATATAGTTTGTGTAAGAAGTATCCTAAATGCTCGTGGAATATGATTTAGGTGAGCTATTGTTGGATCTATAAGTTTATGTTGCGTTGGATCTTATCTTCCAAACTCATACACACTATCGGCGTGTCCTTTTTTCTTCTTCGTTTGAACAATTGCAATTTACATTTGGAGCTTCATTTAGTGTTCAGCCTCCTATCGAAGGTGAACATGATCAATAAATTTTGATGTAACTGCAACTTCAAACACGTCTAAGTACCAAATTAATATTAGTGTTCGATCATGAAATATATTTTTGTAGTGTATTTTAGTTGGTGTTGTAGATGTTGATAATTTTTCTATAGTCCTGACAAAACTTAAAACAATTTGACAATGGACAAAAATATGTAACCCTTTTATATCCAGATGGAAGGATCGAGGGAGTACCACAAAATTAGTATGCTACTGAAAAGTTTCAGAATTGAACTTGTGGATGCTAATTTGTAAGATATTTCCAGCAATTATCTAAGGATATAATGACAGGCACACTGTATCTCCAGGATAAACTTCTGAAAAAAGCAGACAATGTAAAATAGTTACGAATGAGCCTGTAACAGGTTCCATTGAGAACTGATTTGTGATAGTATTCAGAAAGTAATACATCAGTTCCATGCATTTCCGATTCAGTTCTGCCCTAATCATAAAGCTTTGGTGTGAGCTTCTAAAAGCTATGGATTGGCACAAATTCACATTTACCAGAGCAAACACATGAGCCACAATCGCACCTGCAGCTCCCAGGGAGGCTAAATCTTGCAGGTTCGATCGGGCGACCCTATGATGGCGTCCCGAACTAGCCTTGTCGCCTCCTCAGGGATGCCTTCACGTTGCACACCCTACATCAGGGTCTGCTGATTGACTCGCTGTGCCGCCCAGGCGCACATGCAGCCGGCCGCCGGCCATTCTGGGCGGTGCGAACCAGGAGTGCCTAAGCACAGCTCCAAACAGCGAAGGGGGACAGAGTAGAGGGGGCAGCTGATACGTCCAAAACGTATCTACTTTCCCGAACACTTTTGCTATTGTTTTGCCTCTAATTTGTGTATTTTGGATACAACTAACACGGACTAACGCTGTTTTCAGCAGAATTGCTCTTGTCTCGTTTTTGTGCAGAAATCCAACTTTCGGGAAAATCTTCGGAATTTCTTCGATGGCCCTATTTTACCAAAATATCGACGGAGCCGAGGGCAAAGGAGGTGGAGGCCCGAGGCCCCACACCATAAGGCGGCGCGCCCGGGGGCCCGCGCGGCCTATGGTCGGCCCCGGCCGCCTCCGACGCCCCCTTCGGACTACTTATTGGTTTCGACTGAAACGCACGGGAAGTCGACATCGCAAACCCTCCAACGCCGCCGCAAACTCCGTCGCGGGAGCCGAGTCTCTTCCGGCACTCCGCCGGGACGGGGAATTGGAGGAGATCTTCACCGCCATCACCGCCAACGCCTCTCCATCGACCAGCCATGTTTCCCCCATCCATGTGTGAGTAATTCCCCCGCTGTAGGCTGAAGGGGATGGTAGGGATTGGATGAGATTGGTCATGTAATAGTCATAAGATTGTTAGGGCATAGTGCCTAGTATCCGTAGATGTCACTTTTATGATATTGTTGCAACTTGTTATGCTTAATGCTTGTCACTAGGGCCCGAGTGCCATGATCTCAGATCTGAACATGTTATTGATTCATGAAGATATTCGTTGTTTATGATCTTACCCAAGTTGTATACACATGTCGTTGTCCGGAACCAATGGCCCCGAAGTGACAGAAATCGGGACAACCGGAGGGGATGGTAGTGATGTGAGGATCACATGTGTTCACGGAGTGTTAATGCTTTGCTCCGGTACAACTCTGAGTACCTCTGCTGCTCTTGATTCACCCTCTGTGATTGATAAACTTGTTTCACCGCCACATGCTTCGCGTGCTTCTGTGAATCTGAAAATTCTCATAATATTGATAATGTTTCTGCTGTGCTTGATGATAGTGGTTCATTGGGATCTTTTCTAGATGCTACAATTGCTAAGTCTAGACAAATTGAAAATCTGAAACTCCTAATGCTGCTACACCTGTTAATTCACCTGAGTCTGTTGAATATTCTAGTGATGATCTTGATGAAGATTATGTAGAGCTTGATGATGATTTTATTGAAAAATGCAATGCTACTACGATGCAAGAAAAATTAAAAAGTTGCTTGCAGAACATGCTGTTAGATATAAACTATCTCCTGATCCTAAATTTGCCACATCTCCTATAAACATTAGGGATAAAGATTATGATTTTTCTCTTGATTTATCTCATATAGCTATTGTTGAGAAAACACCCTTTTGTGGTACTGAAAAAGAAAGTGCTGTTGAACACATGACTGAGTTATCTACTCTTAGTGGCTTGTTTTCGATGATATTAAGATGCGTACTTATTTTGTCGCTAAAATTTTTCCTTTCTCATTAAAGGATGATGCTAAAACTTGGTATAATAATTTGCCTCCTGGTTCTATTAAAAGTCCAAAAGAATTGCTTGATGTTTTCTTCCGCAAATACTTTCCTGCTAGTGCTCAACATGTTGCTTTGCAGAGAATTTATAATTTTGACCAGGAAGATGGAGAGAAATTGCCTGAGGCTTGGGCTAGATTTTGTTCTCTTATTAGAGCTCAGCCTGACCATGATTTAGAAAAGCATGATTTACTTGATATATTTTATAGTGGACTAACTATTGAGTCTAGGGCATACCTGGATAGTTGTCTGGTTGTGTTTTCAGGAAAAGAACTCCAGACGACGCTGAAGAATTATTGGCTAAAATAGGCCGGAATCATGATGATTGGTCTACACCTGAACCAACCCCGACACCGATAGTGAAGAAGAGGGGTATGATTAAATTGAATGATGAAGATATGAGGGAAGCCAAGAAGTCTCTTAAGGAGAAGGGTATTAAACCTGAAGATGTGAAGAATTTACCTCCTATTGAAGATATATGTGAGACAATTCCCCCTTCGTCCATGATTGAGGTACACTCGCTTCAACACTTTACTAGGGAAGATATTCCGTATTCAAAATCTCCTGCTCAATGCTTAGATGAATTTGATAATTATATTGTTAAGCAAGAAAACTTTAATATGAGAGTAGAGAATCATTTAATGGAAAATTCCCGAGCTATTAGTGAATTGCATGGTATTGTGGAGAGAACCTCCAATGATGTTAAAATACTTGTTAAACATTTTCAAATGGTTCAAACTCAAATTGATCAACTTACTAAAGTGCAAAATGACTTGTTAGGAAATAATTCTAAAGAAAAACATGCTTATGAAGTAACAACTAGAGGTGGTGTTTCTACCCAGGATCCTCTATATCCTGAAGGGCATCCCAAAAGAATTGAACAAGATTCTCAATTAATTAAAACTAGTGCTCCATCTAAGAAAAAGAAAAAGAAACATAAGAATGTTGTAGAATCCTCTGAACCTGTTAATGATCCTAATAGTATTTCTATTTCCGATGCTGAAACTGAAAGTGGTAATGAACATGAGGAAGATAATGATAAGAATGATACTCCTGATAAAGAAGAAATTGAAAAAGAACCTGATAAGCATGCTAAAAATAAAAAGTACACTAAAGAAGATTTTATTACAAAGAAACATGGTAATGAAAGAGAACCTTGGGTTCAAAAGCAAATGCCTTTTCCTGCTAAGAAACTTAAATCAAAGGAGAGGATTATAATAAATTTTGTGATTGGATGAAACCTTTATTTTTGCAAATCCCTTTGACTGATGCTATTAAATTGCCTCCTTATTCAAAGTATATGAAAGATATTGTTACTAACAAAAGGAAAGTCCCCAATGAGGAAATAATTCTAAAGAAAAACATGCTTATGAAGTAACAACTAGAGGTGGTGTTTCTACCCAGGATCCTCTATATCCTGAAGGGCATCCCAAAAGAGTTGAACAAGATTCTCAACTAATTAAAACTAGTGCTCCATCTAAGAAAAAGAAAAAGAAACATAAGAATGTTGTAGAATCCTCTGAACCTGTTAATGATCCTAATAGTATTTCTATTTCTGATGCTGAAACTGAAAGTGGTAATGAACATGAGGAAGATAATGATAAGAATGATACTCCGATAAAGAAGAAATTGAAAAAGAACCTGAAAAGCATGCTAAAAATAAAAAGTACACTAAAGAAGATTTTATTAAGAAACATGGTAATGAAAGAGAACCTTGGGTTCAAAAGCAAATGCCTTTTCCTGCTAAGAAACTAAAATCAAAGGAGGAGGAACATTATAATAAATTTTGTGATTGGATGAAACCTTTATTTTTGCAAATTCCTTTGACTGATGCTATTAAATTGCCTCTTTATTCAAAGTATATGAAAGATATTGTTACTAACAAAAGGAAAATCCCCAATGAGGAAATTTCTACTATGCTCGCTAATTACTCCTTCAATGGTAAGATTCCAAAGAAGTTGGGCGACCCAGGTATACCGACTATTCCTTGTTCCATCAAGAATAATTATGTTAGAACTGCTCTATGTGATTTGGGAGCAGTTGTTAGTGTAATGCCTTTTTCTCTTTATAAGAGACTTGATTTAGATAAATTGATACCAACCGATATATCTTTGCAAATGGTGATAAATCTACTGCTATTCCTGTTGGTTTATGTGAAAATGTTCTGTTCAAGTTACTCGGCATTGCTTGATATTAACTGATTTTGTTGTGTTGGAAATGCTGAAGATGATAATATGTCCATTATTCTTGGAAGACCCTTTCTTAATACTGCAGGGGCTGTTATTGATTGCAATAAAGGCATGGTTACTTTTAATGTTGATAATAAGGAACACACTGTCTATTTTCCCAAGAGGATTGATAAAGTATGTGGAGTCAATACAATTTTTAATGTGAAAACTATCAAAGTGGGATCCATTGATTGTCCTATATATGAGCCTAAAGAAGAATATCAAACTCTTGTGATTGGATCCATATCAATTCAATATAAGGTAACATGATTGATTTGAGGTTTATTTCTTCTTATGTCATATAAAATTTATTTGGTAGCAAGACTTGATCAACCTTGTTAACAAGTATATTTTATTGCATAAAAGAGCTAAACAACACTTCTTTCTTTCTTTCTCCCTCCACCTATTTTATTTGCTGTAGCACTTTTGTTTTGCAATATGAATTAGTCATTTAAGATTTTAGAAATCATTTTCCTGCGCAGTAATCATTAATTTAATACCCAGAAATGTGCATTTTTCAAAGTTCTCTAAAAATTACAAAAATTATACCGTTGGTCCTATTTTTCGACGAGGCACTGGGAGCACCAGAGGATGACCTGTGGGGCACCAGGGGGTGCCACACCATAGGGCGGCGCGGCCAGCAAGGGGCCGCGCCACCATGTGGTGTGGGCCACCCCTTGCCCCACTACACCATCTCTTCCTCCCAGCACCTTCTCTCTCCCGAAAAAACTCGTACCAAGTTTCTCTCACTCGTGTTTCTGCTCAAGAACTCGCGATTTTTCGATCTCCTTGCTCAGCCCAGATTTCTGTCTGAAATTTGGCACATTTACTCCTTGGTATGTGACTCCTTTGATTGTTCAATTAGAATTTCATTTGGTTGAGTATATATTGAATATTTTGCTGCTGTAGATAACATGTTTAGTGGGCTTGCATGCTTGTTCTAAGTGGTAGAAATTAGTTTTGATGCATGTGTAGTACTCTAGCAAGTTCCTATAGTAGTTCCCTTCAATTACACACCTTGAAATCAAAATTTTATAATGATTGTTGAAAATTTCAGAAGAGGAAGATGAAGAAATTCAAGTTTGGAGAGTTGTTCAAGAAAGCAACAACCAGCACCGGTAGGCCCTCAAGAGCGTCTACTCAAATTAGGCGATCCTACAATGAGGATGTCATCGCGCCTAGCTTCGCGCCCGAGGAGGACCATGGGGCTCCTAATGCTTCATCCTTCCCTTGTTATGAGTTTCTGACCAATGCAGGGATATTGGATGACTTCTTCACCCTCGTCAACAGGGCAGGCCTAGCCACCGTGGGAGACGAGAGGGGACAATATTACAGGCTCACCAAAGTTTTCGTTGAGAGTTTCAAGTTCCACAACACGGAATATGAGCCGACAGTCGCATTCAAGATTTATGATATTCCTGTTACCATGAAATTGGAGGAATTTTGTTGTGCATTGGGAATTGCCCCTGTAGGTACAGCAAGGAGGATTGATGACAACCCTCGGGACTTGTTGGAGCTCTACCGGGATCACCGGGATGATTACCGCACCATCCAGCGAGGAAGATAAGAAACATTCAACTCCCCGCTATTAAGTATTTCGCATATTACATTAGTACTAGCATTTTGGGTAGAGAAAATACTAGTAACATCTCTAGCTACCATCTTGCTTTCTTGAATGTCGCACTTACTGGAGAGACACCTTATCATCTTGGTTCTCTTATTGCTCGCCGCCTGTCTAGCATGGGGGCTATTTTTGGAGGAACTATTGCACTGCGCATTTTAACACATCTAGATATTCCTCTTGATTCTAATGATGTACCATTAACCCCTAGGAAGCTAGATATTGCTGCTATGAAGAGCCATCGTTTTGTTACTACTAACTCCACTATAGATAATATTGTCTATAAAATGTTGTTTGCTGATGGGAATGAGAAAGAAATCCCTCTTCCCCAGCAGGGTTTGTTTAATATTGACAGGCAATCATGGTCGCTAACAAAGGAGGTGGTGGAGGAACATATGAAGATACAAGAGTTCCACCAGCAACATGACTCCGAGAACGCCGAGCCCTCCTACGACTACACCGTCACGTACCCCGACGTTTCCTCCAGCACATACATGGAACCGGGTCGTTCTTCGTCATATTACGAAGACACCACTTCATGGGGACCGTGGGAATGAACTCCACTTAGGCCAAAAGCCTAAGCTTGGGGGAGGTATACCGGCATCACTCATTCTTTGCATATTATGGTTGCTGGATACTTGTACATATTTATTTAGTCTCTAGAGTGGTTTTCTAATGAGAGGGAGATGATGTTTGGGGAAGTGCTGTCCAAAAACAGATTCTGTGCTGTTACCAAAAAAATTCGTACGCACAGCCAGAACGTTATTTTGAGTTGCCAATTTTTGAGCATGTTCCCCAGGTTGTTATCTAACTTTCATTAGTTGAACACTTTTTGGTCTGAGCAATGGAAGATTTTTGTTAAATTCGATTTCTGTACTGCTGTCAGGATTTGGCAGATTTCTGTCATCCTGCTTTCTGTGTTTCTGTTAGTTTGCATTCTTTTGTTTTCACTTTGTTTCTTTCCTAAAACACAAAAAGACCAAAAATATTTCTGTTGTTTCTCTTCACCATTTGTTTATTTGGTTCTTTGCTCTTAGTTTACTTTATTTGCTATCGTTGGTTTGCTACAAGAAAACCCAAAAAGATTTTGCTTTGTTTGCTTGTTTTCTTTCGTTCTTGTTTCTAATTCGAAAACACCAAAAATATTTGCTGTTCTTCTTTGGTTTGTAAAGTTCATCATGAGTTCAATGGTCTTCGGTGGCTGGAGCGTGGTTTTCATTTCATATTATCCAAGCTACACAAGTGAAAAGGCAATAATGACGATCTACGACAATCTGATTGTGGTGAGAGGCTGGTATGAACTCTATTTGCTTTCATTTTTGTACATATACTCATCCATATGAGCATGCTTAGTTGGTTCATGTGAGGTATATGTTATTTGAGAAAGTCTAGTAGTTCATGATCTCTCATGTTTAGTTCCAATTTATTAATATGAGTAGCATGTCATGGATGTTTGCTTGCATTGTTTTATTCATAAGTAAGTATGGCATTGTGGTATCCTTCTGAATAATTCATTTATATCGACTTGGCACATGCTCACGCATGCATATGACTGAACAAAAAGTCAATTAAGCCTTGATGATTTATATTGCTTCAGAGTTATTGTATCACTTTTATGCCTCCGTTAATTTATTTTGCCGCAAGCATGATTATGACAGTGCTCTCTTGATTTGTCGCTCCCTAGTCTTTTGCTAGCTTTCACTTGTACTGAGCGGGATCGCCGCCGTGCTTCCAAACATCTGAAAACCAAGTTGTTCCAAAAGTGTCCACCATAAATACCTATGCATGGCATTTCAAACCATTCCAAGTAAATTCTCATGCGCTACCTTTAAAACTTTCAAAATGCTTCTCAATTTGTGTTAATGTTTCATAGCTCATGAGGAAGTATGTGGTGTTTAGCTTTCAACCTTGTCATTTACTTTTGACGGACTCTCATATGGACTAGTGGCACATCCGCTTATCCAATAATTTTGCAAAAAGAGCTGGCAATGGGATTCCCAGTCCCAAATTAATTAACTTAAATAGACACTCCTCCATGGTTTGTGATTGTTGGACGGCACCCGAAGGATTCGGTTAGCCATGGCTTGTGTAAGCAAAGGTTGGGGGAGTGTCATCATCATAATAAAACTTAAATAAAAAGGCACTCCTTCATGGTATGTGATTGTTGGCGGCACCCGAGGATTCGGTTAGCCATGGTTTGTGAAAGAAAGGTTGGAAGGAGTGCCAACCAAAAATAAATAAATGGGAGCCGCTCTTGTAAGTCCGGTTGATGAGGTAGTTAGTGTACCCATTACCATTCGTTGACTACAACAAACACCTCTCAAAATAATTTTACTCCTGCTTTACAAATGAAAAGCTCTAGCGCATGTTAATCCCTTCCTCTGCGAAGGGTCAATCTTTTACTTTTATGTTGTGTCTCCATTCTTTCTTTGAGCACTATCTTGAGAGCACAACTGTCATTCTTAGTATAATATGCTTGTCTCAAAATATGATTGATTGTGGTATAACTTTGATGCTTTTATCTTTGACAATCACTACTTCTAGTCTTTCTATGAACTCAGGTGCCTCGGCATTTATGTTTTGCCAATCAAATACAGGCAAGCGAGATACCACTTTATCATATTCTCTTATGAACATTGCAATCCTGCTTATATACATGATTCATGGTGCTTATTATTAATTGTTGGTACCTCTCCATGATTGACATAGCTGTTGGATGATCTTATTTGCATGTATCTCATTATGAACTGCTTAAGTATTAGCCATAGCATGAGAATATATACATCATATGAGCAAATGTGTTCGTGAAAGTTCTTTTATCGCTCAGTTGTTAACTGAATTGCTTGAGGACAAGCAATAAGCTAAGCTTGGGGGAGTTGATACGTCCAAAACGTATCTACTTTCCCGAACACTTTTGCTATTGTTTTGCCTCTAATTTGTGTATTTTGGATACAACTAACACGACTAACGCTGTTTTCAGCAGAATTGCTCGTGTCTCGTTTTTGTGCGAAATCCAACTTTCGGGAAAATCTTCGGAATTTCTTCGATGGCCCTATTTTACCAAAATATCGACGGAGCAAGGGCAAAGGAGGTGGAGGCCCGAGGGCCCCACACCATAAGGCGGCGCGGCCCGGGGGCCCGCGCGGCCCTATGGTCGGCCCTCGGCCGGCCTCCGACGCCCTTCGGACTACTTATTGGTTTCGACCGAAACGCACGGGAGTCGACATCGCGAAACCCTCCGAACGCCGCCACATCGCGAAACTCCGTCGCGGGAGCCGTCTCCGTTCGGCACTCCGCCGGACGGGGAATTGGAGGAGATCTTCACCGCCATCACCGCCAACGCCTCTCCATCGACCAGCCATGTTTCCCCCATCCATGTGTGAGTAATTCCCCGCTGTAGGCTGAAGGGGATGGTAGGGATTGGATGAGATTGGTCATGTAATAGTCATAAGATTGTTAGGGCATAGTGCCTAGTATCCGTAGATGTCACTTTTATGATATTGTTGCAACTTGTTATGCTTAATGCTTGTCACTAGGGCAGTGCCATGATCTCAGATCTGAACATGTTATTGATTCATGAAGATATTCGTTGTTTATGATCTTACACGCAAGTTGTATACACATGTCGCTGTCCGGAACCAATGGCCCCAAGTGACAAAATCGGGACAACCGGAGGGGATGGTAGTGATGTGAGGATCACATGTGTTCACGGAGTGTTAATGCTTTGCTCCGGTACTCTATTAAAAGGAGTACCTTAATATCCAAGAGTTTCCCTAGAGGCCGGCCGCCACCGGTAGGACAGAAGATGTTGTGCAAGTTTCTCATTGCGAGCACGTACGACTAAATATGGAACACATGCCTATTGATTGATTAGTACTTGGATACCGTTTTATTATTATCTGCAAATGCCCATGCTTTGATTGTTACATGAGTTTCTCTCATCCATGCAACGCCCGTTAAATCCGTCCCTGTGCCTACAGTATTTTAATCCTGCTGTTTACTATAATCACTACTGCTGTCTTTATTTCACCGCTCTGTTATTTCGCTATTTCCACTGCCATAAAACTGTTACTACGATAAACTCTTGCGAGCAAGTCTGTTTCAGTGCAATGAATTGACAACTCCTGTTAAGGCTTACAAGTATTCTTTGTCTCCCCTTGTGTCGAATCAATAAATTGGGTAATACTTCCCTCGAAGACTGTTGCGATCCCCTATACTTGTGGGTCATCAGCAGCCAACAAGTAGATGGTCATGGCTATGGTGAAGAGGGAGAGCAAGGAGGGTTGTGGTCGTCAACTATTGAAGTGATTCGGACATGGGAGACTGAGAGAAGAGCTCGAGGCGTGTGGGGAATTTTTTTTTTTCGGCGGTGTGGACTGTGGAGAGTGAAAAAGGCCAAGAGGGAGGAGAGAGAGAAATATGCCCATTACGTAATCATTAAACTAAATTAATATTGTATATTTAGAAATAGTTTAAAAGAGGGCTAATCGAGACAAAATTTTAGTACTTCATCCCTCCAATTATTTTTACAAAAATTTCCACCTATTAATAATCATCAACGACAGTACAAAGAGACCAAAAGTAGTAAAACCTATAAATAGATCATTGGACCACCTAGCAACGACGACAGACGCTAGAGCGAGGCTAAGGCTCACCGCCATTCTCGCTCCTCTATCACCGGAGCTAGACGAAGCATGTCATAGTAGAGATTTTTATAGTAGACAGACGAAGAGTCTTCGTGCTAAGCCCTAAACGACCTACATGCCAGATCATCAACCATCGCAGACATCTTTTTTTACATAATTTTGAGGCCTATTTGGGAGTTTACCTGGTGGAGACACGTATGTGCTTCAGATATTATGGTTTCACTTGCTATTCTTTGTGTGTCTTATCGGTGCTCCGTAAGTTTTTTTGTTGAAACCCATTTACTACCAGCACATGTGCAGTCCTCTTGGTTTCCTTCCTTTTCCTGCGCTTGGCTCCTTTGGTGATTTAGGCTGGTGGCTGTAGCGTGGTATGGTTGGGATGCGGTGGATTCATGTTGTTTATGGTGGACCCATTTCGCGTGTGTGTTGAGGCGTGGGTTACTGCTATACGCGTGTCTCCATTGGGACGAACTTTCGATCGTTCTCTACCTCTCTCTAGAATAATCCAATTTGATCGGCCTCTCTTCCTTTCTCAGTCCAACCCAGACAGCCAGCATCTCGCCGCCCTCGCCCTGACTCCTCACCCACCGGCGCCGCCGCCGTGCTTCCCTGCTCCCCACCCTCTCGCCGCACATACCACCGTCCCTGCAGATCCTCATCCACGCGAGACCACCGAGAAAGTTCCCGCGCCCCATCTCCTCCTCAACTGGCCCGTCTCGACGGCCTCCCTAGCCCCTAGGCTTCCTCCAGGCCGGCCGCGTGCTCCGGCGACGCCGCTCGCTGCTTCTTTCACGAGCGTGATCCTGCGTCGGCGCCGCCTCAGATCCGCCCGCTGTCGGCCGCGCGTCGTGTTGGACTCCGAAGTAGGCCGTCCCGTTTCCTGAACTTCCATTGAACGTCGATGCCGGCAGGGACCTCCACGAGAACATTTATTTTCTTCTCTAAAGTAAGCATACTTACATGATGTGGATTCATTTGATTTCATACTGAATACTACAGTTCAAGTCATATTTGATTTGTTCCTCCAGCGTCGCCGGTGCTGATGCAAGAGGCTCAGGAGAAGCGACGGAAGGAAGTAAGGAACGGACGTCCGAGTGCGCTGATACCCTGGGCATCGCGGATGACATTGACGAAGCGGTCATAGTCGTAGGCGAGGAGGAGGAGGATGACCCGAGGAGTCGTTTCTTCTGGTTGCGGTCAAGGAAGCGCAGCGCGACGGAGGCCCTCCAGAAGTGGACTTGCGAGGGCTGCCCTCACGCCAGAGCTCTGCTGTATCGCCCGAGATCTGAGCCTTGGCAGTTGATTCAAGCACTCCCTTGAGGTATGTTCGTGTTTGGCTGATTCAGTTTTAGTCTGTTTTTATTCCTATGTCAAATGAGAACTTCAACTTTGTTCCTCTGAAATAGCGTACTGCAGAATTTCATGGAAAGGGCCAGAAATTGATTTCAGTCATCCTTTGCTTTAGGAATCTGCGCGGTCTTCAGGAAGATGTCGCCAGGAGACTCGTGGAGGATGTTTCAACTTGCAAAGAGAAAATGGCTGAACGTTTCTAGGTGCACATCACAGTTTCAATCTTGCAAATAAATTTCAGTCGTGGATTGCTGTAGGAATCTACATGATTCTTGTGTTTCGAGGTGCACGTCACAGTTTCATTCCTTTAAAGAGAATGGATAAACATTTTTCCTTCTCACTCTTTTTTGTTTGAGGTTTCTGAAGTTTCTGAAAGTGACCATCTTTCCTGGCCCTTATAACTCGTGTCATCTGTTATGTTCTGCAGTGAATATTAGCTCAAAAGATCCAAAGCGAGAGCTGGTCATGAGATTTAGAGGGATGAAGACTCAAGAACAGGTAGCTTTTGTTACAGTTCATCTACACTCGGTTATTTGAATGATTGAATGTAGATTCAGGCGTGCTATTTGTGTTCTGTCTGATCAAGTGTATTATGCTACCAGTATATGCCTCCAGGCTGAATTTAGATGTGCTGCGTTCTTTTGTTATAGTTCATCTACACTCAGGTTACTTGAATGATTGAATGCAGATTCAGGTGTGCTATTTGTATTATGTCTGATGAAGTGTATTATGATACCAGTATATGCCTCCAGGCTGAATTAGATGTGCTATCCTTTTATGTGTTGTGTTCTACTTTCTACTATGTTAGAGTTTTCATTCGCAAAAATAGCCGGGACCTTTTTGTTGTCTATGCCCACCTGTTCCTATGCATCTATTAGTTAAATACATATTATCATACATGCTTAACTGATCAAGCGACCTAGCCACAAAAGCTCACCATTTAGGTCCATGTTTCATTCAGGGACCCTGCATTACTGTTGAATGGTTTTATTTGATTAAATCCCTGCTAATTGGTCCGATTTTGCATGAACATGGTACATCTATTATAAGCTGCACCTTAGCTGTACAGGAATTCTGCGTGCGCAACAAACATGTAAGATGATCAGTTTGATGATGCATATACTTGGTTGATTTTGATTTTCATTGATTGCGTATAATTTTTAGGTTTGGACTTGTTGGTAAACATGTATTGCGAATTTTTTCTTTTCAAGCGGTTCTCTGGTAACTAACTGATGTAATACTTTTTTTAGGCTTTCTTGGGAAAATACTGATACATGTACAGAAAATTTAAATGCTACACGAATTGCCATCAAGACAATATTTTCTAATTTTACTTTTTCTGGTTGTGAATTTGCCTCATCCCCTAGACTCTAGAATGAGTTCATGGATTTTTGTCGGGCCTTATCGTAGTGTAGTGCTTACCACCCAGTATGCATTTCGTTTCTTATCCCTTTGCATCATTATAAGGAATTAAAGATCGTTGTACTGTTCTCTTGCAGATGTGGGATTCATGGGCGGTTGGAGGACTACAGGCAGGCCTTACCTGATCACCTCCTCCAGCTGGTTGTATAGCTATTTCAGTTGCATGTCTAAACTCCGAAAATTTACTCAACTGTGAATTACATATCAATTCAACATTTATTTTTTAGGCTAATCAAGCTAATAATTGTGTGCACATCGATGGCAGTCTGAAGCAGATCAGATTGCAGCCATTATCTGTTAAGCTCCTGAGTGGACGCATTGAAGGGGTGCTGCGAAGCCTGCCATTGAAGGATCAAGAGTCAAGAATGAAGATGCAATTACCATCTTTATTTTGCATTGTGCACCAAAGCCGCGTTGGTTATTGCACGGTGTGACAAGGCACAGTACAGAGGTAGAGAGAGCTTGGTAGAGAGAGAAAGATTGAGTGAATTGTTCATGATCTTTTTTTGGCCTTCCTCTTGCAGCGCTCAGGCTACTTCGTCGTGCCACATGAACCTCTGACGCTATGCACCTCATCCTCTTCACTATCCAGATTTGCTTAGAGTACTTTTGCAGTCCTAAAGCTTTTCATCTACTTAAAAATGAAACGGTGCTCATTTTGCTCACTGATTTTTGTGACTATTTGTTTGCATGTAAGGACTGAAGTTTTAGGCATACCAGATAGAAGAGGAGCAGTATGCAAGGTCAAGATGAGGTCAATTCTAGGGCGAAGCTGATGAAGTAGTGAGCGAGGATTTGTTTTCTGTCAGCTCATAATTGGCGAGTTCCTCTTGCTCTTTGATTCATTTGCTTATGATGTGCACACCTAGGTTAAGATATGTTGTGTATATCACCTTTTGATGCAATGTTATTTATTAGGCTCACCTACAAATCTGAACCTATTAACTTTTATCAACTTAATAACTTGCATAAGAAGGTTTAGCTACTATAGTATTCGGTTGACCAAACATTATTTGTGTTAATGTACAAGCTCAAATTACTGCCTGTGGTGCCAGTATTAGTTTGTCAGACCAGGTGCTGCTGAAAGTATATTTCAGATCAACAACCTGATCTAAAATTACAGAAATAGACTACTTTGTGTTAGCAAAAGGGAGATGTATTTATTGTTTTCAATGAAGGGGGACCTTTCTTCTTATGTATGATCATTGATGTTTTGAATTTTTGGCATCTCGGGTGTTTTGATTTGCACATGCTAAAAGACGAGAAATTTGGCCTTCGTGTTTGCAGTTCACCAGCTCAATTATTTTCTGTTTATTTGGAGTAACAAATACATCATCACTTTGTAGCTGTTGACAAGGTATGTTCCCTTCCTACAGGTTTTCAGGAATGCCGGTTGTACATATACATATTATTTGTCTCATATTGTAAAAGAAAATCTGTACAAATGGACTCTCTCGCGTATTGCAATTTTTCGTATTTAAGAGAATGTGCTCAGCATCAGAGAACATGAATAGAGAGAATTCAGAAGCAGTTGCTGCACTAGCCAAGAAAAGGTACATGCCCACATTAGTTCCATACTGATGAAGTTACAGTAGCAGTACCAATTCACATTCCTTTCACTCTCTGTAGTGGAAACAATGAGCATAGGAAACCGTTAGAAATTGCTCCCACCTAAATAGACCATTGGACGCAACCAGGCCCAACTTTAGAACGAACTACAGTTAAATAAAAAGGTTTTCACCACAACAAAAAAAAACACTAACTCTGAAATTCCCTCCGTATAGGAAACACCAATATCTCATCTCCAGCAAAAGGTTAGGCTAATCTGAAAGAGAGAAAGAAAAAAGTATTCAAACTGATGAAACTAGCATAATTATTTTATCGATATAACTATTTTGTGGGCACCTGCTATCGATAATACTATAGTAGTGCATCCATTGCTTATGTTGGACAATTTTCTATGTAATTACCTCTAATGCAAATCAGTAGCACCACCTAACCGCCTTCGCCCGTCTGTGTACATGCACTTGGTCTTTTGGGTAGACGCTCTTACAGAATCCGATCGTTTAACGGAACATATTTATTATTCACAGGCACAACATTGCTGGATCAGTGAGCGTTGACGAGAAGAAGGCAATAATATTCAAAGCACGGGGCTGGGTATAGTGATCTTACATGTTTAGGTTTAGTTTGATGTATTTGTGCCTCAGTATATGCTTTGTTATGTAGTCAGTGTTCTGTATCCGTAGGTGTCTGATCCTCAATGATCTTTGTAATGCATCTGAATCAATATCAGCGCTGGTCTTTTTCTAGCCGGCAGAACAATAGTCTATTCAGTTTGGGATTTTCTTTTATGTTGTCCATGCCCTGAATCCTACGGCACCTCCACCTTTCCGACGTCATTTAGAAAGCATATGTCCCTTATTCTTTAGATGGCGTAATTTAAAAACATTGGGCGCGGCGTGCCGCCGCGCCAATCCTTGCTAGTAATGATAACTCTAGATCAGAAAAAATTTCAGGATGTAGCTGCCGCCTCACCAACCCAAAGAAGACAAACATTCCCGCCGGTGAGAGGCTGTGGTCCGCCACGCCGACCCCAAGACCACCCAAGGCGAAACGGATCGACATCGTCACCGATGAGAGGGACGAAACCCTAGATGGGTTTTAGAGGTGTCTCATGTATCTTCTGTGCCCCTCCAATTAAGAGATAGATGGCAAAATACAGTGGCAAAACCTAATGAGATTAACTATCACTGCCCCACTTACGGACGTGTTTCACAGGATCGTGCGCCCGCACCTCTAAATCGCAAGCCCTTCCCATATCCTCTGTATAATTTGGTAGCCACTGTTACACATCCAGCATGGACATTTCTTTCGCAAGCCCTTCCCATATCCTCCATCCCAAGTTATAGACATTTCTTTCATTCGCTTCAGTCAGCATTGAACAATTGACATTTCATAGTTGTTTAGAGTTTCAGTAAATAATTTAGTTTGACATGTCTCTCCAAAGGTAAAACTCCTTCTTTCCAAACAGCTAAGTACGATGTCATTTTATTTTGTTCCAGGTCTTTGCAAGATGCCTGAAACCCAGAACAATGTCTTTGCAAGCTGCCTGAAGCCAGAACAATGTCTTTGCAAGATGCCTGATGCCCAGAACAATGTCTATCAATATGTCAATTATGTTTTGTACCATGCATCTTATCAGTTTCTCAAAGCAAATATGTAAAATACTCTAGCAATCATGCTCTATTGTTCTCACTTTTAACACAGGAAAAGAGCTTGCTAGTGCATATAAATTCAGAGAAGAGACGTTGTATTCAACAAGCAATAGCATGAATTGCATTTTTTTTTTTTGTCTGTAGGCATTCACAGATTACAACAACCAATTCACATGACCCACTCAAAATAAACCAGCTTCGATTACATCAGAAATTGCAGTGATTTGCTCATTTGCACTTGATTCTCTAGCAGAGACATTGTAGAACTCAGGTATATCTTCAGACTTTAGAGAGGAGAGGAGCGGCGCAGCGCGACCGCGCGAGGGCGGCGTGCCGGCAGGATCCCCTCCTCCATCTCCTCCTTCACCCCATCGTCTACGTCTCCGTCGAGAGTCGAGACAGCAGGCAAAGGGGGGGGGATGAGGATGGTGCCGCCGATGCCCTCCATGGGGCCATCGGTGACTCTCCGGACCTGCTCGGCGTGGAATCCACCATCGATCCCGTCTCCATCATTCTCAGCATTGACTCCGCCAAGGTCGTCCTCAACAACCGTGAGTCGGCAAGTAGCCTCTCTTGGCAGCGGTGTACATCTATGCTTTCAGTCTGGTAGACCAATTCCAACCTGAACGATCGAAGAACGCATTTCTTTGTTTGTATTGTGCATTTCCTCGGGGGAGACTTGTATAGGATCTATCAATTGGGTGAGATCATAGGATCAACTCACATAAAACATATTTTTATCATGTGAAAAAATCTGAAAATAATATACAACATACCTATGGATTGTATCTACAACTCCAAAAAAATTCATCTCAAAATTTGATCTACACTTGAAGAAATAAAAAAGATAAATCCAACTATGAATAGTGTTAGATCTGATTGAATAGTAGTTTACACTATTCACACCTAAATTTGTCTTTTTTGGTTCTCTAAGTATATGACGAATTTGAAGCTGAAATTTTTTATTCTTGCATATGTAACATAGTTGTGCGTTGTCATTTTTTTCCATAATATTTAAACATGTTTTGTCTCTTCAAAAAAATTGATCTCATAGATCCTACCTAAAAGCTGATCCTACCCAAGTCTTCCCCGCATTTCCTCAATTGTATGTGTCATGTTAGTCACATGGACAAGCAGGTCATGTTGGAATATAATGCGAGCCTTTGAAAACATAAGTTCTTTTGCCTTCTTGTCGTTGTGGCCGTTTCGTAGTTTTGCCCTTTACTGCATCACCTTATGGTATGTACATGCTCAGCAAAACACACACACATATTTTGGTGTTGCTTGGTAGAATATGCATGCCCAATGTTCCTCCACGTTGGAAGCCTCAAGTTGGTACATACATAATATTCTTCTCACTATGACCACGTTAGAATAAGCTAATATTTATTCTTTACACTGTTGCACGGTGATTGTATGGTTGTATTGTTCATTTCTTAGGTTATCTATAGGTGTTAATGCTTGGTATATCGTGTGGTCAAATTTCCATTCAATGATTCTATTGAAATTGATTAGAAGAGAGAATTGTAGTAGTTCCCTAATATAATCTTCCATGTAACTCGATAATTATATTCAGTATGACTCTTTATTTGATATTGCAAGACACATAATTTTTTATTTAACTTAAAACAAAGTAACCTTGACCCCAATGGTGTTTGGAATTTTACTTATATGTTGGAGAGATTATTTCTTCCCTCAAGGAGAAGGGACTTTGGTTCAAAAGAGTAAAACTAATAGGTGCCTGGTCGGCTTGGCACATGTTTTTATTTTAAAGACGCATCAAATTTATATAAGGTACTATAGTTTATAGATGATACTTTTGCAAATCCTAACAAATGTATTACCATATTGGGGGTTAATTTTAATTGTCCTTATACAAACTAAACATCGTCACGAGTTCTACGGGGTCGTGCGCCAAGGCGCACATCTAAATCTAGTTCCAATAATGGTGAAGGGTGAACGGCTTTCCCTTGGATCCCTTCATTGCGTTGTACCTATCCCCAGCAATATGTTCCTAACATGTACAATGAGATGATCTCACATATGATCTCACATATGATCTCTTATTCGTAGTTCAGCTGGAGGCCCGAGTTGGTTGCCATCGGTGGAGGCCCGAGTTGGTTGCCATCGGGGCGGCACATACATGTACAATGATATGATCTCACATATGATCTCTTATTCGTAGCTCAGCTAGAGACCCCAGTTGGTGGCCATCGTGGCAGCGGCTACGTGCGATCGCAGCAGCGGCGGTAGAAATTTTTTGCGCGGCGACGGTGGTAGGACTCAAGGCTCTGGTACCAAGTTTAGGGTTTTCGTGAGGCAATGCCTCACGCCCTCACCACGTGTCCCCTTTACATAATGATCAAAACAGGTTATATAAACGTACAAATACCTGACAGATATAATATACAGCTAGAGATTTTTAAAATTCATATGTTACCATATGAAATCAGCAATAGTTCAAACATCTACAAAACAAAAACCGCCTCTTTGTAGCTTCTGGTCCCAACAGATGAAACTCTGATCGAACTGTTTCACTAGTTTTTTTTTTTTGAGAAACACAGTACAAACGCAGACGCTCACATACACGCGCATACACTCACCCAGAACGCACACACCACACCCTACCCCTATGAGCACCTCCGGAAGACTGAGTCGGATTGGATCTTGAAATTGACGGTCACCACAGCCTTCCGAACGTCGCCCCATGAATGAATATTCGCCTTTGAGACACACATGCCAAATCATTAACTCCGGCTGGGGGTACAACCACCCTCCTAACCACCCAACCTCAAGTTGGTTCTCAACTGTTTCACTAGTTGAACCTTCAATTCAATCGATTACTAGTCTTTATTTATATTCCAGAACTATACGTACTGGATATAAAGGCTACAAAAACTGCAAAAGCTTCTGCGAACTACATATCTTCACTAGGACGGCTCAATTAGCCATAGCCAAGATAAACTTCACATCAAAATTTCATACTACCACCTTGAATTTTTGATGTCATAATCATTTAGCGCTTTGTTCCTCAGCCGCAGCAGAGAGCTTATACTGAAGGTAGGCTTTGATGAAGGGATCCAGCTCGCCGTCCATGACACCACCGATGTCTGACGTCTCACACGCCGTTCGGACGTCCTTGACGAGCTTGTAGGGGTGGAAGACATAGTTTCGTATCTGTTGCCCCCACTCTGCCTTTACAGCGTCACCACGGATCTGCTTGATCTCTGATGCACGCTGCTCCTCTGCAATCACCAGAAGCTTTGCTTTCAGCCGTCTTAGGGCCTTTATTTTGTTTGCTAGCTGACTCCTCTCCTCTGCAAAGTTTGAAAACAGGAAGGGAAATGTCAGCTTCATCCAGTAAACAATCAGTTAACTACAGTTAATGATTCAAAAACATTTCCAATGACGTTCTGCTAGTTCCTGAAGAGCATTGCTTAGATTTTCACATCAAATTTCAATCAGCACAAATTTATCGCTGCACTTGTTTTGCTTATTATGACCATACCTTGTTAAACTGAGATCCCAGTCCACCCATATGACAGATTGTGTAGTTATTCAACATAGCAAGAAATAATAGGTGTGATGCAAGCTATTCACATATATAATACCTGCGCAACGAACGGCGATGCCAGTGGGAATATGGACCATGCGAACAGCCGTTTCCACTTTGTTCACATTCTGGCCTCCTTTACCTCCAGCTCTCGTGAAACTTATCTCTAGATCCTCTTCAGGAATTTCTACATCCAAGGATTCCTCCGGTAAAAGAGGCATGACCTCAACACCAGCAAAGCTGGTCTGCAAAAATCAGAAAATCATGCAAATTATTTAGTAAGAATGGATTAGACGTATTTTAACTTTGGCTTGCAAAAAAAAAGATAACAAACGGAAAAGGAGAACTGCAAACTGGAATACCTGTCGAAGGCCTTTAGCGTTGAATGGAGACTGTCGGACAATCCTGTGCGTCCCTTTCTCCCCTGAAAGATACCCATACACATATCTGCCTTCTAATTCAACAGTTGCTGATTTTATTCCAGCCTCTTCACCGGGCGATTTCTCTACCACTCTTGACTTGTAACGCTGCTTCTCTCCCCACCTAACATACATCCTGAGTAACATGTCAGCCCAATCCTGCAAAGATGAAGCCAAGTTTTAAAAGAATGCAATCACGTTTTTTTATCCATATCATGTGCTTTCTGGGAGGAAATTCCAGGCATCAGTTGTTGTCATTCTAAGTAAGATCAGAGTATAACAGGATGTACATAGTGAAGCAGTATCAAATCTTCATTTATAAGTCACAAGCCGGTTATGTATATGGATTATTATATCCATAGTCATAGTTTGTGCCGTTCAGAACAGCTAAAATTTCCAGGACCCACTGTTCCTTTAGAGTCTCAAGACCAGCCTTTTCTGGTGAGACAATTCAAAATTCGTACAAGTAACTGCAATAGTGCATATATGATAGCAAAATAATTCTTTTTACCGGCTAGAAAGTTTATTAGCAGTAGTATTAGATCAAATTACATCTTAAGCAACACGATCAAATGGCGGATGCATAAGGTTCCTGAACCCAAATACTAAAGCAACAGAAAAACAGTCCATGCTTAGATAACAAGCACTGTCTTACTGCCTACTCCCTCCGATTCATAATAAGTGTCGGGGGTTTAGTTCAAATTTGAGCTAATTTGAACTAAAACCCCAGGAATTATTATGGATCGGAGGGAGTACAAGAAGTAAATATAAATTCTAGGGTACAACTTGTATCGGCCATGAGAGGTCAGATTAAAGCTAGAGAGTGAACACATACCTGGGCATCAGTGCCCCCAGCACCTGCAGAAATAGTAATTACAGCACCTTCCTTGTCATAAGGTCCAGAAAGAAGCCGTGTCATCTCAAAATTATCTAGTGCTTTATTCAATGCCTTTATAATCTTTGAGGCCTCCTCAAGAAGACCTGTATCTATGGAATCTAACTCCTCTGTAAGCTTCACAATGGTATCTGCTTCTTCAACCTAGATGTATGAACGACCGTAATCAAAAAGTGTTGTTGATGCCACTTATCACAATACTTCTTCCACCAATTTATAGAATCTACTACCTCTGTCCCAAAATATAAGATGTTTTGATAGGCTACTTGGCCTACCGAAACGTCCCATATTTTGCAACAGAGGTAGTATATAGATATGTTCAGCAAAGCTGTATCTTTTTCCTTACTATTATTACCATTATATAACTATTATATAAATACTATTACACATGAAGTGCAGACTTTTTAGACCGGCATGACATGCAAAGTTGTAGTACATGTCAATACATACAGATATGAGTTTTACCGAGAACCCCGAACAGTGCTCAGAATCACGTGTGGCGAGTCAAAATTGTATTTTGCACTCATCTAAAAAAACCCATAAATCTCACATGTAAATGACTCATTATTGTTTCCATATTTAAATTATTGTGGAAATCGCAACTGGTTTGTGAGGTACGGAAATGAAAGCCAAGCCTTTCTTTCCATAACCTGAAAATGCTATCTAGCTCCTGAGTTTTGTTTCTTTTTTCACCCAGACTACAAATGAACAAAAAACATGATTGGTACATAACTAATCTCATTAACCTTATAAATTCAGTTTTTGAATCTTCTGGACAAAAAAAAATGCATGATTGAAAGTAAGTTTTGCATGCTAGAACATTTAAAATGCTGGTCTGCTGGCTGCATATTAATGGCATGGAGTCAAACCTGCAACTTAAAATCATTGAGAAGCCTGACTTTCTCTTTGACCTCTGTGAGAGCAACAAGCAACTCCTGCGCCTTGGAAGGATCATCCCACAAAGTACTATCTCCGGACTTGTTCTCGAGTGAAGCGATTTCCTCGACAAGCTGTTGCAGCCCAGCAGCCTGCCTGACTTCATCGACACGCTCGACGGCCAACTCAACGTCCTTGCGCAAAGCGTAGAAGTCTGCAGCCAACGTCCAGGCACATGGATTAAATAAACCCCGGCGTAAAAAATCCCACATGCTAATTAGTTAGCCAATGAAACAAAATTTTCAAGAAGTGAGCAAATAGATTACCCTGCATGGCCCATTCGACGGCCTCGGACTCATCGACGACGCTTGGCTGGCTCCCCGCCCCGGTGGATGCAGATTGCACTGTGTTGACCCAAGTCTGTCAACGTTCCATCCACAGGATAAGAAAACTAAAGCATAAAGCACCCAAAATTTCTTGTCTAGCCAATCTAGCAGCGTCAGCTTTTTTGAAACTAACACGCCTGTGTCGCGCACAGTACAAACAAGAAGTTCATGTAGGCTTACTTCACATCTTGCAATATCTAAGTGCCAGCAGTTTAGTAAGCCAAGGCTGCACACTTGCATAGGAAGCTCACCCTGAACTGAAGACCGGCGGCTGCGGCGGCGGCTGCATGAAGCGGAGAAGGGTGAGCGCCCGGTGGCGAACCGCGGGCAAGGGGCGGACCCCAGGTAGGGAGCGACGCGAGCGGCAGGAAGAAGCAGACGCGGGCTGGTAATCATGGCCGTCAGCCAGGGGGAGGCACAAGAATGTAAAGCCTGCGGAGGTGAGGCGGCCAGGATGGGTGGCGGGCGGTCTACGCCGAGAGGAGACAGGGCGGTGGCGGCGCGTTGGCCGGCGGGATTGGGGGCGGGAGAATGAGCGGGGGAGCGCGAGCCAAGGGGATTGGGGAAGAGAGTGTTCAAGGGCGCGAGCTCAGTGTCGACGGGGAGCCTGCGGATTGGCTTCACCAGTTGTGACCTTCAGCTGTTGAATGGCTTGATAGGCTTGCAGGCGGGCCTTATCTTAGACTAGGCCGAGAGTTTGCCCTGTTTGATCTTGGATTTACGGGCTGGACTGAACTATCAGGGCCAAGTGGCTTGTTGAACGAGAAACATGTTCGACACAACGCATTTCGGATTGTACAGATTACATAGAATGATAGTTGAATCCAAAATTTTGATTCCTATAAAATGTGTACTACTGCATTTCAGTATTCCAATTACATGAACTCTGAACCTCGTTTTGCTTATTTTCCGAGGGATCAAATGAGATGTGTTTTTGAGATCATTTGGACACACCCCGAAATATTAGAATAAAAAATAGAAATGTCTAATTACTTTATGGATAAATAAAATGCAGTGTCTCTACATTCTCTCTTCGGTGCTTCGAATATTGTAATTTCTCATGGACCATCAAAATGTGATACTTCCAAATTTTATGTGCTCCTTTAGAAATAAAAAGGTGCGTGCTCTCAATGCTTTCACATCCATCAGAGCCTCAACCTTCAGATCAAACATTGAGGAATCTAAGGATGCTTTACACCAAATATCTTGCGTGCCAAATAAAAGTTAGCTAAATGACATAACAAAACCTTACAAAGCAAACATGCAGTGATAACCATCGAGTGGCCACAACATGCACAAGCAGCAAAACACCCTTCGCAGGAACAAGCAGCAAAACACCCTTCGCAAGAACCAACTGGTTCCATCAGCACAAAATCTTAAATCAACTTAAGGGTTTATAAATGCATTCCAGGAACAAGTGAAAATAGCATGGAACTCAACCAATTAAAGATGAGATACCTAATCTCCATTCTCCAGCAAGCAAAATAATACAAAATCCTCACAGGTCCAACCACATGGCTCCCAGCATTACATTTAGGTCTCAAACATGAAAACTCACATAATGGGGGTAACAAGTAGCCTGCTAATAGAGATACTAAAGCAAGATGGATCGAACATTCAAGCTACTAGAGACGGCATTGAGAGGCCTGATGCTTACACCTCCTGGACGCTCAAACCTGCAAAATGAACAGCATAATTAGTAAAAATTTACAATGGGTACAAAATTTGACAAACAAAAGGGCTATAGAGAACAATATGTTGAAATCATAATGACTAGATGTCATGAACAAAGTGAGGACGAACTACAAACAATTTGAGCATATCCATGATTATCATGACAGTCATGTACAACTCTGCCTAAAATTGGAAAAATGCTGCACACCAATACAAAGGAGTGCACTTTGTTTGCAGAGGAACAGACAAATGGTGGCACGCTGGCCACTGCCGAGTGGTCAGCAGTGGCATCCAAACCCACAGAGATGATGCTTCAATCTCATCCAACTAGGTAGAAGTTGCATATCAGGGGTAGGCTGACTATGATTATCACAGATTTAGACTATTCATAAGCTATACATGGCAACCACTACTGCAAATATACAACTAAGCCAGCACTTACAGTACTCGTGCAAGCCCAACGTTCATGTAAAAAAGCACAAACAAAATCCATGGCAGAATCTAGCATGCAACGATAACACACCCCAATATATATCTAATCAAGGCCAACGCCAAAGTCGAAACAAGCTACGTATGCTGGCATCTTTCGCCTCCCTATCTTGTAATCAACCAAGCATCAAGACGGAGGAGGTGGGGGAGCACGAACCTGGTGGGAGGGACTGCTTGAGCTTGTTGGCCTTGTCGGCGTCGAAGACGCAGAGGGTGTACAGGTACCTGGAGCAGCGCACCTTGAACTTGACGGCGTCCTTGGTCCTCTTGATCCGCACCGACCGCGCGTCCTTCCGGCGCGCCGTCAGCAGGAAGTCCTTGATCTCGTGGATCTGCTTCGGCTGCGGAACCAAAGAACGGACTCGTTACCACACCATCAAGCAATCCATTCGCGACGAGAGAAAGAGAGATCGACGGGGGATAGAATCGCGTTGGGGGGAGAGGGCCTCACCATGGTGGACGACGGAGGCTGCCCGTGCAAACCGGAGGAGGGAGACGGCGGCGGCGGGGGGAAAGAGCAGGGGAGGAGGAGAACGCCCTGCTCGGCGCATTTATACTGCTGGTAACCTAATAGCCTCACGACATCAGGCCCAGATGTTAATGGGCTAGACGGGCCGGCCCAAGAGTAATCTACTATAAAGTTTTTTTTTTTTGAGGAATACTCTTTCTTCTCAATCAAAAAAATGTAAAGATGAAAATGGTTCGTGATACTCGTTGACTGGTAGTATGTAGGTCCAGATCGGCGGTGGATGGAGCAACTTCTCGAATAAAAAGCACACCAGACGGCCAAATTGTGTGTAGATGGATTATGTAAATATTTTCTAAACTAAAGTTCAAGATAATTCTCCATCCATCATTTGGTCGACGTAGCAAACACTGGCAAAACTGTATCTTCTTTACTATTCTAGGGGAGGTTAGCAATTGAAAACAGGTATACGAGGAAAGCGTGAAGTGCCATTCACATAAGTATCATGTAAACTGATGCAATGCTAGAATCATTTTTTTAGATCAAATGCCAGATTCAGAATGACAGTAGTATGAATGAGAATTGCTAGCTAGTATGACTGCTGCAGCATTGTTTGGTTTTGTGTTTCAGATTCGGTCTCTGGATAAGTTTGCAGATGGTTTTCTCAAGAATCAGATCCTTTGACGGGGTTGCCATCGTGGTAATGAGCATGTCTCGTTGAACGAACCTGTCACAGCAACAGCCAACAGCAAGCACACGCACAAAACGAGATGGAAGAGGGAAGTTGCAGCAGGAGATGGAAGTTGTGAAGGGTATCTGAGAAGAAACAAACGGGAGACAGAGCCAGAAGCAGAGCACCCTTCCTCCCCCTTGGGCATACCGACCATGGACAAACCTTGATTCCCATGACTTCCTTTCTTCGGTTCTTCCTTGATTCCTCCAACCGTTTCTTCCTCAGATTCTCCGGCCAGGCAGCAAGACTCTCATTTCTTTCCTCTGTTACATGACCTGAAAACATGGCATTTGTGCTGTTGTGGTGCCTTTATTCCTTGAAACCGATGTGACAACGAATGCATTCCTGGGATCACAAGAAAGAAACATGATTCCCCCAGATTGAAGCAACAATACATCCTCAGGATCAACACGACTAAACCAAGGCAATGACATCTCCGATAAGCAAGTTCCACATAATACAGGAGACAGCATCAGACATGGTCGGATTATCTTCATGGGATGCTAAACTCAGAGATCGTACTAGATTACACTAAGCGTTACCATCAAGGTGCTAACAGCTATTACACTGCGAACTACTATTCACACAGAGGATGCAGCTGGACACAAGTAGAGTGCGGCTGCATCAAACTAGTCGATGGGTTGTTACGGTCACACACATTCATGAGTGGACCGACCCAGAACCAGAAGGAGAATTAGCTTGCACTGGGACTGCAATCTCCGGGGCTGTTTCATGTACTGTCGAAACTGATCAGTCGTGGTGCAGGTTGATCTCATAATGGCGAGCAAGGTTATCAATCTCCCCGTTTCGCACCATATCTTCAAGCATTGCGTACTTCTTGTAGTTTTCATCAAGTGTCTCCTGCTGCTGCGTCGCCAGCTCCTCCTCCTCTTCCAGTTGATTCTAAAAGCAAGAGAAAAACTCGATTCAGTTATGGCTTGGATACAACTAGTTCAAAGCAACTGTATCATGTTTCAAAGAAGATCGTCATCAAAATCCCCAAAATAAATGTGTGTGATGTAGGTCAGCTCCATCCAAATGGCGCAAACATGATAATGAATGCCAGAAAAACATGTTGGCATCTCCAGTCACACTTGCCTACGCCCTATTAGGTCATATATTCTCCAGAGAAATGGTTTTTAGGGGAGTAAAGCAGAGATATTTGCAGTTTTTTTAGTAGTTGATATAAGTACATCAGATCAGCCAATAAATCAACTACTTCACCTTGACGAGTGCCATCTGCTCTGCAGCTTGCCTCTTTGCAAGCATCTTCAGTTTATTCATCCCATCATACTCTGGATCTCCTTCCTTTACCCAGCGGAGTTCCATGTCCAAGCCAGGCCGTCTAGGGCGATTCCGAAACATTTCAGGCTTTGCATAGGCAGCTCTTACAGGCCTGGGCATCCCACCAATTATGAAGGGGAAATCGTGCATCAGGTCTACAGCAGCCTTGGCTTGCGACTCGTCCTCCAGTTCCACCAACGCAGCGGCAGGGATATCGTACGGGATCGTGTAGTTGACGATGAACTCCGAACTGACAACTTTGGCACACTGGGAAAGAGCTGCTTTGATGATTTGGCTGGTAACCAGAGGGGAGAGGTGATCGATGTATATTGTCCTCTTGACCCTCGCCTCGAAATCAGCATACTCCTGCTCAACCTGTTCGTCGGATGTCGCCATTGGAGCTAGAGTTCTGCAGGAATAACAAAGAATTTCAACAGTGACTTAATGTGGGTCAGATTAACTTGCAGCAAGAAAGGAGCACCGTATGAGCACAAACATTGTGCACATTTATAATAAACACGGCTGACAAACATAGAGACAACTATCGAGAACGGCGGGGGTTGTGTATCTCCTAAATATAGTCCCTTAGGTAGGAACTGAACACGAGTACGAGCATTTTACTGCGTCACCCGAGATAGGGGTTCAGTTTAGGATTAGGGTTTATGGCATCTCAAAGATAAAGCCGCTGCGCCTGCACCAGGGGCACACCAAGGGCAAAATCAGGGGCGGATCTAGATCACAGCAAACTGTGAAGGTCGTTGGGATTTAAGTACGGCCATCGCTGGACGAAAGCAAAAAAAATCGTACCTCAAAATCCAATGGCCGAAGATCGGGACGGGGCGGAGGCAGCAGTGACGCGGCGAGGAAGAAGGGGAACGGCGATGCCGGCGGCGGCGACGGCGCCGCGCGTGGGAGGCGGTGGCCGGTGGGGTGGGGTGCCTGGGCGGGGATTGAGGCGTCAGCGGTAGCTGTAGAGAGGCAGAGCCGCCTTGGGCGGTGTTGGACTGTTGGTCGTTGGTCAGGCGACGAAGAAGAAATGAAGGCGGTGTACGGCCGTTACAGTTGGGGCAGGTCTTTATTTATTTTCGAAGCTTGAACTCTGTGATGAAGATCACATGCTTAGAGCATCTCGAACATACGCGCTATATAGGCCGCGCGGCATAAAAATGTCCGATATAGCGCGCGCGGGACAGAATGTGGCGCTCCAGCAGCGCGAACGGCGCGGCAGAATTATTTAGGCGCGCAGCTTTTTCACAATCCGAGCGGCATATCTCGGCGTTGGCTTGGCCATCGCATCGTCGCGAAAAGCCAACGGCTGGAAAATTCTCCCCGCGCCCGCGCTTTCATTTCCCACCTGCGCCGGCGCGAAATCCACCGAGACTCCGCGCCCTTCAAAGGCCGCCAGATCCGCCGCCCGCACCTCCTCCTCATGCGGACGCTCCGCCGCACTGTGCCGCCGCGCCGCCGGCCGAGCCGTCGCTTCTCTCATGCCTTCGCCGCCGTCGCGTTCTCCTCCGCGCAGGCGTCGACATGTCGTCCTCGTCGTCGTCGAGCTTGCTTGCAACATGGCGCGCCCATGGTGCTCGCCCATTTGCTCGCAAGGTATGAACCTCCGCCGGCCGGCCTCTATTTACTCTCCAAGTAGCTACAATAGTTCATAGTGAAGTAATTTCATACATATGTTTGTAGAGTTCCTCATATGATTCATCGGATGACGAGTTCGACCAAAAAGAAGAGGAGAACATATCGATACTATTAGCATACCGCGCCGTTAAGAGGCCAAAATTTGGTGGATCGGTGTTCGGTAGACAGAAGTTGTGGAGAGAAAGGATTGAAGGGCATGAGAAGTTGATGCGGTCGTATTTCAATGAGAATCCGATTTTCCCCGAAAGCTATTTTCGGCGGCGTTTCCGGATGAGTCTCAACTTGTTCAAGCACATTGCAACGGAGGTCACCAAATATGATCGCTTCTTTGAGCAAAGGAGGAATGCCGCCGGAGAACTTGGCCATAGCACATATCAAAAGGTGACCGCCGCCTTGCGTATGTTGGCATATGGTATACCGGCGGATCTTGTTGATGATCATTTGGCCATGGGAGAGAGCACTTCTATCTTGTGTGTGAAGCGCTTTGTCGTTGCAATTGTCAATGTCTTTGGCTCCACATACTTGAGAGCCCCCAATGCTCAAGACACGGCAAGGCTTTTGGAGATCAACGCCAACCGGGGTTTCCCGGTATGCTTGGTTCCATTGATTGTATGCATTGGAGTTGGAAGAATTGTCCAGCGGCATGGCATGGACAATTCAAAGGCTACAAGAAGGATGCCACCATAGTACTTGAAGCGGTGGCCGACCAAGAGACTTGGATATGGCATGCTTTCTTTGGAATGCCCGGATCTTGCAATGACATCAATGTTCTTCAACGGTCACCACTAATGACAAGACTTGCAATGCGGGAAGGTCCATTGGTGGAGTTTGAAGCAAATGGCCACAAGTACAACTATGACTACTTCCTCGCCGACGGCATATATCCAAGGTGGCAAACATTTGTGAAGCCAATTATTCAACCAAGAGGTAAAAAGCAAACTCAATTCCACAATGCACAAGCGGCTGCTAGGAAAGATGTAGAGAGAGCATTTGGGATTTTGCAAGCCCAATTTGCCATTGTTAGAGGACCGGCTAGATTTTGGGATCAAGAATGCCTTTGGTATATCATGACCGCGTGTGTAATCATGCACAACATGATTATAGAGGATGATCGCGGAAAAGATGTGGATCATACCCACTATGACTTGATGGGGGTTCCCGTGCAAGTGACGAGGTCCGCACATAGGATTGCCCGATTCATTGCCTCATACCATGCTATTCGGTGCAACGACACACATGATGAGCTTCAAAAAGATCTCATGGAAGAATGGTGGAATTGGAATGGACAACAATAGTTGCATATTTGTTGTATTTGTTTGAAAACTATGTGTTGTATTGTCTCAAAACCATGTTGTATTGTTGTATGTTGGACGTGTTGTATTTGGTGTGAAGTATTGTTGTGAACAATGTATTGTATTTGGATGGTACAATATATTTATGAATTTTCATATATTGTTTGATCTTGTTGGATGCATACTTGTGTGTGTTTGTTGTTTGCGCCGCGCCCGCGCGCTGCAAAATGGCGCGTCCGGCGGAGGTGCTATTTTACCGCGCCAACGCGCGCTGCAAAATGGCGCACCCGGCGGAGGAGAAATCGATCCGGCGCGCGGCAACGGTTTAGCGCGCGCAGATTTTTGCTTTTAGCGCGCCGCGATATAGCGCGCCTGCTTCCGCAGTCCCATAAATTGCGGCAAGATCCATATCTAATTTTTTGTGCACAGAAATCCCAAATTGACGTGTAGTAGACCCTCATAAATTTACTAGGGTTCGTCCCGTATTTTTGGGCTCACATCGGGTTTTTTACTCAATAAAATCACCGGCAACCCGTGTCATCCCCTTAGACTGGGCTTGAAACGGGCACGTCGGCGCCTCGCGCCACGTCGGATTTCAGGGCCGGCGCTGGAAAACACCGTAGTACCCAAGGCAACGATGCGATGGACGGCACCTGCTTTGCCCACGCAACCACCCACGCGTCGACGACAGAGTACCTGCGTCTTCAATGCACACCAGCGCCCACTATAGTTGCCCTCCTCTGCATGTCCGCCTCCATTCGTTCTCGTCGGTCCTCCAAACCTCAATCTTGAGGAGGCGACGGTGCTTCACATAGATGGTCTCCTTGTGTCGCGGTACTACCGTCTGCCTCATGGATGGTAGTTGTCCAACAGCGAGTACATAGTGTCACCGTTTTCAGAGGGGGTGGAGCTCCGCGCCCTCATCGTGCAGTGTTGGGCGCAGCTGCCGCTGTGCAGTAGAATGGCCATGTGTGGGTGTCGAATAACCAGGAGTGGATGGGCATCTTTCAATGCAAGCGGGAAGCGGATATTTCTCGCTTCGTCGGGCCTGACTCAAAGCGCTTCAACAGGATTGACCGGCGAGTGTGGTGACACGGGCGCGACTTCGACCAGATGCTCTCTATGCACGGCTACCGCCCATGGCTCGCCGATGTTCACCGAGAAGCGGCCTTCCCTGTGCACTCCCGGTCGGTCTCCAGCTTGCTCGGATCGGGAGGCGCTAGTGTTCGTCGCAGTACCCGCCGCCATGACGCATCAACAGCATCGTCATCCGTGACATGTTGCGCGAGTCGTCTTCGGCGCCATAGGCCCTTCGCCCGAAGAAGGAGGAGTACTCGCCATCGTGAGGGTGCCTATACCTACGGGCAACGATGCCCGAAGATGGAGGTGAAGGAGAAGATCATCATCATCGCGCCTCCATCACCGAGGAATAAACAATGGTGGGAGATCGAGCTCGAGATCTAGGTAGCGCACCATGCTACAAATGCCGATGACGCGTCAGGCCAGACGTCGCTGCTCAACGGCTCCTACAACACCGTCCCCGCGGCCAACGACTAGTGACGGGGTTGTCCAATATAGGGTACTCAAAGATGGCAAAATATCTCAGCACGAGGCCAAGCTCTTTTCGCCACCACAACCCGACGATGTGGGACTAATGGCAACAACTCTGTATGTACCAACTCGTTGGGACTCCAAGTGCAAAGTGTTGTAGCAAGCTTCTTTTCCCCACAAGGGTGAATCGAGGGTTTATATCAAACTCTCGGGGTATTGGCAAAGGGTCGATTCTCTATCTCTTCTTCTAGCAACCTGCAAAGCAAAGTTTTTGTCTTGTGTCCCCAACTCCACCATGTGGTTGCCAAACACAAGGTTTCGTATTAGTAGTATAAAATATGAATATAAAGTGAAGTAAATAAACTAAGCAAGCAAGATAAAGTGCAATGAAAGGATGGTTGGTTTTAGGTTTTGTGTGTTTCCAAGTGAAGAAAGTATTTTTGGATTAATAAATTGCAGAAAATATAAAGTGTGATAATTGTGTTGCAAAGGTGTTTATACTGGTTTAAAATGGACCAGTGTTCGTGGGTTCACTTGTCTACTCTCTTTCTGGGTTGTAGTGGACACAAACAGTTCATCGAAGACATAATATTGGTGGAATTTTAACATGTGTTTGATAAACATTTATATGGGCACTACGTCCTAGCATAGAGATGATGCAATACATCTCTCTAATACTCCTCAACAAAGGGAAAACTCCAAACAAACTTGAATTAAGAATCAATAAAGTATAGTCTTAGATAATTTGGCATAACGTTTGAATCACAAATATGCTACTCTGACCAAACAAGATTATCTAGTTGTCACAAGATAATTATAGCACATGAATTCACTTTATCCCTAGTGAGGCAGCAAAACAAAGGTAAATACCATAGTAGATCTTGAATTTTTTTATCACTATTCAATTACTACCACCATGCTACTCCATTTAATACACTTCTCCCCACACATGCTCTTGCATACAAGTTGGATCAGAACAATTACTAATACGAAACCTTGTGCTTGACAACCACACGTTGGAGTTGGGACACAAGACAATACTTTACTTTGTAGGATTGCTAGAAGAAGAGGAAAAGAGATAACTCTAAGCCAATTCTCCGAGAGTTTGATATCAACCCTCGAGTCACCCTTGTGGCAAAAATTATTCGCTAACCACAACACTCTGATCTGGAGTCCCAACGTTCTGAAGTGCTATCAGTGCGCCACCCATGCTCGGTTGGCCTCGAGCATCGCCTCGGCTCCCCCTCTTTATAGACGTCTCCGTCTCGCCAGAAAATCAAAGCCATATTTTCCTGAGATTTGTTGAGGCGGCGGCGGAGGCGAAAGTCTTCTCCTACTCCGAGAGAGGGCAGATTCTACCACACCGGAGCCTCCGATGAAGGGGAAATCGACGACATCGTGATCACCACTCCTCCTCGGCATAGGGGGACACTTCTCCATCATCATGTCCATCATCACAATCATCACCATCTCTGAGCCACTTCATCCCCATCATAGTTTCTGATTTATTGAACCCCAGATATTGTTTTAAGGGCTATTTGCATGATTGTGATTGTCATCTTGTCTTCATTTGGTGGAGAGATTATACTTTCAGATTGTGTTGTAATACATATGCCTCTGACCCACATCATGTTTGATACTTCTGAGTAGTCCCCCATGTTCATGAGGGCATAGGATGATCTGGCTATGATTCTAGATGATGTGCAATGAGTATTTGGTCAAGTTTTTTTATCTTTTATGTTGTTATATGATGGTTTTATGCAAACGCCCACTTCATATTACTTCAGATATATGGGCTCATAGGGATGCACTTTAATGTAATGATGAGGGTTGGAAGGGACAGAATGACAGAAATTGTTTTCCAATACTTTGAGTTGCATTAGATGAGTTTATGTCGGGGACCCATGAACTAACTGCTATAGTGGACATTTATGTCTTAAGGATTCCTATACTTGCTCATGAAAATGGCTCTATGACCCATCATAAGGGGTGTACTTGATCATATCTATGGCTACACCTAATTTAGGCTCCGCCCCTAAGGGAATAAAACTTGAGAAGATAGTCACCATGTTGTGTATAAATCTAAATGCTAGTAAATCCATGACGCCCACGGGAACACTTGTCACATATAAGTTCATACACACTTGAGGTTGTCTTTTTTGCTGCATAGATGATTGGGATTTCTCTCATTGAAAGCATTTGCACATTGCTATTTACTTCCAGTACTTTATTTTATTGCAAACTATACACTCAAAACACCAAAACTACTACATCCTTTTATTATTTACTTGTCAAACGTGCTAACCAATACCTTCAACTCCTCGTGGGTTTGATAATCTTTTTACTGAAAAATACTACAATTGATCCCCTGCACTTGGGAGCCATCAACATCTGACTTTGCCTTTTCATGGGCTATCATCTCCTTGTACTCTTTGATCGAATACTTTTTGGTTTCATCCTCCTCATCAGAGAAAACCATCTCGCTCTTAAGGTGGTAAATCCCTAGAAAGATCTCTTGCTCTAATACCAATTGAAAAGATAGATAGGGTAACCTAGATGGGGGGGGGGGTGAATTAGTTCTACAAATTTTCTTTAACTTCTTTTGCAATTATAGGCTTTGCAGGATAGTAAGTGTGCCTAATGCAAACTACGTGAGGCAACCTAGATGATGATACAAGGTACTTCAAGCATGAAGGCTATCACAACTGTAAATAACACAAATAAAGAGGTCGGTTAGGAATAACGGAAGCACACGAAGACGAACATGTATTCCCGTGTTTGCCTCCTTGAAAGGAAGGTACGTCATGTTGGAGAGGTGTGGGATCCCACAAAGGATTTTCCAATGCCACAAAGGTTCACCTTCTTCTCCGGAGCCTATCCCACGAAGGAATAGCTCGCTCACTCGTGGTAGGCTTTAAGGTGGCCTCAAAACCCTCACAAACTTCTTCTTGGATAAAATCCACAATTCGGATGCTTCCGAGTGAAACTTAGCCACCTATGGTTTCTACAAACCCAAGAGTAATAAGCTAGCTCGATGAACTCAAGGTGGAACGAGATTTGTCTTAGTGGAAACGTAGATCGGGACCTCCTCTTGCTTTCTACCAAAGGGATTTATCTTTGGTTGGGTAGAATGGGAGATCCAAGCTTTTTGGTGTTTCAACATTGGTGAGAGAGAGAGAGCACAAGGATGTGATATGAATGGTTGACCTAACCCTCTCAAGCTGGAAGAAGGGGTATTCATAGCTAGGGGGAGAAACTAGCCGTTTGCAAAGACCCAACGAAGCAAATCGACAGATAGTGGACTACGCCGGACCACAGGCCGGTTGAACCGGCGGAGCGCTGGACCCTTGATACGTCTCCAACGTATCTATAATTTCTGATGTTCCATGCTTGTTTTATGACAATACCTACATGTTTTGTTCACACTTTATATCGTTTTGATGCATTTTCCGGAACTAACCTATTGGCGAGATGCCGAAGTGCCGTTCTGTTTGCTTTGGTTTCAGAAATCCTAGTAAGGAAATATTCTAATTGGACGAAATCAACGCCCGCATCTTAGAATTCCACGAAGCTTCCAACACCCGAGAGGCGCCAAGGGGAGCCAGGGGCCCACCCCACAAGGCGGCGGCCAGGGGTGGGCGCCCTATGGTCTGGATCCACCAGGCCCCTCCGAGGCTGCCCTTCCGCCTATATAAAGCCCCGACCTAAATCTTCGATACGGAAAAGCCACGGACGAGAAAAGTTCCGAGCCACCGCCATCGCGAAGCCAAGATCCGGGGGACAGGAGTCTCCCCGCACGCCGCCGGATGGGGAAGTGCCCGGAAGGCTTCTCCATCGACACCACCGCCATCTTCACCGCCATCGTCTCCTGATGAGGAGGGAGTAGTTCTCCCTCGAGGCTAAGGGCTGTACCGGTAGCTATGTGGTTAATCTCTCTCTCTGTACTCCAATACAATGATCTCGTGAATTGCTTTGCATGATTGAGATCTATATGATGAGCTTTGTATCGCTACTAGTTTATGTGCTACTCATGGGATGTTATTAAAGTAGTCTATTCCTCCTGCATGGTGTAAAGGTGCCAGTGTGTGCATCATGTGGTTCTTGTCGTAGGCTATGATCATGATCTCTTGTAGGTTGTGGAGTTAATTATCATTATGATAGTATCGATGTGATCTATTCCTCCTTTCATAGTGTAATGTGGACAGTGTGTATGCTATGTTAGTTCTTGGTTTATTTTGCAAAGATCTATTATGCTCTAAGGTTACTTAAATATGAATGCCGAATGTTGTGGCGCTTGTTAACTCCGGCTTGAGGGAGCTCTTGTACACAACGACTGGTGTTTGTCATCCAACAAAAGAGTGTATGTAGCACAAATGAGAGAAGTTATTATTTATTATGCGATCATTGTTGAGAGCGTCCACTAGTGAAAGTATGATCCCTAGGCCTTGTTTCCAAACATCGAATCACCGCTTACTTACTGTTCTGTTGCATGTTTACTCGCTGCCATATTTTATTCAGACTGCTATTACCACTCATATACATCCATACTACTTGTATTTCACTATCTCTTCGAACTAGTGCACCTATACATCTGACAAGTGTATTAGGTGTGTTGGGGACACAAGAGACTTCTTGTATCATGATTGTGGGTTGCTTGAGAGGATATCTTTGACCTCTTCCTCCCTGAGTTCGATAAACCTTGGGTGATCCACTTAAGGGAAAACTTGCTGCTGTTCTACAAACCTCTGCTCTTGGAGGCCCAACACTGTCTACAGGAAAAGAAGCGTGAGTAGACATCAACCGTGCGCCGGACGAATTGGCGGGCTGGCCAAATGCCCGCCCTAGGCTGGACCAACCAGCGGCCACCGTCCTGCAGCCGAAATGGCTTGTAGTATACTGTTTCGGCCGTCAACACGACGTGGCGCACGTCGGCTCGCGAGCCAGTCGGGCCTGGGGGGCGGCACTGCCGGTTTTGCCTTGGAGCCATTTCTTCTCTCATTTGGTGTGATGGTATATATGTGGTAAGATGTGTTTAGGCTAAGGACATCATTCCCATCAAGCTCATCGAGACCACCCATCTTAATAGTCTGGTGTTTCTTATAACACAAGAATAAAACAAGAGAAAGACAAATGAAACACCGATACTTCACTTGAACAACGATTGGGGGTCCCAAACCATCTTTCGTCATCACTTGTGAACTAAGACTTGCGATATAGCTTAGAGCACACGTTAGTTCACACATTGGCTAGAATGTCATCATTAGCCAAAATAATGGATAAGGGTAAAATACCCTTCGCACCTCGCATAACTGATATCTTGTGGATGAGGAGTATCTAGGCATGAATCACAGCTACCAGTGTTGTTTCCTGGTGGATCAGACTCTTCCGGTCGGCCTAAGCAAATACATCTAACATGAGTGTCTGCTAAATCTACCATCCAGACTGAGCACTAACTACAGGGACACAATAAATTTGAGGGGACGGTGATTTACCTCCGCCATTGCACACGAGGGAGAGTTGCTGGGGTCGGAGAAGAAGAAGAGCTTCGCCCGCCGATGCCTGGCGGAGAAACGGAAATCAGCTGCTTCGATGTACAAGACAGACGAGAAGCAGAGCTCGATCGCGAATCCCGTGCAGGAGTCGTCGGAACAAGAGGGTAAGATGGTGAACCGCCGCCGCCGGTGTCAAGAGGGGAAAATTGGGGTGTTTTGCTAGGAGGTGACCGAAAAGAGGAGGTGACACTAGCCATGTCGCGAAACACACTGGGCGTTTTAGTTTTCTCCCGCCATATCGTGCCGGTCTCCTGCGCGCATGCCGTTTCCACTTTTCGCATGGCTGGATGGCCGATTCGAACGCACCCACTCGGCCTAGCTCAAAGCTGCTTTAAGCAGCGTGCCAGCCTCTAGCTTGATGGGATTCGTAGCATAGAAAACAAAAAATTTCCTACCGCAAGAACGAAACACAAGCCAATATCTAATCTAGTAGACGGTAGCAACGAGGAGATGAAGGGACTAACCCTCGAAGATTCACAAAGCTTAACGAGATTAGATCTCGGGGTGGATGTAGTCGATCACTTGCCGCTTGCAAAAGCGCGTAGAAGATCTTGATCTCGACGTGCCACAATCGGGCATCCGTACTCGGTCACACGTACGGTGTTGATGAAGACGACGTCCTCCTCCCCTTCCAGCGGGCAGCGGAAGTAGTAGATCCTCCTCGAATCCCGGAGACGACGGCGTGGTAGCGGTGGTGGTGGAGATCTCCGCAGGGCTTCGCTATGCGCGGAGAGATGTGTGAGGAGGGAGCGGCTAGGGTTTGGGGAGAGGGGGCTAGGGCGCCGACCACTTGGGGGCTACGTCCTAGGAGGCTTGGTGTGGCCGGTCCCTCCCCTTGGCTCCTCATTATATAGGTGGAAGTGCCCAAGAGTTGTAGTCCAAGTCTTCGAATAAGACCCCAACAACAAATCCTCCCAAAAGTGGGAAACCTACTAAAGGGGGGAGTCCTACTCAAGGTGGGACTCCCACCTTTCCTTTAGGTGGGTTGGCCGGCCACCTATGGTGGAGTCCACGGGACTCCACCCCTTAGGGTTGGCCGGCCTAGCATGTGGAGTCCGGGACTCCACCTTCCACGTGATTTTCCGGACTTTTCTAGAACCTTCCATAAATGCACGAATCATTTCCAAACTTGGAATATGACTTCCTATATATGAATCTTATTTTCCGGACCATTCCAGAACTCCTCGTGATGTCCTGGATCCCATCCGAGACTCCGAACAAAACTTCGAACTCCATTCCATATTCCACATCTACTCAAACGACATCAAACCTTAAGTGTGTCACCCTACGGTTCGTGAACTATGCAGACATGGTTGAGACTTCTCTCCGACCAATAACCAATAACGGTATCTGAGATCCATAATGGCTCCCACATATTCAACGATGACTTAGTGATCGATTGAACCATTTACATACGATACCGATTCCCTTTGTCTCGCGATATATTACTTGTCCGAGGTTTGATCATCGGTATCACGATACCTTGTTCAACCTCGTCTCGACAAGTACTCTTTACTCGTACCGTGGTATGTGGTCTCTTATGAACCATTCATATGCTTGCAAGCCAATTAGACGACATTCCACCGAGAGGGCCCAGAGTATATCTATCCGTCATCGGGATGGACAAATCCCACTGTTGATCCATATGCCTCAACTCATACTTTCGGATACCTAATCCCACCTTTATAACCACCCATTTACGCAGTGGCATTTGATGTAATCAAAGTACCCTTCCGGCATAAGTGATTTACATGATCTCATGGTCGAAAGGACTAGGTAACTATGTATCGAAAGCTTATAGCAAATGAACTTAATGACGTGATCTTATGCTAAACTTATTTTGGGTGTGTACATTACATCATTCACATAATGACATAACCTTGTTATTAATAACATCCAATGTTCATGATCATGAAACGATGATCATCTATTAATCAACAAGCTAGTTATACAAGAGGCTTACTAGGGACTTCTTGTTGTTTACACAACACACATGTATCAATGTTTCGGTTAATACAATTATATCATGGTATATAAACATTTATCATAAACACAAATATATATATAATAACCATTTTATTATTGCCTCTTGGGCATATCTCCAACAGTCTCCCACTTGCACTAGAGTCAATAATCTAGTTTACATTTGTAAAGATATAATACCCTGGCCTTCTGGTGTTTTATCATGTTTTGCTCACGGGAGAGGTTTTAGTCAACAGATCTGACACGCTCAGAAATGTTTGTATTTTGCAATTCATTTGCGTCTCTACGCATCACTTATTTTCCAAATGAGTCGGCATATATGCTTAGTCCTCTGGTGGAACCTTAATTCCGCGGTCTGAAATATGTCACTAATATTGTCACACACAATATAGCTTCAAAGTTCTGACACTATCGGAACTACACTAAGTTCTCAAAGAACTTTTCGACTTAACATCCTCAGTCATTGTCAAAACAATGACATACTCTGCCTTCGTTTGTAGAATCCGTCATAATATTTAGAACTCTTCTAAATCTAGCATTGTGCTAACTTTTAAACAACACTTAGCCTAATTGAGATTTGAAATTCATTTTTATATGTGACCAAACTAATATCGGTGCAACACTTTACAGCGATTTGTTTGTCATTACCCCATACAAAACTATATATATATATATATCCTTGGTTCTTCTAAAGTACTCAAGGATATTCTTACTGTCGTCCAATGATTATCACATGAATCATTCTGGTATATGCTCATAACACTTTTAGAGTACAGGACATCTGATTGTGTACATATTATTTGTGATCTATAATCACTCATGTGTTTTTACTCATTGAGTGTCATATACACTCAAGTCTTGTTAAAACTTCACATGAAAAGAACACCTTCTTTATAATTTTATATTGAACTACTTCAATATTCATTCTATGTACTTGTTATCACCAGATTTTGGCCAAATCAGGAGATGGGCCGTAATGGAGATGGGCTTGAAGGATATACACGTGGAGTATCTCTGAAGCGGCCTTGTGCGAAGAGTTTGGGCTAGATTGCCCGTGTATCCGTAAAATATAGTAGATTGCATCCTAGTTTAGAATTAAAAGATAGAGTTTAACCCGGTTAGGTGCACGCCCGAATTAGAAAGTCCCTTGGACTATAAATATGTATCTAGGGTTATCGAGAAAGGAGGACAATCACGTTCACAACAAACACAAACCAGGCGCATCGCCACCCCTTCGAGGGTTTATTCCGGGTAAGCATCATGCTGCCTAGATCGCATCATGCGATCTAGGCAGACACGTTTATTCGTTATCTTGTGTTGCTCGTGCTGAAGCGTTGTTGATGGCGAGTAGCACTATTTATCTTAGGTGTTTTGGGGCTTGCATGGATGCTTTTCTTGTGCATATTCGCTTAGCTATGCCGTCCCTCGATATCTAGCTGCCCTTATACCTACCTAGGTGTAAGGGCAGCACCTTGCTTGTTCGTTATTTAGTACATCCAATCTGTTATAGTTGCTCTTTGATTCTTCAAGGATTGGTTTAATATCTGTATGGTTAGGCCTTGCAAACGGGTTGAATGATCCGGTAGTGCGTAAGGTATGGTTTGTTGGTCCTAAGAGGGATGTTCCGGGAATTGACTTAATGTTGGTTTTTAGGCCTCTTTTAGGGTTGGTTTTCCATTATCTTTCGTGTCTATTAGGCTCAACTACGCGTAGGATGTTCCGATCATGCGGTGAAAACCCTAAACTGTCGTAGATTGGATTAACTTTATATTGATCAAGCAGCCCCATGTCATCGTTAACCCGACGTGAACCATGGGGCGATCGGCTCTTTGAGCCGATCCACTGGCAACCTGAGCCGATCGGGCTCGTATTTAATGTTTACGTGTCTACCATACAGAAACTAATCGAAGCAATCCAACACCTTCCCGACCAGGTATAGGTCGTGGCACGCCCTGCAACCGCTAGGACGTGTGTTTAACATTGCGGGACGACGTCGAGGGACCAGGGCCCCAGTCTTGGAAGCCTCCCGGCTCTTCGTGTTGCTTAACCACCGCTCGTGGGTTTTGGCAGGCAACACATTCTGGCACGCCCGGTGGGACAATCTTCTACAACAACCACGTCAACATCCGAGATGGCGGAAGAACAGATCAAGTACGAGGATCTACCTCCAGAGCACAAGAAGAAATATGATGATCTCAAGGCCATCTTCGAAGCCGATCTCATCGGCTCTTTCGAGAAGACCCGTTCGCACGGGATTAGGTTCAAAGGGTTCAAACTCGAAGGCGCGCTTGAAGGGGTAGATCTGTCTCTCCCTTCGGAGGACCGTACCAGAGCCTTGCGCCAGGAAATCAACTATGCTGTGGCTCATTCCCTACATCGGCATTCTGAGAGCCTGGTGAACACTTTGGAGCGTGTTGCGCTTCGCGTGGTGCAAGAAATCATGAAGCATCGTATTCTCCGTCAGGACCTGCTCTAGGAACTCATCGGGGAGAAATACCGTTCTACACTAGGCCACCACCGCGTACACGTTGGCAGCTCCACAGCAACAAGGTTCACCGGATACGTCGTCTACAAGGTTGGAGGTGATCCCGGCGATTATCAGTATGAGCCGCCCAAGGAGATCCCGCATGGATACGTGTGCACATACGTGCCGGACTGCAACAACGGATGAACCAGGTTACGCAGGAGGGATTGCCACAGCAGGAGGGATTGCCACAGGAGGAAGTTCGGAGCAGATGCGGAGAAACAGGTGGCTAGCTAAATATGCCACCGGAACAAGTCATGAAAGCTCAACCTCTGCAGCTCCTACTGTGATCAGATCAGTGCAATCTTGAGAGACCAGTTCGGTATCCTGCCGAAGAAGAGAGTAATCGACTATTCCAAGCCGTATCCTAACGAGTATGACCTGATCCCACTACCGCCTAAATATCGGCTCCCCGACTTCACAAAATTCAGTGGATCGAGGGGTCTAGTTCGATCGAGCACGTGAGCCGATATCGGCACGTTGGGCATGGTCTCAGCTCAGACCAGCTACGTGTGAGGTTCTTTTCGCAATCTCTCACGGGCCCACCTTTGGGTGGTACAACTCGTTGCCACCAGATTCGGTTCGGACGTGGAAGCACTGGAAGAACAGTTTCACATACAATATCATTCGAAGCTACGAAGCTGGCATTGCCGATCTGACCCAAGTTCGGCAAAGGCGAGGAGAGACAGTGTCCGAATACATTCAGCATTTCAGATGTCAAGAACCGATGTTATTCGGTTCGTTTATCCGAGAAGGAAGCTGAGCTGGCAATAGCAGGACTCTCGCGCCGCTCAAAGATCTGACTTTCCAAGCAGACTACAATTCACCGGCACACATGGTTCAGAGGTTGACATCATATGAACAGCGCCACCTAGAATTGTACCAGGACAAGTTCAAGCGCGTCGCCCGGTCGAGACGGAAGAAGATGAAGACTGAGAAGATCGGAGGTTGCCGTAGCTGAATGGCTCGGGGCAGCACCCGTGTCCTGCAAATGGGTGAAACTACCAGGGCCTGCAAGAGGGTTTGACTTTGATTTAAGCAAACGGAGCAGATTTTTGATTTGCTCCTGAAGGAAAACAGCTAAAGTTACCCGAAGGCCACAAAATCCCTACGTTACAAGAGATGAACGGTAGGCCATACGCAAGTGGCATCACACGTTCACCCATGCCACCAACGACCGCAAAGTGTTGCGCGGACAGATTCAAATGGCGATAGAACAAGGCCGATTACTCTTCAGTTTGCCATGAGAGTTGACACGCATCCGTTTCCTGACGTCAACATGGTCGATCTTAGTCACTGCTTAAGGAGCGAGCCAGGCTTCTCGTTTGATATCAACATGGCAGGACTTGTAGACCGCCATGGCAGGGATAAGCCAGAGAGCAGTCACTCCCGTGGCAAAGATAAAGTGGAGGCCGATCCACGCGACCGGCCCCAGCATGATGACAGACGGTACTTGACAGAGGAAGAAGTGAGAAGCGTGCGATATCAACGACCACTCTCCGCACATCTCCTTAACAAATATGAGCAGCAGTATGACCGACGTCGGCGCTACGACGTAGATGATGAGAGATATCGTCGGTCTGATGCAGATGACAAGAAGTATCGTCGATATGATAGAGACCAAGAAGGGTATGAGCGTCACGCTAGAGGGAGGTCAAGAGAGCAAGAGGACATGGATAAGCATTGGGACTGTCCTTTCTTCAAACACCGCTGGGACTCGGAATGAGCCGATTGCCAACAATCGAGAACTGCCCAATGTAGACGAAAGAGGAAGGGAGCAAATGAAATATCAGTGTTCAAGCGTCTAGGGCCTCTCCCACCTCGACAGACGAGCTGAGTCGTCTCAAGATGAAGACTTCGGGGAGTCGATGAAGAAGAAGATAGGTATCACCGGCCACGGTGGTGTCCCGATGGACTCAGCCACTCCCAAAAGCGAAGAGTGCAGCGGCTACGAAACCTAGAGGAAGCCGAGGCGCAGTACCTGTATACGTTGAGGAAAGCACGGCCCGATCTGGCCGTGAAAATTCAGCAAACATTGGAGACAGAGGCATCGGCTGATACAAATATGGTGTTCATACCCCCGTCAGAATTTTGTGCTCCAAAAGACGAGGAGGTATCAGTAGCACAGTTTGACTGCGGTCCACTGATGTCTACGGGTGCTTCTATTCTTGTAGACAGTGTTGGGCCTCCAAGAGCAGAGGTTTGTAGAACAGCAGCAAGTTTTTCCCTTAAGTGGATCACCCAAGGTTTATCGAACTCAGGGAGGAAGAGGTCAAAGATATCCCTCTCAAGCAACCCTGCAACCACAAAGCAAGAAGTCTCTTGTGTCCCCAACACACCTAATACACTTGTCAGATGTATAGGTGCACTAGTTCGGCGAAGAGATAGTGAAATACAAGTAGTATGGATGTATATGAGTGGTAATAGCAATCTGAATAAAATATGGCAGCGAGTAAACATGCAACAGAACAGTAAATAAGCGGTGTTTGCAGTTTGGAAACAAGGCCTAGGGATCATACTTTCACTAGAGGACACTCTCAACATTGATCGCATAATAAATAACTCTTTCTCATATGTGCTACATACACTCTTTTGTTGGATGACAAACACCATTCGTTGTGTAGGGCTACAAGAGCACCTCAATGCCGGAGTTAACAAGCTCCACAACATTCAATGTTCATATTTAAATAACCTTAGAGCATAATAGATCTTTGCAAAATAAACCAAGAACTAACATAGCATACACACTGTCCACATTACACTATGAAAGGAGGAATAGATCACATCAATACTATCATAATGACAATTAACTCCACAACCTACAAGAGGTCATGATCATAGCCTACGACAAGAACCACACGGTGCACACACTAGCACCTTTACACCATGCAGGAGGAATAGACTACTTTAATAACATCACATGAGTAGCACATAAACTAGTAGCGATACAAAGCTCATCATATGGATCTCAATCATGTAAGGCAGCTCATAAGATCATTGTATTGGAGTACAACGAGAGAGATTAACCACATAGCTACGGTAGATCCCTCAGCCCCAGGGGAGAATTACTCCCTCCTCATCATGGGAACAGCGATGGCGGTGAAGATGGCGGTGGAGATGGCTTCCGGGCAATCCGTCCCGGCCGGCGTGAACAGAGACTGTCCCCTGAATTGGAGTTTCGCGATGGCGGCGGCTCTGGATGGTTTTCTCGGTTTCGTCGAACGGGGTCGAGGTTTTAGGTCGGGACGACTAAATAGGCGAAGAGGCGGAGTCGGAGGGGCTGGAGCCACCAGACAACAGGGGCCCCCGGGCCGCGCCGCCACCATGTGTGGGGCCCCGGCCTCCCCTCGGTGTCTCTGGTGTTCTGGAAGCTCCCGATGAAAATAGGGTACTGGCGTTGATTTCGTCCGATTCGAGAATATTTCCTTACTAGGATTTCTGAAACCAAAAACAGCAAAAACAGGAACTGGCACTTCGGCATCTCGTCAATAGGTTAGTTCCGGAAACGCATAAATATGACATAAAGTATGCATAAAACATGTAGATATCATCAATAAAGTAGCATGGAACATAAGAAATTATAGATACGTTGGAGACGTATCAGCATCCCCAATTAGTTCCTACTCGCCCTCGAGTAGGTAAACGATAACAATGATAATTTCTTAAGTGACATGCCATCATAACCTTGATCATACTATTGTAAGCATATGTAATGAATGCAACGATCAAAACAATGGTAATGACATGAGTAAACAAATGAATCATAAAGCAAAGACTTTTCATGAATAGTACTTTCAAGACAAGCATGAATAAGTCTTGCATAAGAGTTAGCTCGTAAAGCAATAATTCAAAGTAGAGGTATTGAAGCAACACAAAGGAAGATTAAGTTTCAGCGGTTGCTTTCAACTTATAACATGTATATCTCATGGATAGTGTCAATGTAAAGTAATATAACAAGTGCAATATGCAAGTATGTAGGAATCAATGCACAGTTCACACAAGTGTTTGCTTCTTGGGGTGGAGAGAAATAGGTGAACTGACTCAACATAAAAGTAAAAGAAAGGTCCTTCAAAGAGGAAAGAATCGATTGCTATATTTGTGCTAGAGCTTTTATTTTGAAAACATGAAGAGAGCATAAAAGTAAAGTTCTGAGAGGTGTTTGTTGTTGTCAACGAATGGTAATGGGCACTCTAACCCCTTGCCAGACAAACTTTCAAAGAGCGGCTCCCATGAAATTTTATTTTTGAGTGGCACTCCTCCAACCTTGCTTTCACAAACCATGGCTAACCGAATCCTCGGGTGCCTGCCAACGATCTCATACCATGAAGGAGTGCCTTTTTATTTTAGTTTTATTATGATGACACTCCTCCCCACCTTTGCTTTCTCAAGCCATGGCTAACCGAATCCTTCGGGTGCCGTCCAACAATCACATACCATGGAGGAGTGTCTATTTTTGTTAATTAATTTGGGACTGGGAATCCCATTGCCAGCTCTTTTTGCAAAATTATTGGATAAGCGGATGAAGCCACTAGTCCATTGGTGAAAGTTGCCCAACAAGATTGAAAGATAAACACCACATACTTCCTCATGAGCTATAAAACATTGACACAAATAAGAGGTAATAACTTTTGAATTGTTTAAAGGTAGCACTCAAGCAATTTACTTTGGAATGGCGGAGAAATACCATGTAGTAGGTAGGTATGGTGGACACAAATGGCATAGTGGTTGGCTCAAGGATTTGGATGCATGAGAAGTATTCCCTCTCGATACAAGGCTTAGGCTAGCAAGGTTATTCGAAACAAACACAAGGATGAACCGGTGCAGCAAAACTCACATAAAAGACATATTGTAAACATTATAAGACTTTACACCGTCTTCCTTGTTGTTCAACCCAATACTAGAAATTATCTAGACCTTAGAGAGACCAATTATGCAAACCAAATTTTAGCAAGATCTATGTATTTCTTCATTAATAGGTGCAAAGTATATGATGCAAGAGCTTAAACATGAGCACAACAATTGCCAAGTATCAAATTATTCAAGACATTCTACCAATTACGCATGTAGCATTTCCCGTTTCCAGCCATATAACAATTAACGAAGCAGTTTCAACCTTCGCCATGAACATTAAAAGCTAAGAACACATGTATTCATACGAACCAGCGGAGCGTGTCTCTCTCCCACACAAGCATTTATTCAAACAAAAACAGAAACAAAAACAAACAGACGCTCCAAGTAAAGTACATAAGATGTGACCGAATAAAAATATAGTTTCAAGAGAAGAAACCTGATAAATTGTCGATGAAGAAGGGGATGCCTTGGGCATCCCCAAGCTTAGACGCTTGAGTCTTCTTGAAATATGCAGGGATGAACCACCGGGGCATCCCCAAGCTTAGACTTTTCAATCTTCTTGATCGTAGTATATCATCCTCCTCTCTTGACCCTTGAAAACTTCCTCCACACCAAACTCAAAACAACTCATTAGAGGGTTAGTGCATAATCAAAAACTCACATGTTCAGAGGTGACACAATCATTCTTAGCACTTCTGGACATTGCACAAAGCTTCTGAAAGTTAATGTAACAAAGAAATCCATCCAACACAGAAAAAGAGGCAATGCGAAATAAAAGGCAGAATCTGTCAAAACAGAACAGTCCGTAAAGACGAATTTTAAAATGGCACCAGACTTGCTCAGATGAAAATGCTCAAATTGAATGAAAGTTGCGTACATATCTGAGGATCACTCACGTAAATTGGCATAATTTTCTGAGTTACCTACAGAGAATTAGACCCAGATTCGTGACAGCAAGAAATCTGTTTCTGCGCAGTAATCCAAATCTAGTATGAACCTTACTATCAAAGACTTTACTTGGCACAACTGTGCAACAAAACTAAGATAATAAGAGGTTGCTACAGTAGTAACAACTTCCAAGACACAAATACAAAATAAAAGTACTGTAGCAAAATAAACACATGGGTTATATCCCAAGAAGTTCTTTCTTTATAGCCATTAAGATGGGCTCAGCAGTTTTAATGATGCACTCGCAAGAAATAAGAGTTGAGGCAAAATAGAGCATCAAGAAGAAAATTAAAAACACATTTAAGTCTAACCCACTTCCTATGCAAAGGAATCTTGTACACAAATGAATTCATGAAGAACAAAGTGACAAGCATAAGAGGATAAAACACGAGTAACTTCAAGATTCTCAACATAAAGAGGGAAACTTAATATTATTAAGATGCCTATAACCATGTTTCCCTCTCTCATAATAACTTTCAGTAGCATCATTGATGAAATCCACAATATACCCGTCACTTAAAACATTCTTATCATGGTTCATGTGCATAGAAGTATCATTAATTTTAGCATAAGAAGAGTTCTTCTCATTAATAGTAATTGGAGCAAGATTATTATCAAGAATTTGAACATGGTAAACAAGTTGCATATTAAGGGAATTGTTTTTGGCAATCCAATCATAAATATGACAAGTTTCATAAGGATAATTATAACCTATATCATAGCATTCTTTATAATAATCATCAAAGGTCGGAGGCACAGTGTCATCATAAGAAATAGAATAGTTATCTTTCACAGTCGGTTTATCTGTGACCATACCATCATTGTTATTAGAAGGAGATGTATCAAACACATAATGATCAGTAGCAAAAGGATTTTCAAACACCCCTTCCCCAAGCTTAGAGCTTTCTATATCATTATGGGAGGAAGCATGGATAGCACTGATACTATCACAATTATTATCATCATCATTTTCAGAATTAGTTTCCCAGAGATTTGCAATATCAAAAGTAGTGTGCTCATTCAAATCATGATCACTAATGTATGTAAAGGGCATAGGAAGATCATTGTATTCAGATTCATTATCATAATAATCATTAGGAGCAACATACTTACGGTTACCTAGCGTTATCTCATTCACGCGGGGATATGCCGTTACCTCTTTCTTTTTATTCTCCTTCTTCTTTTTCTTCTTCTTCTTCTTCGTTCCCTTCTTCTTCTTCTTTTCCTTCTCCTCGTTCCCTTCTTTAGGAGGAAGAGGCTTGAAGGGTGGCTTGTCCGCATAACCTGATTTACTTTCAAACAATAGAAGAAACTTGGGAGGATCCCTCCTTTTCATTAATTAGTTGAAAACACACAGCGGTCCTATCATATTTTGGCAAGGTGTCATCTTCTAAAATATTTTGTATGTAAGTGTTTGTATGGCTATTATCAATGCAATAAGAAAAACACCCATGCAGGACATCATCAATATCAAGATCACTCATATGTAACAAAGAGATTTTTCTTGAGAGCTCTTCACACCACAAAAATAAAGTAAGTTCATCATGCTGATTAGGAGTAATTTTATCATCACAATACAAATTTGCAGCACTCATTGGGTTCAAATTATCATTGGAGGAGCATTGAAAATTAAAATGACCCACTTCATGGCAAACTTCACAAATAAAATGATAGAGGGCACAAACTTTTTTACCAAGATCATCTAGAGTCCTAGCCCACTTTCTAGTTTTTTCATTAATATGGTGGATACAATATTCATCTTTGATTTGATTAATTCCACAAGGTCTATGCATTCCACAAAAATTAACATGCTTATAGGAAATAGCATTCTTAGGAGTTTGAGCATGCTTATTGCAATTATTAACAACAATTTCATTTTTCATGCAAGCCTCTTTAAAAGGTTCATGATACTTATCAAAATTCTTCTTAGGCAATTCAAAATGAGAAGCAAAGGCTTTATAAAGATTTGCAATAACTTGAGAGTCAAGACCATAGGTAACACTCATATTTCGAAATTCATCAGTATCCATAAAAGTTTCAATGCATTCATAATCATAATTTATACGACTCTTTACCTTTGTCGTTCTCCCAATCTTCAGCGTTCTTCCGAATCCGATTAAGAAGGTCCCATTTAAACTCTTCTTTATTGCGCGTGAATGATCCAGAACAAGTAGTATCCAGCAAGGTTTTATCCTGAAAAGAAAGTCTTGCATAGAAATTATCAATGATAACATTACCAGGAAGCTCATGATTGGGGCATTTGAGCATTAAGGACTTCAATCTCTCCCATGCTTGGGCAATATTCTCTCCATCATGAGGCCAAAAATTATATATACGGTTTCGATCTTTGTGAATTTCACTTGGAGGATAGAACTTGGAATAAAATAGAGGCACAATATCCTTCCAATCAAGAGAGCGCCTTCAATAGTTTATACCAATGCGCCGCTTCAGATAGCGACATAACAAATAATTTCTTCCTAACTTCATCCATTGAAATTCCTGCACACTTGAATAACCCGCATAATTCATGCAAAAACAGTAAATGATCTTCAGGGATGAACAGTTCCATCCCCTTCATAGCGGTTATCCATAACACGTTCAATAATTTTCATAGGTATCTTGTAAGGAATACTTTCAGTAGGTGGATTTAAAATGTCACAAGCATCATTAGAGTTATCGCATATGGGAGATAAAGTATTATCAGAGCAAATTTTCTCCCCTAAAGATGGGAGGCTAAAAAGATCACATAAACTAGCTTCCCCAAGCTTAGACTTCTCCATAGCATTAGCAGTAATTGCATTCATACTAATAACATTGCTACTAGCATGCAAATAAGGTTCCATAGGTTTTTTAATTTTCGCATCAAACAATTCTAAATCAGGAAAAAGATTAAAAAGCTCACTAATTTTTTTGTTGTTTTCCATTATGCCTAACTAGTGAAAATAAAAACAAGAAACAAAAAGATGCAATTGCAGGATCTAAAGGAAATAGCTTCGAGTACTTACAACGGCGCCGGAAAATAGCTTAGTAGCCGAGATCCGGAGTGTGAGTACCTTTTACCTTTCCTCCCCGGCAACGGCGCCAGAAAATAGCTTGATGTCTACTGGTGCTTCTATTCTTGTAGACAGTGTTGGGCCTCCAAGAGCAGAGGTTTGTAGAACAGCAGCAAGTTTTTCCCTTAAGTGGATCACCCAAGGTTTATCGAACTCAGGGAGGAAGAGGTCAAAGATATCCCTCTCAAGCAACCCTGCAACCACAAAGCAAGAAGTCTCTTGTGTCCCCAACTCATGCATCAGTGCATCATACAATGGGATGGAGATGAAGTGGAAGTTGTTCATGCAGATGATTCGATCGAGATCTCGCTAGCCTCCATGAACATCTGGGATGCAAACGACCAAGAGCCGCTCTCTGGAATTAATCTGGATGACTGTGAGCGCATCGAAGCTTCAAAAAATGGGGTGAGGCTGGTCTTATCCACTGGCCTGACAGAGTAGCAAGATCCAAGTCTATGGACGTGCGTGACAAGGCCGATCCCTGCGATCGGCCCCAAAAAATAAAAAGCAAAGGTCTTACCTCAAGATTGTCACGTAGCCATAGTAAAGAACCAAAAAGTTGTAGACCCTCATTGAACGTTGCAATAAAAAAGGAGGCCGATTCTAGCAATCGGCCAAAATTATCCTCAACTTACCTTTTGCCTGTGTTCAGCATTGATCTAGCAAGCGATGGAAAGCTGGGGTATGGGTTCACATCAGCTGATGAGCTAGAAGAGATTGACATTGGTCATGGGGATAAGCCACGACCAACATTTATCAGCAAAAAGTTGGATCCACATCTGAGGAGCCGGTTGATAGCCTTGCTGAAGGAGTACCCAGATTGTTTTGCATGGGACTATACAGAGATGCCTGGGTTAGAAAGGAGCATCATCGAGCATCGGCTCCCTCTGAAGAAAGGATTTCGGCTGTTCCAGCAGCGAGCACGACAGATGAAGGCCGAAATCTTGGTGGAAGTCAAGAAAGAGATCCAGAAGATGTTGGACGCCGGTTCATCAGCCGGGTACGCGGAATGGATTTCCAATGTCGTGCCAGTGGAGAAAAAGGATGGCCGATGGCGCGTCGCCATAGATTTTCGGAATCTCAATAGTGCCACTCCAAAGGATGAATATCCGATGCCAGTAGCAGAGACGTTGATCAATGCAGCTGCTGGCCATAAAGTTTTAAGCTTCATGGATGGCAATGTCGGGTACAATCAAATCTTTATGGCTCCAGAAGATATAAACAAGACTGCATTCAGAGTACCAGGTTCGGTAGGCTTGTTTGAATATGTAGTCATGACATTTGGACTGAAGAATGCCGGCGCAACATACCAACGAGCCATGAATTACATCTTTCATGATTTAATCGGCAAATTGGTAGAGATTTACATCGATGACGTGGTCGTGAAGTCTGTTTCGGTGGATGGACACTTGGAAGGTTTGCGAGACGTCCTGGACCGAACTAGGAAGTTCGGACTAAGAATGAATCCAAAGAAGTGTGCCTTTGGTGTGACGGCCGGTCAGTTCTTGGGTTTCTTGGTTCATGAGCGTGGAATCGAGATCGGCCTAAAAAGCAAGAGGCGAACGATGAAGCCACCCACTACGAAGAAGGAACTTCAATGTCTCATCGGCAAAATCAATTTCGTCGAAGGTTTATCTCCAACTTGTCAGACGAATCGAGCCGTTCATGGGACTGGTCAAAATCAAGTCTGATGAGGAGTTTCGGGCAGAGAGCAACAACAAGCATTTGACGATATTAAGGAGTATTTGACGAAGCCACCTGTGTTGGTTCCACCACAACAAGACCCTTCTACACTTACTTGTCCGTAGCCGACACCTCCATCGTGTCGGTTGTGGCAGGTTTATGATGGTCTGGAAAAGTGGTTTTCTACCTCAGCAGAAGGATGTTGGATGCAGAAACGAGGTACCTCGAGATCGAGAAGTTGTGCCTCTGCCTGTTCTTCACCTGCACCAAGATTCAGCACATCTTGCTGAAAGCGAAATCATCGTCATATGCAAATCGGATGTCATTAAGCACATGCTGTCGGCTCCTGTGTTGAAAGGCCGACTTGGCAAATGGATGTTTGCTTTATCGGAATTTGATATCCGGTATCAGCCTGCGAAAGCAGTCAAAGGACAAGCGTTGGCCGATCTTATTGCTGAACGAATCAACACGGACGTCGCAGCACTATCTGTGTGCATGGACCATGTTTTTCGATGGATCGGTCTGTGAAGATGGGTGCGGCATCGGCGTGCTACTCGTGTCGCCTCGGGGCAACTTATTCCTTCTCTATCAGGATATCTACCCCTTGCACCAACAATGTTGCTGAGTATGAAGCGATGTGCAAGGGAATGGAGTTGCTATTGGACGCTGGGGCAGAGGCAGTTGAGATCTTTGGGGATTCCAAATTGGTGATTTCTCAACTCACGGAGGAGTATAAGTGTGAGAGCGAGTTGCTCTTCCCATTATGGATGCAATGCCGTGAGCTGATGGCACAATTCAGGTAATCAACTTCCATTGGATCCCAAGGTCGCAAAATACCGAGGCGAACGACCTCGCGCAAACGGCGTCAGGATACAAAGACGTGGTAGATGGAGCCGATTTTCAGGTGCAGCTCATGGAACCCGATGATTGGAGAGCCGATATCTTCAATTACTTGAAAGATCCGGCTCGGGGCACCTAAACGGATAAGATACAGGGCCATGAAGTACGTCCTGATTGGTGATGATATGTTCTACAGACTTTGGAAGGGTTACTTCTCAAGTGTTTGGGACCAGCCGAGTCCAATCGGCTCTTGCATGAGGTACATGAGGGTGCCTGTGGAACTCACCAATCGGCTCATAAGATGAAGTGGCTGATTAGGCGATCGGGATTTTATTGGCCCACCATGCTTGAAGATTGTTTCCAGTACTATAAAGGGTGTCAAGCATGTCAGAAGTTTGGGAGCATTCAGATGGTGCCTGCATCAGCAATGAATCCCATCATCAAGCCGTGGCCGTTCCGAGGGTGGGGCATGGATATGATCGGCAAGATACATCCTCCTTCGAGCAAAGGTTATGTATGGGTTTTGGCCATTACAGATTATTTTACTAAATGGGTAGAGGCCGTCCCTATGAAGGCAGTGGCAGCGTCAGATGTTGTCGATTTCGTGAGGGAGCATGTTATCCACAGATTCGGAATTCCCCAGACTATCACGACCGATGGAGGTTTGGTCTTCGTTTCTAAGGAGTTCAGAAAATTCTGCGAGGATATGGGAATCAAGCTGATCCGATCGTCCCCATACTATGCTCAAGCAAATGGACAGGCTAAAGCGTCCAACAAAAGTCTGATCAAGCTGATTAAGAGGAAGATCGACGAGCATCCTAGACGTTGGCACGAGGTATTGTCAGAAGCTTTGTGGGCTTATCACATGTCGTGTCATGGAGCAATAAAAACCTCGCCATACCATCTGGTCTATGGACAAGAAGCTGTGTTACCCTGGGAAATCAAGGCTGGGTCGAGAAGGGTTACCTTTCAGAATGATCTAACTACTGAAGAGTATGCAGCCCTGATGAGTGACAGTATTGAGGATGCAACGGAACTTAGACTTTGGTCACTTGAGAAAATCAAGGAGAATAAAGCCAAGGTGGCTCGCGCATATAATAAGAAAGTGAAGCCAAAGGAGTTCCAGGTTGGTGATCTGGTATGGGAAGCTGTATTGCCGTTGGGGACTAAGGATAAAATGTATGGTAAATGGTCTCCAAATTGGCACGGCCCGTACAAAGTCGACCAAGTTTTAAAGGGTAATGCATACATGCTCGAGCAGTTGGATAGTGTGAAGTTCCCAGTTGCTGTCAATGGCCAGCATCTCAAGAAGTACTTCCCAAGCATGTGGGATGATGAGCAGTAAGATATGGAGGCCGATACACGAAATCGGCCAAATAAATTTTTGGGAAACAGCCGATGCACAGACATCGACTTTAGAATAAAAACAGCCGATGCGCAGTCATCGACTTTAGAGGTACAAAACATCATGGTCAGGTATCAAGTTATTGTCTAAATTTGAGGATTGTTTGCTTGAACCTGTCTAATTGGTTATCAGATTGGCTTTATGGGCGTCTGATGGTAAAAAGCCGATACGATGCTATCGGCTCTTGGGGCGTTGACCACCTTTGACAATCGGGAGATGAAGAAGATATGAAATCGGATGATTAAAAGTCAAATTAGAAGAACATTTTCATTGATTCGAAGGGGGATTTCACAACGAAGAGCTAATTGCTCTCAAAAGGGGATCATCTAAGTGCCTAATGCACTGCTACTAGCCCTATACTACTCCCTAATCTAAGGGCCGTCACTGCCCTCGTCGTCGCCGTCGTAGCTGCCGTCGGCGCAGCCTACCGCGGGCTCTTCATCGCCGCTTGAAGCCGCCAGCGTCTTCATCCCCTTTGTCATCGTCGTCGTCGTCTGACCAGGCCCAGCCTCGAGGCGCTTGGCCGGCGGGTACCCGGCGGAGGAGGAGTCTTCCTCCTCCGACTCCTCCGCCTCTTCTTCCTCCTCGTCGGAGGAGAGATCCGCCTCCCATGAGAGGAGGTCGTCCTCGCTCTTCCATTCCCCGTCGACGAGGAACCGGAGGTCTTCTTCCCCGATGGTGCGGGGCTCGTTGTCCTCCGACTCGATGGCGAAGTCCCTCGCGTCCCAATACTCGGGCGCGAGAGCCTCATAGATGGCCATCAGATTGACCTCCGGCTCCAGTTCACTCTAGGAAGAGGATTGGGAGGAGAGAGCCGATGAAGCGGAGGAGGAAGAGGAAGACATGGCTACAGAGGGAGAGGTTTTTTGGCCGACGGCTAGTTCGGAGCAGGGCGTGATGACCCACAAGTATAGGGGTGTATCGTAGTATCTTCGATAAGTAAGAATGTCGATCCCAACGAGGAGCAGAAGGTGTTGGCAGCAGTTTCGATGGAGGATTCACCGTAAATGCTCACAGACAAGTATTCAGGGGGTTTTGATATTGCGATAAATAAAGTACAAGTAAATAAAATGCGAGAGAAATAATTGCAGCGAGTGTCCCAATCCTTTTAGCACAAAGGACAAGCCGGTTTGTTTACTTATAATGACCAAACGTTCGAGGACACATGGGGATTTTAGTCTAGTACTTTCGCCAAGTGGCTAAATAATCTTCATTGTTTTGATAAGTGTTGTGTGGGTGAACCTATGCTAATGCACCGCCCTTCCTAGGACTAATACATACTTGTGATTATACCCTTGCAAGCATCCGCAACTACAAGAAAGTAATTAAGATAAATCTAACCACAACCTTAAACTCGAGATCCTGCGATCCCTCCGCATCGATATACTAACGGGGCTCAGGTTTCTGTCACTCCGGCAACCCCGCAATTAGCAACCGAATACAAGATGCACTCCCCTAGGCCCATAAATGGTGAAGTGTCGTGTAGTCGACGTTCACACGACACCACTAGAAGAATGACACCACAACTTAAATATCATAACGTTGAATATTACTCAACCATAATTCACTACTAGCATTTAGACTTCACCCATGTCCTCAAGAACTAAACGAACTACTCACAAGACATCATATGGAATACAATCAGAGGTGATATGATGATGAATAACAATCTGAACATAAATCTTTGTTCAATGGTTTCACTCAATAGCATCTACAACAAGTATAGAATAACACCGGGAGAGTTTCCCCTATCAAACAATCAAGATTTAACCCGAATTGCTACAGCGGTGACGAGGTGCAGCGGTGGTGATGACGGTGTAGATGGTGGAGATGATGATGATGATGATGGAGATGATATCCCGCCGATGACGATGGCGATGGCGTCGATTTCCCCGAGGGAATTTCCCCGGCGGATTCCTGCCCGCCGGAGAGCTCTTTCTCTCTCGGTGTTCTCCGCCCCGCAGAGGCGGCTATAACCCTTCGTGAGGATCCCTCCGTGGCTTAGGTTTTCGGGACGAAGGAGTACGCGAAGAAAAGGAGGCGAAAGGGGCTGTGGGGCCCCCAGCATAGGGTGGCGCGGCCAGGCCCCGGGCCGCGCCGCCTATGGTCTGGGCCCACATGGCCCTCTCTTCTTCCCCTTCGGCTCCCTCCGTCATCTGGAAAAATAGGAATTTTCGTGAAATTCCCTTCCACGATGATCTTCCGAAATATTGCGTTCGACGGTGCTTTTTCCAGAGAATCCTGGCTCCGGTGCTTAATCCTCCAATGATGATGAAACATGCAAAATAGATGAAATAACATAAGTATTGTGTCCCAATATGAAATATATCAATGAATAACAGCAAATTATGATACAAAATAGTGATGCAAATTGGACGTATCAACTCCCCCCAAGACCTCGCTTGTCCCCAAGCGAAACTGAGCTCGATAAACGAGACCACATGTTTATGGAGTGAAGAGTCGATAAATAAAATACGGACAAGAAGCATCATATTCATTCACACAAGACATTCTAGTAAACAACTTCCTCATATAACTCATCTTGAAATAAGTAAAGAGAAATCACAAGTAAAGGTGCATAAGAAATCATAATTGGTGATGGCAAACTTTGTTCTTGGTCAGAGAACTACTAACGGATTGTACTTCTAAGCAAAGCTTTCATATTAGAATTGATAGCTGAGCCTTCATATTTAAGCATGACAATCTCTTCATAATCATTGATAACTTCAAAGTCATATTCATTCAGATAAAATTGGTACTAAACAAGAAAGTATAAAAGACATGATTAACTGAATCATAGCATAAATGATTGATTCACAACAACTCAATTGCTTGCTTGAGATAGAGGGAAATAGGTTTACTGACTCAACATAAAAGTAAAAGATAGGCCCTTCGCAGAGGGAAGCAGGGATTAAATCATGTGCTAGAGCTTTTCAAGTTTTGAAATCATATAAAGAGAATAAAAGTAAGATTTTGAGAGGTGCTTGTTGTTGTCAATGAATGGTAGCGGGCACTCTAACCCCCTTGCCAAACGAACCTTCAAAGAGCGGCTCCCATGAGGGACGGCATCTCTACCAGCAAGGTAGATCATCCCCCTTCTCTTTTGTTTACACATGTATTTTAGTTTTATTAAGGATGACACTCCCCCAACCTTGGCTTTCTCAATCCATGGCTAACCGAATCCTCGGGTGCCTTCCAACATTCACATACCATGGAGGAGTGTCTATTGCAAAATTAAGTTGCTTACTGATGAATCAGAGCAAAACATGTGAAGAGAATTATTAATGAAGGTTATTAATTGAGGCTGGGAACCTCATTGCCAGCTCTTATTGCAAAATTATTGGATAAGCGGATGTGCCGCTAGTCCATTGGTGAAAGTCCGCCCAACAAGATTGAAAGATGAAACACCACATACTTCCCCATGAGCTATAAAACATTGACACAAATAAGGAGTAGTATAGTTTGAATTATTTAAAGGTAGCACATGAAGTATTTACTTGGAATGGCAGAAAATACCATGTAGTAGGTAGGTATGGTGGACACAAATGGCATAGGTTTGGTCTAAGGTTATGGATGTATGAGAAGCATTCCCTCTCGATACAGGTCTTTGGCTAGCAAGGTTTGATAGCAAGCATAAAGGTTGAAGGAAACAAACAAATATACATATGATAGAAACAATCATGCATCTTTCTCATAGGCACAAGCAATTTTAACTCTAGAATACTAAGCATAGAGATAATAGAGTAATGTATCTAAGTATATTTCTCTCTTTATTAAACATCAAGATGTTGTTGCTATTGACCAATGCTAAGTTTGCCAAAACCAAATAGATTTACTTGATGCTCCCAAAGTGATATCAATACTCATGTCAAGAGTAATCATATAATGGAGATTGCAAACTAAAATAAGGTGTGCAAAAAGTAAATGATAAGACTTCTCATTAATATTCCATAACGATAACTCACACCAACGGATACATAGATAACTAACTAAGAGAGATACTTCCACATTGCATACTATTCCATATGATAACTTCCCTACTCATGATATGACACTACTTGATAGTAAAAGATAAAGGTGGTGATGTGATACCGCGGCACTCCCCCAAGCTTAGAACAAACCAAGGGGATGCCAATACCGATGATGAATTACTCCTTCGGTGATGATGGTGATGGATTCTTCTCGCGCTTCATAAGGATCTCCTTCAGCTTCAGCTTCTCAATTTTGCAATTCTGCACCAAAACCTGAAGAGACTCATTGTTACCCGAGTGTGGCGGTGACGGCCTTGTGCTGGGATTTGAGTAATATTCCAGCACTCTGCGAAGTCGCTGGTTCTCCTCCTGAAGTATCTCCACTTCCCTCCTTAGAGCATGATATTGATCACAAAACTCATCCCAACCCGTATTGCTTCCTCCACACAAGGGAAAGAATCGAGGTCCAGAGCAGGCGGAAGGGCTCCCTGCAAGTTATGAGAAAAAGAACGCCCAGTATTAACCGATCCCACCAAAATTGGCTTACTCCTTCTCCTTATTGATCCTTTCATCCATCTCTTCCCTCCAAGGCCCCTTGTCTTTGTTGTTGGAGACCATGGTGCTTCTAGATCAAAACAAATCTGCAGAAAACAGCTCGAAACAAAACACGACGAGAAAACGATATTACGGACCTCCAGGGGTCCGGGGATTATATAGCAAATATTTTTACGACAAAAGGAAGGTTCCAGGCCGAAAACGAGTGGAAACGGGACACCGAGGCGGACCATAGGTCGGCGCGGCCAGGGTGGGGCCCGCGCCGCCTATGGTGGCACGCCCGTGCGTCCTTTCCACTCCGTTTCAAACTCATAATTTTTCATATTTTCTAAAAACAGCAAAAATAATGTTCGGAAAGCAAACGGACTTTTATTACCTACACTGTTACCTATTCAAAGTCCAGTTGGGACCGTCAATTTGTCCTTTGATGAAAGCCTCCTGTTTCCACTTGAATAATATCAACATCAACATTATAAGAATCACCCGAGATATAATGCTTGAGTCTTTGTCCATTCACCACTTGTGTGGCATTGCCTTGGAGAGAGCTAATTTTAATTGCTCCTGAACGATACACCTCCTCAACAACATATGGTCCTTCCCACTTTGAGAGTAATTTCCCTGCAAAGAATCTGAGACGAGACCGATACAATAGAACTTGATCTCCAACATTAAATTCTCTTTTAATGATCCTTCTATCATGCCATTTCTTAACTTTTTCTTTAAAGAGTTTAGCATTTTCATAAGCTTCACTTCTCCATTCATCTAGAGAACTTAATTGCAACAACCTCTTATTACCGCTAATTTAGGATCTTTATTTAGTTCTCTAACAGCCCAATAAGCTTTGTGCTCTAGTTCTAAAGGTAAATGACAAGCTTTTCCATAAACCATTTTATAAGGTGACATTCCCATAGGATTTTTATAAGCAGTTCTATAAGCCCATATTCTTTCTAGATTTATTAACGGTCTTACCTAAGATAGCCTTAATCTCTCTATTTGATAATTCTACTTGACCACTAGTTTGAGGGTGATAAGGAAATTCTATGATTAATACCATACTTAGCAAGAGTTTTTCTAAAACCTCCATGAATGAAATGAGAACCTCCATCAGTCATAATATATCTAGGTACTCCAAATCTAGGAAATATAATATCTACAAGCATTTTTATAGAGGTCTCACCATCAGCACTTTTTGTAGGTATAGCTTCTACCCATTTAGTAACATAATCAACAGCGACAAGTATATGAGTGTTACCATCTCAAGAAGGGAAAGGACCCATGAAGTCGAATCCCCAACAATCGAATGGTTCAATAACAAGAGTATAATTCATAGGCATTTCATTGCGTCTGGAGATATTACCAACTCTTTGACATTCATCACAAGATAAAATAAATTTCCTTGCATCTTTGAAGAGTGTTGGCCAATAAAAACCTGATTGTAGAACCTTTTGCGCGGTTCTATCTCCAGCGTGATGTCCTCCATAAACACTTCCATGACATTTATTCAATATCTCCTGTTGTTCATATTCAGAACACATCTTCGCATAATACCATCTACTCCTTCTTTATACAAGTGTGGGTCATCCCAAAAATAATGCCTCAAGTCATAAAAGAATTTCCTCCTTTGCTGAGCTGAAAAGGTTGGAGGCAAATACTTCGAAACAATAAAGTTAGCATAATCTGCATACCAAGGGCTCTCTCGCGAGCTCACCTTTATCACAGCCAATTGTTCATTTGGAAAACTATCATTAACAGGAACAAGATCATAAGCAATATTTTCCAATCTAGACAAATTATCAGCAACAGGATTATCAGCACCTTTCCTATCTATAATATGTAAATCAAATTCTTGCAACAGAAGTACCCATCTAATAAGCCTTGGCTTAGCATCTTTCTTTGTCATAAGGTATCCAATTGCAGCATGATCAGTATGAATTGTAACTTTTGAATCAACAATATAGGGTCTAAACTTATCACAAGCAAAGACTACAGCTAACAATTCCTTTTCAGTTGTAGCATAATTTCTTTGAGCAGCATCAAGAGTCTTACTAGCATAATGAATAACATTTAATTTTTTATCTACCCGCTGTCCAAGAACAGCGCCTACAGCAAAATCACTAGCATCACACATAATTTCAAAAGGCAAATTCCAATCAGGAGGTTCGACTACAGGAGCAGTTGTTAAGGCTTTCTTTAGAGTTTCAAAAGCTTCCTTACAATCATCATCAAAAACAAAAGGTACATCTTTTTGAAGAAGATTAGTAAGAGGCTTTGAAATTTTAGAGAAATCTTTAATAAATCTCCTATAAAACCCAGCATGACCAAGAACACTACGAATACCTTTAACATCCCTCGGATAGGGCATCTTATCAATTGCTTCAACTTTAGCTCTATCAACTTCAATACCTCTCTCAGAAATTTTATGTCCCAATACAATTCCTTCATTAACCATAAAGTGGCATTTCTCCCAATTAAGAACAAGGTTAGTTTCTTCACATCTCTGCAAAACTTTATCGAGGTTTCGCAGCAATTATCAAAAGAATTCCCATAGACAGAAAAATCATCCATGAACACCTCTACAATACTTTCGCAAAAACCATGAAAAATAGCAGACATGCATCTTTGAAAAGTAGCAGCATTGCATAAACCAAAAGGCATACGCCTATAAGCATAAGTTCCATAAGGACAAGTAAAAGTGGTTTTCTCTTGATCTTTAGCTTTAACAGCAATTTGTGAAAACCCATAATAACCATCAAGAAAGCAAAAATGAGTATTTTTAGACAACCTCTCTAACATTTGATCAATAAAGGGTAAAGGGTAATGATCTTTCTTAGTAACTTTATTAACTTTTCGAAAATCAATGCACATTCTATAACCTACAACTATTCTTTGAGGAATAAGCTCATCATTATCATTAGGCACAACAGTCATTCCTCCTTTCTTAGGAACACAATGCAGGACTAACCCATCTACTATCAGCAATAGGATATATAATACCAGCTTCAAGGAGTTTTAATACCTCGTTCCTTACCACTTCCTTCATCTTCGGAATTAGGCGACGTTGATGTTCAACAACAAGCTTTGCATCATCTTCCATATTAATAGCATGTTGGCAAATAGAAGGAGAAATCCCTTTCAAATCATCAAGAGTATAGCCAATAGCTCCTCGGTGTTTCTTCAATATTTCCAATAACCTTTCTTCCTCAATCTCTGAAAGCTTAGAACTAATAATAACAGGATATATTTTCTTATCATCAATATGAGCATATTTAAGATTATCAAAGGCTTTAAATCAAAAACAGATCTTCCTTTGGTGGCGGTGTTGTACCCAAATCTTCCACCGGTAAATCGTGCTTGAGAATAGGTTGGCGAAGAAAATTTTTCTCAAGCTCATCTCTTTCTTTCCTAAAAGCTTCACTTTCACTATTCTCCAAATGTTGCTGCAAAGGATTATTAGGAACAAGAACAATAGATGCACACTGCTCCATTTTAAAATCATTACTAGGCAAGTCAGCTTTATAAGGAGTTTTGGTAAATTTAGAAAAGTTGAATTCATAAGGTTCACCAGCAAATCTAGTCAAAATTTTCTCTTTCTTACAATCTATAATATCTCCACAAGTATTTAGAAAAGGTCTACCAAAAATGATAGGACAATGATCACTAGCAGCAGAACCAAGTACCAAAAAGTCAGCAGGATATTTAATCTTACCACATAAAACTTCCACATCTCGAACAATACCAATTGGAGAAATAGTTTCTCTATTAGCCAAATGAATAACCACATCAATATCTTCAAGTTCACAAGAACCAATTTCGTGCATAATCTCCGTGTAAAGCTCATAAGGAATAGCACTAACACTTGCACCAATATCACATAAACCATAATAGCAATGATCACCAATTCTAACAGATAGCATAGGAACACTAACTTGTTTGGATTTATTAGGATGTGAAACAATATTAGAAGCATCTTCACAGAAAATAATATGACCATCCTCCACATTTTCAGTCACAAGATCTTTAACTATAGCAACAGCAGGTTCAATTTTAATTTGTTCTTCAGGTTCTTTAGGTTTCTTTTCACTTTTATTAACCGCACTAGATATGACAGAGTACTCCTTCATTTTAGCAGGGAAAGGAGTTTTTCAATATAAGCTTCAGGAATAACATTATCAACAGTTTCAACCACTACACATTTGTTTACGATGAATCAACTTTATCTTTATACGGTTCATGATACTTATCAAAATTCTTCTTAGGCAGTTCATATAATGAGAGGCAAAAGCTTTATAAAGATTTGCAACAACTTGGGAATCAAGACCATATGTAGCACTCATATTACGAAATTTATCAGTATCCATAAAAGCTTCAATGCATTTATAATCATAAGTTATACCTGATTCTCTATCTTTGTCGTTCTCCCATCCTTCAGTATTTTCTTGGATCCGATCAAGAAGGTCCCTTTTAAACTCTTCATTCTTGCGTGTAAATGATCCAGAACAAGAAGTATCCAGCAAGGTCTTGTCTTGAAAAGAAAGTCTTGCATAGAAATTATCAATAATAACATTACCGGAAGCTCATGAATGGGGCATTTGAGCATTAAAGACTTCAATCTCCCCAAGCTTGGGCGATACTCTCTCCATCATGAGGCCAGAAATTATATATGCGGTTCCGATCTTTGTGAATTTCACTTGGAGGATAAAATTTGGAATAGAATAAAGGCACAATGTCCTCCCAATCAATAGAATCACCATTCTTCAGCAATTTATACCAGTGCGCCGCTTTACCAGACAGCGATATAGTGAATAGTTTCTTTCTAACTTCATTCATAGAAATACCTGCACATTTGAATAACCCGCATAATTCATGCAAAACAGTAAATGATCACCAGGATGAATAGTTCCATCCCCTTCATAGCGGTTATCCATAACACGTTCAATAATTTTCATAGGTATTTTATATGGTACTACTTCCTCACCTGGCGCTTCATCCACTACCGTTGCAGTAGTAGTAGATTTCCCAAATAGAAATTGAAGAGAAGATCTCTCCATAATGATTTATAGCAGCAGCAGAAACAAAATCAGCACAAACAGTAAATTTCCTTACCAATTCCACTTACCAATAGCGCTTCACTCCCCAACGGCGCCATAAATAGTCTTGATGACCCACAAGTATAGGGGGTGTATCGTAGTATCTTCGATAAGTAAGAATGTCGATCCCAACGAGGAGCAGAAGGTGTTGGCAGCAGTTTCGATGGAGGATTCACTGTAAATGCTCACACACAAGTATTCAGGGGGTTTTGATATTGCAGATAAATAAAGTACAAGTAAATAAAATGCGAGAGAAATAATTGCAGCGAGTGGCCCAATCCTTTTTAGCACAAAGGACAAGCCGGTTTGTTTACTTATAATGACCAAACGTTCCGAGGACACATGGGGATTTTAGTCTAGTACTTTCGCTTCAAGTGGCTAAATAATCTTCATTGTTTTGATAAGTGTTGTGTGGGTGAACCTATGCTAATGCACCGCCCTTCCTAGGACTAATACATACTTGTGATTATACCCCTTGCAAGCATCCGCAACTACAAGAAAGTAATTAAGATAAATCTAACCACAGCCTTAAACTCTGAGATCCTGCGATCCCTCCTGCATCGATATACTAACGGGGGCTCAGGTTTCTGTCACTCCGGCAACCCCGCAATTAGCAACCGAATACAAGATGCACTCCCCTAGGCCCATAAATGGTGAAGTGTCGTGTAGTCGACGTTCACACGACACCACTAGAAGAATGACACCACAACTTAAATATCATAACATTGAATATTACTCAACCATAATTCACTACTAGCATTTAGACTTCACCCATGTCCTCAAGAACTAAACGAACTACTCACAAGACATCATATGGAATACAATCAGAGGTGATATGATGATGAATAACAATCTGAACATAAATCTTTGTTCAATGGTTTCACTCAATAGCATCTACAACAAGTATAGAATAACACCGGGAGAGTTTCCCTATCAAACAATCAAGATTTAACCCGAATTGCTACAGCGGTGACGAGGTGCAGCGGTGGTGATGACGGTGTAGATGGTGGAGATGATGATGATGATGATGGAGATGATATCCCGCTCGATGACGATGGCGATGGCGTCGATTTCCCTCCGGGAGGGAATTTCCCAGCGGATTCCTGCCCGCCGGAGAGCTCTTTCTCTCCGGTGTTCTCCGCCCGCAGAGGCGGCTGTAACCCTTCGTGAGGATCCCTCCGTGGCTTAGGTTTTCGGGACGAAGGAGTACGCGAAGAAAAGGAGGCGAAAGGGGCTGTGGGGCCCCCAGAGCATAGGGTGGCGCGGCGGCCCCGGCGCGCCGCCCTATGGTCTGGGCCCACGTGGCCCTCTCTTCTTCCCCTTCTGGCTCCCTCCGTCATCTGGAAAAATAGGAATTTTCGTGAAATTCCCTTCCACGCTTGATCTTCCGAAATATTGCGTTCGACGGTGCTTTTTCCAGCAGAATCCTGGCTCCGGTGCTTAATCCTCCAATGATGATGAAACATGCAAAATAGATGAAATAACATAAGTATTGTGTCCCAATATGAAATATATCAATGAATAACAGCAAATTATGATACAAAATAGTGATGCAAATTGGACGTAGGGGATGAAGAGGTGAACTGTTCGATGCGGTTAAATAAAAGGAGATATAGTGGAGATTTAATGCTCGAGCAGTTGAGATGTGGTGCCAAACCGTCAAATCGTGCAGAGAAGTTGAGAAGGCAAGGCGTCATGATGAAGAATACTGCGACGGTTCTGCTCGCCACGACATGACCCTTCGAAGGAAAAACAAGTGGTTTTGAAATTATCATTACCAAAACCAGGGGGCATGTGTTATCACCAGATTTTGGCCAAATCAGGAGATGGGCCGTAATGGAGATGGGCTTGAAGGATATACACGTGGAGTATCTCTGAAGCGGCCTTGTGCGAAGAGTTTGGGCTAGATTGCCCATGTATCTGTAAATATAGTAGATTGCATCCTAGTTTAGAATTAAAAGGTAGAGTTTAACCCGTGCACGGTTAGGTGCACGCCCGAATTAGAAAGTCCCTTGGACTATAAATATGTATCTAGGGTTATCGAGAAAGGAGGACAATCACGTTCACAATAAACACAAACCAGGCGCATCGCCACCCCTTCTTTCGAGGGTTTCTTCCGGGTAAGCATCATGCTGCCTAGATCGCATCATGCGATCTAGGCAGTACACGTTTATTCGTTATCTTGTGTTGCTCGTGCTGAAGCGTTGTTGATGGCGAGTAGCACTATTTATCTTAGGTGTTTTGGGGCTTGCATGGATGCTTTTCTTGTGCATATTTGCTTAGCTATGCCGTCCCTCGATATCTAGCTGCCCTTATACCTACCTAGGTGTAAGGGCAGCACCTTGCTTGTTCGTTATTTAGTAGATCCAATCTGTTATAGTTGCTCTTGATTCTTCAAGGATTGGTTTAATATCTGTATGGTTAGGCCTTGCAAACGGGTTGAATGATCCGGTAGTGCGTAAGGTATGGTTTGTTGGTCCTAAGAGGGATGTTCCGGGAATTGACTTAATGTTGGTTTTAGGCCTCTTTTAGGGTTGGTTTTCCATTATCTTCCGTGTCTATTAGGCTCAACTACGCGTAGGATGTTCCGATCATGCGGTGGAAACCCTAAACTGTCGTAGATTGGATTAACTTTATATTGATCAAGCAGGAGCCCCATGTCATCGTTAACCCGACGTGAACCATGGGGCGATCGGCTCTTGAGCCGATCCACAAGGCAACCTGAGAGCCGATCGGGCTCGTATTTAATGTTTACGTGTCTACCATACATGAAACTAATCGAAGCAATCCAACACCTTCCTGACCAGGTATAGGTCAGTGGCACGCCTTGCAACCGCTAGGACGTGTGCCGGAACATTGTGGGACGACGTCGAGGGACCAGGGCCCGGCCCTTGGAAGCCTCCCGGCTCTTCGTGTTGCTTAACCACTGCTCGCCGGTGGGTTTTGGCAGGCAACAGTACTTTGACTTAAACTTATTATGGGTTTCAATCTATCTTCATAGATCTTGACACTAAATATGTTTCAGTCCATATCTTTTCATTGAAGCTAATTCTCAATGAAACCTTTTAATCAATTATATAATATTTATAATCAACGATATGTCAGCTATATGAAGTATTACAAATATGTCTCAGCGCTCGCACTTAATTTCTTGCAAATGCAAGCATCTTCATCGTTTCGATGAAATCAAAAACTCTTTGACTATATCATCCGGTGAAGATTCCAACTCCGCAATACTCACTTCATCCAATTGAAGTTCGTATTCCTATCTAGTATTCTACGGACTGGCAAAACTCTTGGTTGTATCTTGTATACATCTTTAATACACACTTCTGTTAAGTAATATATTTTGCCATCCTACTAACATATCTCATAAAAGAAATATGTAGTGATTACTAGAATAATCCACATAGACTATAAGCATTGCTACGGAAGATCTAATCTTATCGTAGTCAACTCTTTGAACTTTGTCGTAAACAAATTTTCGACAAGTCTAGCTTCTTCAAGGATATATCATTCAAGTCCATCATTTTCATAGATTCATTTACTTTCAAAAAGTATTCACCTATCTTGGATTTCATGGCGCATAGCCATTTTAACGGAGTCAGGGCCCATCACAACTTCTTTGTATGTAGTTGATTTATCATTGTTCAAAAACAATCCTTTGTTCACAAATCATTTATTTGATCACAAAGTAAACAAAACCTACAAGGTTCAATAGGTACTTCGATCTCCATGGCTAAAACACTTTGTAGTCATGGGAGCCATGATCGTCGTGGCCGCTTCCGGAACCATTTCCGATGCTGCGCTACTCTGATCATTATGCTCAGGTTCATAAACCTTATCAAGTTCTATTGTCCTCCCACTAAAATACTTCGCTAGAAAACAATTTCTTGGAAATAAGCAAGTAACATTAACAAACACTTTTGTCTTTTACTTCATAGTGGAAAGAATTCCCAATCAATTCTCTGGGATAACCAACAAAGACATTCATCCGATTTTGGTTGTAAACTTATTTACATATGCTATGCATATCAAAATTTAAGAAAGGACTATTAGGGTTTATACCCATGCCATAACTCGTATGGTGTCATTTCAACGGATCATGATGATGCTCTATTTAGTGTAAAAGCGGTAGTCTCTAAAGCATAATCCACAAAAAATATAATGGCGTACCAGCTAGGGAATGGCGGAGACCTGATCTTCGAAAGGGACCTTCATGCCCTCTAATTTACTCCTCCCTGTCTCTACAGATGGAGCCCTTTGTCCGGACCGAGGTGTACCAGCTAGGGAATGGCGGAGACCTGATCTTCGAAAGGGACCTTCATGCCCTCTCAGAGTCTCTTGGACGCTCGCCACCCTAGTTCTACGGGGGACAGGTCAATGACCAGCCCGGTGGACAGCTACAGTGGGTGATCATGGCTGATCTCCCCGGGAAGCCTGAGTCTCCCATGTTCGGCAGGATCCAGTTCTCTCTCAGGGAGAACAACTGGGCGGATGGACTCACCCGCGCCATGCAGGAAGCACTCGCACGTCTGTGCGGGCAGAACGCCATGGCCCTCCAAGGAGGACGCTTTGCCCACCTCGCAAGGCACAACTCCCTTGGAGTACCCCTGAACCTGCCATTCCACCCCGTGCTGAGGCACCATGTGGACCACCTCGACTTCATGATGTGCGAAACTCGCACCGCGCTGGATAACTTTCGCGGCCTCACCAACTACGCCTACCACCAGATGATCTAGAAGGACGAGACCATCAAGGTCATCACCAAGGAACACCGGGCTCTTCGTCGTGAGAACGCGAAGAAGGACTACGCCATCCACCGCCTCAAGGCCAAGGTCGCCGCAATGAAGGAGACCATCAAGACCCAAGAGGACCAACTCCGGGCCCTCGAAGGAGAAGGAGAAGGAGAAGGGGAAAACATCCCAGGGGATGGCTACTCCTATGCAAGCAACGAGGAAAATGATGATCTGGAATTCTACCCCTATGGAGATGACACCGCCCCGATCAATGTTGATGGAGAGTAGTCACTTGTGCACCTTACGTAGGTGTGAGTTGTATCAGTCCCAATGTATCGTAGCTTGATGAAAGGGTTCTTCAAACCCTCTGATGTGTTACCTTGTACTGTTTGCATCATGAACAAAATAAAAGTGTGTTTAGCTTCAACATGCCAAGAACTCAAGTTTTAAATCTTGAACGTTACCCAAAATAAGCCCTAGAAATTTCCCTCGCATCTCCCGATCTATATCCATGTTCAGATGGCACCCCCGGCCGTGCGTCGCAGGATGCTATGATGCAACTGCTGCAGACCCTCATGGCAGATAGAGAGGCTGAGTGAGCCGAAAGGCAAGCCAACATCGCTGCCCTGCAACAGATTGCCCAGAACAACCAGGGTCATAGAAACTATGATCATCCGGGCTCAAAGTTGAAGAAATTCCAGAACACCAACCCCCCGGTGTTTAGCAAGACAGAAGAACCCCTCGATGCGAACGATTGGCTCCATATCATGGAGAACAATCTGGAAGTGGCCGGAGTAGAGGCCAATGACAAGGTTCTGTTCGCCACGCACTACCTGGCAGGACCAGCACGTGCTTGGTGGACGAGTGCCCACGCATTGAATGCGGGGCAACTGATGAATTGGGCTGACTTCAAGCTCAAGTTCAGTAAGTACCACGTGCCCCGGCCTGATCAAGAAGATGAGGGATGAGTTCCGTGAACTCAAACAGGGCAGAATGACTGTGGTGGAGTACCGTGACAAGTTTCTTACCTTGTCAAGGTACGCCCCTGATGAGAGTGATACCACCGAGAAAAGGAAGGAGAGGTTTTTGGACGGACGCACGACGAGATGCCCGTGTTGGTCAACATTCCTTTTGACCTTGAAGCCCTTGTTGACTCCGCCATCCAGATGGAGGGCAAGCTGAACCAGGCCAATGAGAACCGCAAGCGCCGAATGATGAATCGAGTGGGCCCAACAATACCTCCAAGTTTCGCCTAGCTCAAGCGGGATTCACCCCCAGAAACAACAGGCCACAGGCACCGATGTCGCACCCCGGTTATCAGAACCGGAGTGGAGGAAACCACAGGTCAGGAAGCCACCACAACAACCCCAGCAACAACAACTACGTCCACCACAACAACAACTTCAACCGTGCACCGATGAGAGCTCCCGCCAACACCACCAACCCCAACACTGCTCCGAGGACTGGGAGCAATGCTGTTCCTGTCGCAACCAAGGACAAGTCCACCATCACCTGCTATGAGTGTGGTGTAGTGGGACACTATTCCAATGAGTTCCCCAAGAGACTTGCCAAGCTCGCCGCCAACACCGCTGCACCCGCTCAGCAGCAACGCCGTGTCACCAACGGCAAGAAGTTTGCCCCCAACAACCCCAACAACCGCAGCGGCCGCCTCTTTCACATGAGTGCGGAAGAAGCCCAAGAAGCGCCAGATGTCGTGCTGGGTATGTTCTCTGTTATTTCAGTACTGGCAAGAGTGTGGTTTGATTCTGGAGCATCGCATTCATTTTGTCACCGAGGATTTTGCATGCACTAGTAAGCTTCAACCCATCAGTTTGAAGCATGTCAGTTCAAATACCCGGTTCAAGTACAAAAGCTAGAAAATTTTGCAAAGATGTACCCATCCGAATCCATGAAATAGAGTTTATGCAAACTTGAGGGTTCTGGGAACAAATGGTTTGGAAGTAGTACCGGGTATGGGTTGGATGTCCAACCATCATGGACTGATTGATTGTGCCAAGAGGGCCATCACCATGACTAGTAGCACCGGAGTAGGAGTAGAACACCTCTCAGAAAGACTGCCCAGGAAGTTTAACTGCAACCAGAGTTTAGCCCAAGCCCCCCTTGGATCAGATCAGGGTCGTCTATAGATTTCCCTGATGTGTTTCCTGATGATCTACCCGGTATACCCCCAGATCGGGATATCGAGTTTATCACTAAGTTAATCCCTGAAACAGGACCCATAGCCCAGAGAGCTTATAGCATGAACCCGGCAGAACTAGTGGAACTGAAGAAACAGCTGGATGAACTTTTAGCCAAAGGTCTGAACCGACCAAGTGCGTCGCCTTGGAGATCCCCATTGTTGTTTGTGGATAAGAAAGACGGTGCCAGTCGTTTATCTACGGATTACCGTAAGCTTAATGATGTCACCATCAAGAACAAATATCCCTTGCCAAAGATAGAAGACCTGTTTGACCAGTTGACTGGTGCCACTGTGTTCCCTAAGATTGATCTTAGGACAGGTTACCATCAGCTGAAGATCCGTGCAACGGATATTCCCAAGACGGCATTCACCACCAGATATGGGTTGTATGAGTAAAACGTCATGTCATTTGGACTGACCAATGCTCCCGATTACTTCATGAATCTCGTGAATAAGATCTTCATGAACTTCTTGGACAAGTTTGTCGTCGTTTTTATCAAGGACATCCTAATCTACTCCAAGTCCGAGGAGGAACATGAGCAACATCTGGAGATCATCCTAGAAACCCTTAGACATCACAAGTTGTACGCCAAGTTCAGCAAGTGCGATTTTTGGTTGAAGGAAGTAGGATTCCTGGAACACCTCTTGTCAGCAGGAGGAATTGCTGTTGATTCCACAAAGATTAAGACCGTTGCAGAATAGAAAACCCCGACCACTCAGACTGAAGTCCGTGCTTTTCTCGATTAGCCGGATACTACCGCAGATTTGTTGAGGGATTCTCAAGCATAGCAAGACCCATGACCCAACTGCTGAAGAAGGACAAGAAGTTTGAATGGACCGACAAATGTGAAGAGAGCCTCCAGAAGCTCAAGACCAAGTTGACCACAGCCCCAATACTGATCATGCCGGACATCATCAAGCCAATTGATGTGTACGGTGACGCCTCTAAGATTGGTCTTGGATGTGCGTTGATGCAAGGAGGCAAGGTGACCTCATACCCGTCTAGGCAACCAAAGCCACATGAGCAGAATTATCCGACCCGTGACTTAGAACTTGCGGCAGTAGGTTTAGCTTTGAACGTTTGGCGTCGTTACCTCATGGGTAATCGATGCAAGATTATTCGGATCACAAGAGTTTGAAGTATATCTTCACCCAGAAGGAGTAGAATATGAGACAAAGAAGATGGTTAGAGTTAATCAAGGATTACGATATGGTAATCCACTATCACCCCGGCAAGGCAAATGTGGTAGCGGATGCTTTAAGTAGACTGCCGTGTCAGTTGAACTCCATGATCCCCGAAGAACCCCCTAGCCTGAACCAAGAGTTTGAACCGTTTAGACTAGAGCTGGTCGGCGAAGGATTCCTCGCCAGCATAGAGCTACAACCTACATTGATTAGCCAGATCAAAGAAGCCCAAAAAGGAAATGCTAGTATTGACGGGATCAAAAACCAACTAGCCGCAGGAAAGGCACCAGGATTCACTGTAGACGAAGAAGGAATACTTTGGTACAACGAACGCTTGTGCGTGCCGCCAGATTCGGAGTTAAAACCAGTTATCCTGAAGAAAACCCACGACCCCCTTGATTCCATTCACCCCGGAAGTACCAAGATGTACCAGGACTGGAAGAAACAGTTTTGGTGGCATGGAATGAAGCGAGAAATCGGGAGCTACATCGCCAAGAGTGACATATGTTCGAGAGTCAGGACCGAGCAACAACGACCCACAGGACTGCTACAGCCTCTGCAGATTCCTGAGTAGAAGTGGGATTCGGTAGGAATGGACTCCATCGCCGGACCACCCAAATCTAACAAAGGAAATGATTCCCTCTAGGTAGTAGTGAATAGATTGACCAAGGTCGTCTCTTTTTGAAGACTGTCTACCGTACACAGAATTTTCATATGACCACAACTACCAAGCCAGCTTGCAAATGGCCCTCTTCGAAGCCTTGTACGGAAGGAAGTGCCATACCCCTCTGAACTGGTCGGAAGTCGGAGAGAGTCACGTCTTTGGACCAGATATTCTTCGAGAAACTGAAGAGAAGGTACACAAGATTCGAGAATACCTCAAGACAGCCCAGCCAAGACAAAAGAGCTACGCTGACGAAAGACGTCGAGAGATGACCTTTGAGATCGGAGACTTTGTATATCTCAGAGTGTCCCCTCTTAAGGGAATACAGAGATTCCAACTTAGAGGAGAGCTTGCACCCCGCTAGGTTGGACCTTTCAAAATCCTGAGTCGCCAAGGAGAAGTGTCTTATCAACTGAAATTGCCGGAAGAAATGGCAGCTGTGCGCTATGTGTTTCACATATCTCTACCCCGCAAATGCTTGGAAGTACCGGAAAAGACCGAAGTTTTCAAGAACATTGATCACAGATCTGTGGACATCAGCGCAGACCTGAGCTATCACAAAATGCCAATTCACATTCTGGAAGAAGCTTTCAGAACCCCTCATACAAGGAGTATCAAGTTTCTGAAAAATCCAATGGAGTAATCCCACCGAAGAAGAGGCCACTTGGGAAAAAGAGACGACCTCATGAGACTAGTACCCCAAATCTCTCTAGTACCTAATTTTCTTTAAGATCTCTTCTTTTGTAAGGGGGAAGGGTTTGTAACACCCCAAGTTTTCATAAATAAATAAAGCAGAGAGGTAATTCAATCACTCAAATTTCACAACAAACAAAAACTTTTCTCATGCATATAGTGTTGCATATAGTTCTATGCATAAGGTGTTTTTCTTTTGTGCAATTACCATGATGAGTGTTTAATGTTGATCAAGAGTGTTTACACCCTAACACAAGATCACCTAACCATAATTTGAGAAGAAGAAAAGAATTACAGAATAACTCATCTCTCACTCACATACCACTTTGCTCACTTATTCAAATCTTCACCAAAGGCCACCATTGCTTGACCTAGGGTTTCTAAAACTCTTGTATAACAAAAACAAACACAAATGCATAGAAGAAACCAAATTCAAATCAAGGAAATTCTCAAATCCAACATACATATGATAATGGTCATATGACACATTTATAAAATCTTCACCTCTTAACACCCCTGTATTTGATATTTCTTAAACCAAACTTGGTCAACCCTTGACACCTCATCCATGACCAAGTCAAGGTGAACAACTTCTCTGTTGACCATCACTGCCGAAGTTGACTAGGTTGACCAGAAATGAATTAACAAGTGAGGACTTTGAAACAAAGAGAAGATGACCACCATTTTGGAAATGTTGCAAACCTTCATCAAAATGTACACTACCACCACCATTACATCACATTATTTATATGTTTGAGACTCACCAAAAAGATTTCCAAAATTCCACCAAAAAGTTCTTGCGGCCATTTCTCCGAACACTTGGCAGGCAGCTTTCCAGATTTGTGTTACACTCAATTACACACTGGATTTTTGCCTAAACCATGTTTATCTGGTGATGATGAGCATCTACTGCAACCCCTGCATCAAGGCTTGTCCTTGCCATGGTCGATTAAAGTGGAGAAAGGGGGAAGAAAAGCTCATGCCATGTACCATGCCGGCCCTTTGGCCATTGATCTCTCTGGCCTCCCTCTCTCAACACCACCATGTCTACAAGCATCTACTCATCACCAGGAGCATGCCAGTGCACGGCCCGAGCTCGCCGAGCCACGGCATTGGCCAGCACAAGCACGCCCAGCACCATGCCAGGACGTGCGAGGCACACGGTGACCGCGCTCTAGAACGCGCCAGAACGCCGCGCACTCGATCGCCCTAGTCCTCTTCTGCAAAGGCTACCCCTGCATCACACATCTCCTCGCCACCCTCTAGCCGCTAGACATCGTCCAGAGCACGCACCTGCATTGTCGCCGTCGTCCTCGTCTGAGCACCGCCGCGAGTACCGTGGTACAATGCGCACGCGCCCGAGCGATCCTATCACGCCCTGGACGCAACAGCTACGCCTTGAGCATCGCCATGATGCCGCCTACAAGATGCCGTCCTCGCCATGCCCTTTCGCACGCCGGAGCGGCCGCGCCATGGACACCCTCTCACAGCACCCGCCGGTCACCTCCCCATCTATAAATAGAGGCACCCAGAGCACACCTCCTTCACACCAATCTGTTCCCCTCTCATCACTGCCTCTACTCGACCACCCAATTGGACACCACCTCGCCGGAGCCGCCACAATTTGACGCTCAGAGCCACCGGAGTCCGCAGATCATCGGCATCGATCCGCGCCTCCCCAAGCTCCGCCACTATACCAGGGACTTCTTCACCCTCGTCAACGACGCCTCGCACCTCGCCATCGATTGCCGACGGCCTGGAGCGCTCTCCGACCCTAGGTACGCCGCCAGCACGCCGGGATCTCGTCGGAGACGACGACGCTCCATGACCGCTCGATCTAGTTCTGATCCAACGGATCATATATCACGTACCGTTTCGCTCGTTTAAAAGCCACTGACGGGTGGCCCCCACCTCGTCAGGCGGCCCACTCACACCGCCCGTGTTGCTGGGCCGTGCTGCTCCGTTTAATTCGTTTGGGCCCGTAGGCTTTTCCCGCGCGGCCCAGGAATTCAAATTCGATTTAATTATTTCAGTTAAATTCAAATACTGGTGCCCAATTCAAATTTTAATAACTTTCAAACTACTGCACCAAATTTAACCAATTTTATATATTTGGAAATCTCATGAAATTATCTAAACAATGCCACTGGCCTCTGTTCCAATTTAGTCATGAAATTTAAATGACAAAAATAACAAGACAAGGCCTTTTCTAACTTCCAATAAATATTAAAAATTATCTATAAATGATTTTGAGTTGATTCCAAATCTCATAAATCACATTTGACCTACTCTAATTGTTTATGCAAAAATATATTATAGTTGTTTTACATGATCATGAACTAGAATTGAATAATGGCTATGGAACTATTTCTAGTCCATTGAACACCTACACATAAATCAATTTAAATAGTATGAGAGCTACTCTCTCATTTAAATTGTGATCCTAAGTAATCCAAATAGAGGTACTGACCTTGGTCTAATAAGCCTCATGCTTGGTTACTTAGAGACATTAAATCATGATCATGCTAGTATTAAAATGCATGAGGTGTAGCACCTCATTTAAATTCCACTCTCAAATAATAGATATGAGATATTGACCTTAGTCAACTAATATTCATACCTTATTATTATTTGAAGAGATTAAATCTTAAATAAGATTCAATGAGAGGAAATTATTTCCTCCAAAGCATTAAGAAGCTATACTAACAAATAATTATAATGAGAGGAAATTATTTTTCTTTAACATAAACCAAGTAAATCACCATGCTAATAAGATGTGAAGCTAGCATAGACTTGTGTGCATTTTTGGTGTGTTTAGCTTAGCACTTAAGCTTGTGTGGTGATTGTATACCTCGTATTCGTGTATAGACGCTAGTAACGAGGAGTATCCAGAGGAGGAAGACTACACCCAAGAGGAGGAGGAAAACTTTGACTCCTACCCCAACCAAGGCAAGCTAATATTATTGCAAGTCACCTAAGTGCAAAGCTCTACTAGAGCAAGGCACCACTACATCATACTTTATGTTGAAGAATCCTATCCCAAGTTTTTACCTTACAAGTTTTTTAGTTTGGTTTATCAAAGTTGACTTTTTGATTCATGATTCACTTGGGTTAGATATAGAGTAGTACAAGAGTATCAAATTTAGCCTAGAGCATTACAAGCTAGTTAGCACCCCTCATGACTAGTTGCTAGTGCTAATAAATAAAATTGACTACTCTAGATGGGAACATGTGAAATGAAATGACATTGAAAACCTTGGAATGATGGAGCATTCTATTGAAAGATTTTGAAAGTGGATATGACTTGTGAATGACTTGGTGAATTTTAAGAAAACTGATGGTTGGGTTCGGATTCGATACCATTCCATTTTGAAAGTACCCCCACAATACCCAACATGGGTAAGGGCTTAACTAGAAATTTATGTGCCCTAGTATGGGTTCCCTCTAAACAAGCATCATAGGGGTTATGCCGAGGCTGCCACCGTTACAATTGATATGATGTGAATGTGACGTGAATGTACGACCCAAGCCCTGTGCAGTTCCCGGGTTGACAGTTGGTCTTCACCGGGAGGCCAAGCTCATGGGGAGAGGTGCCTATACTAGGGTAGGTAAGTGAAAGGTTATGGTTGGTAGTCCGCGCACGGAGTGCGGTAAATCAGGGCCAGTTAACCCTGACGGATTATTGCAAATATTGTGGCACAAGTGTACGACCTCTGCAGAGGGTAGAACTATTCGAATAGCCGTGTCCATGGTTACGGACGATTGGAAAGGCCATACTGTTCCGTCATCAGGCTCTTTTCAAAAACATGACACGTGAAGGGTGACTTGAATTTGGTGAACACAACTGATGTTGTGGGAATGACACTAAAGTTCCCACCTGAGCTAGTCTAGTGATTCAAGCATCCTTACTAAATGTTTATGAACTAAACCTGGCTTTATGCAAATAAACCTAGAGCTTAGCAAACCATTAAAATTGATAACTACTTACATTAGTATTAGTTTGCGAGTACTTAAAGTACTCATGGCTGTGTCCCTGGCTATTCCAATGCCAGAGTATGAAGAGGAGCAACACTATGAAGATGACGGTCAGCAGGACGTCTACCAGAACTAGGATGCTTCTAACATCAAGCGTTGGCCTGTGGATAGATAGTTCCACCTACTACGACGCTTCCACTACTTGTTGTGTTCGTTGATCACTAGATCAACTATTTGTGTAATATTGGATCATGTGATCCATGAATGTAAGACTCGATATGTTGTAATAAATGATGACTCTATGATATTCAACTATTATGTCTCGCAACAACAATATTCCTAGGATTGCGATGTACGACATAATAGGCATCTGGACTTAAAAAGCCGGGTGTTGACAGATTCATAGCATAGAAAACAAAAATTTTCCTACCGCAAGAACGAAACACAAGCCAAGATCTAATCTAGTAGACGGTAGCAACGAGGAGATGAAGAGACTAACCCTCGAAGATTCGCAAAGCTTAACGAGATTAGATCTCGGGGTGGATGTAGTCGATCACTTGCCACTTGCAAAAGCGCGTAGAAGATCTTGATCTCGACGGTGCCACAATCGGGCAGCACCTCCGTACTCGGTCACACGTACGGTGTTGATGAAGACGACGTCCTCCTCCCCATTCCAGCGGGCAACGGAAGTAGTAGATCCTCCTCTGAATCCTAGCAGCACGACGGCGTGGTGGCGGTGGTGGTGGAGATCTCCCACAGGCTTCGCTATGCGGGAGAGATGTGTGGAGGAGGGAGCGGCTAGGGTTTGGGGATAGGGGGCGCCGGCCACTTGGGGGCTGCGGCCTGGCTTGGTGGCCGGCCCCTCCCCTTGGCTCCTCATTATATAGGTGGAAGTGCCCAAGAGTTGTAGTCCAAGTCTTCGAATAAGACCCCAACAACAAATCCTCCCAAAAGTGGGAAACCTACTAAGAGGGGAGTCCTACTCAAGGTGGGACTCCCACCTTTCCTTTAGGTGGGTTGGCCGGCCACCTATGGTGGAGTCCACCTGGGACTCCACCCCTTAGGGTTGGCCGGCCTAGCATGTGGAGTCCCTCTGGGACTCCACCTTCCATAGTGTAACATCCCAGAAATTTAAAACAAAATAAACAAATTTCCCTAGTTCCAAATTTTGGAACCAATAAAAACTTTTATTAAATTAAGATTGGTACATAATAATCTTGCTTAATTCTTGTGCTCTTGCCATGATTGCTTGTTATTTAGTATTGGAAATAATCTTAAACCCTAAAACCTCACCCCTATTCTCACCATACTAATTAAAATAAAATAAAAGGAAATGAAATGAGAAAAAGGCATATATGCCTATGCCTATAATTATAAACCTTTACCCTAGACCTTTCCACTTTATTTAAAGGATTGGAAAAACTTTATAAACCTTATATGGTATTTCTTAAATCATTTCCAAGTTGTTTTCCAATAAAATAAAAAGAAATAAAAAATGCCATAAAGGCATATGAGAGTAAAATAGCAAATTTGGGAATTTAAGAAAATTGACCCTAGGACTTATGGTGAATGGTTGGATCACCTCCATATGTCATTTCAACAATCCACAACACCATTTGAATCAAACCAAGTCAATTTAAAAATAAAATACAACATATGCATAGAAGCCTCTGTGACACATAGTCATTTCACCAAACCTTGACCTATGTCTCTAAACCTTGACTAAATGATGTGAAACCATCTCTATAACACTAAATGGACCCTAACCCATGTCCAAGTGAGGCAAGAACAACCATAGTACCAGTTTATGAAAATTTGACACCTCATCTCTTATGTATTAAGGCCAAATGTGCAAATCTTTGAACAAGACCCTTTGATTTAGTTTCAATGCTCTTAAAATGTTTCTAAACTCATAAGAACCACATTAGAGTCAACCAAAGTCAAATCAAATAAAGAGAAATCAAATAGGGAGAAAATTTCCAAATTTCACTCACATACACCTTATGCCAAATTGCAAATCTTCAACCAAGGCCACCATTGATTGATATCTTGCTTGTAGAATGTTGATATATGATAAATAAACACAATTGCATGAAAGAAACCAAAATCAAATCAAAGCAAAACTCAAAATCAACATACATGTGATAATGGTCATTTGGCCATTTTATAAAATGTTCCCCACTTTACCCCTCTGTATTTCTCAATTCTTAAACTAGACTTAGTCAACCAATTCCATGTCATCCAAGACCATGTCAAGCTCTACAACTTTCATGTTGACCATCATGGTTAATGTTGACCAGGTTGACCAGTAAGATCTTGACAAGTGGTGATGTTGAAACTATGTGAAGATGACCCCATTTTGGAATTCTTGTAAACCTTCACCAAAATGATCACCACCACCACCATTCCAACCCATTAATTATATAAATGAACTCCACCAAAAAGAATTGCAAAATTCTGAATTTTTCTTCATGCGGCCATTTCATCAAACACCTTGCAGGCATGATTCTGAATTTGGCACACATGCTATTACACACTGGTTTTTAGCCTAAACTTCTTTCCATTGGTGATCATCACACTCTTGTACCTCCCCTGCATCAAGCCATGTACTGGCTTGGTCGATTAAAGCATTGGCATGATCAAGTTTGTCCATGTCATGTACCATGCCGGCCACCCTCACCCCATTTCTCTCTGGCTCTCCCCTCTCTCTTTCATCTTGTCATCAAGCATCTAGGTACTCCCCTAAGCACGCCTGTACCCTCCCTATGCAAAGAGACACACACAATCGACCGGACCAGGCGCGCCCATGCACGCCCAGAACGTGCCAGGCACGCGGTGAGCGCGCCCAGACGACGCCCTGGACGCGCCAGTACACCTCATCGCCCCGTTAGCCCCGTCCTTCCCTAGCTCTCTCCTCTCGCACGCGCACACTCCTACGCATCTGCTAGCACCTAGACATGCTCAAACGCCGCGCAGCACCCTAGCGCCATGATCACCGACCTGCCGCGCCTATACCGTAAGCACTCGAACGACGCCAGTACTCCCCTCCCTCGCTGCCCCTTCACGCGCATCGTACACGCCATGATCGCAGCTACGCGCACCCCCTAGCTTGCCCCTTCGCGCCCGGAACGACCTCGCCGTCGATGCCCTCTCACAGCACCCGCCGGCCTCCCCACCATTCTATAAATAGCGCTCCTCCGCCCCTGCTTCCTTCACACCATCTGCTCCCCTACCTCTCCTCGACCTCCTCCACCTCTTCCCCACACCGATTACGCCACAGAGAGCCCCAATTTAGCCGGCGATCGTCGGAGCCCGCCGCAGATCAATCCGTTGATCCACGCAGCCCCGAGCTCCGCCACTGTACCAGGCGCCTATTCACCCTCGCCAACGACGCCTCGACACCCTCCCACGACCGCCGGCGACCTAGCGCGCTCCGACCCCCTACCTCGCCGGCGCAGACGCCCTCCTCCCCCGACGACGACGACGCTCGACCGTCGATCGTCCGTCTGATCCAACGCCTCTCCGCAGTACCGATTCGGTGTTTACCACTCACTGACGCGTGGGACCTCTTGTCAGGCAGCCCGTGGCGTGGTCAGCGTTAGCTGGGCCGGCCCAGTCCGTTTAGCCTGTTTAGCCCTCTGTTTTCCCGCCTAGCCCACGAAATTCAAATTCGATTTAATCCTTTTAGCTAAATTCAATACTGGTGCCAACTTCAAAATTTAATAGTTTGAAATCTACTACACCAAATATAACCAATTTTATATATTTGGAAAGCTCATGAAATTGTCTAAATAATGCCACTGGCCTCATGTCCAAATTCGAAATTAAATTTAAATGATAAAAATAACAAGGCAGGACCTTTTCTGACTTCAAATAAATATTAGAAATTATCTAGAAATGATTTTAAGTTAATTCCAACTCTAATAAATCACATTGGACATACTCTAATTGTTTATGTAAAAATATAGCATGGTTGTTTTGCATGATCATGGACTAGTGTTAAATAAAGACTATGGAGCCATTTCTAGTTCATTTAATACATACACATAGAATTATTTAAATAGTATGAGGACTTATCTCTCATTTAAATTATGATCTTAAGTAATTCAAATAGAGGTACTGACCTTGGTCAAGTAAGTCTCATGCTTGGTTACTTATAAATTTTTAAATCATTTTAATGATAGTTTAGCTTATATGAGGTATAGCCTCTCACTTAAATCATTAATCCAAATATTTCAATAAGAATTAATAACATATATATTAATGAACCATAGGTTCCTATTTGAAAATATTTAATCATTCTCATAAGTAGTATTTAAATATTCCAAACCTAGTTACTAAATCATGTGAGATATTTTGGGTCTCATTTAAATCTTGCCTCAACCAAATTAATATGAAGTAGATCCCATGGTCCATTAAAACTCACATTAAATTTATTAATGATATTTAAACCATTGCAAGGTGTTATTAAAATGGTATGAGGTGCTCACCTCACTTAAATCATCTTTTTCAAATGAAATGAAGTAATGTGTTGACCTTTAATTTACTAGGCTCATACTTGCTCATTTAGAGATCTTAAATCTAAATAGTAATTAAATTTTCCAAAGACTAATTAAATCACTTTTCTCAAATATTAAGTGTGAAGTGTTGACCTTGGTCAACATGGGATCATCCCTGGTTGTTTTGAGATTATTAAAACCCCCTCAATAATAGTCCTTTAAATTAATTACCACTATGTGTTAAATCAGATGAGGGATATTCTTCTCATTTAAATCTTGTTCTCAAGTAATTCAACATGAGGTAGTGATCATAGTCTAGGTAACCTCATATTGAATTATTTGGTGGCATTAAATCACTACCAGGTTATTATTAAATTACATGAGGTATGGAACCTCATTTAAATCATTTTCTCAAATGATAAGTATGAAGAGGTTGACTTTGGTCAACCTAGGTCGTATATTATTCATAAGAGAAATTAAATCTGAAGAAGAATCAATGAGAGGAAATTAGTTTTCACAAAACCAAAGAGAAACCCTAACTCCATTTTCAATAAGAGGAAATTATTTTCCTATTACTAAATAAGGAAACCCTAGCATAATCTTGTGATAAATGTTAAATAGTGATGCTAGATCATTGTGTGAGCCACTAAGGCTAATTAAGAGTACTTAAGTATTGTTTGGTGATTGTATCCTCGTATTCGTTTATAGACGCTAGTACCGGAGACTATCAAGAGGAGGAGATATTCTACCAAGAGGAAGAAGAAGAATACTTTGATCACTTCACCAATCAAGGCAAGATAATACTCTTGCAAGCTAATATTAATGCCAGCTATTACCAGTGCAAGTAATCAACTTGCTAACCATCAGGGTGCAAAGCTCTACCAGAGCAAGGCATCATTACATTTTACTTTATGAACCTATCCCAAAGTTTTTACTCTACAAGCTTTACTTGATTTTATTTATCAAAGTTAATTTTTGGTTTATGATTCACTTGGTTGAATTATAGAGTAGTATAAGAGAATCACACTTAGCCTAGCCAGCTCCAAGATACTTATCACCCCTCATGAAATAGTTGCTAGTGCTAATCAATCAAAAATTGGACTACTCTAGATGGGAACATGTGACTTTGAAATGAAGTGGAAACCTTGGAATGATGGTTCATTCCATTGAATGACTTTGAAGGTGAATATGACCAAGAGAAGATGGTGATTTTTGATATAAAACTGATGGTTGGGTTCGGATGCGATACCATTCCAATTTTGAAAGTACCCCCACAATACCCAAAATGGGTACGGGCTTAACTAGAAATTTATGTGCTTTAGTATGGGTTCCCTCTAAACAAGCGTCATCGGGGTTATGCCAAGGGCTGCCTCCAAAGCAATATGAGATATTGTGAAATGACGTGATTGAGGTGAATTGTCCGGCCCAAGCCCTGTGCAGTTCCCGGGTTAACAGTTGGTTCTCACCGGGAGGCCAAGCTCATGGGGAGAGGTGCCTGTACTAGAGTATATAAGTGAAAGGTTATGGTTGGTAGTCCGCATACGGAGTATGATAAATCAGGGCCAGCTAACCCTGACGGATTATTGCAAATATTGTGGCACAAGTGTACGACCTCTGCAGTGTAGAACTATTCGAATAGCCGTGTCCACGGTTACGGACGATTGGAAAGGCCATACTGTTCCGTCATCAGACCATTTTCAAAAATGTGACATATGACTGGTGACTTGCTGTTGCAAGTTGAAGGTAATTTGGGATTGAATCACAACTGAGTTGTGGGAATGACACTAATGTTCCCACTTGAGATAGTCTATTTGATTCAAGCATCTTTACTAAATGTTTATGAAATAAACTTGGCTTTATGCAAATAAACCTAGAGCTTAGTATCCCCTTACTACAATTGATAGTGCTTACACTAGTATTAGTTTGCGAGTACTTTAAAAGTACTCATGGCTTTGTCCCTGGCTATTCAAATGGCCAGACTATGAAGGTGAACAGCTGTACGAGGAAGATGGACAGCGGAACGTCTACGACAACTAGGACCGCTCCGACGTCAACAGCTGCTTGTGGAACAGATGGACCACGATCGCTACTTCGCTATGTGTTTTGTAATAGGATCTCTTGATCCACTATGTTGTATTAAGACTGGATCATGTGATCCTTTGTTGTAAGACGATGATGAGTTGTAATGAATGATGTGTTGTGATATCAAGCTATTATGTCTCGCAAAAACAATATTCCTGGGATTGCGATGAATGGCATAATAGGCATCTGGACTTAAAAATCCGGGTGTTGACACATAGTGCGTTTCTTCCAGACTTTTCTAGAACCTTCCATAAATGCACTGGATCATTTCCAAACTTGGAATATGACTTCCTATATATGAATCTTATTCTCCGGACCATTCCAGAAATCCTCGTGATGTCCTGGATCCCATCCGAGACTCCGAACAAAACTTCGAACTCCATTCCATATTCCACATCTACTCAAACGACATCAAACCTTAAGTGTGTCACCCTACGGTTCGTGAACTATGCATGCATGGTTGAGACTTCTCTCCGACCAATAACCAATAGCGGGATCTGAAGATCCATAATGGCTCCCACATATTCAACGATGACTTAGTGATCGATTGAACCATTTACATACGATACCGATTCCCTTTGTCTCGCGATATATTACTTGTCCGAGGTTTGATCATCGGTATCACGATAACTTGTTCAACCTCGTCTCCTGACAAGTACTCTTTACTCGTACCGTGGTATGTGGTCTCTTATGAACTATTCATATGCTTGCAAGCCAATTAGACGACATTCCACCGAGAGGGCCCATAGTATATCTATCCGTCATCGGGATGGACAAATCCCACTGTTGATCCATATGCCTCAACTCATACTTTCCGGATACCTAATCCCACCTTTATAACCACCCATTTACGCAGTGGCGTTTGATGTAATCAAAGTACCCTTCCGGCATAAGTGATTTACATGATCTCATGGTCGAAAGGACTAGGTAACTATGTATCGAAAGTTTATAGCAAATGAACTTAATGACGTGATCTTATGCTACACTTATTTTGGGTGTGTCCATTACATCGTTCACATAGTGACATAACCTTGTTATTAATAACATCCAATGTTCATGATCATGAAACGATGATCATCTATTAATCAACAAGCTAGTTATACAAGAGGCTTACTAGGGACTTCTTGTTGTTTACACAACACACATGTATCAATGTTTCGGTTAATACAATTATAGCATGGTATATAAACATTTATCATAAACATAAAGATATATAATAACCATTTTATTATTGCCTCTTGAGCATATCTCCTACATAGCTTGCTTCTAGAAATTCAAACACTAGACTTTTGCATCCCGGGGGCCTGTTTGGAGGAGATGAGACCTACCAATCACGTCCCAGTTGATTTAAATTTTAATTATTTTAGGAATTGATATAAGTTGTGAAAAATAGAAAACCCAAATATAATATGTAATAAAGCATTAGCTTATAAAATCGGTAAATTTTTCCCATCTCCATATTTTTTAGTACTCGTACAACAAATCTACTGAAAACATTTAAATATGAGAAATTTAGGTATGTGCCATGAGAGAGAGTGTGTGGTTTCAGACATATGCTTCCACAAAATTCAAATTTTCGAACGACCATGCTGTCATTGCTAAGTAAGGTGACCAGATGTTATCACATGGTTTTAAGAGCATAATTGTTCCACACTACACAAGAACACAGCACCGTGGCAATGTAGTCACAACACAAATCTAGTTATATAAATCATATCCACAATGTAATACCCCCTCCGTCTCATTAAACTTGTTTAAAATTTAACTAAACTTGGATTTATCTACATATTGTATGATGTTTGGATACATTTAAATTTTGATAAATTTAAAACAATTTTCGTGAGACGGATGGAGTACTTCGTATTAACAGAAAGTTTGCATACTCCATTATCGTGGTGCTCATTACAATCCCATAACTCCTTGTACCTAGTGACAAGGAACAAAATCAACTCACTGAAGTGAAGTCTGGTTGTCTTAGTATGATAAGTAAAGCATTTCATTATCCGGTTTTGATTTCTTTCTCTTTTGTGACGTTATTTATTTTTTATGTAGGCAATGAAGTTTTTTTTTTTTGAGAAACACAGTACAAACGCAGACGCTCACATACACGCGCATACACTCACCCCTATGAACGCACACACGCACACCCTACCCCTATGAGGACCTCCGGAAGACTGAGTCGGCGGATTGGATCTTGAAATTGACGAAGTCACCACAGCGCCTCGCCGACGAACGTCGCCTCCCACTGAATGTATATTCCGCCTTTATGAGACACACAGATGTCAAACCTAGGATTTGAACTCTGGTGGGCTGGGGATACAACCATCCTCCTAACCACCCAACCTCAGGTTGGTTCTCATGTAGGCAACGAAGTTGACTGTGAAGGAATCACGACGACCTACTTGAACCTCCCTAACAAGACGTGCATGAGCTCAATACCATAGATGTTCTTCAATCAATAATTATCGCTAGATCATCTATGCGCTACATCGTCTCAAATTAGATTTAACTATTTGTTGGGAACTTTTTTTCTAAGAAAACACGCCACGATAGATAGATCTGAGGAAGGCAAGTTTTGTTCCACTTCCTGACGTAGAAAGAACTTTGGTGTCTCTGCTTGCTTGCATTAGTCACCATGTGCACTTAGTAGCGAGTAAAACAAAAGTTCCTAGTTTCCAGAATCACACTGTCCTGTTTCACTAACATCACTACTCTAGAAAAATACGATTTACGTTAGGCCCACGCTGATAAATATGTCGTCAAAAGAGATTTGGTGGCAATTAGTAAAGGGATCAACAAGCATAGACTTAATCAAGATAACCCCACGCATGTGGATAATGTAAGCTCGGTTTCGTTCAAGACTACGGTTCGTAATGTGTCTTTAGGGCATCTCCAACGTGGCGACACATCCCGCGCCCGCGCGTTCGGATGGGTTCAGCCAACGCGGCGACGCATCGCAAATGCGGATGGCCGCGACATCTGGAACGACGCAAACCCGGCCCAAATCTGGGCTAGGTTTGCGTGGCCGCGATGGCACGCGGCGTCCGATCGCGTCCGGCCGCTTGGCTGCTCGTCTCCCTTGGGCCCACCGTGACGGGAGGTTTATTAAATGTGGACTGGAGGGTCTGTCCCTCCAGTCCCCCCCCCACTCCACTCCCCGAGCGCAACCGCCGCCATGGCCCCGAAGCGACGGTTCGCTGCCGGAGCCAACGACGACGAGGCCAGCAGCAGCCGCCATCCTCCGCCGGCGCGGGCCGGAGGGAACCGCGGCGGCCTTCACATTGGAGAGGCCGCCCCCGGCGGCGCGGCATTGGCGCAACCGGCGCCGCTGTTGCTGCAGCCCAAACCGGAGTCCTCGGAGGAGGACCCCGATCTCCGCGCCGCTCTGATGATATCGGTGGCGGAGGAGGAAGCGAAGTGGCCGCAACCCAAGCGGCCCTTCGCACCTGCGAGGAGGAGGCCGGCAGGCGGTCGAGGACACCGAGGCCTGGGAGACGCGGCGGCGCGAGGAGGCCGGCTCCGCCGCGAGGAGCAGCCAGGAGGCCGGCGCCGCGTGGAGGAGACGTGGAGGGAGGCGCAGGCCGGGCGCCGAGAGGGAGGTGCAACTCCGTGCTGGCAGCGGAGCAGCGGCGGCTCGACCCCCACTCCGCCTAGGAGGAGGCCCGTGGTCTCGTGGCCGGAGTCCCCGGCGCGCCGAGCCACAGCCGCGCCGGGGACGTCGTCGACGCCGACGGCGCACCGGCGGCCATCGCGTCATCGACCAAACCCTAGCTTAGGGTTTTTTTCATTTGTTTTAAATTTTAAAGCTCATATAGAGGGCTTCTTTTGTTAGTTATTTGCCCAAAATAGGGCTATGTATAAATTTGCCTAAAATAAGGCATATGTTTAATCAAATATCATTTAAATTTACATTTTAAATATCTTTTTTTTTCTTTTTCTTCGAATATGCGCTGCATCCGCGCGTTGGACGCAGCGTGCGACCCAAACGGACACGTGGGCCGCTGTCCGGGTGTCCGCTCGGCCACCCAAACGGCCCAAACGGACGACTCAGCGCGTCCATTTGGGTCGCCGCGTTGGAGATGCCCTTAGCACTTGCTTCACTTCCATCCACAAATAACTGGTAAACTGAAATTACTAATCATACTCTGTAGTCTGTACAATATCACAAGTGCCCGGTTGCTTTTTTCAGTCATTCCATTCTGCTGAGATCAAGCACTGCTGATCGACCATACAACCAAGAAGGTTCCTAGAGCCAAGACCAGACTCTTCTCATCGATTACAGGGATCAGATTAACCTCCTAAATCCGCACTAGTTACTGCTAGCGTTCATGTGATTTGATTAGTATCCTTCACCGAGATCAGTCAAATAACTGACACATGCATGATATATAGACGTTGTGCTTATGTCCACACTTTTATACAGAATATCACAAAACATATAATGGGGCTAGTAAAGGTGGATGGATACACCAAAAACCCTGGTGCAACAGATGGACTCTCACAGTTCTTATAAGTTTCTTGGAATATCAAGAAGTCTGAAGCAAGATTACCACGAGACAGAGATTCACTACAGAGGAACAGAACAGGCAGCTGCGGGAGGAACATACGGATGGGTACACGGCCAGAAAGTATTGGGTTAGTTGATTTCTCCCGTGCCACACTCTCTTGCTGATCACATAGAAGAGGACAATGCGCAGGGCCTCGGAGAAACTAAAATGAAATCTAATCAAGAATCTGAATAGGTATCAACCCATCAAAGATATATCTCTTGTTGGCTCTGGGCAAGTGGGCAGAAGAATATCTCTGTAGTCAATGTGACCACAGCATCCTGATCATCCCAGAACCGCTGATTCAGCTGCTTTGTATGCACAGTCAGTCTTAAATTTCTAGGACTCCAATTCCATAGAGAGCATTGCCAAAGCCCGAGCACTCCCTACAAATACAGCCCGAAAATAAGCAAAACACATTCAAGCATGACAGATTAAGATAGCTTTCAGCAGACACCGGTAGATGGTTCATTCTTGAGTTGTTCTAAGCTGATAAATATGCACAAATATTGCAATACTGGAATGAGGCGTGTTCACTCTTGAATTGATATGAGGTCTGCGCTATGACACACTTTTTGTAAAGGAAATACTCCTAATGGATGCACTAACTTTAGTAAATATCACGTTACAAACAAGGACTACAGAAATTCGTAAGAGAAGACCCTCATAATTCAACTTTTAAAAAATCCACTTTCAAATTGTAGGATATAAAAAATGGGAGATGAATAAAAAAAAGCAAAGCATTGTTATGAAGCCTAATCTAATGGACATATTAGTAATAAGAGATATCATGAACGATAACTGGAGACTAATTCCAACGTCACCTGGGGCCTTTTGGAGCCCTCCTAACACTATGATACCATAATCGAATGGTGACCCAAGGCCACACAGGACACTACCAAGTTGAGGAAGGGGATCAGAAGCACCGTGCTGCTTACCTCGTGGATGTTACGGAAGAACCGCAACAACTGTACCTTTAATGGCACTCAGCCGAACCTGCCCATGCTGTCGTGTTTAATCAGGGATCAAGCATGTCATTGGGCTGGGTATGCGTGTTATAATCCCAACAGTTTGGTACATGCACTAACATCTTCTTCTTGTCCGGGCGTGTGTTGTACTCTGCCCTCGAGGCTAAACTCCCCTTTCTTCTTTTTCAATAGTACTAGACGCAAGATGTTTTGCATTTTACGTGAAAAAAGAAATCCAATAATGAAAGGATGAAACCAATGTAAGTTTTTCCTAGTTATCATAAGTTCATAACACACAATTTCAGGAATATATATGTACCCTTCAGATCTGCAAACAATAATTGCAGCAATCTCTGTATCTTTACTTTTTTTTTACAACAGCAATCTCTGTAGCAAATATAACTTCATGTCCAATGTTTCAGAAGAGTGGTTTATACTATCAGTTGCTGTCTTCATTAGTAGCTTACATGTTCATGCACAGTTGGTAATTTTGAATGTTCCTGGTAACATATGGAAATGGGGGCGAAACCATAAATATAAAATGTTATTACTATCAATAGAGACACCTTAGATTTCTCTTCTACTTGTGAAGATCTGCATATAGATGCCAAGTACAATTTATAACACACAGACCCAACAGGTGCCACCAAACATTTTGGTTTCCAGTCACTTCCAAAGGTCAAAAACAGAAATAACAAGGTAGCATCGTATCATATGCTCTGACTCATTTTTTTTTTCTATAACTCAAAAGGTCCTAAATTACTTCGGAAGGAGGAAAGGCTTCCCACTTTGCCTAGCTACATACCAAAAAAAAATTGCGGGAACAATTCAATCTGGTTTGCTTCAACAGCTCAACACAAACAGAAAAGTTACACACTCTATACTTAATTAACTTCTGGTACATAGCAACACAATTATAAAACATATGATTCGAATAATAAAAAGTGCTAATACTGAAATGTTCAATTTGGCCAATGAAGGAAGACAATGAAATTAATAAGTAGATGACAAGGTAACTCACCATACACTAGAACTGGTTGTTTTAGTTCTCGCCAAATGGCCCAAAGCGCTGCCAAACATGCTCTATTAAGTCTCTTCGGAGTCGGTTATCTGTTGATTTTGTAGAAATAGTTGCATTTCTCTGTAGTAAATCAGCAAAATAATGAGCAGATCCATCGTTGATGTCTGACAGTGGAGCAACCGATGTCTCTGATGTCTCATTCGAGTCAAAACAAAAACTTGCCATATCTTTCTCATCCTCAAGTGTCATATTATGAAGTATGATGCAAGCTTGCATGATTTTTCCTAGAGTTTCCTTCGGAAAATACTTTGTTGGCCCATGCACGATGGGAAAACGTGATTCTAGGAGTCCAAATGCACGTTGGACGTCATTCCTTGCTCCTTCTTGATATCGTGCAAATAATCGATCCTTTTCAGTTTGAGGGAGGGGTATTGTCTTAATGAAGACGGGCCATTCTGGGTATATTCCGTCAGCAAGATAGTAACCCATATTGTATTGCCTCCTGTTGACAGTGAATTGCACATCAGGACCTTGACCTTTCAAGATATCGGTGAACAACTGTGATTGATTCAGCACGGTCATGTCACTCTGAGACCCAACAGCACCAAAGAAAGCATGCCATATCCAGAGGTCTTGTGAAGCAACTGCTTCAAGAATGATCTTAACGACTCCGTGATCACTATGAGTAAGACGACGCACCCATTTAACTGGGCATTTTTTCCACTCCCAGTGCATACAACCAATGCTTCCCAACATGCCAGGGAACCCACAGGTCTCACCCATTTGTAGTAGACGTCGCATATCCACGCTAGTGGGGCTCCGCAAGTATTCTCCACCAAACATGTCAATCACCCCTTCCACAAACTGCTCGAAACAGTGCATTACTGTGCTGAAACCAATCTGTATGTATTTGTCAGTAATGCCAGAGGGGGAACCCAACGCTAACATACGGATACCTACTGTGCACTTCTGTAGAGGCGTGAGTCCTTGACGATTAAGGGCATCTCTCCTTTCTCTGAAATAGGGGGACCACTCTCCCAAGGCACGGACTATACGTAGAAAGAGGGGTCTCCTCATCCGGTACCTTGTACGGAATTGTTTGTCAGTGTAGTTTGGATGTTCAGCAAAGTAATCAGCTACGAGTTGTTCATGTCCCTCTTCACGATTTCTCTCTATGTACTTCCTACTGGCAAAGCGACGGCGAGATGTACTAGCTTGCTGAGGCTTGATTTTGGCCTGAATCTTCACATTGATCTGCTCAAGCAAATTGTGGAAGATGCTTTGTTCAGAAATGAAATCGTCCATAGTGTATAAGCCGGTTGGGTCAATGGTAGTGCTGTCATCGGAATCATCCGAGCAGGATGGCGTGTCTGACTGATGGGACATAGCTGCAGAGATAAACAATGACAACTGTTTGAACATGCATGCACAGGTGAATTGCTTACTGATGCTAAATCCAGATGGAGATAAACAACAAAATATAAGCTACAACATTCATTTATAATTCTACAAAGAGAAATGCACAAGTCCCAAAGCATACATGAACTGGACATGTATACATGTGCCAACATATATATCATGCACAAATGTAGGGCATATGGTCGCAAAACAAACAAGAGCCCACACAAAAAGTCAAGGTTCAACCAAAGATAATTCTGGTTCACAAGAAAATAAATTATTGCTATAGAACTGCTGCAGGATTTCTATTTGTAACTACTACTTAAAATGCATGTAAGACAGTTTGAGATGCAAGCAAGGGCAAAATACACTGAACCTAAATCAAAGAAAAAGGATGAAAGCAATCATTCATTCCAGGTGCTTGTGCAATTGGCGAACACATAAGTTATCTATACTTTATGATCATCAGATATCCACTAAGAAAGCTTCACTTATTCCACCTTACCTTTTACTTGCACTAGGCACACTAAAATACCATCGCCCAAGCAAAAATATTAAAAAAACGAAGGTACTGACAAGAAAGTTCTTCAACTTGGCTACAACCAACGAACTACTCAGAAATTGCTCCACCTTACAGGTTAGACAGAGCGCGACGGTAAAGGGAGAGGAGCGGCTCCCGGCGGGGAGCGCACGAGGCGATGGGCGGCTGCACTGGAAGAGGGCGGCCGGGCCAGGGTTCCCGAGTCGGGCCTCGCCCGCGACTCAAGACGCAGCGGCGTAATCTGTGGCCCGAAGCGGAGGGATGGCAGGAGGAAGAGGGTGGCGGGTAGCCGTCCCGTCGAGAGTTGGGAGCAGATGTCGGTGAAGGAGAGATGACGGCGTCGCGGAGTCCGCCGCCGCCGCCGCCGCCGGTTGGCACTGACGACTGACGAGGGATGGAGAGGATGCAGAGTTGGGCTTCCGGGCTTTCGGCCCAAGACCACAAGACGACTTGGAGAAAAGCAGACAGGCTCCAAAACGGAAAAACCTATTCCCCGCCCAGCTGCGTGCGGGGGCGAGCGGGCCGCGGCCCATCTAGGTTGGTTTGCTGTTTTTTTGCGTTTTTCCGGTTCTTTTTCTCTTGCGGTTAGTTTTCATTCGGTTTCGTTTTTTCTTTTCTTTCTTTTTTTTCGGTTTTTCTGCTTTTTCTTTTTCCCATTTTTAATATATTTTTCAAATTCGAGTAAATTTTAAGTTGGAGCAACTTTCGAATTGGAGCAAATTTAAACTGAAACAAATTTAAATTTCTATTCGATATTGAAATTTGCTTAGATTTATATTTTTGCCCAATTTCGAAATTTGCTAAAATTTAATTTTTGCTCGTTCTTGGAATTTGCCTAGATTTTAAATTTTGCCTGGTTTCAAAATTCGCTCAGATTTAAATTTTGCTCGGTTTCGAAGTCAAAGAAAGATGAGGCCTAAACTATAAAGATTTCCATATGTTTAACCTTGCTATGTTCGCAAAACAAGGGCGGCGTATGTTAAATAATCCATCATCACTATGTGCGTGGGTTCTGAAAGCCAAATATTATCCAGACACGGATATCCTGCATGCAGAGGATAAGGCCGGTATGTCTTACACATGGAGGAGTATACTGAAAGGGGCCGAGCTTCCGTATCAAGGTGTTATCAAGAGAGTTGGTGACGGTGAAACAATCCAAGTTTTACCCATTTTATTGCAATCTTCTGCTCATGTTGTTTACTCCAAGTATGTTTGAGTCCTTGTTTCTTCTTAGCGGCAGTAAGTAGAGTTTGGACTCCCTGTTATTATTTACTCAATGGCAAGCGGTGAGTTGAGGAAATTAGCTGACAGCGCTACCAACGACTATGGATTCGCCTGCTTAATTTGTAGTTTTTCATCAAGCAAATAAATTGTTGGTATTCCTCTGAAAGTTGCAGGTGCTAGTGAGTAGTGACCAATGCTGATCCTGCATCTAGCATAGAATTGCTGTCAAGAATAGACTTACTGCATTTTACGTCACTGTTGCTAGGAAAATCTGACTTCCTCTAGAATGCTTGCTCCCCATTCTCTTCCTCCCCAATGTTCATTGGCCAGGCCAAAAATATTATCTCCATTGGTGCCGTTCAGATGCTCCGCCGAGTGGCCGGCGCCCTCCTCTCCCTTCCAGGCCGATGCATGTCTATCGAAGCATCCAGCAGGTGCCGGTGGCCTGGCCTGGGTTGCATTGCCTTGCCGGATGAAACTCCTCAGTCCTCACAACCTTGCCGCCTGGTCCTGCTCCACCTCCTCTTGGGCGCCCTCCACCACCTCCTCAGTCCTCATCCTCCTACACCTGCTCGGGGCGATGCGGAGGGGGAGCAGCGGGCCTCCACCGGCAACCTCTACTGCCCTAGCGGCGGCGTCCATACTAGCAGTCCATCTCCCTGCGGAATTGCTTCACACACGACAATTTTCATACGATCTCTGTCCGATAACTCTCCCGCAGCGCTACTCTTCGTTTCTTTTTCTGCAACTGAACATAGCGCTAAACAACCCTGTGTGTCCCGTTCCACGTGGCCACGTCCCAGGCCCCAGTCCAACTATTTTTAAACGAGACAAAATCGTTGCCTTCCATTGATTAGAAAACGAGTTGTCTGGTAAATTAACCGAAAATCAAATGAATCTCCTTTAATTTCAGTGAATAAGACGTTCTCCTTTTTCGTTTTTTTATTTTGCCTAAGAATTACACTAAATATATAAAGACTGTTGGCATAAAATTAGCATCATTAGAAAGTGTTTTCAATATACATCTAATGATACTAATTATGTACAATATAACAAAGGTATTGTTGCTCAACTTTTTTCGGTCAAAATTCATCTTGAAATACGCGTGCACCTTACTCGTCGAAACGCAGGTAGTACAAACTGGATCAAGCCCCACAACCGACGCAAAATGACCGGCCTATCCGCGGGGATGGAAACGTGGCCCAAATCTAGTTCGCGGATGCGTCTATGATTTTATTGCTATGAAATACCGGCCTCACCAGATAAAATGCGACGGGACGCGGGTGCACCCCAGACGCAAACGGTCAACCGCGGCCCGAAGGCCAATTTCGCATCCGCGGCTAGAAGCAAACGGGTGCGTGCAGTTACTTTTTGTCTCTGAAATGCTTCGAGCCACTGGTGATGCCATAAGAAGCCGACCCTCAAAGAGTCGCACGGACACGGCATTGGCGACTAACTAGCATGAAGAGCAATATCATCGCTCACGTGTCACGAGGCTGACAAACTCAAGGATATCAAAGTGTCCACCACACAACACATCGACGAACACCTCATCCTCGAGCCGCCACCTCGGCATCTACCTAGCTGTCACACACTGCAAAGCACCGGGTCGCACCCACTTTCTATTGAGCCGCAACTCCATCTCATAGGGTCGCAACCGCACACAATCGAGGCCCGCCACCCCAATATGCAAGACCAACCTCGAGGTCGTCGCCTAGACATTCATCGCACGCGCCGCAGAGACAAACCAACTTGGCAAATCCAAGGCATTATCCAAGGAGGGAACGATAAAGCTGATGGCATCCACTTTTTTGAAGACAACCTTAAATCAAATTAAAACGTTAATTTTCCGCAAAAAATTAAAACGGTAATGAACTACTCCGTATTTTCTAAGCATCCCCTTGCATTGACTTTATCAGCGTCTTTTTTAGACGGATGATAGCACAAGAGACCATTGGTCTGGGCTTTAGTTCTGGGTAGTTAAGAGAAACGACTGAGTCCAACCTTATCCACTTGAAGCAAGCTGGCTGCTAGAAAGAATCGTACAAGTATCGGATAGAAACTGTCGTGTGTATAGCAGCGCTCCTGTTTTTTCGCCGGCAGTCAGCAGTACCATCGGGACTGGAGGATTTGGCGCGGGTTCGACGCTGCCTCCCACGTCTTATCTTGGCTGACCTCATCGGTGACGGCCGACGCGGCCTGAGCGGGGTTCTCCATCTAATCCGTGATGCCTGAATTTTTTCCTGCTCATTGGCATTCACTCTGCCTTCAAGCCGTCTCTGACAAATTGGTGGTGTTCCTTTGCCATACCGCTGGAGAAGGTTTCAGATTTGCTATTAATTTCTTGCAAGCTATCACCCTGATTGTTACTGCCAGTCTAAGTAGGATCGCTTGCTCATTATCATACAGGTTGGCACATCACCGTGCCGGCTATTGCAGCGACCACCGGTGCAGGTACTCTGGCGGCCAGGAGATCCATCCCTTTTCAACCTTTCAGACAATGATTTATTGTTCAGTTACTAATTAACAGTGCAATTTTGTTCCTGCTGCATAATAGCTTGGAAACATGATTTCTCTTTTTTTATATTTTGTTCCTGCTACATGTTTTCTGTCTTTAGCAGATCTCTTTGATGAGAGCGAATAGTTGATAAAAATCTCCATTGGAGTTTTGTTGACTGAAATTTGTTCAATCCATGTGGAATTTTCTCAATGATACAACCAGGACAAGCACAGAAAGATCCTACCTAAAGCACAAGCAGAAGTTGGGAACAAACCTACACGCCACCCGCCGACTTAAAGCACATGCACAAGTTGGGAACAAACCTACACGCCACCCGCCGTTGTCGCCATTACACTTCTATCGGTAGATTTCTATATCCACATTTCTCTTTGGATCTTAGAAGGTGTAACATTTATATACCTTAACAGCAAACAAGAACTGGTTGTATCGGAGAATTTGAAGTGCAGTTCCCTGATATATCTATTTCAATTGAGCCATTTGCTACTTAAATTATAGTGCTTTTTCTGTAACTAATGAAAAAAAACTATTTTGGTTCTCCTACAATTTTATACATCCCACTTTGGCATTATAAGTGCGCAAAAGATTCCAGTGTTGTGCATAGATAGCATAGATAAACGAAGGTACATATGAGGCAACTAAATGGGTGCAAAGTGTTCTGGACAATACACATCATCCCCTCTCTTCCTCTCTCTCTCTCTCTCTCTCTCTCTCTCTCTCTCTCTCTCTCTCTCTCTCTCTTCATTTCGTCTCTTCTTTTACTTGCTCTCTCTCTCTCTCTCTCTCTCTCTCTCTCTCCATTTTTTCTCTTTTTTTTACTTGCTCTGTTTTTTAGTTTCCATCTGACTTGTCATAAAGTATTTATAATCTTTATTCAATATCTCTAATCTACTGGAAATGCCAGTTTCGTTGACTCAGAGATATCTGCTGGGCATTGGTGATACCATTATCTTTGATGATTATTTTTCTCTACATTTAGGTGTTGGAGTTCATGTGGCAATACACTAAGGATGACATGGAGGCCAAGGAGATTCGTTTCTCTTTCAGGTATCATTGTGCTTCTTATTTTCTTTAGTATGTAACTTCGAAAGGTATTACCTGCTCTTTATTGGTACAATTGAGTGGTTAATATGAAATGTCTAAATGAATGATGTTTAGTTAGTGTCTTCTGTACGGAGGCATAATAAACAACGTAAGGCACCGAATCTTGTGCCCTCTATTCCTTATCTATGCAAGCTCTTTCATCTGAACAATATGTGTGCAAAATTTAACTTATGGGGATATTTATTTTCATGGGAGCATCAGGATCAGCGCAACTTTAGAATCTGTCTTTTCTGTTGTAGATTTAGTTCTACTTGGTAATATATTCTTCCTCACCAGATTGAATTGTGGATACTATAATATATGGGTTTTATTGTCTAGAATTTGTAGTCTCTTATTTCTTTTCTCCCAGTGCCATTGGTCCCTGAAGAGCTAAGTTAATTCTGTTATTATGTTTGATAGACATGTTAGCATATTTCAGACTTACTTTTCTGAAGGGACAGTGATGTACATGTTGGGTTGTTAGTACTCATCATTTTATTCTCCAGTATGGTGCATTTTTACTCTTTTGTTCCACAACAAAGGGAGGAGCAATTCTTTCCTTTTAGCAGCTTCAGGGACTATTTCCAGAAAAAATGCATGGGGAAAAGGATCTATCTGCTTATTTTTCGTACTATTTTTTCTCCCATGTCTTATTTGCTTGCCGGCATCCTTTGTGTCATTCTATCAACGTTTTTTAATCAAATGTAATCCACTATTTTATCTTGGTAAATTTGCTCAGCCTTTTTTCCTGAAACCTCCTCAAAATGGTCATTGGTAAACAAGTATGTTCTTTGCATACATGCAAACCTGTCAAGAACAATTTGAGGAAATGAGCCAAGTAACCTGCAAGAAAGTAAGTCATTTATTGGTTATTATCTGTATACCAGTGTGTTCAACCACCAAGAATGTGCATTCTGTACAAACACTGCAAGGAAGAGCTATTGGTGGTGTTACTGCCCTGGGCTGGGCTCCGAGTAAGCATGCCAGGTGCTACATTTTTTCCCAATTTCTTCCAAGCAAGTTGTTCCCTTTATTAAAGCTATTCCTATTCCAGTTGATCAATATTTTAAGGTATCAATTAATATGAAAACATGGGTTCATATACAACCGACTCTGTTCAGTTTATGTTCTTGCATACTTCAGCTTAATTGTTTTTTACTCAGAAAGACAGCTAGGAATTATGTTCCGTCCATTCCATACAGGATTATAGGAGTGTCTGACTATTTTTAGTAGAATAATACTCCATAAGTCTAAAGCCGTCTCAACTTTGATTTTTCAGACACGGGATTTGGGCCTCCCATTGGGCGACTCTTTCATTGATACAAAGGTTCCGAAAACATTGAGAAAATCTAAGGTGCATATAAAATATTCAAACCGTAAAGCCATAAGGTTCAGTTGATCCATAGCCATGTGGACTTCTTCTATGTGACTGTAAGATCAGTAAGGATGCCCAACAGTTTGGCCTGATTAATAATCCCAGACCATCTCCTTGAAATATTGACCCAAACAAGTAAAGAGCTACTGTCGAGTGTACATGTATTTTTGGTAAGTACCGCGTCTCCTAAAATTCCATTGCTTCACAAATATAACTCTGATAACTGTTAGTACTGCTGCATTAGGATAGAGAGCTGCCATGTGAAATCTGTTAAGTATACATGTATCTTTTTGTGAAATATCGCTTTATCTTAAGTTTACACTACTTAACTAATAAAGCTCCTATGATTTCCAGCACTTATGCATTAGGAGGGGAGCTACCAAACGAATTCCTACAAGCTACTGCAGCGGTCCTGTTTCATCAGTAGTAGTAGTAATACTCTGCTGAGTGAGTTGTTTTATTCGTAGGATTGCAAACATACAAGCTGACCTCAGCACTAATTTACTGTAAATTAATATTAACCACATTTGTTCCTATTTTGGAGATGGGTGTCATTGATTTAACAAAAAAAATCTTTTGACCCATGAGCATTTGAGGAATCCATACCACTTCCTCGCAAGATGATGGATGTCAGTTCCAAGTAGAAAAGATGAACAAGTTCTGCATGTTTGCAATATGATTCTTCACTTACTGGGCTCTTAAAACAGCCAACATAAACCCACGGGCGGGGCGTGCCGCCGCCCCAGCCTTCCTAGTCCACGCTGATAATTCATGTACGTGAATTCAGCACCATCGGAAATGACACATTTGTTGTAGAAAGAAGAAATCGCGCCCCTTATTTTCCGCAAGGTGTGATCGGGCATAGGAACAGAATTCAAAGCGAGCATATATTTGTTCACGGTTTGACTAGGGTGTGAGTGCACCAACAACACAATTAATCGAGCCATGTGTACGTACACAAGCATAATATCCACATGATATCCCATCTTCCTGTTTAGGGCACTGAAATAAAGCAACAATAAGTAGTGGTGCTGAACTATACGTAGTTGAGCACAAGTACTATAATTTTGAATAATTCAGCACATATATAGAATAGAATCTATCTATTATGATCATACACAATATTTGGTACAGAACTATCGAATGTAAATTACAAAAAATGCTGAAAATGTGGATTGGGTATCTTACTTGATCTACTACGAATGTTTGCAACACATCACCATCTTGTCCCCCATGGGCGAATCCTTCTTGTGCACCATATCCAGAAATGCACTGCGCAAAAAGAGATGAGCATGTGTAATAATTTCTCAAACAGAAAATGATCAAACATTTTACAACTGGTTTGCCATTACCTTTTCAAAAGCTCCTGCATGGCTTAATACAAAGTTGATCTTTCACTCCCTCTTCCTTTTCTACTCTTGCTCTTGCTCTTACTCTTACTCTTACTTTCCTCCTTTCGAACTAGAGTACCCAATGATCCCTGCATGAACAGAAGAACGTATGAACAATGTGGACTGGCTACAGTGTATACAGAGATATGTAGTTAACTTACACGATGCGGTAAGGAAGTAGGAAGAATTCAACGGAGGATTGTGATCTCATCGCGTGCACGATGTAGGCCTTGGTGGTATGCTCACGATGGTGTGTCCTGTATGTATGCGAGACTGATGCATGTAAAATGCATACATGAACTTTGTCCTTTATCATATTGAATTCCCACATATTTACAACATATATGATGATAATACCATGTTTTACATTGATTTACGGGGATTTACCAATGATCTCCTTTATTTGATTTATAACCCTGCAGAACAGGAAAACCATGTTTTGTGTATTTTTCACTTTCAGAGATATATACAGAGTCAAATTGACCTGGAATTTTTGGAGCGTCACTTTTTCATCGGGAGAAGCACCCTGGGCCCTTGAACCACACCTGGAGAGGCATGAGACCCGAAAGACCTCAGGTGGCACGCCCAAACACTTAGGGCACGCCACATGTGCTCTTTCGGCCGTCGATCATCAAAACCACGTGATGTTTTCGCCCACCGACGTATTTTGACCTAAAAATCACTATATATATGGCCCCAAAGAGTTCTCGGGAGGAGAGCGCCGCACAAATACGGAAACACAAAAACGAAGGCTGTTGCAGAGAAGATTGGAGGGGGAAATTCCGCCGAGATCACCGCCGGAGGGATATCCACCTTCTCCAACGTCTTCATCATCATCACCATGATCAAGGGAGAGTAGTCCACCTCTCGACTACGGGTTTTTGGCAGTAGCTTGATCTATTTCTCTCATGTTCTTCATAGTTCTTAGTGCCATATGAGCTGCCTCACATGATTATGACCATATTTGTAATACCTATGTGGTGGATTCTTATTCTATGATATTGTGCTATGAGATCTGATCATATTATGTGTAAGATGTATTGATAGATGCATATTATGCACCCCGTTCTTAAGTATTTGTTCTGATCCAACATCTATGCAAGAGCGTGTGTGGGGTGATGTGTGTATTAGATGGAGTAGCATCGTTTTAGTGATTGGATAGTGACAATAAATTCAAGATCTATTATGGCTTAGCCTTTTCTTTTGCTACCTCACTAGGGATAAAGTGAATGCATGTGCTATGTTCTTCACGTGACAGTAGTGATGATCTTGTTGGTTCAAGGTAGCATATTTGATATTCAACCATCATGTCAAAGTACTTATTGCTATGTTCTGTTAATTCTTAATACAAGATTGCATGAAGTTTTCCCTTTCTTGTGGAATATAAGAGAGATGTGTTGCATCATCTCTATGTTAGGACATGATGCCTATATAAATTCTTATCTTACGCATATTATTATTTGCATCCTCATATCTCATTGATGAATTACTATTTGTCCACCACAACTTAAAGACAGAATAGTCAAGTGAACCCATGAACCTTGGTCCACTTTTTATCATAAGAAACATCTTTATATTTCTTTTATCTTGTTTTATATTTTCTTCACTATTTTAATCCGAAAATACAAAAAATAATTACTTTTCTTATTTGCATCCAAAACACTAAAAACAACAAACCCCTTTACAGTTTTACTTAGTCACTATATTTTATCTAGTTTTACTTGATTTATTTTTATTTGTGTTTATTTACTTACGTGAAACCTTGTGCTTGACAAACACACTGTGGAGTTGGGAACAAAAGACTTTTATTTTACTTGCAGGATTTCTAGAAGAAGAGAGAAGAGAATACTCTTTGTCCAGTTCTCAGAGAGTTCGATATAAACCTTCGAGTCACCTTTGTGGGAAAGATACTCTGCTGATACAACACTCTACACTTGGAGTCCCAACATATCAATATATTTTTGGCGTTGCTAGTAGCCGTCATCAGAGTCACATTCAGGATCGAAGAAACCCACCTTAAAATTTTGAATCCTGCCACGACTTATCAGGTACCTACAAAAGAAGAAGAAAAAAGAAATAACTTATATATGTTTTGAAGCTATGTAGATAGAAGTTGGATTGAGTTTGAAGTACTTACAATACGTAGTTCATTTAGGTAACCGAAGTTTTCCCTTGGAAATAATATTGCCAAACAAGTGCAACAAGAAAAGTCTAGAATTAACTTGTATGATGACCGATTGACTTGATAGCACTCTTGATAGAAATTGTTTGATTGAACTGAAGTCTAGTGGTGACTGAGATGCATGCCAATCTGTAATGTTGTGAATCAAGTATGATATTGCTTAAAGCTTGTCTACAAATTATGGTGCACACTCTTGGGATGGTAACAACTCCGCTGGCTTATAAACGATTTGCGGTATAAATCCCAATTTTAGCTATTGAGTTGAAAACACGAGTAGCTAGCTAATCGTGTGCAACTATTATTTCCCATGAGTGTTGCAAAAATATTACTAAAAGGTCATTCAGGACTCTTGATTGGAAACTATCATTGGAATCCAAATGTATCACTTCTAAGTCTTGGCATGGACTCGTTACTACTAGATGAATTTTATTTAAAGGCAATGAATATATAGTAAGTGTTTTGATAGTCTTGATCTATTGATGTGAGCATCAATAAGATACTTCATTGCTTACACCTCTTTTGACATAAATGCTCATACTTAACTTAGATGATAATAAACTTCCTAGTGTTCCTTGGCATAATAAGAGTTAACTACTTAAGCTAGAGTGATTGTTTACACAACTAGTTATTCATGCTCATAAATCTTCATTGTGATTGTCTCAAGTTACCGATGCTTGTATTATATTCTTGTAACTTCTCTAACTACGCTAAGCTTTAGAATGGAAGAAGTGTTGGACTCATAAGTGAAAGTGCATGGAGCCCCCATGTGTGGTTTTGGTAATTGATGACAATCCCTATGGACTAATGTTTGCATTGAGTTATATTTGTAGGAGTTGTCCATAGGCAATGCTTGAACCATATGTTGGCTTCAAGGTTGCAATAAGAAGAAATTGATGAAGAATATTAAGTGTCAAGTATGTCTTGAAGATGAAGATGAAGTGAGCCCTTAAGTTTAACTTCAAGACATCAACATGATGAAGAATGAAGAAATGAAGTGCAAGTTCAAGATGAGTCATCTCGAAGAGATCATTTGCTTGAAACTTAACATCCATATGGTGATCATCGATATGTGAAGATGAGCCAAAGAAGAAGCTCTCCCATGGTGGATTATGGGGAGCAATCCAAAAGAATTCGTCATGAAAACACTATCAAGAAAGGCGTTCCATCTTGTTACGGTAAAGATCGTCATCATCGAGCTCAAGATGAACGCGCAAGGTTAAGGTTTGCTCTTGATAGGGTTTCTTTCTTACCGTTCTCATGGTGTAGGTTGGAGACCGGTTTATAGTTTAGTTGCCGTACTATCAAGAGGGCTATCGAGTGATCGAGTAACTCGATCGTATCCTTCGGAGAGCTCAAACCTTTGCATCCTTGCATCATCTTTCTTGGTTGTTATTTGGATCTTATCCATATGATGTTTTAGATCTTTTTCTTATTCTCATGACAAGCTCTAGTTCATCGAGAATAGTTTTTGCACGGGCAACTTGTTGCATTTTCGAGGTTGGAGGTTTTACCTGTATGTCTTTTTTAGATAGGTCAAAACTTTCATCATTTGTTTTTATCCTACCTTGCTGTACTATGATGGTTCCCTGCATGATCTTGTAGAGCTTGTTACTAGCTTCTAAACGAGCCAAGATCATCAAAATCGGAGTCCGGATGCTCAAGTTATGATCATTCTCATTTTGGTGTTTATGTAGTTTTCGGGGGGCGGATAATCCGGCCCAAATAAATAATCTGGCCAAATATCCGGCCCCCATCCAGGGGCATCTTTTTTCTGGTCCTTATCCGTTTTTAGAAGCCCGAGGGGCGGATAATCCGGCCCTGGGGCGGATAATCCGGCCCTGGGGCGGATAATCCGGTCTGGGAGGTCCCAAACGGTCATATTCCATTGGGAGGGGGTATATAGGACCCCCTTCTTCCTCCTTGGGCTGGTAGCTTCTCCTAATTTCTCTCTACTCCATTGTTGACCTTGAGAAGCTTCCTCTCCCTCTAACCCTTCCATGATTCTTGCACCTATTTGAGGGAAAAGAGAGAGGAGATCTAGATCTACATTTCCACAATCAATATCCTCTCTAAGTGAGGGGAACACACTAGATCTAGATCTTGGAGTTCTTTGTGTTCTCCTATTTGTTTGTCCTCTCTTATTCTCCTAATATCTTTTGTACCTTTGTTGGAATTCGAGAGAGAAGGATTTGAGCATCTTTGTGGTGTTCTTGCCATTGCATTTGGTGCATCGGTTTGAGTTCTCCACGGTGATTCATGGAAGTGAAAGAAAGAAAGTTGTTACTCTAGGGTTCTTGGAACCCTAGACGGATTCTAGGCCTTTGTGGTGATTTCTTGGGAGCCTCCAGTTAATAAGTTGTGGATGCGTGCCCCAAGCTTTGTGTAAGGCCCGGTTTCCGCCTCGAAGGAAATCCCTTAGTGGAACCGTGACCTAGGCCTTTGTAGCGAGGGTCACCGGAGAATAAGGTGAGGCGCCTTCGTGGCGCTCGGTGTGTGTTGTGACTACCGCATCTTGGGGTGAGGCCTCTATGGCATTGGTGTGCATCGAGCAACCACACCTCAAGGTGAGGCCTCTTGTGGCGTTCGCGAGCACTAAGCCACCGCACCTCTCCAACGGAGATTAGCACTCACAAGAGTGTGAACTTCAGGATAAATCATCGTCTCCCGCGTGCCTCGGTTATCTCTATACCCGGGCTCTTTACTGATGCACTTTACTTTGTGATCCATCGTGCTTGAAGTTATGTATCTTGCTATCACATAGTTGCTTATATTGCTTAGCATAAGTTGTTGGTGCACGTACATAGGTGAACCATAGTATATAGGCTTTGGCTTGACAAAGTAAACATTAGTTTTATTCCGCATTTGTTAAGCCCATCTCGTAAACGTTTTAAACCGCCTATTCACCCCCCTCTAGGCGACATCCGTGTCCTTTCAATTGGTATCAGAGCCCGGTCTCTCATTTTAGGCTTCACCGCCTTGAGAGTAAAGATGTCGACTAGATGATTAGTGCACATGACACTCTTATATTAGATGGCACAAATTATGATGTTTGGAAAATTTGCATGCTTAGTCATTTTTGGTACATTGATCCTCATATGGAGAAAATTGTAGATATAGGTTTTTCTCGTCCTATGGATTCACAAAATCTATCTTTAGAGGATGAGAAAAATTTATATCTCAATTCTCAAATTTCCAATGTTCTTATGAATGCTTTGAGAGAAGTAGGTATTTTTCCGTACTTGCCTTTTTGGAGCGCTCATGAGTTATGGACAAAGATTCAAGATAAATATGATGTGTCCAATATTATTAAGGATGATTGCATTGCTTCCACTTCCGGTCGTGATGAGTCATCATCTTTATCCACTTCATCAATGTGTGGAAAGACACAAGGTAATGATATGGTGAGTGGTGATGAAAATTGCAATGTTGATATTGAACTTACTATTGATGATTCGTCATCTCTATCTCATTGCAATGCTTCATTTATGGACATAAACACATCTAGCACTATAAATCATCTACATGCTTGTGTTGATAGTCCTTGCATATCATGTGCAAGTTGCTTGAATAAATCTCATGATGATATGCTTGCTTTGTCTTCTGGCCATGATAAAAAATGCTTCTATTTCCTCTAGTTGTTGTGTGACTAACAATGTAGAGGAAACCAAAGATTCTATTGGCCAAGACAAGATCTTGAAACTCCTCATTTTTATCTCACGGTTCTCATATATGCCTTATGGCCAAGGATTCGACGGTATCTCTTACCATGGAACCTAATATTTCTTGTGGTGATAAGGATGAGTATGAGTATGAAGAAGAGGATTGGGTTGCCTCTCTACGCGATAAGGGTAAGAGTGTATTTAGTGTTGTTTGCAAATATAAAAATTTCTAGATCTCACTTCTTTGAAATCTTGACTACCGCTATTGAGAGCCAAAAACTTATTTGGATGCGTGAGAACACTATTTGTAAAATCGGTGATCTTGAAGAAGAATAAGAGACCGTAGCCTCTCTTGAGGAGAAACTTGAAACCCTTGAGGAGTCTCAAAATGAAATAATTGCTAAACTCACTAAAGAAAGAGTCCATGCTAAAGCTCAATTAAAAATTCTTAAAAAGGAAAAGGTCAAGTTTGGTGTTGGTCATGATAAACTTGTTAAGGATCTAGATGATCTAGACAAGGCCCACAAGGTCTTGGAGAGCGAACACTCTATCCTCACCAAGTTCCATGAACAACTTCAAGCTTCATATTTAAATGAGCATGCTATGTTACCCTCTCTTCTTGATATGTCTTGTGACGATGCTTGTGCTACTAACTCTACTTCTTGTGAAGCATCTATCTTGAAGGAGAATGTTGAGCTAAGGGCTCAACTTGAATTGTTAACTAGAAATTATGGGAAATTGGAAGAAAATCATGGAAATCTTTCTTGCTCCCATGAGGATCTTCTAGCCTCTCCCATGATAGGCTAAAGTCAGCTCATGAGGCTATCATATCAAAGGTAACACCTCGTGAGCCTCATGTGGATACTAGCTACTGCTCATAATGCTATATTTTCATGTGCTAGTCCTAGTAATTCATCCACTCATAGTATTGCTAAATCTTGTGATGAATTATCTTCCTTGCCTTGTTGCTCTAACAATGAAGGTTCTACTTCCTCTAGTACTTGTGTTGTTACTAACCATGTAGAGGAAATCAAAGATCTCAAGGCCCAAGTCACTTCTTCGAAGAACAACTGGGTAAAGAGTCATGAAGGGAAATGCAAACTTGACATGATGTTGAGTGTGCAACAACCCCCAATGACAAGAATGGACTTGGATTCAAATCCAACAACAAGAACAAGTCCAAGAACAACAAGAATAAGAAGGGCCAAGTACAAGTCAAAGAGCCGACCAAGATTGTTTGCTTCAAGTGCAATATTGAAGGGTACCATGTTAGATCTTGCCTTTTGAAGAAGAAGAAAAAAGGGAAGCGGCCTCAAGCTCAAACTCATATTCAACCTCAAGTTAAAGAAATGCCACTTCCCAAGAAGAATCAAGCCAATGCTCCCATTGTGGAGAAATATAGTGAGAATAAGGAGAAGAAAAGAACTTGCTACATATGCCGTGAGAAGGGCCACATCTCCTTCTTTTGCACTATTGGTACCTCATCCAAGTCTATCATCATTGATGATGTTTATTCTCTTCGTAAAGATGACAGTGGCAATGTGTTTGCCAAATATGTTGGTTCTCAAAGTGGTGTCAAGAAAAGAACCATTTGGGTTGCCAAGCCTATTGTGACTAATCTCTTAGGACCTAACTTAGTTGGGGACCAACAATCCAAAACTTGATCAGTAGGTGCTTGATGGAGAACATTGGAGACTTGGCTACATCATGAAGAATTAAGGGATCTTCATCATTTATATTATCTCAAGCCAATTGTTTTGGTTATCTGTCTTCTATCATATATCCAATGTTCCTCCTTGCAGTAACATGTTCTCAACTCATTTATATTGAAAGTTACTCGCCCCTTTGCATGTGGTAGTTTTGTTTCTAACATGTGTTTGTGTATGTTGTGCTTCCTACTTGCTATTTTCTTGAGAAATCAAGTCTATGTATGTTGGGTTGCACACCATGTATTTGTGTTTGTGTTGGAGCCTCTTTGCATCTTGTTGTATCTTATATGGCTCTTATGAGCGATTAATGGACTATCCCATTTTGGGGGAGTGATATTTCTTTGGGAATTTCACAATCCTAAAAATGTGTGTACATGAGGAATATCACTTAAAATTGATATTGCAAGATTATCTAGTATCTATGCTATGTCATCTTCATGAGAAATTCAAATTCTAATGTCCATTAATATCTCTAGTTGGATCTTATTTACCTCTTGTGAAAATAAATTCATTACCACATTATGAGGGAGTAATAAGCTTTGTGCATATTACAAGCCTAGAAAATGTGAACATTTGAGGTTGTGTTACATAGAATTGATATGATAAATTATCTCTCTCCTATGTGGCATGTTTGCTCAAACAAGTTCCAATTTGTTTAAATGGCTTCATTGCTAATATCTTTGCTGATCTTATTTGTGAAATTTTTTCTTGGAATGGTTTTTCACAGTGTGTCCCTCAATACACTTTTGGAAAACTATGTGCTTCAAGTCATTCTATTAATTGCTTTGCATGTTGGTATGAATGCTATTAATTGCTTTGCATGTTGGTAAGAGTAATTGAAGCTATCAAGAAACTCGCTTTACATGATGGTTAACTCTTATCTTTTACCATATGCCTTATTTGTTGTAAATATGATCTTACGTATACTTACAAACTACCACCAGAAAATATTTCCTAATACCTCTTGTCCTAGAACAATTGACAATCTATTATGAGGTAGATTTTTATTGATCATATTTGCATTGAATCTTGTGTTTAATTGCTTTATTTTATTTCCATGAATTTGTTGTGCTTTGACTCCCATATGTCCTCCTTGCATCTTATGGATCTAATTTGTCTATTTAAACTTTCTTATCATTTTAGTAGATATAGGTAGCATGATGATCCTAGTTTTGTGCATTTTGTATTCAAATGAAAAATCCTAGATAATTCACTAATATTTGGGGAGCTCTCATGTATTTGTCAGAATGCTTAACATCTCTTGATCATTATCAAGAATTTGACTTCGGGAGATAAACATTTTCTTGTTGGTACTTTGTGCCATCATAAAAGTGTTGAGGGTTTGGTTCATTTGTAGGAACCTTGCTCTCTTGGGAGTTGGTTATCTCATTCTTTGTTTTTGGGTTTAATTAGCGTCTTATAATAAGATAAGTCTTTGGAGTCAATATTGTGTTGATTTGATTCTTTGATATATTTTGGACAACCATTATTTCATAATTTATTTGGTGTTTTGTCCAAATTGTATCTTCCTTTGGTTCTTGAAAGTATTGTGCATGTGATACGTCCAATTTGCATCACTATTTTATATCATAATTTGCTGTTATTCATTGATATATTTCATATTGGGACACAATACTTATGTTATTTCATCTATTTTGCATGTTTCATCATTATTGGAGGATCAAGCACCGGAGCCAGGATTCTGCTGGAAAAAGCACCGTCGAACGCAATATTTCGGAAGATCAACTGTGGAAGGAAATTACACGTAAATTCCTATTTTTCCAGATGACGAAGGAAGCCGGAAGGGGAGCCAGCTGGACCCAAGGTCCAGACAACGGGTGGCGCGGCCCATGGCCTAGCCGCGCCACCATGTTGTGTGGGGGCCCCCCCTCTCGCCTCCTTTTCTTCGCGTACTCCTTCGTCCCGAAACCTAAGCCACGAGGGTACCTCAAGAGTTACAGCCGCCTCGGGGGCGGAGAACACCAGAGAGAAAGAGCTCTCCGCGGGCAGGAATCCGCCGGGAAATTCCCTCCCGGGGAAATCGACGCCATCGCCATCGTCATCGAGCTGGACATCATCTCCATCATCATCATCATCATCTCCACCATCTACACCGCCATCAACACCGCTGCACCTCGTCACCGCTGTAACGATTTGGGTTGGATCTTGATTGTTTGATAGGGGAAACTCTCCCGGTGTTGTTTTCTACTTGTTATTGATGCTATTGAGTGAAACCATAGAACCAAGGTTTATGTTCAGATTTTTATTCATCATCATATCACCTCTGATTGTATTCCATATGATGTCTCGTGAGTAGTTCGTTTAGTTCTTGAGGACATGGGTGAAGTCTAAATGTTAGTAGTGAACTATGGTTGAGTAATATTCAATGTTATGATATTTAAGTTGTGGTGTCATTCTTCTAGTGGTGTCGTGTGAACGTCGACTACACGATACTTCACCATTTATGGGCCTAGGGGAGTGCATCTTGTATTCGGTTGCTAATTGCGGGGTTGCCGGAGTGACAGAAACCTGAGCCCCCGTTAGTATATCGATGCAAGAGGGATCGCAGGATCTCGAGTTTAAGGCTGTGGTTAGATTTATCTTAATTACTTTCTTGTAGTTGCGGATGCTTGCAAGGGGTATAATCACAAGTATGTATTAGTCCTAGGAAGGGCGGTGCATTAGCATAGGTTCACCCACACAACACTTATCAAAACAATGAAGATTATTTAGCTACATGAAGCGAAAGCACTAGACTAAAATCCCCGTGTGTCCTCAAGAACGTTTGGTCATTATAAGTAAACAAACCGGCTTGTCCTTTGTGCTAAAAAGGATTGGGCCACTCGCTGCAATTATTTCTCTCGCATTTTACTTACTCGTACTTTATTCATCTATTACATCAAAACTCCTTGAATACTTGTTTGTGAGCATTTACAGTGAATCCTTCATCGAAACTACTTGTCAACACCTTCTGCTCCTCGTTGGGATCGACATTCTTACTTATCGAAGATACTACGATACACCCCTATACTTGTGGGTCATCAAGACTATTTTCCGCGCCGTTGCCGGGGAGTGAAGCGCTATTGGTAAGGAAAACCTTTATTGTTTGTGCTGATTTTATTTCTGCCTGCTGCTATAAGTCATTATGGAGAGATCTTCTCTTCAATTTCTATTTGGGAAATCTACTACTACTGCAACGGTAGTGGATGAAGCGCCAGGTGAGGAAGTAGTACCATATAAAATATCTATGAAAATTATTGAACGTGTTATGGATAACCGCTATGAAGGGGATGGAACTGTTCATCCTGGTGATCATTTACTGTTTTTGCATGAATTATGCGGGTTATTCAAATGTGCAGGTATTGCTATGAATGAAGTTAGAAAGAAACTATTCACTATATCGCTGTCTGGTAAAGCGGCGCATTGGTATAAATTGCTGAAGAATGGTGATTCTCTTAATTGGGAGGACATTGTGCCTTTATTCTATTCTAAATTCTATCCTCCAAGTGAAATTCACAAGGATCGGAACCGCATATATAATTTCTGGCCTCATGATGGAGAGAGTATTGCCCAAGCTTGGGGGAGATTGAAGTCTTTAATGCTCAAATGCCCCATTCATGAGCTTCCTGGTAATGTTATTATTTCAAGACAAGACCTTGCTGGATACTTCTTGTTCTGGATCATTTACACGCAACAAAGAAGAGTTTAAAAGGGACCTTCTTGATCGGATCCAAGAAAATACTGAAGGATGGGAGAACGACAAAGATAGAGAATCCGGTATAATTTATGATTATAAATGCATTGAAGCTTTTATGGATACTGATAAATTTCGTAATATGAGTGCTACATATGGTCTTGATTCCCAAGTTGTTGCAAATCTTTACAAAGCTTTTGCCTCTCATTATGAATTGCCTAAGAAGAATTTTGATAAGTATCATGAACCGTATAAAGATAAAGTTGATTCATCTGTAAACAAATGTGTAGTGATTGAAACTGTTGATCATGTTATTCCTGAAGCTTATATTGAAAAAACTCCTTTCCCTGCTAAAATGAAAGAGTATTCTGTTATATCTAGTGCGGTTAATAAAAGTGGAAAGAAACCTATAGAACCTGAAGAACAAATTAAAGTTGAACCTGCTGTTGCAATAGTTAAAGATCTTGTGACTGAAAATGTGGAGGATGGTCATATTATTTTCTGTGAAGATGCTTCTAATATTGTTTCACATCCTAATAAACCCAAACAAGTTAGTGTTCCTATGTTATCTGTTAGAATTGGTGATCATTGCTATTATGGTTTATGTGATATTGGTGCAAGTGTTAGTGCTATTCCTTATGAGCTTTACACGGAGATTATGCACGAAATTGATTCTTGTGAACTTGAAGATATTGATGTGGTTATTCAGCTGGCTAATAGAGAAACTATTTCTCCAATTGGTATTGTTCGAGATGTGGAAGTTCTATGTGGTAAGATTAAATATCCTGCTGACTTTTTGGTACTTGGTTCTGCTGCTAGTGATCATTGTCCTATCATTTTTGGTAGACCTTTTCTAAATACTTGTGGAGCTATTATAGATTGCAAGAAAGAGAAAATTTTGACTAAATTTGCTGGTGAATCTTATGAGTTTAACTTCTCTAAATTTACCAAAACTCCTTATAAAGTTGATTTGCCTAGTAATGATTTTAAAATGGAGCAGTGTGCATCTATTGTTCTTGTTCCTAATAATCCTTTGGAGCAACATTTGGAGAATAGCGAGAGCGAAGTTTTTAGGAAAGAAAGAGATGAGCTTGAGGAAATTTTTCTTCGCCAACCTATTCTCAAGCATGATTTACCGGTGGAAGATTTGGGTACAACACCGCCACCAAAGGAAGATCCTGTTTTTGATTTAAAGCCTTTACCTGATAATCTTAAATATGCTCATATTGATGATAAGAAAACATATCCTGTTATTATTAGTTCTAAACTTTCAGAGATTGAGGAAGAAAGGTTATTGGAAATATTGAAGAAACACCGAGGAGCTATTGGCTACACTCTTGATGATTTGAAGGGGATTTCTCCCTCTATTTGCCAACATGCCATTAATATGGAAGATGATGCAAAGCCTGTTGTTGAACATCAGCGTCGTCTAATTCCGAAGATGAAGGAGGTGGTAAGGAATGAGGTATTAAAACTTCTTGAAGCTGGTATTATATATCCTATTGCTGATAGTAGATGGGTTAGTCTTGTGCATTGTGTTCCTAAGAAAGGAGGAATGACTGTTGTGCCTAATGATAATGATGAGCTCATCCCTCAAAGAGTAGTTGTAGGGTATAGAATGTGCATTGATTTTCGAAAAGTTAATAAAGTTACTAAGAAAGATCATTACCCTTTACCCTTTATTGATCAAATGCTAGAAAGGTTATCTAAAAATACTCACTTTTGTTTTCTTGATGGTTATTCTGGGTTTTCACAAATTGCTGTTAAAGCTAAAGATCAAGAGAAAACCACGTTCACTTGTCCTTATGGAACTTATGCTTATAGGCGTATGCCTTTTGGTTTATGTAATGCTCCTGCTACTTTTCAAAGATGCATGTCTGCTATTTTTCATGGCTTTTGCGAGAGTATTGTAGAGGTGTTCATGGATGATTTTTCTGTCTATGGGAATTCTTTTGATAATTGCTTGCGAAACCTCGATAAAGTTTTGCAGAGATGTGAAGAAACTAACCTTGTTCTTAATTGGGAGAAATGTCACTTTATGGTTAATGAAGGAATTGTATTGGGACATAAAATTTCCGAGAGAGGTATTGAAGTTGATAGAGCTAAAGTTGAAGCAATTGAGAAGATGCCCTATCCGAGGGATGTTAAAGGTATTCGTAGTGTTCTTGGTCATGCTGGGTTTTATAGGAGATTTATTAAAGATTTCTCTAAAATTTCAAAGCCTCTTACTAATCTTCTTCAAAAAGATGTACCTTTTGTTTTTGATGATGATTGTAAAGAAGCTTTTGAAACTCTAAAGAAAGCCTTAACAACTGCTCTTGTAGTTGAACCTCCTGATTGGAATTTGCCTTTTGAAATTATGTGTGATGCTAGTGATTTTGCTGTAGGCGCTGTTCTTGGACAGCGAGTAGATAAAAAATTAAATGTTATTCATTATGCTAGTAAGACTCTTGATGCTTCTCAAAGAAATTATGCTACAACTGAAAAAGAATTGTTAGCTGTAGTCTTTGCTTGTGACAAGTTTAGACCCTATATTGTTGATTCAAAAGTCACGATTCATACTGATCATGCTGCAATTAGATACCTTATGACAAAGAAAGATGCTAAGCCAAGGCTTATTAGATGGGTACTTCTTTTGCAAGAATTTGATTTACATATTATAGATAGGAAAGGTGCTGATAATCCTGTTGCTGATAATTTGTCTAGATTGGAAAATATTGCTTATGATCCTGTTCCTGTTAATGATAGTTTTCCAAATGAACAATTGGCTGTAATAAAGGTGAGCTCGCGAGAGAGCCCTTGGTATGCAGATTATGCTAACTTTATTGTTTCGAAGTATTTGCCTCCAACCTTTTCAGCTCAGCAAAGGAGGAAATTCTTTTATGACTTGAGGCATTATTTTTGGGATAACCCACACTTATATAAAGAAGGAGTGGATGGTATTATGCGAAGATGTGTTCCTGAATATGAACAACGGGAGATATTGAGTAAATGTCATGGTAGTGTTTATGGAGGACATCACGCTGGAGATAGAACCGCACAAAAGGTTCTACAATCAGGTTTTTATTGGCCAACACTTTTCAAAGATGCAAGGAAGTTTATCTTATCTTGTGATGAATGTCAAAGAGTTGGTAATATCTCTAGACGCAATGAAATGCCTATGAATTATACTCTTGTTATTGAACCATTCGATTGTTGGGGATTCGACTTCATGGGTCCTTTCCCTTCTTCAGAAGGTAACACTCATATACTTGTCGCCGTTGATTATGTTACTAAATGGGTAGAAGCTATACCTACAAAAAGTGCTGATGGTGAGACCTCTTTAAAAATGCTTTTAGATATTATTTTTCCTAGATTTGGAGTACCTAGATATATTATGACTGATGGAGGTTCTCATTTTATTCATGGAGGTTTTAGAAAAACTCTTGCTAAGTATGGTATTAATCATAGAATTGCTTCCGCTTATCATCCTCAAACTAGTGGTCAAGTAGAATTATCAAATAGAGAGATTAAATCTATTTTGGGAAAGACCGTTAATAAATCTAGAAAGAATTGGGCTAGCAAATTGAAGGAAGCACTATGGGCTTATAGAACTGCTTATAAAAATCCTATGGGAATGTCACCTTATAAAATGGTTTATGGAAAAGCTTGTCATTTACCTTTAGAACTAGAGCACAAAGCTTATTGGGCTGTTAGAGAACTAAATAAAGATCCGAAACTAGCCGGTAATAAGAGGTTGCTGCAATTAAGTTCTCTAGATGAATGGAGAAGTGAAGCTTATGAAAATGCTAAACTCTTTAAAGAAAAAGTTAAGAAATGGCATGATAGAAGGATCATCAAAAGAGAGTTTAATATTGGGGATAAAGTCCTATTGTATCGGTCTCGTCTCAGATTCTTTGCAGGGAAATTACTCTCGAAATGGGAAGGACCATATGTTGTTGAGGAGGTGTATCGTTCAGGAGCAATTAAAATTAGCTCTCTCCAAGGCAATGCTACGCAAGTGGTGAATGGACAAAGACTCAAGCATTATATCTCGGGTGATTCTTATAATGTTGATGTTGATATTATTCAAGTGGAAACACCGAGGCTTTCATCAAAGGACAAATTGACAGTCCGCCTCGACTTTGAATAGGTAACAGTACAGGTAAAAAAGTCCGCGTTTAGCTTTCCAAACAATATTTCTGCTGTTTTTGGAAAATATAAAAAATTACGGAATCGAAACGGAGTGGAAGACGCGCGAGGGCTGTCACCATAGGCCGGCGCGGGCCCACCGGCCGCGCCTATGGGGACAGCCCCTCGGCGTCCCTTTCCACTCGTTTTCTGGAACCTTCCTTTTGTTGTAAAAATATTTGCTATATAATTCCCCGGACCCCTGGAGGTCCGTATATCGTTTTCTCATCGTGTTTTATTTCGAGCTATTTTCTGCCAGATTTGTTTTGATCTAGAAGCACCATGGTCTCCAACAACAAGGACAAGGGACCTTTGGAGGAAGATATTCAAGACCCGGAACTGAAGGAAGAAGTCGCGAGTGAGGATGAGGAAGAAGTGGAGGAGGTTCCGCGAGTACACCAGCGTGCCACCATTGCAAGCATTGGCGTGATATCAAACCCATCCAACACCAAGAGGAGTGCACGAATCGCTACCGGAGGAGTAGTTCCACGTCATTACTTGGCTCCAAGGACATCTTCTCCGGGCAATTACCGCCCTTTCCGCAACCTAATCTACGATCGGCAAACTGAAAGAACCCCCAAGGTAGTGTTGCCAAGTGGTTGGGATATAGATCGTTCTAACATTGCAGGAGAGATGAAATCTGAAGCCAAAGGATGGGGAAACAACTCTAGGAGTTGGGACTCACCACCTGACATGATTATGAGCCGCGTTGAGCACAATTCAGAGCTGATTCGCAACCTCGCCTATGAGATTGAAGATTTAAAGGAGCTTGTTAAGAAGCTTGTCGAGAAGAATCCATCACCATCACCACCGAAGGAGTAATTCATCATCGGTATTGGCATCCCCTTGGTTTGTTCCAAGCTTGGGGGAGTGCCGCGGTATCACATCATCACTACCTTTATCTTTTACTATCAAGTAGTGTCATATCATGAGTAGGGAAGTTATCATATGGAATAGTATGCAATGTGGAAGTATCTCTCTAGGTTGGTTATCTATGTATCCGTTGGTGTGAGTTATCGTTATGGAATATTAATGAGAAGTCTTATCATTTAATTTTTGCACACCTTATTTTAGTTTGCAATCTCTATTATATGATCACTCTTGACATTAGTATTGATATCACTTTGGGAGCATCAAGTAAATCTATTTGGTTTTGGCAAACTTAGCATTGGTCAATAGCAACAACACCTGATGTTTAAATAGAAGAGAGAAATACACTTAGATATATTACTCTATTATCTCTATGCTAATGAGTTTAGTATTCTGAAGTTAAAATTGCTTGTGCTTATGAGAAAGATGCATGATTGTTCTATCATATGTATATTTGTTTGTTTCCCTCAACCTTTATGCTTGCTATCAAACCTTGCTAGCCAAAGACCTGTATTGAGAGGGAATGCTTCTCATACATCCATAACCTTAGACCAAACCCATGCCAATTGTGTCCACCATACCTACCTACTACATGGTATTTTACACCATTCCAAGTAAATACTTCATGTGCTACCTTTAAATAATTCAAATTATACTACTCCTTATTTGTGTCAATGTTTTATAGCTCATGAGGAAGTATGTGGTGTTTTATCTTTCAATCTTGTTGGGCGGACTTTCACCAATGGACTAGTGGCACATCCGCTTATCCAATAATTTTGCAATAAGAGCTGGCAACGGGGTTCCCAGCCCCAAATTAATAACTTTCATTAATAATTCTCTTCACATGTTTTGCCCTGATTTATCAGTAAGAACTTAATTTTGCAATAGACACTCCTCCATGGTATGTGAATGTTGGAAGGCACCCGAGGATTCGGTTAGCCATGGATTGAGAAAGCCAAGGTTGGGGGAGTGTCATCCATAATAAAACTAAAATACATGTGTAAACAAAAGAGAAGGGGATGATCTACCTTGCTGGTAGAGATGCCATCCCTCATGGGAGCCGCTCTTGGAAGGTTCGTTTGGCAAGGGGGTTAGAGTGCCCGCTACCATTCGTTGACAACAATAAACACCGCTCAAAATCTTACTTTTATGCTCTTTATATGATTTCAAAACTTGAAAAGCTCTAGCACATGATTTAATCCCTGCTTCCCTCTGCGAAGGGCCTATCTTTTACTTTTATGTTGAGTCAGTAAACCTATTTCCCTCTATCTCAAGCAAGCAATTGAGTTGTTGTGAACCAACCATTTATGCTATGATTCAGTTAATCATGTCTTTTATACTTTCTTGTTTAGTACAAATTTTATCTGAATGAATATGACTTTGAAGTTATCAATGATTATGAGGAGATTGTTATGATTGAATATGAAAGCCCTGCTATATAAGTTCTAATATGAAAGCCTTGCTTATTAAATAAGAGCAATCCGTTAGTAGTTCTCTGACCAAGAACAAAGTTTGCCATAACCATCTATGATTTCCTATGCACCTTTACTTGTGATTTCTCTTTACTTATTTCAAGTTGAGTTATATGAAGAGAATGTTTACTAGAATGTCTTGTGTGAATCAATATGATGCTTCTTGTCCGTATTTTATTTATCGACTCTTCACTCCATAAACATGTGGTCTTGTTTATTGAGCTCAGTTTCGCTTGGGGACAAGCGAGGTCTAAGCTTGGGGGAGTTGATACGTCCAATTTGCATCACTATTTTATATCATAATTTGCTGTTATTCATTGATATATTTCATATTGGGACACAATACTTATGTTATTTCATCTATTTTGCATGTTTCATCATTATTGGAGGATCAAGCACCGGAGCCAGGATTCTGCTGGAAAAAGCACCGTCGAACGCAATATTTCGGAAGATCAACTGTGGAAGGAAATTACACGTAAATTCCTATTTTTCCGATGACGAAGGAAGCCACAAGGGGAGCCAGCTGGACCCAAGGTGGGCCCAGACAACAGGCGGCGCGGCCCATGGCCTGCCGCGCCACCATGTTGTGTGGGGGCCCCACAACCCCTCTCGCCTCCTTTTCTTCGCGTACTCCTTCGTCCCGAAAACCTAAGCCACAGGGTACCTCACGAAGAGTTACAGCCGCCTCTGCGCGGAGAACACCAGAGAGAAAGAGCTCTCCGGCGGCAGGAATCCGGGGGAAATTCCCTCCCGGAGGGGGAAATCGACGCCATCGCCATCGTCATCGAGCTGGACATCATCTCCATCATCATCATCATCTCCACCATCTACACCGCCATCATCACCGCTCACCTCACCGCTGTAACGATTTGGGTTGGATCTTGATTGTTTGATAGGGGAAACTCTCCCGGTGTTGTTTTCTACTTGTTATTGGTGCTATTGAGTGAAACCATAGAACCAAGGTTTATGTTCAGATTGTTATTCATCATCATATCACCTCTGATTGTATTCCATATTATGTCTCGTGAGTAGTTCGTTTAGTTCTTGAGGACATGGGTGAAGTCTAAATGTTAGTAGTGAACTATGGTTGAGTAATATTCAATGTTATGATATTTAAGTTGTGGTGTCATTCTTCTAGTGGTGTCGTGTGAACGTCGACTACACGATACTTCACCATTTATGGGCCTAGGGGAGTGCATCTTGTATTCGGTTGCTAATTGCGGGGTTGCCGGAGTGACAGAAACCTGAGCCCCGTTAGTATATCGATGCAAGAGGGATCGCAGGATCTCAGAGTTTAAGGCTGTGGTTAGATTTATCTTAATTACTTTCTTGTAGTTGCGGATGCTTGCAAGGGGTATAATCACAAGTATGTATTAGTCCTAGGAAGGGCGGTGCATTAGCATAGGTTCACCCACACAACACTTATCAAAACAATGAAGATTATTTAGCTACATGAAGCGAAAGCACTAGACTAAAATCCCCGTGTGTCCTCAAGAACGTTTGGTCATTATAAGTAAACAAACCGGCTTGTCCTTTGTGCTAAAAAGGATTGGGCCACTCGCAATTATTTCTCTCGCATTTTACTTACTCGTACTTTATTCATCTATTACATCGAAACTCCTTGAATACTTGTTTGTGAGCATTTACAGTGAATCCTTCATCGAAACTACTTGTCAACACCTTCTGCTCCTCGTTGGGATCGACATTCTTACTTATCGAAGATACTACGATACACCCCCTATACTTGTGGGTCATCAGCATGAATATTTAATACTCCCTCCGTTCCTTGATATAAGCCATATAGTTTTTAGAGAAAAGTTTCAAAATACAGAGCTTATTAGGTTTGTTGACAAATTTACCCCTTGCTGGAATTGAGGAGTAGCACTGCCGCATGCAATATTTTTTTCTTAAATGGACCGCATGCAATCCCTGGAAATCAGGCTCGTGTGATTGTTTTGCCACCTGTACATGCCATTTAATTTCTTTCTCTCTCAGGCGGGTTAGCTCTTGGAAGTAGAAATCCTTTTAATAAATGAGAGAAGGATCTGTGGGATTTCTTGACATATTGAATGATGTTTTTGATTGGGGAAGGCAGAGGATCCTAAACTCCCTAATTTTTCTCTCTTTTTATGTCCTTCCATGAAGGGCAATTCTGTCCAAAACCAATGAAAATTGCCTTGAGAGTCCATGCGTTAATTTTCGTGCAAAAACACTATACGGCTTATATCAAGAAACAGAGGGAGTATATGTATATCTTATGGCATGTGTTACTTTCTTTGATCCCATATATAGGTTTAACTCCATCAAAGCCTAATTTGATTAAGATGTGTATGAAATTCAATTTCATATCTATATGCATATATTTTTGTGGAGTTTGTCCTATATGTTATAGTGTATCCAACTACATTGGATCCAATTAGTTTGGGAACCATATTTTACTTAATTTTGTTTTAGGTACAAGGAGATACATTGGATGCTTGTCTCACACTTAGGAAGAAGTTTGACTCAATAGTATTTGAGGCAAGCTAGGATGATTAACGAACTCCTATCTACTACATCCACACCAATGCTATCTCGGTAACAAGTATCTTCTCATGCATATTTTTCTAGCATCCAATCACGTGGTTGCATCTTGGCATGAATCTCTTGACTTGCAAATATTATGCTTCTTGCAAAGATTTTAATGAAACCTCTTTATTGAAAATGTGAGTAAATTGAGATGAGCACATATGTTGGGAAGTATATAAAATCATGCTCATGTTTCATCCATACCATCTATGCCTATCTAGCAATTTATTGCATATCAGTTCCTCAAGTCTTTCACATGTGCAATATCGTCAATGAAAGTGCAAATTGAGTTATTTCTTTTGATATCCTCAATTGTGATACTTGTTGCCTTTCTCAAAGCATCCCAACTATCTTCTTTCCCTTATTGATATTTGTGATGTATTTTATGTGTTTGTGGTTGAAGTTCATGAATATACAATAATATAAAATTGAGCCTTTGGCCATGCTATTAAGCAAAAAAAAATTGGTATATTGCATGACTTTGTCTTGGATATCATGCTATATTTCTTGTGTATCTATTTTGTGTGTACATATTTCTTTGTGGATAAACATCTTCGTGATAACTTATGCACATAAGATACTATTTTTTGTGCGTTGATTGGTCATGCTAAGCAATATAATTCATCGAAGACTATGATGATACTTTTTGCTCATCCTTGTAATAGTCTTGTTATATGCTTTTGTCATGCCTTTCACATATCCTCTTGGTTGAGACTTTTATTATGGTGCCTCTTACTTGTTGCTCAAACATTTGTTTGTTGCAAGTGTTAAGCTTAATTCTCTATCTATGATCTATTGCAAATGCTTGTGCTTTAAAAAGGTAATGGGGGAGTGAGGATTCCATTGTATTCAAATGCAACATTTTAATTTATGCATGTACCTTGGGGAGTTTTCTCACTTTATTTAAAGCATAAATTTGTGGTGATCATTAGAGTTTAATTCACTTTGTATCTTTTGTTTTGAATGATATTATGGGAGTGATGATTTCATGTTTGTGCACTTTATACCCCAATGCACAAATTTTCTAGTTTTGTGCACAAACCTTGGGGAGCTTCCTCATACTATTTAGAGCAATCTTCTTGATCTTATCATAATATCGATATTTTTTGGTATATTATTTGTGGTTCATTTGGTTGCTTGCTTCATTTGTTGAAGCTTATTGAGTTTGTTATATTTTTATAATCTTTGTACCTAAAGCCACACAAAACAAGGACCGATCACTCGAGCTCATGCCAAACAACTTAACTATCAGGTACTTTCATTTCTTAGAACTATTCCTCACATACATGAGAATATGATGATGCCTAAATCAGATGTGTTTGTTACTCTTAGGAATGATGGACCTAGCATGGACGAGAGGGACAAGCATTGGAGCATGATCGTGCATGGAGATGGCAGCAAGCATGTGAGGATTGAAGATGACGTCACAAGTGGAGATTTCAGAACTTTAAAGCCACCATAATGATGATTGAAGACTTGGACGAAATATAGAAGACGGTACTTCATATTTTCGTCTATAGTATAATATGGTGTTGCGTCACCTTTAGTTTTGGCCAGGCCCATGTCAAATTTGCAGAAATTAAGTCAGCTACTTTTTAGAGTTCGTATTGAAGGAGAAAAAGGCCATCTAGAGGTCGGTTCAGCCACCATACCTAGGGCTGGCCGAAACCCTCTCATTTTCCTCCTTAAATGCCTCCTTAGCCGTCACGTTTAGACTCGAATTTTGATTAGACTAAAAGTTAGCCATTGCTGTCTCGTGTACTTATTTTGAGGCCAACGCCCAGAACAAGACTGACTATTTGAAATCACACCTTTTCAATAAAGTTTTCATATTTATTCGTAATATTCTGATTGCATTATTAGTTCTTACTTGTACTCAATTTCATGTAGGAATTAAGGCATTTTGGTCAGGCTGATCGTGCATCCACAAGATCAGTAACTTCCGGATCCTAGCGATTGCATTGACGCACGAGCTTTGCACGTGTAGTTGTATCGTCAAGCACGAACTCCACCAACAAATCGATCTATCCTCGTCTCATCGAAAGATCGGCCACCTTTGCCGTATCACCGAGGGATTAGAGTGGCTTGCGTACGATCATTAATTCCAGTTGTTATTCGGGATGAAACACCAGATGGCTTGTTTGTGATCATGTTATTCAGGTGGCCTGTGCTATTTTCCAGAGTATAGAAATTCGTGTGCTGCCGAGACCTTCAACTTCTCCACGGGAGCCTCCTTCGCTCTTTCTTCCTTCACCACATGGCCCACCACACCTTCCAGCCCCACATCGCCACTCGACGCCGCTCGCCGCCGCAGCAGAGGGGGTGGATGCCGCGCCACGAGAGCGGAAGAAGCGACGGACGGGATGAAGATCGCGGCGTCCAACAATAGGGAGCGAGGCAGCGATGTCCACCGGCGGGGCTGGGGCTACCGCGTCCACAAGCCTGAAGGAAGACGGCAGTGCCTTCTCTCTCGCAGGTCCTCTCGCAGCACCGCACGCCTCGCCGCCAGCCGCTCCTGTTCTCTCTCTCTCAGCGACATATCTTCTCTCTCAGTCTCACCCTCTCTTTCCTCTTTGACGCAACATGCGGCCGGCGACAGGAGGACGATGTCAACCCTCCACAGCGCGCCCTCCAACCCACATGTGGCAGTGTCCCTCCCGGCGAGGAGGCCTGGCGCCTGTTGTGCAGAACACATAGCGCCGTGACGCTGTCCCCGTCCTGTGTCCACGACTTGCAGCAGTCTGCGCCGGAGAGGAGGCAGGCCTAGCCAGGTGGGGGTGGGGGCCGGAGAGAGGCTGTCATCTGAGCTGTCTGTCGACTCCGACCCGTCTGATCTCATCTTCATGGCCGTCGCGAGGCTGCTGGCAGCGCTGTTCCCTCTCGCCGCCTCCCGCGCCTATGGCTCACCGGCGAGCGGCTCGCCTTCGGCCCGTCCTACGCGTGGCGTCCGACGGCAGGGACGACGCCGCGGAGTTGGACGAGACGAACGAGCCGATGGTGGCGGCGCGGATAGCGGTTACGAAGGGCAAGGCGAGGAAGGAGTCGGAGCGGCAGACGTGCCTGGTGGCTGCGGTGATGTCCAACCACCGCTGCCGTCTACTACCGCTTCGCCTGGCGAATGGAGGTACGCATGTCTCTCTCCTTCCTGCCTGGCAATTCTCCTGGTTGATTTTCCGTTAAAATTTCAGTTTATCTAACTTTTGTCGATCCGTTCCTACTGCTTTGCCTTTGCCAGGGAGGCGAGATTCCGGCGACGGAAATGTTTGGCACCTTCGCACTGTCTGTGGGTGCCGCGGTGAGCACACCTAAGGCACGCACCAACAGAATTGATGTGCATTTTCGGTTAATAACTTGCTAATTTGTGGGGATGGAGTAAAAAAATTTGCGGGAGCATAAGTGAACTTTGCATCCCGGTCTACATTCTCAATATTCAACGAGGGGTACTAGGCATAGCCAGGGCAGCTGCCCAGGCTAGCCGGGCTGAAGCTCCGCCCCGTGAGATTGTATATGTTTTCATGTTACTAGATGGGCACGCACGCTTCGCCGCGCCGGCTGCCATCCGTTCTTGCATATCATGTTCCTTGCAACATGGTTGTGCGTGTTCATAGTCGTAGGCGGCGTGCGTATGTGCTAGGTAGGTGTGGTAGCGGTCTGGAATGTGTGTTGCACAATACGAAGGAATTGGTCGGTGCGGGCTGGTGGTACCAACATGTGGTACCGCACATATTGAGAGAGCGATGGTTTTGTGTCAACGGTGGAGATTCATGTTCCTAGGAGATGTCACCTTGGCTGCTCTGGGCTTTGGAGTGATGGGGTAAATTACAAAATGCTACCACATTTAAGGCTAGGTTAACACGTTAGTACCTGTTTTGGTAAAAAAAAAATAAAGATCTTCCAAGTCTTAGGCATGGAGTCACAAATCGCACTAAATCCTGTTTCATGGTGCTTTGACAGCAACGCTGACCGGTGAGATCCATTTGTAGTGCTGACTTGGCAACACATAGTGGACATGGAGATGAGGTGAGAGGGGCCAACATGTCAGCCCCTCCAGCTTCCTTACCCTCTCTCTTCTGCTTCTTTCTCCTCCACTCTCCTCTCTCTCCTCCCTGCTGGAGATCCTTCCCCGACTACCACTGCGTCTGGTTGCACCCTGGTTCCTTCCACAGCGACCGCTACCTCGGCGCAACCATGCCTCCTTTCTTGTGATACCAGCGTAGAGCGCCACCCCGAAGCCCTTCCCTGTTGATTCTTACCGCACATGCCGCTTCAGCTCCTCCGCCGGTGCGCCCATCCACGGTCTGCCTCCTCTGTGAGGTGCTCATGCTCGATATGTGCCTCCCACGAGCATGAGGTGCTGGTGGAGACGGGTTTGTCCTTGCTTTGGTCCCTTGTTCATCCTTGACGGCGTAGTGGCCCTGGATCTTGGCCACCCGTGGCAGGGTTGCTGCCGCAGGGCAGGGACCATGCAGAGACGAATTCGTCTGTGCAACACGCTGGTCGGGAACATAAAGGAGTCTCCGATGGCGGAGAGAGAGAGAGAGAGAGAGAGAGAGAGAGAGAGAGAGAGAGAGAGAGAGAGAGAGAGAGAGAGAGAGAGAGAGAGAGTTCCCATCTAGGCGGAGAGGGAGGGCACATGAAGGAGTTTCCCATATGACCGGAGGACCACCGGTGAGAGAGGGTATCTGGCTAGCCAGAGAGAGCGAGTCGGGTGTTGGAAGAAGGGGAAGGTGAAATAAGATGGGGCACTGACATCTAAGCCCCACGTCCACATCAACTGGAGGGTGTGTTAGTTGCATCCCAGGCGGTTAAGCTTCATGCAGTTGCTCAGGCTGGAGAACATATCTAGTGCTACCACCCCTTTAGGTGCTACCGTACAAAAAAAACGTATTTTATACATGTTAAAAAATTATACGAAAAATTGTGAGTGCTCATGAAGCATGTCCCTACAACATCCCCAAATTTCATATCCAAAAACGACATGGACACTGAGAATAAAAAGAGAAAATCAGCATGAATAGTGTCATTTTCTGATTTGTCTTTTTGTGACACTAGGTAGCACTATTCATGCTGATTTTCTCTTTTTTTTTTCTCAGTGTCCATGTCGATTTTGGATATGAAATTTTAGAATGTTGTAGGGACATGCTTCATGAGTACTCACATTTTTTCGTATAATTTTTTGACACATATAAAATACGTTTTTTTTATACGGTAGCACAGTAGCACCTAAAGAGGTGGTAGCACTAGATATCTTCTCGCTCAGGCTGCTATCCGTGAAGAACCAGGCGGCTTAGTTTTTTTCCGAGGGTAGGCGGCTGAGATTGAGAAGGCGCGTTTGCTGGATAAGGGCCTGTTTGTCAACATTGATGACCTGCTCTCCATCCGTGGCATGTGCGAGGAGCTCTCCTCCGAGGCATCCGCTAGCCTCGGGCGGTACAGATGGTATGCTAGATAGCTGGAACTTTGTTCTGTATAGTGTGTGTATGCATGTCCAGTAGATGTACTCGTTGCAATGGATGTATCACTGTAAGATTATTGCTAGTAGAATCTGTGGTGTATGTTCTGTCGCCTTTTTTTTCTCTGTCTGAAACGAACAGTGATCAGAACTTCAGAACTTCAGCCTAATTAGCTGTATTGGTACCATTATTTTCCTTAATGTAGTCATCAGAACTTCAGAACAAATGAAGTTTAAAAGGCAGTGACAACAGTAAAACTTACAGTAGTTGATCTGTTTGTATTCCTAAGTCCCCAACTACACTGGTTAGTAAAAATTAGACCGGCAGTATTACAGGATTGAATGTACTCTTTGACATGCATTTTTTCAGGAGGAAAATATCACCGTAGAGAGTACAAATCATTCTCTAAGGTGGTAAAATGGACACCATTAATCTGTAGAAGACAACAATGATAAATAGGAATGTGACACCAATCTGTGAAAGCTTTGTACACCGCATTAAGACCAACAAAGATAGAACTTCCTAGCTTCATCTAAAAAAAAAGATAGAACTTCCTTCAGGATAAAACTTAAGCGCATGAAAACAGATGTCCTCCCTCCAGAAAGAATACCCGGATATGGTGACACCAACACCATATTTCTACCACACAAACCCAATATTTTGGCAGGCACATCAGAGAGCATAGCGAAATTTCCGGCGACCAGCACACTGACAGGTTTGCCGACCAAATACCAAGCCGTGTCGCAAAGAATACCATCTCAGCAGCAGATCCATCTCCAGACACTATTATGGCAATTCAGAACCTGCAATACACCGTCAAAAGGAAGATCATCTAAGATTAAAAAACCAGCAAAATTGTAAAAAAAGATTAGGTGCAGCAAGTACCAGGACGATCTCGACTCATATTCATACCACCATATTTTCTTTGGAACACGCGTTCCTCTACCGCCTTCCAACTGCATTCATCACACCACAAAACCACCATCCCTATTTTGACTGTTGCAAGCCATCGACCATCATGCCATGTTTGACCTTAACTTCCTACTCTGTAAAACCCTATGTCAGCATGCACAGAGCACGATGCTACAACTCTCACCGGCCAGAGATACTGCTACACCAGGGGCCAGAAAGCAGCAGCACTGCATGAGATAGCCTAGGAGGAGCTGCAACTCTTGCAACATACAATTTAGAGAAATACTCCTGGCACATCTAGTCTAGATAAAGTAAAAAATGTCAACTATAAATAAATGTACATCCTTGTTCTCCCCTTAATAACTTGATCAACAATGAGCAACATATTTTTGGTTTGCGGATAAACACATATGACTGATGATAGTCTAGCAGCCAAATCTCAGGTATACGTATTAGCTGGATTCACTAATCATGGCTTACAATTCAAAGAGAATAATTTGGCTTGCCTGAGAGAAGATAGAACCAAACTAAATTGTTTCTGATAGCAGTTTACCTCTAGATATACATAGCTATCTATAAAATGGGTATGATATACATTTATCTACAGAGTCATTTTTTGGAGATAACAACACCACCGAGGTATATATCAGTACAAACTACATTGTTTCTGAATCAATCTAACCGTTTTTCGCATCTATTCAGCTTTAGTACAGAGAGCAATTCATTTGGTCACATAAATTCAATAAAAAATCTACTTCTGGTGCTGAAAATAGGAATCTAATTTCTGGGGCCTTTCCAGTGAGTAAAACTAATAAAGACCATAGGACAAAAAATGCACAACTCGAAGAGTTATACAACCAAAATAAGATATACATAATAACTGGAACAAATGAGAAGAGAAAATGCAACGAACAACACCATAAAATGCACAATCTCCTAAATTAACCAGGTTTACCATCTGTATAGATCTTACAGTGGCAGCAATAAATCCATAGCATATGACATTATTAAGCCCGCAAGAATATTCAAATTACAAAGCAAATATGTTCTTGTGATCCATCAGTTGCTTGCTGGTTACTGGATAACCTAAAAGAAAGATTAATGGGGGCAGTGTTGGTCATGTTATATTGGGATTCCCGAAAGTTGTACAGATCACAAACTCGCATTAACTTGGTGTTACTGACGACACTTTCTTGATAGATCAATATTAATGGGGGCATGCCTGGCATGTAGGATCACCTTCACACATGGGATGGCACAACCAAGTCAGGAATGTGGAGATTGCAATGATTAGCGCGCAAACATAAGTTTTTAAATAGTCAATACTCATTTACTCTTGGTTAACAGTACTCCTGATCAGGACATTCATATAATGCAAAACATTTCTGGTACATTCTACCCTTAAGAAACTCCATCTAGTCCTAGCTACAAAAAATATAGATGTGATAAATTCTGGCCACGATTCGGGGGCACTCACATAAACCGCAGTGAAGAAATGAATTGATTAAGCTTAGGGTGCTCGCCACGACATCTGACAAAGCCTACTTGGACAGTCCCTTCTCACTTCACATGCTGCAGAACACAAAATAAAAAGCAAATAACCAGCTTAGAAGTTAAACAGCTAGAACCAGAAATATACTACAAAATCAACAAAACAATATATTTCAAATAGGAAGCTCATTTAATTATCCACCTTTTTAGAGCGATTAGATCATATGGCCCACAATGGGAGTTGTGCTATAATAATTCCTATTGACAGAACTGACAGCATACCTGAAATACACTAATAATCGTGACTACAAACTGGGACCATCATCTCGAGTTGCTATGCGGGAATCGCCTCCGGCCATGTTGTGTGACCTACAGATGAGGCGATTCTGAAATGAGACAAAAACAATTGCATCACAAGATAATTCAGAGAGAAGAGTCAGAGCCAGCAGGACAGTTTGGCGAGACTAAGCATTTTTTAGGTTGAAAAACAAATAAGCATCTCAAGCCCAATAAGTAGAGGGTAATATCACTCACAAACCTGGCTATATCTATTGGATGTGATGGCAGGGCAGTCGGACAACTAAGGTAAGCAGCAAGTAACTCATGGACGGCGAGCCCTCTCAGTCTCACACCACGTCATCCGTAGACTGCCACCCCGCAGTGCCGGCGCACTGCTGCCTCTAGACTGGCGACAACACATGTGTTTCTCGTACCCATCACCTCGGGGGCACAGTCGCCTCACGTTGGTCAGCAGGCAGGTTGGTCAACTGTATTGCCCATATTTTACTATCCTTTTTGTCCAAGGAGTATAAGATGATCCAGTTTAAACCAGGAACTTCACCATGACAATGTGACTCCATGAAAGCTCACTCTGAATGATGTTGCTGATCCTAACACTTTCAATTCTCTAATGTACTTTCACTATCCTTTTTGTCCAAGGAATAGTATAAGATGATCCAACTTGGACCAGGAACTTCACAATGACAATGTACTACAGCATGTATATAACTGCCTGAAATCTCATTATAAAAAAACTTTCTAAAGACACATAATTTACTCTTCTTCCATGCGGGCAAAAATACAACAGATGGCACTGTATATGAACTGAATCCATGAAAGTTCACGCTCAATGTTGCCAACCCTAACACTCTCAATTCTCCAATATGTTAGCATCTGGACAGTGTAAAGACCTAAAAAAGAAATAACCCAGTTCTAGTTGGACAATCGCATGTCAGAACACAGCCCTCACAATCCTCTAACTGATGCACCTAAATAAAAAATGAAAAATTATCTGTGCGTGCATGTTCAGTGTAATCTTTCTCTTCCATGGTGTATATGTAGAAAGTTATTTTTTCTGGAGTCCTAGAGTTATGTATCGGTAGTTCACATGGGACTGAAGTCCGTCTATCGGCATACCTGTGTCATCCAGGGCGAGCGTCTTTTTCTGCAGGGAGGAGGACGACGAGCGCCCCGAGCTCTGTGGCACCCACACCTGCTCGGTGAGGAACTGCAGCTCTGTGGCACCCACATGGTCGCCCCCCCTCCCCCAGAAACAGCGAGCTCGTTCTCGAACGAACACCGTCGGGGCGGGAGGAGGTCAGGAGGCAGCGCCTACGACACGAATGTGGCCGGGGGAGGAGGAGGCCGACGCGCAGGAGGTTTGGCGGAGGCCAGCACGCAGGAGGTTGGGACTTGGGAGGCGGCGTGGGAGGCAGCTGGCGACACACAGGTGGCTGGGAGGGAGGCGGCTGGCGCACAGGAACCTTGGCCTCGGCCGGCGCGTAGGAGGTTGGCAGGCGGTGGCTGGGGAAGGCTGCCGCCGGTGCGGAGGACGTTGGGAGATCGACGTTACCCGGGTCAGCCGGCGACGCGCAAGAGGCGTGGATCGAGAGCGCCGCCGCGTTATTGTCTGGGGATTAGGGCATCAGGGAATCGAGGAAAAGAAGAGCACACGAGCGCGCGAGGGGAAATCAGAGGCGGCCGCGGCACCAGCAAGCGGAATGGAGCGGGGTGGCGCCGGAGAAGGAGCTCGCGCGACACCGGCGGAATGGCGAGGTGGCGGCGTGTTCGTGGTAGATAGAAGAGGATGCTTATCGGAAGGGAAGGGATAATGGTTCTTGTTTTTACCCGATCAATAAAACTTGGTGTTGCCAGCCAAAACCCACCGGCGGGCAGCAACGAGCAACACGAAGAGACAGGAGGCCCCAGACTGCTGGGCCCTTCTTCGAACGGTTCGCGTCTGGCACACGTCTTGACGGTTGTGGCGCCATCTAACCTATACCTGGTCAAGGTGCTGGATTGTTTCAATTAGTTTCATGCATGGTAGACACGTAAACATTAAACGAGCCTCGATCGGCTCTCAGGTTACCTTGTGAATCGGCTCAAAGAGCCGATTAACCCATGGTTCATAATAGATCTGCAATAACATGGGGTTCTGCTTTATCAATGCTAAGCTAAATCAATTTACGACAGTTAGGTTTTCACCGCATAACCTAACATCGTACACGTAGTTGAGCCGATACGAAAGATAACAAAAACCAACCCAAAACGAGGCCTAAAAACTAACACGGAGTCGATTCCCGGAACATCCCTTCTTAGATCGGCAAACCGTACCTTACGCACTACTGGATCGTTCAACCCGTTTGCAAGGCCTAACCATGCAGATATCAAACTAATCCTCGAAGAACAAGGAACAACTATAACAGATCGAATCTACTAAACAAAAATAAAGGGATGCGCCCTTACACCTAAAATAGGTGTAAGGACAGCTAGATATCTAGGGCAGCACAGCTACGTAAACGTATTAGAAAAGCATCGATGCAAGCCCTAAAACATCTACGATAAATGGTGTTACTCGTCATCAAAAAGGCTTCAAGACGAGCAACACCAAACAACGAATAAACAGATATCGCCTAGATCGCAAGATGCGATCTAGGCAGCATGACGCTTACCCGAAGAAACCCTCGAAACAAGGGGTGGCGATGCGACTGGATTGTGTTTGTTGTGAACGTGATCGTCCTCCTTTCTCAATTACCCTAGGTACATATTTATAGTCCGTGGACTTTCTATCTTTGAAAACACACCTAACCGTGTACGAGCTAAACTCTATCTCTTAATTCTAAACTAAGATGCAATCTACTATAATATACAAATACACGGGCAATCTAGCACAAATTCTCGCACGAGGCCGATTCAGAGATAATCCACGTGTATATCCTACAAGCCCATCTCAATTACGGCCATCTCTTGATCCTGGTTAAAATGTGATAACACATGCCCCTGGTTTTGATAATGATAATTTCAAAACCACTGCTTTTTCTTCGTAGGGTCACATCGTGGCAGAGAAAGTATGCATTCATCATGATGCCTTGCCTTCTCAACTTCTCGCATGATTTGACAGTTTTGGCACCTCGGAAACCACCGCAACATTAAATCTCCACTATATCCCCTTTATTTAACCGCATCGAGCAGTTTCTTCTTCATCCCCTCCGTACTAGCCATCGGAAAAACCCTCCTTCACACCATGGATTCCTCCTCCTCCTCCTCTGCCTCTTCGGGACTTTCTTGCCTATCCTCTCCCCTCCAAGAGCCGACGCCAGGGTGGGACCCGATGACGGCGCACAACATCCTCGGCCCAACGAAGTGGGACGAGGAGGATCACGCTTCCTCCGTCTGGTCCGAGGATGACAAATCCTTGAGAGACGGAGAAGACGACTTCCGCCTCGTCGTCGGGGAGCCGGAGGCGGAGAGCGAGGATGACTCCTTCTCCGGGACGACTTCACCTCCTCCGACGAGAGAGGAAGAGGAGAGGACACCTCCTCCGACGAGCCGCCGGGCATCGCTCCGACGCCACGACGACGACGAGAGGAGGAGGAACCCCGCCGAGGCTACGGCAGCGACGAGGAGCTCACGCACAGCGCCGATGGCAGCCACGACGGCGACGACGAGGGCAACGACGGCCTTAGACTAGGATTACTAGCATAGGACTAGTAGTGGTAATCGGGTCTTCTTGTTCTTCCTTTCCTGAGCAATCGGCTCTTCTCTGTAAAAATCCTCTTTATTAATGAAGAAAATGTTTCTATGCCAATTTCGCTTTCGTATCAATTTTGCCGATCGTCAAAGCGAGTCAACGCGCAAAGAGCCGATGGCAGCGCACCGGCCTTCACCACAAAAAGCGAGTAAGGCCAACCCAGTCGCCTATTCAAACGGTAACCTGCAACCTTTGCCTGCAAGAGTAAACTCAGATCCCCAAATCGCCGCTCGAACAGATCCAACTTACGGCCACGCAAATCTCAGATCTCAATCGCGCAGACTCAACTCCGCAGCGAATCCAATGGCGGAATCATCCAACGCCAACACTACGGTCTCTGGCTTGAAGGTAATCCCCAACCGCTCCTCGCTATCCGAGCATAGTGTTGGAATTAACAGCAAACACCTGAATTAATGTCTCATTCCGTCATTAATTTTTAGGTATCAGACATTCTGCTGTCGCATCATTCCCTTCCAAATTCTTTCTCTCTCGGCCCTCGTTCTACCGAGAGTCCTGCTCATTTGATTTCATGCGAGGCCAATAGAATTCCCTTCGTGAACCAGAACTTAGATCTATCTTCTTGGGCCGACTGCTTACGAGCCTGGCCTAATCCTCCTGAAGATTGGGTTTCATGGTATAATAGAATAGCCAAAACTCACCAAGCCAACTAGGAAACCACAGGAATAGCCGATGCTCTAGCTTTATCACTGTCTCCCCTTGAGAAACATGAAAACCTTCTGAAAACCATCGGCTACTTTTGGTCTGATGCTTTGAATTGCTTCATGTTTGGTCATGGCCCCATGACACCAACCCTACTAGATGTGGCCATGATCACTGGTCTAGACATTGCATCCCCAAGCCCCTCTGCCTTTATGCTGCCAAAGGTTCCTTTCAAGCTCTCTTCCAAAACAGACGCACAAACTGGTGCTTATCTTCGACGCCACATGAAAAACAAAGGCCCTGTAACAGAGAAAGAACACACGGCCTTCCTGAATTTCTGGTTGGAACACTTCATATTCTGGCCCTTCACTTGCTCCCACCAAGAATTACCTTTCCTTGGCCTATGAACTTGCCAGGCACCCAGCTTGGCATTGGCAAACTGTTCCTTGGAGAAGTCTATCGATATCTCCAACTGATGTCTGTCAAACTGTTTTCCCAAAAGACAGTCAAAACAGGAGGTCCCTGGTGGTTTATTCAGCTATGGGCTCAGCTATACTTCCAACCACATCCCAAACTTCCCACGTCTGGCCACTCGCACCTTTCCATGCCACCGGGAAGCAAATCCGATGCACTAGCTACGGCCAAGCTTTGTATAGCCTTCCGGGTAAACTGATTCCCAAGGAAGCGTCAAAATGGTTCAGCATCTTCTTCCAAGGCCTGGACAATCCCCTCTTCTTTCCTTACACGGAATCTGAGCATTTTGAGAATCCGGTCTCCTTCCGGCTAGACAGCTTTGCCAATGACATCAGCACCCGGCAATTGTATTCCACTATGATTCGTCCCTGTTTCCTTCCGGTGGGCATGAGCACCTCCAACAGGATCATCAAACCTGGTTATGAGTCCTATCAGTCGGTCGTAGCAGCCCGACAGCTTGGCCTTGGGCAGGTGTCTCCTCATTTCTTCCTCCATCACTTAACAGAGAGTAGAGCTGATGTAATATCCCAGGTATTGGGGTTACAAAAATAGAGGAAACAGATGTGTGCATTGCATTCATGCATAGAAAATCCAGGGAATTTTCGCGCTTTAAAGTAAAACAGTCACAGTAACTGAAGTTTCACTTGACCTTGGTGGAATTGAAGTAGCTCATCAAGTCAAGCGTTATAAACCTCAATGTGACCTTTGATAAAACCTTGTTTTGGGTAGAGATGATTTGATCTAAGGGGTTAGATCAAATGGAATTAAAACTAACACAACAACACTTTAATCAAGGATCAACCATTTGATCTTCTAAAAGATCATAGTATGGTATTCCTTAAAAACAACACATGAATGTTTATTCAACTACAAACCACAGAATAAGAAAGAAGTAAGGAACTATTAAGTTACTTATCTTTTCCATGTATTGAACTCATCAATGTTCCTACCATGATCCACATGGTATAGTTTCAACTCTAATCTTAAACTCATGTCAAGGACATTCACAAAAGTTCTTGATCAAACCTTGATTGTTCCAATCTTGTCAATCCTACTTCAACCAATCCACATCTATCTTTATTAAACCTCAGAGAAAGTGATTGAGGTTCTCTTGTGTTGGTGCAATTGGTTTAGATCGTCGACATTAGTGCGATAAAATTTGACATGACCTTTGTTGAGTTTATTATGTGTTGGAGGGAAAAGGTTCGAATTCAAATTCAAATATGTAAGACATGAGTTCAAATATGAATATGAATTGGATTGGAATTTGAATTCCAAATAATTGTATACAATACAATACCTAAGATAGATAAATGAGAATACAAAATAGATGAATAATTTAAACCTTATTACAAATATCATTATCCCAATCATTTACAATTCTCATAAAGAGAAACAAAGTTACAAGTTACAACAGTAATATAAGATTACAAGGAAATAAAAGAATTCCTAAATCTAAATCTTCTCCATCTTCTATTGATCTTTCTTTCCATGCAAAGGGCAACAAAGTAAATCCACACTTAATCAAGTACCACTTGGCTGCATCAAAATAAATATCCACAATGGATAAGAGCAAACCAGCCGTATGCCTTACACTAGAAGGCAGAGCAAGCCAGTTTGACTGCCTGCACTTCAAAGAGACCATGCAGGCACCTTAGTCACTACATGCAAGTATGTGTTGTCGATATCACAACAAATGCCCAACAGTATAAAAGCCAAGCCACATAGCCAGCCAAACGGTTTGGTTCATACCTCACACTATATTCACTACCAGCAACCCTTTGAGCACATCAACGCATCAGCAGCTCAGCTAGTAAACATCTGCAATAGCTGAATCAACCAATACATCAAGAATATGTCAGCGGATCTTAGCAATGATCTACCAACTAGAATACATCTATATCTTTAGCTAGATCTTAGGAAATAAACCAAGAAACTAGGAGGAGTGATGGCGTGTAACTCACACGTTCGTTGGGAACCCCAAGAGGAAGGTATGATGCGCACAGTAGCAAGTTTTCCCTCAGAAAGAAACCAAGGTTTAATCGAACCAGGAGGAGCCAAGAAGCACGTTGAAGGTTGATGGTGGCGAAATGTGATGCGGCGCAACAACAGGATTCGCGCCAACGTGGAACCTGCACAACACACCCAAGTACTTTGTCCCAACGAAACAGTGAGGTTGTCAATCTCACCGGCTTGCTGTAACAAAGGATTAAGCGTATCGAGTGGAAGATGTTTGTTTGCAAGAAAACAAGAAAACAAGTATTGCAGTAGATTGTATGCTATGTAAAGAATAGGACCGGTCCACAGTTCACTAGAGGTGTCTCTCCCATAAGATAAAAGCATGTTGGGTGAACAAATTACAGTCGGGCAATTGACAAATAGAGAAGGGCATAACAATGCATATACATGATATGATAAATATAGTGAGATTTAATTGGGCATTACGACAAAGTACATAGACCGCCATCCAACTGCATCTATGCCTAAAAAGTCCACCTTCAAAGTTATCATCCGAACCCCATTCGTATTAAGTTGCTAAGCAACACACAATTGCATTAAGTATGGTGCGTAATGTAATCGACAACTACATCCTTAGACATAGAATCAATGTTTTATCCCTAATGGCAACAACACATCCACAACCTTAGAACTTTCTGTCACTGTCCCAGATTTAATGGAGGCATGAACCCACTATCGAGCATAAATACTCCCTCTTGGAGTTAAGAGTACAAACTTGGCCAGAGCCTCTACTAATAACGGAGAGCATGCAAGATCATAAACAACACATAAACAATAGATTGATAATCACCATAATCATAGTACTCTCTATCCATCGGATCCCGACAAACACAACATATAGAATTACAGATAGATGATCTTGATCATGTTAGGCAGCTCACAAGATCCAACAATGAAGCACAACAAGGAGAAGACGACCATCTAGCTACGCTATGGACCCATGGTCCAGGGTGAACTACTCACTCATCACTCCGAGGCGACCATGGCGGTGTAGAGTCCTCCGGGAGATGAATCCCCTCCCAGGGTGCCGGAGGCGATCTCCGAATCCCCCGAGATGGGATTCGCGGCGGCGCCTCCGGAAGGTTTTCCGTATCGTGGCTCTCGCACCGGGGGTTTCGCGACGAGGCTTTAAGTAGGCGGAAGGGTAGGTCAGGGGCGACGAGGGCCCACACCATAGGGCGGCGCGGCCCCCTCCGGCCGCGGCCCTATGGTGGCGGCGCTCGTCGCCCCACTTCGTTATCTCTTCGGTCTTCCGAAGCTCCATGCAAAATAGGACCCTGGGCGAAAGTTTCGTCCAATTCCGAGAATATTTCCTTACTAGGATTTCTGAAACCAAAACAGCAGAAAACAGAACTGTCTTCGGCATCTTGTTAATAGGTTAGTTCCGAAAATGCATAAATATGACATATAATGTGCATAAAACATGTAGGTATCATCAATAAAGTAGCATGGAACATAAGAAATTATCGATACGTTGGAGACGTATCAGCTTAGTTAAGCTTAGTTTGCATGAAACGTAACCAAAGATCTGAAGTGACATGCCATCATAATCTTGATCATACTATTTGTAAACATATGTAATGAATGCAGCGATCAAAACAAAGGTAATGACATGAGTTAACAAGTGAATCATATAGCAAAGACTTTTCATGAATAGTACTTCAAGACAAGCATCAATAAGTCTTGCATAAGAGTTAACTCATAAAGCAATAAATCAAAGTAAAGGTGTTGAAGCAACACAAAGGAAGATTAAGTTTCAGCGGTTGCTTTCAACTTATAACATGTATATCTCATGGATATTGTCAACATAAAGTAATATAACAAGTGCAATATGCAAGTATGTAGGAATCAATGCACAGTTCACAAGTGTTTGCTTCTTAAGGTGGAGGGAGATAGGTAAACTGACTCAACAATAAAAGTAAAAGAAAGGTCCTTCAAGAGGAAAGCATCGATTGCTGTATTTGTGCTAGAGCTTTTATTTCGAAAACATGAAATAATTTTGTCAACGGTAGTAATAAAGCATATGAGTTATGTAAATTATATCTTACAAGTTGCAAGCCTCATGCATAGTATACTAATAGTGCCCGCACCTCGTCCTACTTAGCTTGGACTACCGGATCTTTGCATGCCATGTTTCAACCAAGTGTCACAAAGGGGTACCTCCATGCCTGTACAAAGGTCTAAGGAGAATGCTCGCATTTTGGATTTCTCACTTTTGATTATTCTCAACTTAGACATCCATACCGGGACAACATGGACAACAGATAATGGACTCCTCTTAAATGCATAAGCATGTAGCAATGATTATTATTCTCATATGAGATTGAGGATATATGTCCAAAACTGAAACTTCAACCATGATTCATGGCTTTAGTTAGCGGCCCAATGTTCTTCTCTAACAATTTTGCATGCTCCAACCACTAAAATGATAGATCCTTCAGACAAGACGGACATGCATAGCAACTCACATGATATTCAACAATAGTTGATGGCGTTCCCCAGAAGCATGGTTATCGCACAACAAGCAACTTAATAAAATATAAAGTGCATAAGTACATATTCAATACTACGATAGTTTTTAAGGCTATTTTGTCCCATGAGCTATATATTGCAAATGTGAATGATGGAATTTTAAAGGTAGCACTCAAGCAATTTACTTTGGAATGGCGGAGAAATACCATGTAGTAGGTAGGTATGGTGGACACAAATGGCATAGTAGTTGGCTCAAGGATTTTGGATGCATGAGAAGTATTCCCTCTCGATACAAGGTTTAGGCTAGCAAGGTTATTTGAAGCAAACTCAAGGATGAACAAGTGCAGCAAAACTCACATAAAAGACATATTGTAAACATTATAAGACTCTACACCGTCTTCCTTGTTGTTCAAAACTCAATACTAGATATTATCTAGACCTTAGAGAGACCAAATATGCAAATCAAATTTTAGCAAGCTCTATGTATTTCTTCATTAATGGGTGCAAAGCATATGATGCAAGAGCTTAAACATGAGCACAACAATTGCCAAGTATCACATTATCCAAGACATTTTAGAATTACTACATGTAGCATTTTCCAATTCCAACCATATAACAATTTAACGAAGAAGAAACTTCGCCATGAACATTATGAGTAAAGCCTAAGGACACATGTGTCCATATGCAACGGAGCGTGTCTCTCTCCCACAAAGTGAATGCTAGGATCCATTTTATTCAAACAAAAACAAAAACGAAAACAAACCGACGCTCCAAGTAAAGAACACAAGATGTGACTGAATAAAAATATAGTTTCAGGGGAGGAACCTGATGATGTTGTCGATGAAGAAGGGATGCCTTGGGCATCCCCAAGCTTAGACGCTTGAGTCTTCTTAAAATATGCAGGGGTGAACCACGTGGGCATCCCCAAGCTTAGAGCTTTGATACGTCCAATTTGCATCACTATTTTGTATCATAATTTGCTGTTATTCATTGATATATTTCATATTGGGACACAATACTTATGTTATTTCATCTATTTTGCATGTTTCATCATCATTGGAGGATCAAGCACCGGAGCCAGGATTCTGCTGGAAAAAGCACCGTCGAACGCAATATTTCGGAAGATCAACTGTGGAAGGGAATTTCACGTAAATTCCTATTTTTCCGATGACGGAGGGAGCCAGAAGGGGAAGAAGAGAGGGGCCACTGTGGGCCCAGACCATAGGGCGGCGCGGCCCATGGCCTGGCCGCGCCACCCTATGCTGGGGGGCCCACGACCCTTTTCGCCTCCTTTTCTTCGCGTACTCCTTCGTCCCGAAACCTAAGCCACAGAGAGGACCTCACGAAGGGTTACAGCCGCCTCTGGGGGCGGAGAACACCAGAGAGAAAAGAGCTCTCCGGGGCAGGAATCCGCCGGGAAATTCCCTCCCGGAGGGGGAAATCGACGCCATCGCCATCGTCATCGAGCGGGACATCATCTCCATCACCATCATCATCATCTCCACCATCTACACCGCCATCACCACCGCTGCACCTCGTCATCGCTGTAGCAATTCGGGTTAAATCTTGATTGTTTGATAGGGGAAACTCTCCCGGTGTTATTCTATACTTGTTGTAGATGCTATTGAGTGAAACCATTGAACCAAGGTTTATGTTCAGATTGTTATTCATCATCATATCACCTCTGATTGTATTTCATATGATGTCTCGTGAGTAGTTCGTTTAGTTCTTGAGGACATGGGTGAAGTCTAAATGCTAGTAGTGAATTATGGTTGAGTAATATTCAATGTTATGATATTTAAGTTGTGGTGTCATTCTTCTAGTGGTGTCGTGTGAACGTCGACTACACGACACTTCACCATTTATGGGCCTAGGGGAGTGCATCTTGTATTCGGTTGCTAATTGCGGGGTTGCCGGAGTGACAGAAACCTGAGCCCCCGTTAGTATATCGATGCAGGAGGGATCGCAGGATCTCAGAGTTTAAGGCTGTGGTTAGATTTATCTTAATTACTTTCTTGTAGTTGCGGATGCTTGCAAGGGGTATAATCACAAGTATGTATTAGTCCTAGGAAGGGCGGTGCATTAGCATAGGTTCACCCACACAACACTTATCAAAACAATGAAGATTATTTAGCCACTTGAAGCGAAAGTACTAGACTAAAATCCCCATGTGTCCTCAGGAACGTTTGGTCATTATAAGTAATCAAACCGGCTTGTCCTTTGTGCTAAAAAGGATTGGGCCACTTGCTGCAATTATTTCTCTCGCATTTTATTTACTTGTACTTTATTTATCTACAATATCAAAACCCCCTGAATACTTGTCTGTGAGCATTTACAGTGAATCCTTCATCGAAACTGCTGCCAACACCTTCTGCTCCTCGTTGGGATCGACATTCTTACTTATCGAAGATACTACGATACACCCCCTATACTTGTGGGTCATCAAGACTATTTTCTGGCGCCGTTGCCGGGGAGTGAAGCGCTATTGGTAAGCGGAATTGGTAAGGAAATTCACTGTTTGTGCTGATTTTATTTCTGCCTGCTGCTATAAATCATTATGGAGAGATCTTCTCTTCAATTTCTATTTGGGAAATCTACTACTACTGCAACGGTAGTGGATGAAGCGCCAGGTGAGGAAGTAGTACCATATAAAATACCTATGAAAATTATTGAACGTGTTATGGATAACCGCTATGAAGGGGATGGAACTGTCCATCCTGGTGATCATTTACTGTTTTTGCATGAATTATGCGGGTTATTCAAATGTGCAGGTATTTCTATGAATGAAGTTAGGAAGAAACTATTCACTATATCGCTGTCTGGTAAAGCGGCGCACTGGTATAAATTGCTGAAGAATGGTGATTCTATTGATTGGGAGGACATTGTGCCTTTATTCTATTCCAAATTTTATCCTCCAAGTGAAATTCACAAAGATCGGAACCGCATATATAATTTCTGGCCTCATGATGGAGAGTATCGCCCAAGCTTGGGGGAGATTGAAGTCTTTAATGCTCAAATGCCCCATTCATGAGCTTCCTGGTAATGTTATTATTGATAATTTCTATGCAAGACTTTCTTTTCAAGACAAGACCTTGCTGGATACTTCTTGTTCTGGATCATTTACACGCAAGAATGAAGAGTTTAAAAGGGACCTTCTTGATCGGATCCAAGAAAATACTGAAGGATGGGAGAACGACAAAGATAGAGAATCAGGTATAACTATGATTATAAATGCATTGAAGCTTTTATGGATACTGATAAATTTCGTAATATGAGTGCTACATATGGTCTTGATTCCCAAGTTGTTGCAAATCTTTATAGAGCTTTTGCCTCTCATTATGAACTGCCTAAGAAGAATTTTGATAAGTATCATGAACCGTATAAAGATAAAATTGATTCATCTGTAAACAAATGTGTAGTGGTTGAAACTGTTGATAATGTTATTCCTGAAGCTTATATTGAAAAAACTCCTTTCCCTGCTAAAATGAAGGAGTACTCTGTCATATCTAGTGCAGTTAATAAAAGTGAAAAGAAACCTAAAGAACCTGAAGAACAAATTAAAATTGAACCTGCTGTTGCTATAGTTAAAGATCTTGTGACTGAAAATGTGGAGGATGGTCATATTATTTTCTGTGAAGATGCTTCTAATATTGTTTCACATCCTAATAAATCCAAACAAGTTAGTGTTCCTATGCTATCTGTTAGAATTGGTGATCATTGCTATTATGGTTTATGTGATATTGGTGCAAGTGTTAGTGCTATTCCTTATGAACTTTACACGGAGATTATGCACGAAATTGGTTCTTGTGAACTTGAAGATATTGATGTGGTTATTCATCTGGCTAATAGAGAAACTATTTCTCCAATTGGTATTGTTCGAGATGTGGAAGTTCTATGTGGTAAGATTAAATATCCTGCTGACTTTTTGGTACTTGGTTCTGCTGCTAGTGATCATTGTCCTATCATTTTTGGTAGACCTTTTCTAAATACTTGTGGAGCTATTATAGATTGTAAGAAAGAGAAAATTTTGACTAGATTTGCTGGTGAACCTTATGAATTTAACTTTTCTAAATTTACCAAAACTCCTTATAAAACTGACTTGCCTAGTAATGATTTTAAAATGGAGCAGTGTGCATCTATTGTTCTTGTTCCTAATAATCCTTTGCAGCAACATTTGGAGAATAGTGAAAGTGAAGCTTTTAGGAAAGAAAGAGATGAGCTTGAGGAAATTTTTCGTCGCCAACCTATTCTCAAGCATGATTTACCGGTGGAAGATTTGGGTACAACACCGCCACCAAAGGAAGATCCTGTTTTTGATTTAAAGCCTTTACCTGATAATCTTAAATATGCTCATATTGATGATAAGAAAATATATCCTGTTATTATTAGTTCTAAGCTTTCAGAGATTGAGGAAGAAAGGTTATTGGAAATATTGAAGAAACACCGAGGAGCTATTGGCTATACTCTTGATGATTTGAAAGGGATTTCTCCTTCGATTTGCCAACATGCTATTAATATGGAAGATGATGCAAAGCCTGTTGTTGAACATCAACGTCGTCTAATTCCGAAGATGAAGGAAGTGGTAAGGAACGAGGTATTAAAACTCCTTGAAGCTGGTATTATATATCCTATTGCTGATAGTAGATGGGTTAGTCCTGTTCATTGTGTTCCTAAGAAAGGAGGAATGACTGTTGTGCCTAATGATAATGATGAGCTTATTCCTCAAAGAATAGTTGTAGGTTATAGAATGTGCATTGATTTTCGTAAAGTTAATAAAGTTACTAAGAAAGATCATTACCCTTTACCCTTTATTGATCAAATGCTAGAGAGGTTATCTAAAAATACTCACTTTTGCTTCCTTGATGGTTATTCTGGGTTTTCACAAATTGCTGTTAAAGCTAAAGATCAAGAGAAAACCACTTTTACTTGTCCTTATGGAACTTATGCTTATAGGCGTATGCCTTTTGGTTTATGTAATGCTCCTGCTACTTTTCAAAGATGCATGTCTGCTATTTTTCATGGTTTTTGCGAAAGTATTGTAGAGGTGTTCATGGATGATTTTTCTGTCTATGGGAATTCTTTTGATAATTGCTTGCGAAACCTCGATAAAGTTTTGCAGAGATGTGAAGAAACTAACCTTGTTCTTAATTGGGAGAAATGCCACTTTATGGTTAATGAAGGAATTGTATTGGGACATAAAATTTCTGAGAGAGGTATTGAAGTTGATAGAGCTAAAGTTGAAGCAATTGAGAAGATGCCCTATCCGAGGGATGTTAAAGGTATTCGTAGTGTTCTTGGTCATGCTGGGTTTTATAGGAGATTTATTAAAGATTTCTCTAAAATTTCAAAGCCTCTTACTAATCTTCTTCAAAAAGATGTACCTTTTGTTTTTGATGATGATTGTAAGGAAGCTTTTGAAACTCTAAAGAAAGCCTTAACAACTGCTCCTGTAGTTGAACCTCCTGATTGGAATTTGCCTTTTGAAATTATGTGTGATGCTAGTGATTTTGCTGTAGGCGCTGTTCTTGGACAGCGGGTAGATAAAAAATTAAATGTTATTCATTATGCTAGTAAGACTCTTGATGCTGCTCAAAGAAATTATGCTACAACTGAAAAGGAATTGTTAGCTGTAGTCTTTGCTTGTGATAAGTTTAGACCTTATATTGTTGATTCAAAAGTTACAATTCATACTGATCATGCTGCAATTAGATACCTTATGACAAAGAAAGATGCTAAGCCAAGGCTTATTAGATGGGTACTTCTGTTGCAAGAATTTGATTTACATATTATAGATAGGAAAGGTGCTGATAATCCTGTTGCTGATAATTTGTCTAGATTGGAAAATATTGCTTATGATCCTGTTCCTGTTAATGATAGTTTTCCAAATGAACAATTGGTTGTAATAAAGGTGAGCTCGCGAGAGAGCCCTTGGTATGCAGATTATGCTAACTTTATTGTTTCGAAGTATTTGCCTCCAACCTTTTCAGCTCAGCAAAGGAGGAAATTCTTTTATGACTTGAGGCATTATTTTTGGGATGACCCACACTTATATAAAGAAGGAGTGGATGGTATTATGCGAAGATGTGTTCCTGAATATGAACAACAGAGATATTGAGTAAATGTCATGGTAGTGTTTATGGAGGACATCACGCTGGAGATAGAACCGCGCAAAAGGTTCTACAATCAGGTTTTTATTGGCCAACACTCTTCAAAGATGCAAGGAAGTTTATCTTATCTTGTGATGAATGTCAAAGAGTTGGTAATATCTCTAGACGCAATGAGATGCCTATGAATTATACTCTTGTTATTGAACCATTCGATTGTTGGGGATTCGACTTCATGGGACCTTTCCCTTCTTCAGACGGTAACACTCATATACTTGTCGCTGTTGATTATGTTACTAAATGGGTAGAAGCTATACCTACAAAAAGTGCTGATGGTGAGACCTCTATAAAAATGCTTGTAGATATTATATTTCCTAGATTTGGAGTACCTAGATATATTATGACTGATGGAGGTTCTCATTTCATTCATGGAGGTTTTAGAAAAACTCTTGCTAAGTATGGTATTAATCATAGAATTGCTTCTGCTTATCACCCTCAAACTAGCGGTCAAGTAGAATTATCAAATAGAGAGATTAAAGCTATCTTAGGTAAAACTGTTAATAAATCTAGAAAGAATTGGCCTAGCAAATTGAAAGAAGCGTTATGGGCTTATAGAACTGCTTATAAAAATCCTATGGGAATGTCACCTTATAAAATGGTTTATGGAAAAGCTTGTCATTTACCTCTAGAACTAGAGCACAAAGCTTATTGGGCTGTTAGAGAATTAAATAAAGATCCTAAATTAGCCGGTAATAAGAGGTTGTTGCAATTAAGTTCTCTAGATGAATGGAGAAGTGAAGCTTATGAAAATGCTAAACTCTTTAAAGAAAAAGTTAAGAAATGGCATGATAGAAGGATCATCAAAAGAGAATTTAATGTTGGAGATCAAGTTCTATTGTATCGGTCTCGTCTCAGATTCTTTGCAGGGAAATTACTCTCGAAGTGGGAAGGACCATATGTTGTTGAGGAGGTGTATCGTTCAGGAGCAATTAAAATTAGCTCTCTCCAAGGCAATGCCACACAAGTGGTGAATGGACAAAGACTCAAGCATTATATCTCGGGTGATTCTTATAATGTTGATGTTGATATTATTCAAGTGGAAACACCGGAGGCTTTCATCAAAGGACAAATTGACAGTCCGCCAGAACTGGACTTTGAATAGGTAACAGTACAGGTAATAAAAAGTCCGCGTTTACCTTTCCGAACATTATTTTTGCTGTTTTTAGAAAATATGAAAAATTACGAGTTCGAAACGGAGTGGAAAAGACGCACGAGGGCGTGCCACCATAGGCCGGCGCGGGCCCCACCCTGGCCGCGCCGACCTATGGTCTGGCCGCCTCGTTGCCCCTTTCCGACTCTGGTTCGATCTGGAACCTTCCTTTTGTCGTAAATATATTTGCTATATAATCCCCCGGACCCCTGGAGGTCCGTAATATCGTTTTCTCGTCGTGTTTTGTTTCGAGCTGTTTTCTGCCAGGATCTGCTTCGGATCTAGATCCATCATGTCTTCGTCGGGAACTCAGAAGGACAGCTTCTTTGAGGACGTCGTCAACCCGTACATGAACGAGCTGAAGATGCACCCCAAAGAGTTGCAGCTCGTGGATGGAGAGTTGCAGATCAAAGATGTCCAGGGTCCTAAGGGAGAAGGGAGCTTGGAAGACAGGATGGAGAAGCTGGAACAAGAGGTTTTCAACTACAAGAAGATGGCTGAGCGTGAAGTGGATATCTTTCACAAGATTGTGTCTGAACTCATTGATGGACACAAGAAGGAGACTGCAAAGTTGTGGGACGATATCTTCTCACTTCACGACACCACCAACAAACTCCAAGCTCAACTCTATGATGTCCATAATCAAAACTGTGAGTATGAAAACAGGTTTAAGCGCATAAGTCATGCTGCTAGTTTCAGGTTTCCGGAAACCAAGATGTCTTTTGTTGATGGAGGGCCTCTTCCATGGAAGTCTGATGACGACAAAGATTCACCATCATCGCCGAAGGAGTAATTCATCATCGGTATTGGCATCCCCTTGGTTTGTTCCAAGCTTGGGGGAGTGCCGCGGTATCACATCACCACCACCTTTATCTTTTACTATCAAGTAGTGTCATATCATGAGTAGGGAAGTTATCATATGGAATAGTATGCAATGTGGAAGTATCTCTCTTAGTTATCTATGTATCCGTTGGTGTGAGTTATCGTTATGGAATATTAATGAGAAGTCTTATCATTTACTTTTTGCACACCTTATTTTAGTTTGCAATCTCCATTATATGATTACTCTTGACATGAGTATTGATATCACTTTGGGAGCATCAAGTAAATCTATTTGGTTTTGGCAAACTTAGCATTGGTCAATAGCAACAACATCCTGATGTTTAATTAGAAGAGAGAAATACACTTAGAAATATTACTCTATTATCTCTATGCTTAGTATTCTAGAGTTAAAATTGCTTGTGCTTATGAGAAAGATGCATGATTGTTTCTATCATATGTATATTTGTTTGTTTCCCTCAACCTTTATGCTTGCTATCAAACCTTGCTAGCCAAAGACCTGTATCGAGAGGGAATGCTTCTCATACATCCATAACCTTAGACCAAACCTATGCCATTTGTGTCCACCATACCTACCTACTACATGGTATTTTCTGCCATTCCAAGTAAATACTTCATGTGCTACCTTTAAATTATTCAAACTATACTACTCCCTATTTGTGTCAATGTTTTATAGCTCATGAGGAAGTATGTGGTGTTTTATCTTTCAATCTTGTTGGGCGGACTTTCACCAATGGACTAGCGGCACATCCGCTTATCCAATAATTTTGCAATAAGAGCTGGCAATGAGGTTCCCAGCCTCAATTAATAACTTTCATTAATAATTCTCTTCACATGTTTTGCTCTGAGTTATCAGTAAGCAACTTAATTTTGCAATAGACACTCCTCCATGGTATGTGAATGTTGGAAGGCACCCGAGGATTCGGTTAGCCATGGATTGAGAAAGCCAAGGTTGGGGGGAGTGTCATCCTAAATAAAACTAAAATACATGTGTAAACAAAAGAGAAGGGGGATGATCTACCTTGCTGGTAGAGATGCCGTCCCTCATGGGAGCCGCTCTTTGAAGGTTCGTTTGGCAAGGGGTTAGAGTGCCCGCTACCATTCGTTGACAACAACAAACACCTCTCAAAATATTACTTTTATGCTCTTTATATGATTTCAAAACTTGAAAAGCTCTAGCACATGATTTAATCCCTGCTTCCCTCTGCGAAGGGCCTGTCTTTTACTTTTATGTTGAGTCAGTAAACCTATTTCTCTCTATCTCAAGCAAGCAATTGAGTTGTTGTGAACCAATCATTTATGCTATGATTCAGTTAATCATGTCTTTTATACTTTCTTGTTTAGTACCAATTTTATCTGAATGAATATGACTTTGAAGTTATCAATGATTATGAAGAGATTGTCATGCTTAAATAGGAAGGCTCAGCTATAAATTCTAATATGAAAGCTTTGCTTAGAAGTACAATCCGTTAGTAGTTCTCTGACCAAGAACAAAGTTTGCCATCACCAATTATGATTTCTTATGCACCTTTACTTGTGATTTCTCTTTACTTATTTCAAGATGAGTTATATGAGGAAGTTGTTTACTAGAATGTCTTGTGTGAATGAATATGATGCTTCTTGTCCGTATTTTATTTATCGACTCTTCACTCCATAAACATGTGGTCTCGTTTATCGAGCTCAGTTTCGCTTGGGGACAAGCGAGGTCTAAGCTTGGGGGAGTTGATACGTCCAATTTGCATCACTATTTTGTATCATAATTTGCTGTTATTCATTGATATATTTCATATTGGGACACAATACTTATGTTATTTCATCTATTTTGCATGTTTCATCATCATTGGAGGATCAAGCACCGGAGCCAGGATTCTGCTGGAAAAAGCACCGTCGAACGCAATATTTCGGAAGATCAACTGTGGAAGGGAATTTCACGTAAATTCCTATTTTTCCAGATGACGGAGGGAGCCAGAAGGGGAAGAAGAGAGGGGCCATTGGGCCAGACCATAGGGCGGCGCGGCCCAGGCCCGGCCGCGCCACCCTATGCTCGGGGGCCCACGACCCTTTTCGCCTCCTTTTCTTCGCGTACTCCTTCGTCCCGAAAACCTAAGCCACAGAGAGGACCTCACGAAGGGTTACAGCCGCCTCTGCGGGGCGGAGAACACCAGAGAGAAAAGAGCTCTCCGGCGGGCAGGAATCCGCCGGGAAAATTCCCTCCCGGAGGGGGAAATCGACGCCATCGCCATCGTCATCGAGCGGGACATCATCTCCATCACCATCATCATCATCTCCACCATCTACACCGCCATCACCACCGCTGCACCTCGTCATCGCTGTAGCAATTCGGGTTAAATCTTGATTGTTTGATAGGGGAAACTCTCCCGGTGTTATTCTATACTTGTTGTAGATGCTATTGAGTGAAACCATTGAACCAAGGTTTATGTTCAGATTGTTATTCATCATCATATCACCTCTGATTGTATTCCATATGATGTCTCGTGAGTAGTTCGTTTAGTTCTTGAGGACATGGGTGAAGTCTAAATGCTAGTAGTGAATTATGGTTGAGTAATATTCAATGTTATGATATTTAAGTTGTGGTGTCATTCTTCTAGTGGTGTCGTGTGAACGTCGACTACACGACACTTCACCATTTATGGGCCTAGGGGAGTGCATCTTGTATTCGGTTGCTAATTGCGGGGTTGCCGGAGTGACAGAAACCTGAGCCCCCGTTAGTATATCGATGCAGGAGGGATCGCAGGATCTCAGAGTTTAAGGCCGTGGTTAGATTTATCTTAATTACTTTCTTGTAGTTGCGGATGCTTGCAAGGGGTATAATCACAAGTATGTATTAGTCCTAGGAAGGGCGGTGCATTAGCATAGGTTCACCCACACAACACTTATCAAAACAATGAAGATTATTTAGCCACTTGAAGCGAAAGTACTAGACTCAAATCCCCATGTGTCCTCAGGAACGTTTGGTCATTATAAGTAATCAAACCGGCTTGTCCTTTGTGCTAAAAAGGATTGGGCCACTTGCTGCAATTATTTCTCTCGCATTTTATTTACTTGTACTTTATTTATCTACAATATCAAAACCCACTGAATACTTGTCTGTGAGCATTTGCAGCGAATCCTTCATCGAAACTGCTGCCAACACCTTCTGCTCCTCGTTGGGATCGACATTCTTACTTATCGAAGATACTACGATACACCCCCTATACTTGTGGGTCATCAAGCTTTCACTCCTCTTGATCATAGTATATCATACTCCTCTCTTGACCCTTGAAAACTTCCTTCACACCAAACTTCAAGCAAACTCATTAGAGGGTTAGTGCACAATTAATAATTCACACATTCAGAGGTGACACAATCATTATTTTCACTTCTGGACATTGCATAAAGCTACTGGACATTAATGGATCAAAGAAATAAATCCAACATAGCAAAAGAGGCAATGCGAAATAAAAGGCAGAATCTGTCAAAAACACAGTCCGTAACGAATTTAAAGGGCACCAGACTTGCTCAAATGGAAAAACTCAAAACTAATGAAAGTTGCGTACATATCTGAGGATCACGCTCGTAAATTGGCAGATGTTTTCGAATTTTCTACAGAGAACTGTGCCCAGATTGTGACATAAAGAATGCTGTTTCTGCGCAGCGATCCCAAATATAACATCAACTTTGACATAGAAACTTTACTTGGCACAAAAACATGATAAGGAGAGGTTGCTACAGTAGTAAACAACTTCCAAGACTCAACAAAACAAAAAATTGCTGTAGGTAAAAACATGGGTTGTCTCCCATAAGCGCTTTTCTTTAACGCCTTTCGCAGAAAGTGCAAATCAAGTAACATCGAGAGTAGAAGCATCAACATTATTTTTCATGCAAACACAACTTGTTGCAGAGGGTACTTTAGGTGCTCCATTCTCTAAATTCTCTATGGTGGTGCTAGGGGTTTTAGAAATTTTAGGCCTATAATAATTCTTTTGTTTAGGTACTTTAGAGGCGTACATGAATTTTTGCTCTTTACCCACATAAGCTTTCTCATTATACTTGAGAGAAGAAAAGGTTGAACCCAAGGTTCCCATAGCTTTTTCAAGTTCATCAATCCTATTGGTTTGATTATCATGGACAACACAAGTTCCTAGGATACTAATTCTTTCATCAATTCCTCCTAGGGATTTATCAAGTTCATCAGTTTTATCCAATAACATTTCCAATTTAGTTTCAATACTTGGAAAAATTTTCTCTATGGTTTCCAATTTTTTCATAACATCCTCAAGAGAGATTTCAATTTTAACTTCATTAACAGGTGGTATTCCAACTAGACTCTCAATGATGCAACTAGCTTCTAAAGCGGGAGTACCTAGGAAATTACCTCCCGAAAGAGTATCAAGAACATATCTATTCCAACTAGATAAACCAACATAAAAGTTCCTAAGAAGGATAGTGGTGGAGTGTTTCTTAATGCACCTATGATGAGCATTACTAATTCTATACCAAGCATCTTTAAAACTTTCTCCACCTTGTTGCTTAAAAGAACGAACTTCAACTTCAGGATTACTCATGATAACAGCAATAAAGTAAACTAGGCAAATAAAGTAAAGACAAGTAACTAATTTTTTTGTGTTTTTGATATAGAGAGCAAGACAGTAAAATAAAGTAAACTAGCAACTAATTTTTTTGTGTTTTGTTTAAGTGCAGCAAACAAAGTAGTAAATAAAAATAAAGCAAGACAAAAACAAAGTAAAGAGATTGAGAAGTGGAGACTCCCCTTGCAGCGTGTCTTGATCTCCCCGGCAACGGCGCCAGAAAAAGAGCTTGATGGCGTGTAACTCACACGTTCGTTGGGAACCCCAAGAGGAAGGTATGATGCGCACAAGCAAGTTTTCCCTCAGAAAGAAACCAAGGTTTAATCGAACCAAGAGGAGCCAAGAAGCACGTTGAAGGTAGATGGTGGCGAAATGTGATGCGGCGCAACAGGGATTCCGGCGCCAACGTGGAACCTGCACAACACAACCCAAGTACTTTGTCCCAACGAAACAGGAGGTTGTCAATCTCACTTGCTGTAACAAAGGATTAAGCGTATCGAGTGGAAGATGTTTGTTTGCAAGAAAACAGTAAAACAAGTATTGCAGTAGATTGTATGCTATGTAAAGAATAGGACCGGGGTCCACAGTTCACTAGAGGTGTCTCTCCCATAAGATAAAAGCATGTTGGGTGAACAAATTACAGTCAGGCAATTGACAAATAGAGAAGGGCATAACAATGCATATACATGATATGATAAATATAGTGAGATTTAATTGGGCATTACGACAAAGTACATAGACCGCCATCCAACTGCATCTATGCCTAAAAAGTCCACCTTCAGGTTATCATCCGAACCCCATTCAGTATTAAGTTGCTAAGCAACAGACAATTGCATTAAGTATGGTGCGTAATGTAATCGACAACTACATCCTTAGACATAGAATCAATGTTTTATCCCTAGTGGCAACAGCACATCCACAACCTTAGAACTTTCTGTCACTGTCCCAGATTTAATGGAGGCATGAACCCACTATCGAGCATAAATACTCCCTCTTGGAGTTAAGAGTACAAACTTGGCCAGAGCCTCTACTAATAACGAAGAGCATGCAAGATCATAAACAACACATAAACAATAGATTGATAATCACCATAATCATAGTACTCTCTATCCATCGGATCCCGACAAACACAACATATAGAATTACAGATAGATGATCTTGATCATGTTAGGCAGCTCACAAGATCCAACAATGAAGCACAACAAGGAGAAGACGACCATCTAGCTACTGCTATGGACCCATGGTCCAGGGGTGAACTACTCACTCATCACTCCGGAGGCGACCATGGCGGTGTAGAGTCCTCCGGAGATGAATCCCCTCTCCGGGGTGCCGAGGCGATCTCCTGAATCCCCGAGATGGGATTCGCGGCGGCGGCGTCTCTGGAAGGTTTTCCGTATCGTGGCTCTCGGTACTGGGGGTTTCGCGACGGAGGCTTTAAGTAGGCGGAAGGGTAGGTCGGGGGGCGACGAGGGCCCACACCATAGGCGGCGCGGGCCCCCTCTCGGCCGCGCGCCCTATGGTGGCGGCGCCTCGTCGCCCCACTTCGTTATCTCTTCGGTCTTCTGAAGCTCCGTGCAAAAATAGGACCCTGGCGAAAGTTTCGTCCAATTCCGAGAATATTTCCTTACTAGGATTTCTGAAACCAAAAAGCAGAAAACAGCAACGCTCTTCGGCATCTTGTTAATAGGTTAGTTCCAAAATGCATAAATATGACATATAATGTGCATAAAACATGTAGGTATCATCAATAAAGTAGCATGGAACATAAGAAATTATCGATACGTTGGAGACGTATCAAGGAGCAGGCTGACCACAAGAAGAAGATTGTTTCAGATGCCAGAAGACCAAGCTAGTCCACTCTACTACAGCAGGTTGATCTTTAGATCATCTAGCATATATTCTTCTCAGTTTAGATCAAAGCATTTTGGTAGGGGAAACTCTCAGATTTGCATACAAGTGGTATGCTAGTCTCATCACAGAGTTTATTACGCATAAATAGCATCTGTTCTTATTACAAATCCGAGCCTCAGCCTTTGCATCATCGGCTAAAGAAAGCATAGGTATATTCATAAAATTTACTCAAGCAACAACAGGAGCTTGGGATGGACATTTACCATCATTTGATCATATAGTTATGATCAATGTCTAGTTCCTACTCTACATAAGCACCTACAGCACAAGATTCTAATCCAACATATACGTATCCTGTGTACACTCATTTGAGGCATCACAGGATAGATATGATCACTAGAAAGCACATGGGCACTTTTGCAGAGAAAGAAGAAACAATAATTTAAACTACAAGATCGTCAGCCTAAGCACAAGTAAGCCATCAAATAAAGCATCCATCTATAAACAGAAGATATGTCCATTGGATGCATCTCAATACACCACTAACATAAGTTTGTCCATGATCATGTATGCACATGATCTAGGTACTAGTAATAACAGCCTGTAATTGAAGCACAATTAAAACAGTAGCACTCAAGCACAAGCCAACCATCAGTGTAATAAATATTCAGTTTCCTCAGTGTCACAACAGCTACATATTACACATGTCGGGGATGAATAAATCATCCAAATTGAGGCATTATCAATAGTACCCGTCATTTATTTGGGAGGAATAAGGTCTGTCTAATGCGAGTAATACATCACTTGGTGCTTGGATGAAGAATCATCCAAACCAAGGCACCCTATTAAGCCTAGTATACACATCAGAGAATCAAGTGGATAAACTAGACAATTATATAGCCTCAAACCAGGGACACTAGATTACCATGCATCACTTAGCCACCAATTCACGGACATAAACTGAGAAGAGAGGAATAGCTCACAGTGCAGTAGAGAAGTAGCCAGAGTCGTTGACGCCGTGGTTGCGTCGCAGCACGTCGGCGTCAAGGAGGAATTAGTCCTATCACCACCAGCAACACCACCGCAGCAACAGTACCAGTACACGGACGCCGGGGTTGCAGACTTGCAGTACCGTCCCACCGGCGTCTAGGTAAGGGTAGAAGATCAGGGGCGCAACGGCGCGCGACATCGCATTGGCGAGCCAAGCCTCTGCAAGGGTTTGGTGCGGGGCGCATGAGCAGGAAGGAAGAAAGGAGGCATGGGTGAGGAGTTGATGGAGGTCAGCCAGGTGGAGCAGCGGCGGCGTGCCGCAACCATAGAGGCGGCTGACACCGGCCGGAGGTGAGGCAGGGGCGGACTCGCCGCAAGTGTCGTGGGCGAGCGAACGAGGTCGTGGGAATCAAATCGAAGAGGGGAGGAAGTAGAGCACTAGGGGGCGGATCCTCGCCGGCCAGTGGCGGCGATGGGTACAGCCCACACCGGCCGGGGAATCACCGAGGACATCACTGGTGGCGGCTAGGGTTAGCGTGGAGCGCGGATGCGAGCGACAGGGGCGCCGCAACGAGGGGGTTTTGGTGGAGAAGAAAGATGAGAGGACGGCGTAGCCTCGTGGGCGAACGGCAGCGCCGGAGTCGGCCAGCAGCTGGCCGACGATGACGGCCGGAACGGCATCGGCGTCATCGCCAGGAGGGGAACGAGCGAGGTTGTCCTCGCGTGCGAGTGCGGTAAGAGAAGGAGAGTGGGGGTCGGAGTGGGTTCGACCCAACTGACTCAGGCAATCGGGCCGGGTCTGGTCTGGGCCAATCCAACAGGCCATTTGGTCTATTTTTTATTTTTTTTCTTTTTCCTAGAAACTTTATCATTTAAAATTAATTAATTAACAAACAAAAAAATGAGTATCAGCAAATTACCTCTATAATAATAATATAAAACAAACACTTTAAAATTAAAAGAACAATAACATGAGTTTCCTCTAAATTTTAGAAGACCAATTTTAATTTAAGCTGTTAAGACCTAAATACTAAAAATATAATTTTCTTGTTTCTATTTTTCACCTCAAGAAAATAGTAAATATTACTTTGTATTAAAATACCATAATTGTTCCATATGGTTATGTTTAATCATATAAGAATCCTAATTGATCGTTACTTCAACTATTAATTAAAACCCTAAACCCTAATAGTATTTATCAATATTTTATTAAGTCTGTTAAAATAATATAATGATAGATCCACTATTATTTCTATTTCAAGGTTATTAATAATTCCAACTCTATTATCAATCATTACTTTAATAATTGTATCACAACTTGGAAACCTAGTTCTAATATGAGTAAAGACCTTAACCCTATTATTTTATGTGAAAACCCTAAATTGTTTTCAACTCTAAAACCCTAATGCCATTAGGAACTCTAGCTCCATTAAATCATATGAACCCTAAGTTGTTTATAAACCAAAACCCTAGAGTATAGCATGTGATCATGTTACTCCATTATCATTCATAGATCCATAATTAGCAACTAAATGCATGACTATGTCCACATAAAATATGGGAATCCTATCACTACTAAATTAGCATCCCATGTGTTCATCTTAATCAGACCTAGTTGATCAAGTAGGATCAACCAAGTCTAAACCCTAGTTCCTATTCCCAAGACCATCATCCTTAATCATACCTATTTAGCATCACACCATTGTGATGAACTCCAAGAAAAGCTATGCCAAATGTTGTGCCTTACCTAACCATATTCCACTAAACCCTACTAGTATTATATATTTATGAAACCAGAATATCCAGGAGCCACCTATGCCCTATTTAAGTGGATCCAATAGTAAAACCCAGACCACCTCAACCCTAATTGATATACTTCTTATTACTTGAGAAGTATGTTCTTCAAAAGTTATTCTTTTGAAGTATATAATAATTAATCATCCACCATGCACTATAGGATTTAAAATGGACAACTGCTCTTTACTTATTATACAACTACTATTCCTTGGTGTGTATGATTGTTATTATGCATTATACCACTTGTTTATGATTCTAAGACAACAAAACCCTAATAAGAACCTTGTTTGTGGAATCACTCTAAAAGTGCAACACACCCTAAACTAATCATTACAACTCACTAATCCTAAACCATCGGGGTTAGATCACGCTTAGATCGATTGCATCTCATACTTATGCATTATTGCATCCTTGCCAATCTTTTAAACATCGTCCTTATCGGACGATGATGCTATTCAGAATTTGGAGTTATTGCGTAGAAGACCTTGCCTGCATAATCTTGATCAAGAAAGGCAAGTTCATCGCTTGCTCATGTCATTTGAGTATTTTACCAAATTACTTGCAAAGTACTATGTTTATCACTCTTGCATGAAAAGCAAAAAATACTATTTTCATAACTATGAATATGACTATGTGGTGGGCAATGGAACCATGGTATGTGTTGATATGGTGGAGGTTCCATTGCAATGGTTTATATCCATCTAGGATTAAACAACAAATGTCGCAGTGATTCTTGTGCCGTAATACCCGTGTTAACCATAAGATCTGGAATGGGACGGTATAGTCAATTGTATTTCCACCTCTTGTACATCAACGGATGCGCTTTACCGTAAACCCTTGATCCAAGAGAGGACAAGTGGTAGGGTGGGGGTCCCGTTGAAGTCCCCACGGTTATTGCGGTCTATGATGGGTTGCATCTCCCGGCGAAGGAGTTCATGGTAGAGACCTGAAGTCGTGGTCGGGGGCCGTCCTTAATTGGTATAAGAGCACTGGCGAGGACCCAGGGTCGGAGTTTGCAAAAAGGGTGGGTGTACGAGGTAGCGGAGGAATATGATTGGCTATGACCTTATACCGGGCCTCACACCAAAGGAAGTGTGGACGAGCTGCGGCTCGGTTGGCACCAAGGTTAAGATCTCTTATGGGTAAACAACACACCTCTGCAGAGTGTAACAAACTGTGACCAATCCTCTGTTCGGGTTTTGGAGGCTGAAGCTGGGAAAGGAACTCCATGAAGTTCTAGTCAACCGGTGAAGGCTGACGGACATAGCTCTTCGAATAAAGCAACCTTTTGAAGAAATGATTACAAAAACTTGCATTGCCTATGACTTTCTGGTCTATGGCTGTAGCTAGTGCATTAAACACCTCTTCCCTAAAATGAACTTGTTGAGTACGCTCGTACTCATCCCACTCTTAAATCCCTGCTTAGGTATGGAGGCATCAAAGGAGGGTCTACAGTGCAACTCGAAGGCCGAGGAGTCAACAACTACTTCAAGAGACATGACCATGTCAAGAGAGTCAGTTACCACATTCAAAAAAGAGAAAACCTAGATTAGCAATAGAAAGGAACTAGCTTCCTAAAACTAGCTCCTATTTAGCTAGAATCTATTCTTAGCCTCTTAAGCTAGTCAAATACTCTACAAGTAGAGTACGTGATCAGACTAGACTACGAGTCGTTCTTCTGGAGTTTATTTGCAGTTTTACCTCATTGTAAAGTAGGAGGCTGTGATGATCTTATGTAACAGAGTCTATGCTGTAATTCTATAGACATACCTTGGACCCGCATATGTTTCTGTTGTACCACTCTGAGCGATATAATACTAGTGAAACGGTGTTTCATTGGTGTTATATCAGACTTGCATACTACACCATGCAGTGGTATGCTGGGTCACCACAGCTGACTTGCCCGATATCCTCACTGGTCAGAGGTGTTACTCTTTCTTTGATGCTCTAGCCATCCTGTTCCTCACAACCTCTCTTTTACCTCATCAACCGATGGTTTTGAGACCTGGTGGTCAATGTGGAAGAGTCATGCCTTCAGGAGAGCTCTGGGACCCTTGTTGAAACAACTTGATGCTGAATATGATATCCCTGCAGAACAGGTACCACTACTCACAAATTATCTCGAAGTGGTTTACAACGATTTCTTTCCTTTTATAACCCTGCTCTATCTTCTTGTAGCAACAAGACGGTCCAGAACCTGTACATGATGACGGCTCCCCTTTCAGATTCCTCCCACCAGCTCCAGTGGTCCTCTTCTGCAAAAACTCACCACCCTTGAAAAAGGTTGTGATGCAGAGCCAGCCGATTTCACCAAAATCGGCTTCTAAAAGCAGAGTATCTTCTGGGCCGGCTGCCCCCCGAGCCTCAGCCACGGCGAGAACAGCAGTGAGGAAAGTAGCTGCCAGGAAGACCTTGAAGCGCCAAAACCCTACTCCAGCTCCAGAAAATTTGCACGTAAGTTGATCCATGCCTTGGCTGATTTCATCTATCCTTCTCGGCTTCTGCAACATGCTCGTATTTCCTTTACAGGCCTCCACTGAAGAAAACTCTAGTGAGGATACACAGTCCAGTCGAAGGGACTCGAGCTCGGGTAACTCTGGGAAAACCACCACGCAGAGCCAGCCAGACTTGCCACCGTCGGCTTCCAAGAAAAGGTCAGCTCCCGAACCTGCTGCTTCCCAGGCTTCACATAAAGCAGGACAGGGCGGTCTACGCACAAAGAGCCGATGCATCAAGAGAGCTCGCAAGGCACCGCAAACCTCTTCATCAAACCAGGAGATTTCAAATGTAATTACTCTCCATATTCTCCTTGGCTCATATTTTATGCTAACCTATTGCTGTTCCCATCGGCTAACCACTTCCTTTACAGACTGATGACACCTCTAGTGGGGAAGTCGAGGAGGTACTGATGCCATCCACCACCCTGGACCTAGCAACCTCTAAAAGTGTAGCTGACAAGGCTGCCACCTTGGCCAAGCCCCCAGCAGAAACACAAGAGCCGATCATCTCTTCATCGGCTGCTCCTATGGTCTTAGGAGAGGTACCCTTCCTTTCCTTAGCTCTTCCTTTCTCTTTCGCTGTATACTGACGTTGTTCTTGTTGTTTGTCAGGGTTATGACCTCTCAAGCTTGCTAACGTTCGACCCTGAATCCATCGAACCAGCTGCATCTAAAGCAAGTGAAGAGTCGGGACCCAGCGCTACACATGGTCAACTCCAGCATCTCAAGGCCTTGCTCTCCTCCTCAATTGAAACATTGGTTGAAGATACCGAGGAAGTGAAGAGCATTCTTGAAGACATCCAGCCTCATCTCCCGGTGACGTTGCAGGTGAAACTGGCCAGTTGTGACTCTGTCTGCCTACAGTCAAGGGTGAAATTGGCTCGTCAGAGAACCGCTTATGCCACGCCCATCTTCCGTTGAAAGCCGATATTGCAGACAAATGTCGCGGCTTAATGAGAAAAAGGCAGCTTTGGACGCCAAAACTGACACTCTGCCAGCACCGCTGAACTTGAGACCTTGCGAAAGGAGTTGGAGGACCTCGAAGAGAGGGTCCGGGTAACCAAACAGCTCATCCAAGATAAGGAAGCTCTTATTGCCCACCCAGAAGGCCTCAAAGCTGAACTGAAGACTGATCTGGCCGAAATTCGCGCCTTGAACAAGCAGCTGGTGACAGGCCAGGACGAAGATGACGAGGCCGAGATCGCCGAGGTGGATCGTGTTCGTGTTACCGCCCTCCGTGCCCTTGAGGCATTCCTTCATAGAGCTTCCCCATGTAACCTGACAACTGCTCCACTGAGCTTGTACCTCGCTTGTAATAGTTTGTACCTCTTGAGTCGATGGCTGCGCATCGGCTTTTTATTCTAAAGTCGATGTCGAGCATCGGTATACTTAAATTTTTATTATTTTTGTTTTTTTACGGATCGATTTCATGAATCGGCCTCCATATTTCAATGTCCATCCTCCCACATACTTGGGAAATATTTCTGAAGATGCTGGCCATTGACAGCCATTGGGCACATACTTCGTAGCCTCGTATCTTATCCGTTTAAGTGCCCCCCGAGCCGAATCTTTCAAGGAATTGAAGATATCGGCTCTCCAGTCATCTTACTACGACTACGTGACGTGCTTGAGGTGAGATCCTTGCTTTTTATTTTTTGGGGCCGATCGCAGGGATCGGCCACGTACGTCCGTCGACTTTGGTCTTGCTACTCTGTCAGGCCGGTGGATAAGACCAGCCTCACCCCGTTTTTGAAGCCTCGATGTGCTCACAGCCGTCCAAACTGACTCCAGAGATCGGCTCTTGGTCGTCTGCGTCCCAAATATTCATGCCAGCTATCGAGATCTCGATCGAGTCATCTGCATGAACGACCTCCACTTCATCTCCATCCCACTGTATCAGGCATTGGTGCATTGTGGATGGAATGCAGCAGTTGGTGTGAATCCAATCCCTCCCTAGCAGGACAGCGTAGGTGCTTTTGCTGTCGACGATGAAGAACGACGTCAAACCCTTTTGCAGGCCCTTGTGGTTTCACCCATTTGCAGGACACAGGGACTGCCCCTCGAGCCCATTCAGCCACGGCTACTTCCTGGTCTTCAGGGTCCTCAACGTCTGCTGTCTCGACTAGGGTGATCGGGCGCATGACGAACTTGTCTTGGTACAATTCTGGATGGCGCTGCTCATACAAAGTTAGTTTCTGGACCATGTGCGCCAGTGAGTTGTACTCCGCTTGTAAAGCCAGATCCTTGAGCGGCGCGGCGAGGCCCAACGCTGCCAGCTCGACTACTTCCTTTTCATTCAAACGAATCGAATAACATCGGTTCCTGACAGTCCCGCGAATGTACTCTGACACCGTTTCTCCTCGCTCTGCGTACTGCGTCGGATCGGCAATGCCAGCCTCGGTAGCCTCCGAGTGATATTGCACGTGAAACTGCTCTTCGAGTTGCTTCAGTCCGGACGAATCTGGTGGCAACGAGGTGTACCACCCAAAAGCTGGTCCGTGAGAGATTGCGCGAAAAACCTCACACGTAACGGGTCCGATGCTGAAATCATGCCCAGCTGTGCCAATTGGCTCACATGCTCAATTCTGCCCTTGAACTTTGAGAACTCGGGGAGCCAATATTTGGGTGGCAGTGGAATCAAATCATATTCATTGGGGTACGGCTTGGAATAGCCGATTGTTCTCCTCTTTGGCAGGATGCCAAATTGGTCTCTCAAGATTGTACTGATCTGTTCCACTGTTTGTGCTGCAGGGGCCGAACTTTCATGACTCGTTCCGGTGACATATTTAGCTAGCCACGCCTGTTTATCGGCATCTGCTCCAGAACTTCCTCCTGCGGAAATCCCTGCTGCTGCAATCTGGTTTGTGCGCGTGAAGTTGTTGCAGTCAGGCACGTATGTGCACACGTATCCATGTGGGATTTCTTTGGGCGGCTCATACAGGAATTGGCAATCTCCAGGATCGCCTCCAACCTTGTAGACGACGTATTCCGGTGAAGCCTGTTGCTCTGGGGCGACAAGCGTGAACGGTAGCTGCGGTCTGGTGTGGAACGGTATCTCTCCCTGGTGAGTGCCTAGGGTAGGTCCTGACGGAGAGTGCTGGTGCTTCGCGATTTGCACCACGCGAACCGCAATGCGCTCGAAAGCGTTCACCAGGCTCTCAGAATGACGGTGTAAAGAGTGAGCCACCATGTAGTTGACTTCCTGGCGCAGAGCTCGGTGCGTTCCTCGAAGGAAGAGACAGGTCTACCCGTCGAGAACGCCTTCAGGTGAGAATCCCTTCCACTGATGCCATGTGAACGGGTTCTCTCGAAAGAGCCGATGAGATCGTCTTCGAACAGCGATTTGAGCTCATCATAATTCTTCTTGTGATCATCAGTGAGCAATTCGTATGTGACTGGTGCGTCCGCCATCTCAGCTGCAAATGTTGACGCAACTGTTGTAGAGTGTCCCACGTGCCGAGAATGTGTTGCCTGCAAAACCCACCGGCGGGCAGCGACGAGCAACACGAAGAGCCGGGAGGCTCCCAACGGTGGGCCCTGGTCCCTCGGCGACGGCCCGCAATGCTCACACGTCTGACGGTTGCAAGGGCGTGCCACCTGACCTATAGGAAGGTGCTGATTGCTTCAATTAGTTTCTGCATGGTAGACATGTAAACATTAAACGAGCCTCGATCGGCTCTCGGGTTACCTGTGAATCGGCTCAAAGAGCCGATTAACCCATGGTTCATAATAGATCTGCAATAACATGGGGTTTCTGCTTTATCAATGCTAAGCTAAATCAATTTACGACAGTTTAGGGTTTTCACCGCATAACCGGAACATCGTACACGTAGCCTGGCAGATACGAAAGATAACAACAAACCAACCCAAAACGAGGCCTAAAAACCAACACGGAGTCGATTCCCGGAACATCCCTTCTTGGATCGGCAAACCGTACCTTACGCACTACTGGATCGTTCAACCCGTTTGCAAGGCCTAACCATGCAGATATCAAACTAATCCTCGAAGAACAAGGAACAACTATAACAGATCGAATCTACTAAACAAAGATAAAGCAGGATGCTGCCCTTACACCTAAAATAGGTGGATAGCTAGATATCTAGCACAGCTACGTAAACGATCAGAAAAGCATCGATGCAAGCCCTAAAACATCTACGATAAACAGTGTTACTCGCCATCAAAAAGGCTTCAGCACGAGCAACACCAAACAACGAATAAACAGATACTGCCTAGATCGCAAGATGCGATCTAGGCAACATGATGCTTACCCGGAAGAAACCCTCGAAACAAGGGGTGGCGATGCGCCTGGATTGTGTTTGTTGTGAACGTGATCGTCCTCCTTTCTCAGTAACCCTAGGTACATATTTATAGTCCGTGGATTTTCTATCTTTGGAAACACACCTAACCGTGTACGAGCTAAACTCTATCTCTTAATTCTAAACTAAGATGCAATCTACTATAATATACAAATACACAGGCAATCTAGCCCAAATTCTCGCACAAGGCCGATTCAGAGATAATCCACGTGTATATCCTACAAGCCCATCTCAATTACGGCCCATCTCTTGATCCGGTTAAAATCTGGTGATAACACGTGTCTCTTCCAAACCATGGGCCCACTCGTCTGGGACGGGACAGCCAGAAGCTCCACGAGAGGACGACACGTATCAATAATGCATGCAATCGCTTAGGCCAGCTGCAGTCCACGCCAATCAATGGACGGTCGTGTCTAGGCCCACATGAAAGAGACACAAAACAGAGAAAGCACCGGCAAAGTGCTGAGAATCCACCGATTGCAACAGCCATAATCTATTTAGATAATTAGGAATGACTTCGCTAAAAACATGTGGAATTTTGTACCTTTGCCCTCTTTATTCTTGCTGTTTTTGGACTGTTTGTAGTCTAGATTTGAAGAGCCACTAGCTCTGCTCGGTGTGTAAGTCGTGCTTGGTTCCTGGTCTACTCCTTCTGCCCTTTGAGCCCCTGGGGCTTTACTGCTGAAGATGACTCAGAGGTATAGCTGTGGTCAATCTCCTGCTTTATTTTCATCTTTCTGTTCAACAATTGTTTCTAGGCTTTGCTGCTGCAAAAAATGCTTTTTAGGCTTCAAGTATTTCAATGACAAGGGACTAATAATATTAATCTTGAGATCCTGGGATGCTCCTAATGGAGTTTTTTTTGCGGGGGAACAAAGTTAAAAGTTTAGTTGATGTGATTATTAGATAATTTATTCAATTCGCTGTTCCATCCATGTTTGACCATCTGGTCTACAAGCCTTTACCTATACATATTGTTTTGATTGCTAAACTAAAAGTGCTTCTTTTGTAATTACCTAGAAGACCCATTTGGCAGCAAATGAAAATCTAAATATGTAAGATTCCATGAATACATTTAACTGCATATGTGTTATTCTTTTCAACTAAGATACACTTTAGAGTTCCTCTGTGTAGTAGGATGCAGGAGTAGTTCATCAAGTGATCTTTCCATGTCAGCGTTACGGGAGGAGCTGGCGTCGCGCGCCCAGTATACCTCGCGGGGCAGATATGAGGCGTCGTGGCGTGCCGAGCGGGGTCGTTCACCGCCCCGCGATCGCCGGTCGCCGCTGCGCCGCGAGGAGCAGCTGCCCCATATCGCTGCGAAGAAGAAGAAGAAGCCGAAGAAGAAGAGGGCCGGAGCAGGTGGTGCCGCAGGTGGTGCAGTGGGTGGGAGCCAGGCTGGGCACCCGCCTATGGCACCTCTGCAGGGAATCGTTTTCGACGGCCGTGCCGATCCCCTACCTCCAACATCTACTTCAACTGTGGGGAGATGGGGCACTTCCGGTCAGATTGCACGTTGCCGGAGCAGTGCCTCTTCTGTGAGGACCCTGCTCACCTAGCTGCGGCTTGCAAGGAGCGGTTCAACGAAGAAGGCGGGAGGTCATCGAGTACCTGGGACATGGGATCGATGGAGGATTCTACTACATCGACCTAGGGGGAGCGGAGCTCAGTACTCCACAATACCTTGCAGTGATCACCGTACTCCCAGAGCAGGACACCCCGTTGCAGATCGAGGTGACAGTCGACACGATCCGCGCCGAGCTCGCTCAGTTGGAGTCGACTTGTGCGTGGAATGTGAGGGAGATCTCGCCCACTGAGTTTGCAGTGGCGTTCCCCTCGGCTGAGCTCCTTCGCGCCCTCTCCTGGAGCAAGACGACCATCCTACCGGCCAACAACATCAGCGGATCTTTCAGGCCGTCTTGTGTGGATCCCGACACTGTGGCTACACTGTCCGAGGTTTGGGTCCGGGTCCACGGCATTCCTGAGGAGGCTAGGAGTGAGCACATCATAGAGCTCGTCTCCCAGGCCATTGGCAAGCTTGTCACCGTGGACCCTCTCATCCTCCCAGGAGCCGGGCCGGTGCGCATGCTGATCCCCAGCCCCGACCCAGCGAAGCTCACTTGCACTCTTCCCCCCTTATTTTTTGGGAAGGGTGGTCGGGCTTTGGTGGTAGATGTGGAGGGAGACGAGACCCAGGCGGGGTCCCCGACTCCTCCCCTCGACCCATCTCAGCCCCACCGGGATGACGACGACATTGAGGATGATGATGACTCTTCTGATGGGAGACTCTGAGGACGACTTGGGTGGCGACAGCGATGAGACCTCTCAGGGACAGGCTCCTGGTGGCGGGGCCGGGGACTACACGCCTGGGGAGCAGTAGGCGCTGCCTGGGACAACGCAGACTCACAGGAGTGCGCCGGCTAGGATGGGGACGACTTTCCCCCTCGCCCCTCCCGCCGACAGCGTGGAGTCGTGCGGCCTCTCCATCATGGAGTATGGGTCCAACTTCCCCCAGGAGACGTCGTTAGTGAGCGTGGGGTTGGACGTGCCCCCCCCCCCGCATTTGCCTAGGTCACCAAGGGTGGTCTGCTACACGCGCTCTCTGGGCTCTACTCCCACCTTGACCCTAGGCCCTGAGACCCCGGGCCCTGCCGTCCTGGAGCCAGCCTCGGTCTTCCTCGACACTCCCGTGGCTGGCGCCAAGGCGAGGGCTCCGTGTCGCCAGTCTACTCAGCCGTCCCGCCACAGCATGTGGTTGGCTAGGTCTCGCTCCGGGACAGAGGCGGTGGAGCCGGCGTGGCGAGCAGGAGAGAGGCGGGCTGCGGCCCACAACCTCGACTCAGGTACCCGTCCTACCTCTCGTCCACCCCTGTGTTCCTCCTCCCTCCCCCTCTGGCTCTCGTTTTTTTGTTCTTGCCACAGCGTCGCTAGACCACCTTGGCGAGGTGGCGTCAGATTGTGGTGTGATTTTCAGGGGGGAGCGTGGCCCTCGGGCTGAACAGCTTGCGGCGATTCAGGCCAAGGAGGTCTACGATGGCGTGCTCACAGCCTCTCGTGCTCAGCTGGAGCGCGAGAGGGCGACCACCGCTACCCCAACCGACCCTGTGAAGTTAGCACCTTGGTCTGGTCCGGAGCCTTCCAATGGCACTAACCCCCCTGGAGGGCTCTGCCGCGACCCCTCAGTTGGGGGGCCGCGAGAGAGACCTCGTAGGCCCCCGTCCGGACCCTCGACGCGTAGTAGGGCTCGTTCGGTTCCCAATTGGGGAACCCCCAAACTGATGATATCCAATGAGTGTCCCCTTCCTCTCACTTATTTGGAACATCAGGGGGTTCGAGGCCCCGGGACGCCAACAACAATTGAAGGAATACATGCGGCGCGAGAATGTGGATATTGTGGGGCTCCAAGAGACGATCAAGGAGTCGTGCCTCCTTCACGAGCTAGAAGTCCTTAGTAGACACAAGTTTGCCTGGCATTGGTGCTCTGCCTCTGGCCACTCTGGCGGCATCCTCCTAGGCGTGAAGGAGGATACCTTCGAGGTGGAGGATATGGACCACGGAGAGTTCTTCGTGAGTATGGCCGTTACTCATAAACGTTCTAACCTTAGTTGGGAGGTTATTATTGTTTATGGGCTGGCAGACCATTCTAGGTCTCAGTCCTTCTTGGAGGAGCTGCGAGATAAGATCGACCGGTGTACCACCCCAGTGGTGGTGGCCGCCGACTTTAACTTGATTCGCCCCAGAGGACAAGAGCTCGACACGTGTGGACATCCCTGGGATGATGATGTTCAACGACTGCCTTGCGGATCTCGCCCTTAGAGAGATCACACGAGTAGGAGCTCGGTTCATGTGGAGCAACAATCGCATTGACCCGGTCCAGAGTGTGCTAGACCGAGTCTTTCTGTCGGTTGAATGGGAGATGGAATTATCTTTATGCTCGCATAGGGCGGCTACAAGGATTGGGTCTGACCACTCCCCACTTCTGCTATGCTAGGGGGGCTCTGCCCCCCCACCTCGAGGTTAAACCGCTTCCACTTTGAAAACTTCTGGCTCAGACAACCAGGGTTCATGGAGGCAGTTGGCTGCAAGTGCGAGCGGGCGGCGGATTCCCCACCTCGGGTCTTCAATGCAGTTGATGTTTGGCATCACTGCGCGAAGATCGCCCGCCAGTTTATGAGAGGCTGGGGGGCTAACCTAGGGGCGGAGGTACGCCAGAAGAAAGACCTACTCCTTCGCCAGATTCAGGAGCTAGATCGCGTCGCGGAAGAGGAGGGTCTAGCCGCTGAGGAGTGGCTTCAGCGTTATGCCCTTGAACACTCGCTTATGGAGATCTACCGGTGGGAGGAGGTTTTCTGGCGGCAGCGGAGTTGCCAAAATTGGCTCCTCCAGGGGGATGCGAACACTGCATACTTCCATTCGATAGCCAATTGCTGTCGACGGAAGTGCTCCATCCCTTGTCTCTGGGATGGTGATATCCTACTAGAGGAGGCCGGTGATATCACCACCCATATTTATACCTTTTATAAAGGTCTATTCACGGCCGGCCACAGGACAGGGGTGGCCCTCGCGGCGGATCTATGGCCAGCTAGGGCATGGGTCTCCACGGATGAGAATGCCGCTCTCACCCTTCTATTCCTCCCAACTGAAGTCCGTAGCGCGCTGGATGGCATGAAGGCCAAGTCGGCCCCTGGTCCTGATGGGCTCCTGGTTGTCTTCTTCCAGAAATTCTGGGAGAAAATCCAGGAGACTATCATGCCCATGTTTCAAGAGTTCTACGTTGGAACTCTGGATATGGGGCGCCTGAACTACGACGTTATTACCCTGATCCCCAAGGTAGTGGGGGCCACGGATATACGCTAGTTCAGGCCAATTACCGTCATCAACGTGATTCAACGGTTGTTCTCCAAGGTGTGTGTTGTGAGGTTGGCTCCGATTATGGAGCGGATTACGCACCAAAACCAGTTTGCCTTCCTCAAGGGTTGTCACATCCACGATGGAATTCTAGCACTTCATGAGATTGTACATGAGGTCAGGAGTCGACACCAGAGGGGTGTCTTCTTAAAACTAGACTTTCAGAAGGCGTACGACCGCTTGGATTGGTCCTTCCTCCGCCAGGTCCTTTAGAGGAGGGGCATTGATGACCAGATGATTGGTTGGATTATGCAGACGGTGATGACTGGCAGCACGGCCATTAACATTAATGGGGAAGTGGGTCCCTATTTTAGGCCGGCGTGTGGAGTGCGACAGGGCGACCCCCTGTCCCCTATCCTCTTCAACGCTGCGGTTGACTCCCTGGCCGAGATCCTGGAGAGGGCTAGGATCTCGGGCCATATTACTGGAGTGGTCGGGCACCTGATCCCTGGTGGAGGGGTGACCCACCTCCAGTATGCGGATGATACCATGATTATGTTCGAGGGTTCGGACCTAGATATCCAGAACACCAAGTTCCTACTCCTCTGTTTTGAGGCCATGTCGGGCCTCAAAATAAACTTTGACAAAAGTGAGGTAGTGGTCTTGGGGTACCCTCCGGAAACCCAACAGCGGATCGCTGACAACCTCAATTGCAGGTTGGCAACCTTCCCTGTGAACTACCTGGGAGTACCTGTTAGGGATTCTAGGATCCTTATTAGAGACCTCGCCCCCTTAGTGGGGCGAGTTAGAGCGAAGGCTGAACCGTGGTGCGGGAGGTTCACCTCCAAGGGTAGCAAGACGGTTCTCATCGATTCGTGCCTGTCTAGTCTCCCCATGTATATCATGGGCATGTACATCCTTCCTGAAGGGGTACATGCTGCCTTTGACAAAGAGCTCTCACGCTTCTTTTGGCAAGACAGGACATGCCGTCAAAAATACCACATGGTCAAATGGGCCGATGTGTGCGCCCCCAAGGATCTTGGGGGCATAGGGATTATCTCCTCTCGCCACATGAATGTGGCCCTCATGCTGAAATGGGTTTGGAGGATCTTATCTGACGACGGGGGACTGTGGCTTAAGTTGATTAAGGCCAAATACCTACGGGGCCGGCCACTCCTTGCTTGTGACCGTCGGGAGGGATCTCAGTTTTGGAGAGCCCTCCAGGACATTAAGCATGAGATTAGAGCGGGACTATCCCTCTCCATATGCGATGGTAGAGGGACCATGTTCTGGCTTGACCCATGGCTTGGCGACCGCCCCATTTGTCTTGACTTCCCGGACCTCTTCGCCATTTGCGCAGACCCCCTATTCTTGTTGTCGACGCCGCCCAGGGGGGCTGGGATATCTGTTCCGTCGCGGTCTTACCCAGGGAGAGGCTCGAGTCTGCCTGCTGCGGAACCTCCTATCGGATGCTATCTTTGGGAGGATTAGACTCGCCCTCTTGGCGCTTACGCCGGGCTCGTTCTCCGTGCGGACAGCCTATAGGGCCATGTTTAGCCCCCCCGCTTCCCTGGACGGCCCCCCTTTTTAAAGCGCCTATCCCGCTTAAGACGAAGATTTTCTTATGGCAGTTGCTTAGGGATCGCCTTCCCTCTGGGGTGGAGGTTGCGAAGAGGCACGGGCCGGGCAACGGGCTTTGTCCATTGTGTGCGGTCCCGGAGACGACGACCCACATAATGTTCTCTTGCCCCGCGGCCCGTTTCCTCTGGAGCTTCCTCCAGGAGGCGCTGGGGCCTGAGTGGCAGGCCTCAGCCCTCGGAGAGTTCATTGAGGCCCATGCGAACAACACCGGTAGGAGGAGGCGCCTCTTCTGGTTACTGTTCGCGGCCTTGACCTAAACTGTCAACACCCGGATTTATAAGTCCAGATGCCTATTATGCCGTACATCGCAATCCCAGGAATATTGTTTTTGCAAGACATAATAGATTGATATCACAGAACATCATTTATTACAGCACGTAATTGTCTTACATAGAGGGATCACATGATCCAGTCTTAATACAACATAGGGGATCTAGAGATCCCATTACAAAACACGCGGCTTGAAGTAACGGTGTGGTCCATCTGTTCCAAGAGCTGACGTCAAGAGTAGTCCTAGTTGTCGTAGACGTCCTGTCCATCTTCCTCGTCTCTGTTCCTCTTCATAGTCTGGCCATTCGAATAGCCAGGGACAAAGCCGTGAGTACTTTAAAGTACTCGCAAACTAAAACTAATGTAAGCACTATCAGCTATAGTAAGGGGGTGCTAAGCGCTAGGTTTATTTGCATAAAGCCAGTTTTATTTCATAAGTATTTAGTAAAAGACTCTTCATTTGCTAACTAACTCAAGTGGGAACATTAGTGTCATTCCCACAACTCTGTTGTGATTCAAGCCAAAGTCACCATTCACCTTTCAAATTCAAGTCACCAGTCACGTGTCATATTTTTGAAAAGGGTCTGATGACGGAACAGTATGGCCTTTCCAACCGTCCGTAACCGTGGACGCGGCTATTCGAATAGTTCTACACTCTGCAGAGGTTGCACACTTGTGCCACAACATTTGATTACATCCGTCAGGGATAACCCTGAATAATCGTAAGTACGCGGATCATCAACCCTAACCTTTCACTTACACACCCTAGTATAGGCACCTCTCCCCATGAGCTTGCCCCCTAGTGAAGACAAACCGTCGGCCTGGAACTGGGGGCTTGGGCCGGACAATTCACCTCATTCACGTCATTTCATATCAATTCACTTTCAACGGAGGCAGCCTCATAACCCCTATGACGCTTGTTTAGAGGGAACCCATACTAAGATATATAAACTTCCAGTTAAGCCATACCCATATTCCGGTATTGTGGGGGTACTTGTATAATTGGAAAGGTATCGCATCCGAACCCAATCATCAGTTTTCACAAATTTTCACCAAGTCATTCAAGTCACCTTCACAATCTTTCAAAGTCATTTCATTTTAGCAACATCGCCGCTTTGCAGGAAGAAGGAACCAGAACAACAACAACGGCCGCCTCTACCACATGACTGCCACTGAAGCTCAGGACGCACCCCAGACTATGCCAAGTATGTCTTCCTGTTAATCAAAATGCTCAATCTCTCTTAGGAACCTAACTTTCCTTAAAATCTCAGGACGAGATTTGTTTAAGGGGAAGGGTTTGTAACATCCCAAAAATTTCAAAACAAAGAAAATGAATTTCCCTTTTTCCAAATTTTGGAACCAACAAAAACTTTTATTAAATTTAGTTAGATACATAGTGAGCATGCTTAATTCTTGTACTATTGCCATGATTGCTTGTTAAAGTATTTTGAGATGATCCTAAACCCTAAACCTCACCTCTCCTTTCACCAACCAAGTTAAAATAAAATAAAAGGAAATTAAATAAGAAAAAGGTATATGTGCCTATGGCTATTTTTATAAATCTTTACCCTAGGCCTTTCTACTTTGTTTAGAGGTTGGAAAACCTTCATAAACCTTACCTAGTACTTATCAAACCAAATACAAGTTGAATCCAAAGAAAATAAAAAGAAACTAAAAATGCCATAGAGGCATATGAGAGTAAAATAGCAAATTTATGAATTTGAGGATCTTGACCCTAAGACTTGTTGTGAATGGTTGGATCACTCCTCTATACCGTTTCAACACTCAACAACATCAATTGGGTCAAGCCAAGTCAAATTAGAAATCAAATGCAACATATGCATAAAGGCATATGTGGCACATACCATTTTACCCAAATCTTGTTCTATGCCTTGGTACCTTGACAAAAGGGTGTGAAACCATCTCTAAACCTAATCCAACCCTAAATGGACCCTAACCCATGACCAAGTAAAGCAAGGGGAACAATTTACAAGATTAAGGAAAATTGACATATCACCTCTTATGTGTTATGGCCATTTTTGCAAATCTTTGAACTAGACCATTTTGAATGGTTTGAATGGTTTGGAAATGTTCCTAAACTAATAAGAATCACTTTGGAGTCAAGAAAAATCAAATCAAAAGAGAAAGAAATCAAATAGGGAGAAAATCCCATTTTCACTCACATACACACTTAGCCAATTTTGCAAATCTTCAATCAAGGCCACTTTGGCTTGTGCCATTGTTTGAAAAACACTTATATATCAATAACACATCCATTTTAAACAAAGAAACCCAATTCAAATCAAAGATGAATTCAAATTCAACTTACATATGATAATGGTCATATGGCCCATTTATAAAATCTTCACCTCTTTGCACCCCTGTATTTGAATTTTCTTAAACCAAACTTGGTCAAACCTTGACACCTCATCCAAGACCAAGTCAAGGTGAACAACTTCTCTGTTGACCACCACTGCTGAAGTTGACCAGGTTGACCAGAAATGATTTGACAAGATAAGACTTTGAAACAAAGTGTAGATAACCCTCATTTTGAAATCTCCCAAATCTTCACCAAATTGACCACCACCACCACCACCATTCTACCTCTCTAATTATATAAAAGAGATTCACCAAAAATATTTCCAAATTTCAAATAAAAGTTTCATGCGGCCATTTCCTCAAACACCTTGCAGGCACAATTTGGAAAATGCAATACATCCTTTTAACCACTGGATTTTTGCCTAAATCCCTTTTGATCTTTGATCATTGTTGTTCCTGTACCTCCTCTACATCAAGCCCTGCCTTTTTATTTGATTAAAGTGGAGACATGATCACCTTTGCATCCATGCCGAGCACAAGGACACCACCATGCCACCCTACCTCACCCTTCCTCTCTGGTCAGCAGCACCATGTCATCTCCTCCCAGGTCATTGGTCACCCTGCACGCCCCACCAAAACATGCCATGCACGCGGTGGCGTGCACGGCACCACGCCGAGCACGCACGCGTGCCATTGCCTCAGTCCTCCCCTCCTTTTCTTCTCATGCACGCGCGATCACCACCCTCCGTACCCTGGACACGCCCAGCGGCTCGCGGAAGCACTAACGCCGTCGCCATGATCCAAGAACTGCCGCGCCCATACGCAAGCACTCGATCGTCGCATGCACGCTCTCGTCCTCCCTCTGTCCTTCACGCGTCGTGCTCGCCTGATCACCTACCTAGCGCGCCCCTACCTTGCCCCTTCACGCCCTCGAATGACGTCGCCACCATCGACCTTGCAGGCACGGCACACGAGCGCATCTATAAATAGAGCCACTTCCCCGCCTCCTTCTCCACAGCAAAGTTGCTCCCCTCCTCTCTCTGATCCTCCTCCACATCTCTCCCCTCCACATCGTCGCCCGTAGACCACCAATCGATCGTTGAAGTCCGCGGCGGAGCTGCAGAGCGCGCCGTCGATTTCGTCCACCCCGGAGCTCCCACGACCACCGTTGAGCTCGCCTCACCGTCGCCTCGCGTCAACGCCGCCGCTCGCCGGAGCTCCGGTAGCCTCCAACCCCCTACGCCGCGGCCTCGCCTCTCATCGCTGACGACGATGCACCTGCGTCGTTAGATCGGGATCTGATCGTGCGGCGGACAGTGAAACTTACCGATTCGGGTTTAAGACCCACTAACACCTGGACCCCACCATGTCAGCTGGCCCGCGGCTGTGAAACGCTGCTGGGCTGGGTTTTCTCTTTCAAACCAAATCGGCCCAGTTACTTTCCCGCATAGCCCACTTAGCCATTTCAAATTAATTCATTTCTGTTGAATTTCAATACTGGACCTTTACTATAAATTGAATAGTTTCAAATATACAAATCCAATTTTAGTAATTCAAATTGTTGCAGAAAGCTTATGAAAAGATCCATCCAACCCCACTGGTTTGAACCCTAGATCTTTGTAGAATTTGAATAGTAAAAATCACAACACAATAACTTTTCAAACTTCAAATAATTATTTAAAATCAACCATAAACTATTTTGAGGTGATTCAAATTCTCATAAATCACAATTCAAATACTCTAATTGTTTATGTAAAAATATGATATGGTTGCTTCATACGATCATGGGCTAGAAGCAAAATATTGGCTATGTAGTCAATACTAGTCCATTTAAACTATATTAAATTTTTAGGAATTTAAATCTATGAGGTGTAGCACCTCATTTAAATCATGTTCTCAAGTGATATGAAGTAATGTGATGACCTCTACTGCTTAGGCTCATACTTGCTCACTTGTGGAATTTAAATCAATATAGTTTTTAAATTGCAATGGTTATTTAAATCACATGAGATGATGAATCTCATTTAAATCACTTTTCTCAAATAATAAGTGTGAAGTGTTGACCTTGGTCAACATGAGATCATACATGGTTATTTGAGAAGATTAAATCTTAACAAGATTCAATGAGAGGAAATTATTTCTCCAAAGAACTAAATAGAAACCCTAAGTCCAATTTCAATGAGAGGAAATTATTTTCCTAATATTAAATAAAGAAACCCTAGCATAATTTGTGAATAAATGTTAAGTAGTGATGCTAGATCATTTGAGTGAGCCATTAAGGCTAATTAAGAGTACTTAAGTATTGTTTGGTGATTGTATCCTCGTACTCGTTTATAGACGCTAGTACCGGAGACTATCAAGAGGAGGAGTGATACGTCTCCAACGTATCGATAATTTCTTATGTTCCATGCTACATTATTGATGATATCTACATGTTTTATGCACATTATATGTCGTATTTACGCATTTTCTGGAACTAACCTATTAGCAAGATGCCGAAGAGCCAGTTGCTGTTTTCTGCTGTTTTTGGTTTCAGAAATCCTAGTAAGGAAATATTCTCGGACGAAATCAACGCCCAGTTCCTATTTTGCCCGGAAGCATCCGGAACACCCGAGAGCCGCCAGAGAGGGGCCACAGGGGGCCCACACATGGTGGTGGCGCGGCCAGGGCTGGGCCCGTGCCACCCTGTTGTTTGGCCGCCTCGTTAGCCCTCCGACTCCGCCTCTTCGCCTATTTAAAGGTCCCTGACCTAAATCTTCGATACGAATAAGCCACGGTACGCGAAACCTTCCAGAGCCGCCGCCATCGCGAAGCCAAGATCTGGGGGACAGGAGTCTCTGTTCCGCACGCCGGGACGGGGAAGTGCCCCGGAAGGCTTCTCCATCGACACCGCTGCCATCTCCACCGCCATCTTCATCACCGCTGCTGCTCCCATGAAGAGGGAGTAGTTCTCCATCGAGGCTCGGGGCTGTACCGGTAGCTATGTGGTTCATCTCTCTCCTATACTTCAATACAATAATCTCATGAGCTGCCTTACATGATTGAGATTCATATGATGATGCTTGTAATCTAGATGTCATTATGCTAGTCAAGTGGGTTTTACTTATGTGATCTCCGGAGACTCCTTGTCCCACGTGTGTAAAGGTGACAGTGTGTGCACCGTGTGGGTCTCTTAGGCTATATTTCACAGAATACTTATTCACTGTTGAATGGCATAGTGAAGTGCTTATTTATATCTCTTTATGATTGCAATATGTTTTGTATCACAATTTATCTATGTGCTACTCTAGTGATGTTATTAAAGTAGTTTATTCCTCCTGCACGGTGTAATGGTGACAGTGTGTGCATCCGTGTTAGTACTTGGCGTAGGCTATGATTATGATCTCTTGTAGATTATGAAGTTAACTATTGCTATGATAGTATTGATGTGATCTATTCCTCCTACATGGTGTGAAGGTGACAGTGTGCATGCTATGTTAGTACTTGGTTTAGTCGTGTCGATCTTTCATGCACTCTAAGGTTATTTAAATATGAACATTGAATTGTGGAGCTTGTTAACTCCGGCATTGAGGGTTCGTGTAATCCTACGCAATGTGTTCATCATCCAACAAGAGAGTGTAGAGTATGCATTTATCTATTCTGTTATGTGATCAAAGTTGAGAGTGTCGAGCCTTCAAAAAAAAAGTTGAGAGTGTCCACTAGTGAAAGTCTAATCCCTATGCCTTGTTCCTAAATACTGCTATCGCTGCTTGTTTAATGTTTTGCGTTACTACTGCTGCGTTACTACGCTTGTTTACTTCCTGCAATATTACTACCATCAACTGCACGCCAGTAAGCTATTTTCTGGCGCCGTACTTGTGGTGACCCAGCGTACCACTGCATGGTGTAGTACACAAGTCGTTGACATAACACAAGTGAAACACCGTTCCACTCATATTACATCCCTCAGAGTGGTACAACAGAAACATATGCGAGTCCAAGGTATGTCTATAGAAGGATACACAAGCTGTTTACAGAAGATCAACACAGCCTCCTACTTTACAGTGAGGTAAAACTTCAAATAAAGTTCCAGAAGAACGACTCGTAGACTAACTTATTGCTAACTCAAGCTTAAGAGCTACTAGGCTTGCTATAGAAATCTAGCTACTTAGGTGCTAGGATTAGGGAAAGACTCCCTTCTATTACTAGTCTAAGTTTCCACTTTAGTTGATGCAGCAGTTGACTTCATTGACTTCTTTGCTTGGATTCTTCATCTTGTTGCAGTTGACTCCTTTGTCTTCTTGTTCCACGGTAGTTTATCCTCCGGTGCCTCCATAGCTAAGCAGGGGATTTAAGAGTGGGATGAGTACGAGCGTACTCAGCAAGTTCATATTAGGGAAATAGGTGTATCATGCACTAGCTACAGCCACAGACCAGAAAGTCATAGGCAAATGCAAGTTTTCATAAACATTTCTTCAAAAGGTTTATTTTATTCTGAAAACTATGCCCGTCAGTCTTCACAGGTTGACTAGAACTTCATGGAGTTCCTTTCCTGCCGCGTTCGCAGTTCCCTTCCCGGAACAGGGAGTGACGGTCACAATTCTTGATACCCTCTGCAGAGGTGCGTTACTTTTCCCATAAGAGAACTTAACCTTGTTGCCAACCGGGCTGCAGGCTCCGTCCACACTTCCTTGGTGTGAGGCCAGGTATAAGAACCAAGCCAATCACTGCCTTCTCCGCGACCTCGCAGACCCACCCTTTTGTAAGTCTGTCCTCTCCTATATCTATGGGTAGACTAACACAGGCACTTGTTCTCTCCTATATCTAATGGTAGACTGTGCAGGACCACATGTCCCCACCTTTACCAAAGATAGACTGATCCGAACAACTTATGTGCCCTGTTCTATACACCATAGATAGACTGATCCGGACAACCCTTACAATCCTTCATAGACCAATAATAAGTCTACCCTCTCCTGTATCTAATGGTAGACTGTGCAGGACCACATGTCCCCACCTTTACCAAAGATAGACTGATCCGGGCAACCCTTATCACCAGTCCGTTGGCATGCGAGAGGGAAAAGATACAGCTGACTTCCCCAGAGCCATTATAGATCTTATGGTTAACGCGATATGTACGGCGCTAGAATCACTGGACGGCATTGGTACTTAGTCCTAGATGAATAGTACCCTTGCAATGGAACCTCCACCAATCAACACATACCATGGTTCCATTGCCCACCACATAGTCATATTCATAATTGTAAAATAATACTTTGCTTTTCAATGCAGGAGTGATAAGTATAGTACTTTGCATATAATTTGATAAAAATAATCAAATGACATGAGCAAGCGATGAACTTGCCTTTCTTGACTGCAAGATTATGCAGGCAAAAGCTTCGATACGTGAGAACTCCAAATTCTGAAATACCATCATTGTCCGGTAAGGACAATGTTTAAAGAATTGGCAAAGATGCTATAATGCATAGTATGAGATGCAATCGTCCCGAGCGTAACCTAACCTCGATGATTTAGGATGAATGAGTTGTAAAGATTTCTTTAGTGTGTGTTGCACTTTTAGGATGGTTCTCAAACAAGGTTCTTATTAGGGTTGGTGATATTAATAGCATAAACAAGTGATATAATGCATCATAACAATCATACACATAAAGAACAGTGGTGGAACAATATGTAAAGAATAGTTGTCAATTTTTAAGTTCTATGATGCATGGTTGAGAATTATATGTATTTTACTTTAAAAGAATAAATTTTGAAGAACATGTTGATTAAGAAATAATAAGTATTTCAAATAAGAACTATGGCTTTTATGGTTTGATTGACATCTGTACTTCAAAAGAATAACTTTCGAAGAACAGGTTAAATAAGAACAAGAATTACTACGAATAGGAGCTATGGGCTTCTAGGGATTACTAATGGTTTTATTTAGTTTACTAATAGGAACTAGTTGGTTCTTAACTTGGAATGGTTTTATATGTAGCAAATATTGGTAGGGTTATTATTATGGTTTCCCATAGGTTTGTTATTAGGTTTACTATGGTTTCACAACTGCTTCACTAAGTAATCACTAATGGTTTCTAAGCTAAGTGGTTTATTATTTTCTAAATAGGGTTTAGTGGGATAGGAGCATGTGTTGTGAATGGCTACACAAGGTTGGTGCTAGGGTTAATCATTATGGTTCTACTAGGGTTTGATGGTTGAGGTTGGTCCTAATGGTATGGTATATAGGAGTGGTGATCAATGGTACTAATCCAATTAACAAGTTAGAGTTTGCTCCCAAGTGACACTAGGGAATCATATAGGTTTTAAATTAAGATTAGGGACATGAAATGATAATCTCATGTGACTTGGTTTTATGCTAGTGGATCATAAGCATGCATTCATTTGTTTCTCACTAGGGTTTTATAGGTATAGGTGAAGCTTATATAATCATATGGGCTAAACCCCTAGGGTTTTAGAATTAAAACAATTTATGATGAACACATAAAATAATGGTTTCAAGGTCTTACTTATAGTAGAACTAGGGTTTCTAAATTATGATACAATTATTGAACCAATAATTGACAATAAAGGTGTGGTAACCAATTACTTTGAAACAAAATAAATAATGGTTGGACATTTTATTAATTTTCACAAGAATTAATAATTAGGGTAACTCCTAATTAGGTTTAATTAACAACTAGGGTTTAACAATTGTTATCAAGTTTTTAAAATACTTAACTTGTCAACTAAAGATATCTAAGTACACAAGTTTTGGATTACCCAAAATAATATTAACCTTTAGTATTTTCTTGCTTTATTTTATTTAAAGAAAATGGTAAATGGTAATTTGCAAATTAGGGTTTATGAATTACCACTAATATTTTAATTGATGGGAATATGATAAAGAGAATAAATCTTAACATTTTATTTACTTACTGAATAACTAAGATTTAATTTTGAAACTTAATTATTTATTGTATCCAATTTGTTTTTAAAACAATTAGAAAGACATAATTAATAAAGATAAAAATAAGTAAATTTTTATTTTTACACACATTTTTATTTTATATTTTATTTTGATAGAGTTTATTTTTGTGAGCATTTTGATATATTATTCATATTTTTCTGAGTTGAAATGAATTTTATATGATTTTGCAAAGTTTCAGATATTTACTGGTTTTCAAAAATTCAACTAAAATACTAAACGTACCGAGACAGATCTAGCCCTAGGCACTGACTGGTGGGGCTTGTGTCCACATCGGCTGCCACGCAAGCAAGGACCGGTCAAAGTTGACCAGGACCTTTGACCTCACCGACGTTTAAACGCCGGCGGCCAGAGCACGGTGGCGCCGCTGATTTAGGGCTCTCCTGGATGCGCGACTAGGTGCATCTGAACGAGCACAACAAGGCGAAGCGAATGGTGGTGGTGGTTTCCACGGGGGCTCATCGGAGCATCGCCGGCAAAGGGGTGCTGCGGCGGTTTACTCCGGCGAGAATCGAATCGGAGGCTACAGGAGGTTCTAGGATGCGAAATCTAGCTCTACAGAGGCGTATGCTCACCCTGAACATGATGACGTGGTCGGCTCCGGCAATGGTCGACGGAGACGACGACGATTGGAGATTTCCCGGCGATGTGCTGCAGAAGGGAACAAGGAAATTGATCCTCCACACGGCTCCCCTGGATGCTGGGCTCCTCCCAGATGATCCTGGAGTCCAGGCGCTCCTCCTGGACCACGCGCCGAAGGCTGGGGTGGCCTCCTCCGTCGGCTTCGTCTTCGACTCCGGCGACAGAGAGTGGATGCGTGTGAGAGATAGAAGGTGCCTGAGCAGTAATGGAATGGCGGAGGCGAACAAAGGGTGTACGGCGATGCCCTCCACCTATTTATAGGCCAAGGGAAGCCCTGTGGCCTTGACACGGCAACGGCCATGGTCGGGAGGTGGCGGTCTCTGGAAGCTTCCGTTTGGCAAAGATCTTCTCGACCGCGGATAAGCTCGGACGCGAGAGAGATTGGGCGTGGTTCTGAGTGTCTGGCGACGTCCGGGGCATGCTTATCGACGACGAGATCGTGGCCTACTGGCTCCGCCGCGCTGTCGAGCTCGGAGACGATGACGACGAAGTGTTTTCTCCTTGCACGATTATTAAAGCAACCGAAATGGTATTTGGTTTGGGCTGGGCTGCTACTGGGCTGACTGTTGGGTTGCTGTGGTGGGCTGCTGCGGTCCAAGACAGGTGAGTTTCCCTCTCTTTTCTCTCTTTTAAAATTCTGTTTTATATTTCTGTTTTCTATTTTGTTGTTTGAATTCAATTTTGAATTCTGGTTATGTTTGGAGGTTCTAAATTATTTAAATATTAACATAACTTGATAATAATGCTTACTGCATTGTTTTGTTGTTTAACTAAATATTTAATTTAAGATTAGATTAATATTTTGTGAGGGTTAATTAAAATAGAAATAGTTTAGATATTTATCTCAATTGATTTTTAATTTAGGAACCAATCTATTTGAATGGTTTGAAAATTTCTAACATGTGCATGGTGAACACAAGATTAGGTTTGCTAATGTGCCTAACAATTTTGATTGTTCATATATATTTTAATTATGGCTAGGGTTTAGAATAAATGGTAATGAGGATGGGGTTGGTTCATGATTTTATGTGAAGAATTATTTCTAATGGTTTAAGAATATGGTTGGATAAACTCTATATTTACTAATCTTGCTTAGCAACTTCTAGCTTGAATTACTTAGGATAATTCCCAAGCTCATCATTGATCAATTCACTTGCTAAGGTGATGGTTCAACTATGATATATTTTCCTATTTGGTCAACTAAATAAATTACTTGGAAGACAAAATAGAATTGGATATTGGTTTCATTCTAATCACTTAAATATCATTTAAGTTTAATTATAACTTGCTTGATTTATACTTGTGATCCATGATGCACAAGTTAGGGCTTAATATTGTATGTGGAGTGAATCCTATGTGAAAGGTTTAGGGTTTTGCATAAGCTTCACTAAATTGAAGTATAAATAGGCATGAGGTATGGCAGGGTTCTATTTATGATCCAAAGTGATCCTTGGATTGGAAGTCAGATGTGGTCTAGGGTTTTAGTGGTGATTACCCATGTGATACACAACTAAGATTAGTATATGAGCATAAGCTTTGGTTATGTTTCACTAATAGAACATGGCTCTCACCTCCAAGATTAAAGGTTGTTTTGAACAAGTAGGATTTAATACTACTCTAATATTCTCTAGGATGGACATGGATATGGTTAGCATCTATAATCTCTCTCACTTCTAAATGTCTTTTAATAGCCTAAGGTTCTACTCAAGAGATGATGATATGATCCTATAAATATATGGTTTGCCTAGGAATTCTACCTTGGTATCTTATGTAGCTTGTTCTTCTGGAAATCTGATAAACCTGCATCTTGTGGCATGCCTCCACCTCCTAGCTTCTTCATCTTGATCCTAGCTAATCACATGGAGTGGCTCTATGTGTTTGTTCCCATGTATCATGGTACTTGATGAGCAAATGGATGAAGGGGTGGCTCTATTTATAGGCTTGGGCAAGCTCTAGTATCATGACACATAGGTGGTGACTCTTGGGTTGGTTTGATGAGTAAGGTGCTTGGGTGTCATGCCCTCATCCATAGCAATCCTTTGAGCATGAGGTGGCAAAGCTTGGAAAGCAAGTCATGAAGATATTTTCATCCTATGTGGCAAGATCATTATCCTCTCATATGATTTATATTTGGATAGCCAAGTGGCATTTGTTACTAAATATCTTGTGGATGGTTTTATTATTATGGATGAGTCACTACATCATACTTGGTTGGATTTATATTATAATATTGGTCAAAAAGTCAAGGTTGAAGGTTATTCCTCAATTTTGAATAGTTGGTGTTTGATTGCACCAAGGCATGATCATATGAGTTTCAAAATACTCATGAGTAGTTTTATTCAAATAGTTTGAACTATAACTTGTAATGTAAATGGATTCAGTTTTATGATATTCCATATATTTAATAAGTTATGATTTAAATAAGAATGTGTGGCCTTTATGCACTTTAAACCCTATGATTTACCTTATTTATTAATAAGTTTAGAATTGAGTTATATTACACACAAAAGTAGTTGAAGATACACCATGAGAATCATGGTAAAAACATTTATTTAGTAAAAGATATGGAAAAGATAAGTAAAGAATAGTTTCTTAATTCTTTGATTTATGGTTGAATAATTATTCATGTGTTGTTGTAAGGAATGTCATGTTGAGATCTTTTATAAGATCTTGTAATTGACCCTTACTTAAGGTATTGTTTGTTGTCAAAACTAATTCCATTTGATCTAGCTCCTAGATCAAATCCTCTCTACCCAAAACAAGGTTTTAACAAATATCACAGTGAAGTTTATAGCGCTTGACTTGATGATCTACTTCAATTCCAGCAAGTCAAGTGAAACTTCAGTTACTATGGTAAGTTTTATTTGAAAGCGCGAAAATTCCCCGGATTTTCTATGCATGAATGCAATGCACACTTTGGTGTTCTCTCATTTTATAGCCTCTAAACCTGGGATATTACAGCCTCTCCCCCTTAAACTGAACTTCGTCCCGAAGTTCGAACGCTCTCATGTTTCGGAATGTTGAACTGACTTAAACAGATCACAATCCTTTCAAACTCCCTAGTGATATCATTAGATATAATTGAATATATCCCTTGTCTCGATCCTTCATGAAGTCTTCTGATGTCTGGCACTGATACTTTCTTCAATTACATGATTTCTTCCAACACTCTAAGCTTATAGGCTTACTCTCCAAAGATTCTTGGATTAGGACATCTTCTTATGCTAATGGACTTTACTAATGGTTGTGGTGACATCTTCCTATTTGGGTACTCAAAGCTTGGTTCTACCAGCTGCGGTAATCCAGCTGCGGTGCCCAAACCTTAAGTCTAAAGGATTGGTTTAAAGTAAGGTATTGTTTTTCCCTTACTACCATAACGAATGTAATGGTACTTCGTAAGGTATTTATAATAGGCATGGTCCTGGTTGTTTAGTCCTACGAATGGATTAGACTCATTTAGTCCATCCAATCATGGCTTCTAGTTCATACTAGTTATCTTCCTTTTGGTTTCTTTAGGTTCCATGAAAGGAATCTTTCTAATAGGCTTATGTTTTGGTATGGTCAAACCCTTCGGTATTTGAGCTTCTCAAGCTTTGATTGTCCTCCGACATCTTCTTCATCCAACTTCATTATCTTAGACTTACTTGAGCTCTTCTGCTTCTGAGTAATTATTAATTACCCACTCAAGTTAAGGTATAACCCTTACTTCCTTGAGATATGAACCTCGGCTTCTGGTCTGACAACCTCCTGAGAGTACTATTATATGGATACTTCCACCAATCTTATGAGAATAGGATCGGACTTCCTCTCAGTTCAGACCTTCTTCTTCGTCTTTCATACTCCAAATCATATCTTAATACTTCTCCTTCAATCTTCCTCTCCCCCTTGGAGTTTACTAATGATCTTCGACTCCCTTTCTTCTAATCATTAAACTCCAAGGTAGAAGATTGGTTTAAGTCTGGTTTATATTTTGTACCTTTCTAAAGTCTCACGAAGAATTCTTTGCGGTGTATCCACCCAGTTGTGGGTATCCGATGTGAATCCTCCGAATAAATATTTATTAGCTACGGAATACCAGCTACGGAATCCCTCTTTCCTTTAGAGTGAAAGAACGATTAAGCTGTGGACTAATTGTTACCAGCTGCAGACTATCTAACACAAGATGTGGCTTATTGGATACCAGCTGTGGCTATGTTATGGTTCTAGTCCACATCTACCTACCAGTTGTGGCTACTTCTATAGTTTTAGTTAAGATATACCTCACTTCACATACTTTCTCTTCATGATTATCCTATATCAGCTGCGGTCTGATGATACCAGCTGCGACTTCACTTGTCTATTTTCCTTTTTCTAAGGTTTGTTTTGCAAGATAACCACTTGTTGACACTATGAAAATAGTATTGTAAGTGACTTCACTTGCATTCCCTTCTTTCATAATGAATATGGCTCCACTTCTACTGCTCCATATTCACTATTTTCTCACTTTCATGGTACTTCCATGTTGAAGTACTCCTTGATTAAGGATAGAAATGAGTTTGGATTGGTCCTTCCTTTAGAGTATTGTGGTTGCTTCCCACAATTTGACTTCTTTCTTCCAGTGAACCTTCATCTTGTCTTCCAAAATCTTCAGAATCCGTCACTTCCTCACACGAATACCTTTACCCTCTAGACCTATAACATCAAGTAAGAGTTTGATATTGCAACATGCATTTGCATATCAAAGTCAAACTTCATGTATGGATCTAGTCAGTCAATGAAGATTCAATAAAATCCAAGAAAATCCAGCTTTGTGTTTATAATACACATCTTTATATGCCCGAATATAATAGTTGGGTAAGACATCCCTAGACATCAGGCTCAGATGTGTAGTATATAACACCACATAAGATAGGTTTAGGTTGTGATACTTAGCACATATATAGGGATTTCTACTATTTGTCTCAATATTTACCTCGATTGCTCACTTGCAATCAAATAAACTTGAGCAAATTGGTCCAGAATAGTTGTGGTTGACCTAATTTCCTTGGGACGTACTAACTTACCTTCCATTCAATTGAAAACTAACCTCACATAATCTCTCGTGACTATAACATGGTTACTCTAAACACATGTTTGTTAAAGTCTACCACCAATAACTCCAAGTTTCTCTATAAACTATGCTCTAATAAAGCCTTCTTCCGACTGCCATTTTTGGTTCGAGCATACTTGGCACAGTTTCCAGGATTTTAAGGCCTAAGCTTTCGAACTATTCCTTAAATCCTACTCCTCATAGTACTTCTGTTAACTCACTTATGATGTTCTACTCCATCACATCATGATTCTCAAGTGAATCATATATGATTACCAACTCTACCATGAAAAGTAGCCTTGTATAACTCCTATCGCTCTTCCTTACCTCCTATGATTGACTTATCATAGATTTAAACTACATCGTATGACTTATCCTCCTCATCTTATACCAGTCATTTGACATTTTAAATGACTCTTACTTAACTATAACTTGTATTGGTATACTTCTTCCAATAGGATATCTTCCTTATGGTTGTATCCTCTCTTTGGACTACCATGTATTGTATACCAATTGTGGTCTTCTACCACCCATTATCTTAAGCCCCAATGGTGTTCTACTAATTTTAAATGAAGCAAGATAACTAATCAACTGTACTTAAGAAAGATAGATAAGAAAGATTGACTCAAGTGTGTCAGGATTATTCTCAAGTGAATACCCATCTCAAGTCAAAAGAATAGTTGGTTTAGCATAGTTGTCTTAGCTAACAACTTCCTATAGACACTACCAAACCTATAGGTCTCCTTTAAAGGGTTTTAATCCTAGGGTCAAAGCATTTGCTCTGATACCAGCTGTGGTGACCCAGCATACCACTGCATGGTGTAGTACACAAGTCGTTGACATAACACAAGTGAAACACCGTTCCACTCATATTACATCCCTCAGAGTGGTACAACAGAAACATATGCGAGTCCAAGGTATGTCTATAGAAGGATACACAAGCTGTTTACAGAAGATCAACACAGCCTCCTACTTTACAGTGAGGTAAAACTTCAAATAAAGTTCCAGAAGAACGACTCGTAGACTAACTTATTGCTAACTCAAGCTTAAGAGCTACTAGGCTTGCTATAGAAATCTAGCTACTTAGGTGCTAGGATTAGGGAAAGACTCCCTTCTATTACTAGTCTAAGTTTCCACTTTAGTTGATGCAGCAGTTGACTTCATTGACTTCTTTGCTTGGATTCTTCATCTTATTGCAGTTGACTCCTTTGTCTTCTTGTTCCACGGTAGTTTATCCTCCGGTGCCTCCATAGCTAAGCAGGGGATTTAAGAGTGGGATGAGTACGAGCGTACTCAGCAAGTTCATATTAGGGAAATAGGTGTATCATGCACTAGCTACAGCCACAGACCAGAAAGTCATAGGCAAATGCAAGTTTTCATAAACATTTCTTCAAAAGGTTTATTTTATTCTGAAAACTATGCCCGTCAGTCTTCACAGGTTGACTAGAACTTCATGGAGTTCCTTTCCTGCCGCGTTCGCAGTTCCCTTCCCGGAACAGGGAGTGACGGTCACAATTCTTGATACCCTCTGCAGAGGTGCGTTACTTTTCCCATAAGAGAACTTAACCTTGTTGCCAACCGGGCTGCAGGCTCCGTCCACACTTCCTTGGTGTGAGGCCAGGTATAAGAACCAAGCCAATCACTGCCTTCTCCGCGACCTCGCAGACCCACCCTTTTGTAAGTCTGTCCTCTCCTATATCTATGGGTAGACTAACACAGGCACTTGTTCTCTCCTATATCTAATGGTAGACTGTGCAGGACCACATGTCCCCACCTTTACCAAAGATAGACTGATCCGAACAACTTATGTGCCCTGTTCTATACACCATAGATAGACTGATCCGGACAACCCTTACAATCCTTCATAGACCAATAATAAGTCTACCCTCTCCTGTATCTAATGGTAGACTGTGCAGGACCACATGTCCCCACCTTTACCAAAGATAGACCGATCCGGGCAACCCTTATCACCAGTCCGTTGGCATGCGAGAGGGAAAAGATACAGCTGACTTCCCCAGAGCCATTATAGATCTTATGGTTAACGCGATATGTACGGCGCTAGAATCACTGGACGGCATTGGTACTTAGTCCTAGATGAATAGTACCCTTGCAATGGAACCTCCACCAATCAACACATACCATGGTTCCATTGCCCACCACATAGTCATATTCATAATTGTAAAATAATACTTTGCTTTTCAATGCAGGAGTGATAAGTATAGTACTTTGCATATAATTTGATAAAAATAATCAAATGACATGAGCAAGCGATGAACTTGCCTTTCTTGACTGCAAGATTATGCAGGCAAAAGCTTCGATACGTGAGAACTCCAAATTCTGAAATACCATCATTGTCCGGTAAGGACAATGTTTAAAGAATTGGCAAAGATGCTATAATGCATAGTATGAGATGCAATCGTCCCGAGCGTAACCTAACCTCGATGATTTAGGATGAATGAGTTGTAAAGATTTCTTTAGTGTGTGTTGCACTTTTAGGATGGTTCTCAAACAAGGTTCTTATTAGGGTTGGTGATATTAATAGCATAAACAAGTGATATAATGCATCATAACAATCATACACATAAAGAACAGTGGTGGAACAATATGTAAAGAATAGTTGTCAATTTTTAAGTTCTATGATGCATGGTTGAGAATTATATGTATTTTACTTTAAAAGAATAAATTTTGAAGAACATGTTGATTAAGAAATAATAAGTATTTCAAATAAGAACTATGGCTTTTATGGTTTGATTGACATCTGTACTTCAAAAGAATAACTTTCGAAGAACAGGTTAAATAAGAACAAGAATTACTACGAATAGGAGCTATGGGCTTCTAGGGATTACTAATGGTTTTATTTAGTTTACTAATAGGAACTAGTTGGTTCTTAACTTGGAATGGTTTTATATGTAGCAAATATTGGTAGGGTTATTATTATGGTTTCCCATAGGTTTGTTATTAGGTTTACTATGGTTTCACAACTGCTTCACTAAGTAATCACTAATGGTTTCTAAGCTAAGTGGTTTATTATTTTCTAAATAGGGTTTAGTGGGATAGGAGCATGTGTTGTGAATGGCTACACAAGGTTGGTGCTAGGGTTAATCATTATGGTTCTACTAGGGTTTGATGGTTGAGGTTGGTCCTAATGGTATGGTATATAGGAGTGGTGATCAATGGTACTAATCCAATTAACAAGTTAGAGTTTGCTCCCAAGTGACACTAGGGAATCATATAGGTTTTAAATTAAGATTAGGGACATGAAATGATAATCTCATGTGACTTGGTTTTATGCTAGTGGATCATAAGCATGCATTCATTTGTTTCTCACTAGGGTTTTATAGGTATAGGTGAAGCTTATATAATCATATGGGCTAAACCCCTAGGGTTTTAGAATTAAAACAATTTATGATGAACACATAAAATAATGGTTTCAAGGTCTTACTTATAGTAGAACTAGGGTTTCTAAATTATGATACAATTATTGAACCAATAATTGACAATAAAGGTGTGGTAACCAATTACTTTGAAACAAAATAAATAATGGTTGGACATTTTATTAATTTTCACAAGAATTAATAATTAGGGTAACTCCTAATTAGGTTTAATTAACAACTAGGGTTTAACAATTGTTATCAAGTTTTTAAAATACTTAACTTGTCAACTAAAGATATCTAAGTACACAAGTTTTGGATTACCCAAAATAATATTAACCTTTAGTATTTTCTTGCTTTATTTTATTTAAAGAAAATGGTAAATGGTAATTTGCAAATTAGGGTTTATGAATTACCACTAATATTTTAATTGATGGGAATATGATAAAGAGAATAAATCTTAACATTTTATTTACTTACTGAATAACTAAGATTTAATTTTGAAACTTAATTATTTATTGTATCCAATTTGTTTTTAAAACAATTAGAAAGACATAATTAATAAAGATAAAAATAAGTAAATTTTTATTTTTACACACATTTTTATTTTATATTTTATTTTGATAGAGTTTATTTTTGTGAGCATTTTGATATATTATTCATATTTTTCTGAGTTGAAATGAATTTTATATGATTTTGCAAAGTTTCAGATATTTACTGGTTTTCAAAAATTCAACTAAAATACTAAACGTACCGAGACAGATCTAGCCCTAGGCACTGACTGGTGGGGCTTGTGTCCACATCGGCTGCCACGCAAGCAAGGACCGGTCAAAGTTGACCAGGACCTTTGACCTCACCGACGTTTAAACGCCGGCGGCCAGAGCACGGTGGCGCCGCTGATTTAGGGCTCTCCTGGATGCGCGACTAGGTGCATCTGAACGAGCACAACAAGGCGAAGCGAATGGTGGTGGTGGTTTCCACGGGGGCTCATCGGAGCATCGCCGGCAAAGGGGTGCTGCGGCGGTTTACTCCGGCGAGAATCGAATCGGAGGCTACAGGAGGTTCTAGGATGCGAAATCTAGCTCTACAGAGGCGTATGCTCACCCTGAACATGATGACGTGGTCGGCTCCGGCAATGGTCGACGGAGACGACGACGATTGGAGATTTCCCGGCGATGTGCTGCAGAAGGGAACAAGGAAATTGATCCTCCACACGGCTCCCCTGGATGCTGGGCTCCTCCCAGATGATCCTGGAGTCCAGGCGCTCCTCCTGGACCACGCGCCGAAGGCTGGGGTGGCCTCCTCCGTCGGCTTCGTCTTCGACTCCGGCGACAGAGAGTGGATGCGTGTGAGAGATAGAAGGTGCCTGAGCAGTAATGGAATGGCGGAGGCGAACAAAGGGTGTACGGCGATGCCCTCCACCTATTTATAGGCCAAGGGAAGCCCTGTGGCCTTGACACGGCAACGGCCATGGTCGGGAGGTGGCGGTCTCTGGAAGCTTCCGTTTGGCAAAGATCTTCTCGACCGCGGATAAGCTCGGACGCGAGAGAGATTGGGCGTGGTTCTGAGTGTCTGGCGACGTCCGGGGCATGCTTATCGACGACGAGATCGTGGCCTACTGGCTCCGCCGCGCTGTCGAGCTCGGAGACGATGACGACGAAGTGTTTTCTCCTTGCACGATTATTAAAGCAACCGAAATGGTATTTGGTTTGGGCTGGGCTGCTACTGGGCTGACTGTTGGGTTGCTGTGGTGGGCTGCTGCGGTCCAAGACAGGTGAGTTTCCCTCTCTTTTCTCTCTTTTAAAATTCTGTTTTATATTTCTGTTTTCTATTTTGTTGTTTGAATTCAATTTTGAATTCTGGTTATGTTTGGAGGTTCTAAATTATTTAAATATTAACATAACTTGATAATAATGCTTACTGCATTGTTTTGTTGTTTAACTAAATATTTAATTTAAGATTAGATTAATATTTTGTGAGGGTTAATTAAAATAGAAATAGTTTAGATATTTATCTCAATTGATTTTTAATTTAGGAACCAATCTATTTGAATGGTTTGAAAATTTCTAACATGTGCATGGTGAACACAAGATTAGGTTTGCTAATGTGCCTAACAATTTTGATTGTTCATATATATTTTAATTATGGCTAGGGTTTAGAATAAATGGTAATGAGGATGGGGTTGGTTCATGATTTTATGTGAAGAATTATTTCTAATGGTTTAAGAATATGGTTGGATAAACTCTATATTTACTAATCTTGCTTAGCAACTTCTAGCTTGAATTACTTAGGATAATTCCCAAGCTCATCATTGATCAATTCACTTGCTAAGGTGATGGTTCAACTATGATATATTTTCCTATTTGGTCAACTAAATAAATTACTTGGAAGACAAAATAGAATTGGATATTGGTTTCATTCTAATCACTTAAATATCATTTAAGTTTAATTATAACTTGCTTGATTTATACTTGTGATCCATGATGCACAAGTTAGGGCTTAATATTGTATGTGGAGTGAATCCTATGTGAAAGGTTTAGGGTTTTGCATAAGCTTCACTAAATTGAAGTATAAATAGGCATGAGGTATGGCAGGGTTCTATTTATGATCCAAAGTGATCCTTGGATTGGAAGTCAGATGTGGTCTAGGGTTTTAGTGGTGATTACCCATGTGATACACAACTAAGATTAGTATATGAGCATAAGCTTTGGTTATGTTTCACTAATAGAACATGGCTCTCACCTCCAAGATTAAAGGTTGTTTTGAACAAGTAGGATTTAATACTACTCTAATATTCTCTAGGATGGACATGGATATGGTTAGCATCTATAATCTCTCTCACTTCTAAATGTCTTTTAATAGCCTAAGGTTCTACTCAAGAGATGATGATATGATCCTATAAATATATGGTTTGCCTAGGAATTCTACCTTGGTATCTTATGTAGCTTGTTCTTCTGGAAATCTGATAAACCTGCATCTTGTGGCATGCCTCCACCTCCTAGCTTCTTCATCTTGATCCTAGCTAATCACATGGAGTGGCTCTATGTGTTTGTTCCCATGTATCATGGTACTTGATGAGCAAATGGATGAAGGGGTGGCTCTATTTATAGGCTTGGGCAAGCTCTAGTATCATGACACATAGGTGGTGACTCTTGGGTTGGTTTGATGAGTAAGGTGCTTGGGTGTCATGCCCTCATCCATAGCAATCCTTTGAGCATGAGGTGGCAAAGCTTGGAAAGCAAGTCATGAAGATATTTTCATCCTATGTGGCAAGATCATTATCCTCTCATATGATTTATATTTGGATAGCCAAGTGGCATTTGTTACTAAATATCTTGTGGATGGTTTTATTATTATGGATGAGTCACTACATCATACTTGGTTGGATTTATATTATAATATTGGTCAAAAAGTCAAGGTTGAAGGTTATTCCTCAATTTTGAATAGTTGGTGTTTGATTGCACCAAGGCATGATCATATGAGTTTCAAAATACTCATGAGTAGTTTTATTCAAATAGTTTGAACTATAACTTGTAATGTAAATGGATTCAGTTTTATGATATTCCATATATTTAATAAGTTATGATTTAAATAAGAATGTGTGGCCTTTATGCACTTTAAACCCTATGATTTACCTTATTTATTAATAAGTTTAGAATTGAGTTATATTACACACAAAAGTAGTTGAAGATACACCATGAGAATCATGGTAAAAACATTTATTTAGTAAAAGATATGGAAAAGATAAGTAAAGAATAGTTTCTTAATTCTTTGATTTATGGTTGAATAATTATTCATGTGTTGTTGTAAGGAATGTCATGTTGAGATCTTTTATAAGATCTTGTAATTGACCCTTACTTAAGGTATTGTTTGTTGTCAAAACTAATTCCATTTGATCTAGCTCCTAGATCAAATCCTCTCTACCCAAAACAAGGTTTTAACAAATATCACAGTGAAGTTTATAGCGCTTGACTTGATGATCTACTTCAATTCCAGCAAGTCAAGTGAAACTTCAGTTACTATGGTAAGTTTTATTTGAAAGCGCGAAAATTCCCCGGATTTTCTATGCATGAATGCAATGCACACTTTGGTGTTCTCTCATTTTATAGCCTCTAAACCTGGGATATTACAGTACTACTGCTCATATTCATTCATACCACTTGTATTTCACTATCTCTTCGCCGAACTAGTGCACCTATTAGGTGTGTTGGGGACACAAGAGACTTCTTTCTTTGTGGTTGCAGGGTTGCTTGAGAGGGATATCTTTGACCTCTTCCTCCCTGAGTTCGATAAACCTTGGGTGATCCACTTAAGGGAAAACTTGCTGCTGTTCTACAAACCTCTGCTCTTGGAGGCCCAACACTGTCTACAAGAATAGAAGCACCCGTAGACATCAAGCTATTTTATGGCGCCGTTGCCGGGGAGGAAAGGTAAAAGGTACTCACACTCCGGATCTCGGCTACTAAGCTATTCTCCGGCGCCGTTGTAAGTACTCGAAGCTATTTCCTTTAGACTCTGCAATTGCGACATTTGGTTTCTTGTTTACACTAGTTAGGCATAATGGAAAGTAATAATGAGCTTCTTATTCTATTTCCTGAGTTAAGACATGGATGGTTTGATGCGAAAATTAAAAAACCCATGGAACATATTAATATGAATGCTTTGAACACTATTGTTGCTAATGATATGGAAAATTCTAAGCTTGGGGAAGCTGGCTTTGATGAGCATGATATTTTTAGTCCCCCAAGCATTGAGGAGAAAATTTACTTTGATGATACTATGCCTCCTATATTTGATGATGAGAATAATAATGATAGCTACTTTGTTGAATTTGCTCCCACTACAACTAATAAATTTGATTATGCTTATGTGGAGAGTAATAATTTTATGCATGAGACTCATGATAAGAATGCTTTATGTGATAGTTATATTGTTGAGTTTGCTCATGTTGCTACTGAAAGTTATTATGAGAGAGGAAAATATGGTTGTAAAATTTTTCATGTTACTAAAACACCTCTCTATGTGCTGAAATTTTTGAAGCTACACTTGTTTTATCTTCCTATGCTTGTTACTTTGCTCTTCATGAACTTGTTTATTTACAAGATTCCTATGCATAGGAAGCATGTTAGACTTAAATGTGTTTTGAATTTGCCTCTTGATGCTCTCTTTTGCTTCAACTTCTATTTCTTGCGAGTGCATCATTAAAACTGCTGAGCCCATCTTAATGGCTATAAAGAAAGAACTTCTTGGGAGATAAACCCATGTGTTTATTTTACTACAGCACTTTGTTTTATATTTGAGTCTTGGAAGTTGTTTACTACTGTAGCAACCTCTCCTTATCATGTTTTTGTGCCAAGTAAAGTTTCTATGTTAAAGTTGATGTTATATTTGGGATCGCTGCGCAGAAACATTGCTTTCTGTCACGAATTCGGCACAAGTCTCTGTAGAAAATTCGAAAAATCTGCCAATTTACGTGCGTGATCCTCAGATATGTACGCAACTTTCATTAGTTTTGAGTTTTTCCATTTGAGCAAGTCTGGTGCCATTTTAAAATTCGTCTTTACGAACTGTTCTGTTTTGACAGATTCTGCCTTTTATTTCGCATTGCCGCTTTTGCTTTGTTGGATGAGTTTCTTTGTTCCATTAACTTTCAGAAGTTTTGTGCAATGTCCAGAAGTGTTAAGAATGAGTGTGTCACCTCTGAACATGTGAATTTTGATTATGCACTAACCCTCTAATGAGTTTGCTTGAAGTTTGGTGTGGCAGAAGTTTTCAAGGGTCAATAGAAGAGGGTGATATAATGTGATCGAGAAGAGTGAAAGGTCTAAGCTTGGGATGCCCCGTGGTTCATCCCTGCATATTTTAAGAAGACTCAAGCATCTAAGCTTGGGGATGCCCAAGGCATCCCTTCTTCATCGACAACTTATCGGGTTTCTTCTAGTGAAACTATATTTTTATTCCGTCACATCCTATGTATTTTACTTGGAGCGTCTGTGTGCTTTTATTTTATTTTTGTTTTGTTATCTTAGTTCTCTGAATAAGTTCATCCTTGTGTGGGAGAGAGACACGCTCCGCTGGTTCGTATGAACACATGTGTTCTTAGCTCATAATATTCATGGCGAAGTTTCCTCTTCGTTAAATTGTTATATGGTTGGAATTGGAAAAATGCTACATGTAGTAATTGGTAAAATATCTTGGATAATGTGATACTTGGCAATTGTTGTGCTCATGTTTAAGCTCTTGCATCATATACTTTGCACCTATTAATGAAGAAATACATAGAGCTTGCTAAAATTTGGTTTGCATAATTGGTCTCTCTAAGGTCTAGATAATTTCTAGTATTGAGTTTTGAACAACAAGGAAGACGGTGTAAAGTCTTATAATGTTTACAATATGTCTTTTATGTGAGTTTTGCTGCACCGGTTCATCCTTGAGTTTGCTTCAAATAACCTTGCTAGCCTAAGCCTTGTATCGAGAGGGAATACTTCTCATGCATCCAAAATCCTTGAGCCAACCACTATGCCATTTGTGTCCACCATACCTACCTACTACATGGTATTTCTCCGCCATTCCAAAGTAAATTGCTTGAGTGCTACCTTTAAAATTCCATCATTCGCCTTTGCAATATATAGCTCATGGGACAAAATAGCCTTAAAAACTATCGTAGTATTGAATATGTACTTATGCATTTTATCTCTTATTAAGTTGCTTGTTGTGCGATAACCATGCTTCTGGGGACGCCATCAACTATTCTTTGTTGAATATCATGTGAGTTGCTAGGCATGTCCGTCTTGTCTGAAGTAAGAGAGATCTACCACCTTAATGGTTGGAGCATGCATATTGTTAGAGAAGAACATTGGGCCGCTAACTAAAGCCATGAATCATGGTGGAAGTTTCAGTTTGGACATATATCCTCAATCTCATATGAGAATAATAATTGTTGCTACATGCTTATGAATTAAAGAGGAGTCCATTATCTGTTGTCCATGTTGTCCTGGTATGGATGTCTAAGTTGAGAATAATCAAAAGCGAGAAATCCAAAATGCGAGCTTTCTCCTTAGACCTTTGTACATGCGGCATGGAGGTACCCCTTTGTGACACTTGGTTGAAACATGTGTATTGCGATCCGGTAGTCCAAGCTAAGTAGGACAAGGTGCGGGCACTATTAGTATACTATGCATGAGGCTTGCAACTTGTAAGATATAATTTACATAACTCATATGCTTTATTACTACCGTTGACAAAATTGTTTCATGTTTTCAAAATAAAAGCTCTAGCACAAATACAGCAATCGATGCTTTCCTCTTTGAAGGACCTTTCTTTTACTTTTATGTTGAGTCAGTTTACCTATCTCTCTCCACCTTAAGAAGCAAACACTTGTGTGAACTGTGCATTGATTCCTACATACTTGCATATTGCACTTGTTATATTACTTTGCATCGACAACTATCCATGAGATATACATGTTATAAGTTGAAAGCAACCGCTGAAACTTAATCTTCCTTTGTGTTGCTTCAATACCTTTACTTTGATTTATTGCTTTATGAGTTAACTCTTATGCAAGACTTATTGATGCTTGTCTTGAAGTACTATTCATGAAAAGTCTTTGCTTTATGATTCATTTGTTTACTCATGTCATTACCATTGTTTTGATCACTGCATTCATTACATATGTTTACAAATAGTATGATCAAGATTATGATGGCATGTCACTTCAGAAATTATCTTTGTTATCGTTTTACCTGCTCGGGACGAGCAGAACTAAGCTTGGGGATGCTGATACGTCTCCAACGTATCGATAATTTCTTATGTTCCATGCTACATTATTGATGATATCTACATGTTTTATGCACATTATATGTCGTATTTACGCATTTTCGGAACTAACCTATTAACAAGATGCCGAAGAGCCAGTTGTTGTTTTTGCTGTTTTTGGTTTCAGAAATCCTAGTAAGGAAATATTCTCGGAATTGGACGAAATCAACGCCCAGGTTCCTATTTTGCCCGGAAGAATCCAGAACACCCGAGAGCCGCCAGAGAGGGGCCACAGGGGCCCATGGTGGTGGCGCGGCCAGGCTGGGCCGCGCCACCCTGTTGTGGCCGCCTCGTCAGCCCTCCGACTCCGCCTCTTCGCCTATTTAAAGGTCCCCGACCTAAATCTTCGATACGAATAAGCCACGGTACGCGAAACCTTCCCAGCCGCCGCCATCGCCAAGATCGGGGGACAGGAGTCTGTCCCGGCACACCGCCGGGACGGGAAGTGCCCCCGGAAGGCTTCTCCATCGACACCGCTGCCATCTCCACCGCCATCTTCATCACCGCTGCTGCTCCCATGAAGAGGGAGTAGTTCTCCATCGAGGCTCGGGGCTGTACCGGTAGCTATGTGGTTCATCTCTCTCCTATGTACTTCAATACAATAATCTCATGAGCTGCCTTACATGATTGAGATTCATATGATGATGCTTGTAATCTAGATGTCATTATGCTAGTCAAGTGGGTTTTACTTATGTGATCTCCGGAGACTCCTTGTCCCACGTGTGTAAAGGTGACAGTGTGTGCACCGTGTGGGTCTCTTAGGCTATATTTCACAGAATACTTATTCACTGTTATGAATGGCATAGTGAAGTGCTTATTTATATCTCTTTATGATTGCAATATGTTTTGTATCACAATTTATCTATGTGCTACTCTAGTGATGTTATTAAAGTAGTTTATTCCTCCTGCACGGTGTAATGGTGACAGTGTGTGCATCCGTGTTAGTACTTGGCGTAGGCTATGATTATGATCTCTTGTAGATTATGAAGTTAACTATTGCTATGATAGTATTGATGTGATCTATTCCTCCTACATGGTGTGAAGGTGACAGTGTGCATGCTATGTTAGTACTTGGTTTAGTCGTGTTGATCTTTCATGCACTCTAAGGTTATTTAAATATGAACATTGAATTGTGGAGCTTGTTAACTCCGGCATTGAGGGTTCGTGTAATCCTACGCAATGTGTTCATCATCCAACAAGAGAGTGTAGAGTATGCATTTATCTATTCTGTTATGTGATCAAAGTTGAGAGTGTCGAGCCTTCAAAAAAAAAGTTGAGAGTGTCCACTAGTGAAAGTCTAATCCCTAGGCCTTGTTCCTAAATACTGCTATCGCTGCTTGTTTACTGTTTCTTTGCGTTACTCTTTGCTGCGTTACTCTTTGCTTGTTTACTTCTGCAATATTACTATCATTGCACGCCAGCAAGCTATTTTCTGGCGCGTACTACCGCTCATATTCATTCATACCACTTGTATTTCACTATCTCTTCGCCGAACTAGTGCACCTATTAGGTGTGTTGGGGACACAAGAGACTTCTTGCTTTGTGGTTGCAGGGTTGCTTGAGAGGGATATCTTTGACCTCTTCCTCCTGAGTTCGATAAACCTTGGGTGATCCACTTAAGGGAAAACTTGCTGCTGTTCTACAAACCTCTGCTCTTGGAGGCCCAACACTGTCTACAAGAATAGAAGCACCCGTAGACATCAAGAGGAGGAGGTATTCTACCAAGAGGAAGGAGAAGAGAACTTTGAGCACTACCCTAATCAAGGCAAGCTAATATTCTTGCAAGCCAACTTAATGCAAAGCTCTACAAGAGCAAGGCATCATTACTTTTACTTTATGCTTAATGCTCCTATCCCAAGTTTTTACTTTACAAGCTTTACTAAATTTTGTTTATCAAAGTTACTTTTTGATTCATGATTCACTTGGATTTATATCTAGAGTAGAACAAGAGCATCAAAGTTAGCCTAGAGCAAGACAAGCTAGTTAGCACCCCTCATGACTAGTTGCTAGTGCTAACAAATAAAATTGACTACTCTAGATGGGAACATGTGCAATGAAATGACTTTGAAAACCTTGGAATGATGGAGCATTCTATTGAAAGATTTTGAAAGTGAATATGACTTGTGAATAACTCGGTGACTTTTACGAAAACTGATGGTTGGGTTCAGATGCGATACCATTCCAGTTTGAAAGTACCCCCACAATACCCAACATGGGTAAGGGCTTAACTAGAAATTTATGTGCCTTAGTATGGGTTCCCTCTAAACAAGCATCATAGGGGTTACGCCGAGGCTTCCTCCGTTACAATGGATATGATGTTAATATGAGGTGAATGTCCGGCCCAAGCCCTGTGCAGTTCCCAGGCTGACGGTTTGTCTTCACTGGGAGGCCAAGCTCATGGGGAGAGGTGCCTATACTAGAGTATGTAAGTGAAAGGTTATGGTTGGTAGTCCGCACACGGAGTGTGATAAATCAGGGCCAGTTAACCCTGACGGATTATTGCAAATATTGTGGCACAAGTGTACGACCTCTGCAGAGTGTAGAACTATTCGAATAACCGTGTCCACGGTTACGGACGATTGGAAAGGCCATACTGTTCCGTCATCAGGCTCTTTTCAAAAATATGACATGTGACTTGTGACTTGAATTTGAAAGGTGAATGGTGACTTTGAATTAAATCACAACAGAGTTGTGGGAATGACACTAATATTCCCACTTGAGTTAGTCTAGCGATTCAAGCAGCTTTACTAAATGTCTATGAAATAAACTTGGCTTTATGCAAATAAACCTAGAGCTTAGTATCCACTTACTAAAACTGATAGTGCTTACACTAGTATTAGTTTGCGAGTACTTTAAAGTACTCATGGCTTTGTCCCTGGCTATTCAAATGGCCAGACTATGAAGAAGTACGAGGAAGAAGGACAATAGGACGTCTACGACAACTAGGATAACTCCTGACATTAACAGTTTCCTGTGGAATAAATGGACTACTACTACGCTATTTCGCTTCCGCTATGTGTTATGTAATGGATTAATAGAACTTCTATTATTGTAATAAGACTGGATCATGTGATCCTTTATTTGTAAGACGATTATGGTATGTAATGAATGATGTGTTGTGATATCAATCTATTATGTCTCGCAAAAGACAATATTCCTTGGATTGCGAGGAATGGCATAATAGGCATCTGGACTTAAAAATCCGGGTGTTCACAAGTTGGTATCAGAGCCATTGTTGACCTTAGGAGACCCTAGTTAGAATGGACGTCTGCAAAATTTAGTTTCAAAACAAATGAAGTGACTATTTAAGAAAACTTATTCTTCCTCTTATCCTTGAGATCTTCTTCAAAATAAGAAAGTTATGCTCTATTCTTCTTATACTATTACATAAAATTTTGACACACTTCTCTAACTTACTCATCATAATTCTTCACAGATGGAGTACACCTGCAAGTCTTATCAGCTTGGCCACGGAGGAAACCTCATGTTCGAGAAGGATTTGAAACAACTGGTTGATTATTTAGGACGCCCGTATCCCGAGTTCTTCGGAATACCCCTCAACAATCCATCAGGAGGACAACCTCGGTGGGAAGTTACTACAGATCTGAGAGGAAAGCTTGGAGCCCCAATATGGGAAACCATCTGGTTTTCCGTAACGGGAAGCACCTGGAAGGAAGGACTAGTCAGAGCGATGCAAGAAGCAATTGCCCGTCTGTGCGGACAAAATATCAACCAGCTCAAGAATACCCGCTTCATTTACTACCCAGGACATGACCCCATGGGAAGACCAATAATCATGCCCCCGCACCCGGAGATGAACCACTATGTTGCCTACCTCGACTACATGCTGTACAAGACCCGCAAGGAGTTGGACAACGCCCTCGCCTTTCGCCAAGCACATTACCCGTGAAGATGAAGAATCCCCCCCTGAAGAGTAGTATCACTTAAGCACTTTCGTAGGTGTGAGTTGTATCAGGATTCCCCTTGTATCGTAGAGCGAATGAATGGTTCTTCAAACCACCGGTGTGTTAGCTTTGTAATGTATGATGCTTGGTATGAATGAAAAAGTGTTGTTGGTTTTTACCCCCGCAACACTACTCAAATTTTCAAGTTATGAACTTTTTAAACTTTAACAAAACAAACCATAGAAATTTCCCTCTTATCTTATCATCTACCTCAATGTTCAGATGGCCCCACCAACCCGCAACACCACCCAGGATGCCATGATGCAACTGCTGCAGACGATGATGGCAGACCGAGAAGTCGAAAGAGCTGAACGCCAAGCCAACATTGCTGCACTGCAACAGATAGCTCAGAACAATCAAGGCCATGGAAACCACGATCACCCTGGATCGAAGCTGAAGAACTTTCAGAACACCAACCCTCCGATGTTCAGCAAGACCGAAGAGCCACTTGACGCAGATGATTGGCTCCAAACCATGGAGAACAACCTAGAAGTTGCGGGAGTTGAAGCCGCAGAGAAAGTACTGTTCGCCACCCACTACCTGTCAGGACCTGCCAGAGCCTGGTGGACAAGTGCCCGTGCAATGAATGCGGGACAGATGATGACTTGGGCAGATTTCAAGCTCAAGTTCAGCAAGTACCATGTGCCCCAAGGACTGATCAAGAAGATGAGAGACGAGTTCCGCGAACTCAAGCAAGGAAGGATGTCCGTGGTGGAATACCGCGACAGGTTTCTCACTCTATCAAGGTACGCCCCGGATGAGACCGACACCAATGAGAAAAGGAAGGAGAGATTTCTGAACGGACTGCACGACGAGATGCAAACTGTGTTAGTGAACATTCCGTTCGCTGACTTGGAAGCCCTCGTGGACTCAGCCATACAGATGGAAGGAAAGCTGCATCAGGCCAATGAGAACCGCAAGCGCAGGATGATGAACCAGAATGGACCCCACCATACCCAGAAGTACCGCAACAACTCCTCTGGAGGATTCACCCCAAGGCACAACAAGCCCCCTGCTCAGAATTATCGCCCCAACTACACCAACAACAACGGAGGACCCCCGAAGCCCGGAGGCAACAACAACAACAGCCACCACCACAACAACAACCCCAACAGCAACAACAACAATGGGAACAACAACAACACCAACACTGGCCCGAGGACTGGAAGCAATGCCATCCCCGTCACCCCGAAGGACAAATCAACTGTAAACTGCTATGAATGTGGAGTTGTGGGTCACTACTCCAATGAGTGCCCCAAGAAGCTTGCCAAGATTTCCGCCAATACCGCAGCACCGGCCACGCCGCTTTGAAGAAGGAACCAGAACAGCAACAACGGCCGCCTCTACCACATGACTGCCACTGAAGCTCAGGACGCACCCAGACTATGCCAAGTATGTCTTCCTGTTAATCAAAATGCTCAATCTCTCTTAGGAACCTAACTTTCCTTAAAATCTCGGGACGAGATTTGTTTAAGGGGGAAGGGTTTGTAACATCCCAAAAATTTCAAAACAAAGAAAATGAATTTCCCTTTTTCCAAATTTTGGAACCAACAAAAACTTTTATTAAATTTAGTTAGATACATAGTGATCTTGCTTAATTCTTGTGCTATTGCCATGATTGCTTGTTAAAGTATTTTGAAATGATCTTAAACCCTAAACCTCACCCCTCTTTTCACACCCAAGTTAAAATAAAATAAAAGGAAATTAAATAAGAAAAAGGTATATGTGCCTATGGCTATTTTTATAAATCTTTACCCTAGACCTTTCTACTTTGTTTAGAGGTTTGGAAAACCTTCATAAACCTTACCTAGTACTTATCAAACCAAATCCAAGTTGAATCCAAAGAAAATAAAAAGAAACTAAAAATGCCATAGAGGCATATGAGAGTAAAATAGCAAATTTATGAATTTGAGGATCTTGACCCTAAGACTTGTTGTGAATGGTTGGATCACTCCTCTATACCTTTTCAACACTCAACAACATCAATTGGGTCAAGCCAAGTCAAATTAAAAATCAAATGCAACATATGCATAAAGGCATATGTGGCACATACCATTTTACCCAAATCTTGACCTATGCCTTTATACCTTGACCAAATGGTGTGAAACCATCTCTAAACCTAATCTAACCCTAAATGGACCCTAACCCATGACCAAGTAAAGCAAGGGGAACAATTTACAAGATTAAGGAAAATTTACATATCACCTCTTATGTGTTATGGCCATTTTTGCAAATCTTTGAACTAGACCATTTGGAATGGTTTCAATGGTTTGGAAATGTTCCTAAACTAATAAGAATCACTTTGGAGTCAAGAAAAATCAAATCAAAAAGAGAGAAATCAAATATGGAGAAAATCCCATTTTCACTCACATACACACTTAGCCAATTTTGCAAATCTTCAATCAAGGCCACTTTGGCTTGTGCCATTGTTTGTAAAACACTTATATATCAATAACACATCCATTTGAATCAAAGAAACCCAATTCAAATCAAAGATGAATTCAAATTCAACTTACATATGATAATGGTCATATGGCCCATTTATAAAATCTTCACCTCTTTGCACCCCTGTATTTGAATTTTCTTAAACCAAACTTGGTCAAACCTTGACACCTCATCCAAGACCAAGTCAAGGTGAACAACTTCTCTGTTGACCACCACTGCTGAAGTTGACCAGGTTGACCAGAAATGATTTTACAAGATAAGACTTTGAAACAAAGTGTAGATAACCCTCATTTTGAAATCTCCCAAATCTTCACCAAATTGACCACCACCACCACCATTCTACCTCTCTAATTATATAAAAGAGATTCACCAAAAGTATTTGCAAATTTCAAATAAAAGTTTCATGCGGCCATTTCCTCAAACACCTTGCAGGCACAATTTGGAAAATGCAATACATCCTTTTAACCACTGGATTTTTGCCTAAATCCCTTTTGATCTTTGATCATTGTTTTTCCTGTACCTCCTCTGCATCAAGCCCTGCCTTTTTATTTGATTAAAGTGGAGACATGATCACCTTTGCATCCATGCCGAGCACAAGGACACCACCATGCCACCCTACCTCACCCTTCCTCTCTGGTCAGCAGCACCATGTCATCAAGCATGCCTGCACTCCTCTACGCATGCCAGTACTCTTGCTAGCTCAAGGCTTGCACGGCATTGGTCACTCGACGCACGCCCAGACACGCCAGAAAACATGCCATGCACGCGGTGAGCGTGCACGGGCACGTCCTGGACGCGCCAGAGCATGCACGCGTGCCATCGCCTCAGTCCTCCCCTCCCTTTTCTTCTCATGCACGCGCAATCACCACCCCTCCAGTACCCTCGACACGCCAGGCTCGCGGAAGCACTAACGCCGTCGCCATGATCCAAGAACGCCGCGCCGCCGCAAGCACTCGATCGTCGCATGCACGCTCTCGTCCTCCCTCGCTGTCCCTTTACGCGCGCGCTCGCCCGATCACAGCTACCTGCGCGCCCCTACCTTGCCCCTTCACGCCTCGAACGACGTCGCCACCATCGACCTTGCAGCACCCCACGGCACACGAGCGCATCTATAAATAGAGCCACTTCCCCGCCTCCTTCTCCACAGCAAAGTTGCTCCCCTCCCCTCTCTGATCCTCCTCCACATCTCTCCCCACATGTCGCCTAGACCGCCAATCGATCGTTGAAGTCCGCGGCGGAGCTGCCGAGCGCGCCGTCGATTTCGTCCACCCCGGAGCTCCACGACCACCGTTGAGCTCGCCGTCATCGACAACGTCGCCGCATCAACGCCGCCGCCGCCGGAGCTCCGGTGGCCTCCGACCCCCTACTCACGCCGCGGCGCCTCTCTCGTCGGCGACGACGATGCACCCGTCGTTAGATCGGGATCTGATCGTGCGGCGGACAGTGAAACTTACCGATTCGGGTTTAAGACCCACTGACACCTGGACCCCACCATGTCAGCTGGCCCGCGGCTGTGAAATGCTGCTGGGCTGGGTTTTCTCTTTCAAACCAAATCGGCCCAGTTACTTTCCCGCCTAGCCCACTTAGCCATTTCAAATTAATTCATTTATGTTGAATTTCAATACTGGACCTTTACTATAAATTGAATAGTTTCAAATATACAAATCCAATTTTAGTAATTCAAATTGTTCCAGAAAGCTTATGAAATTATCTAGCTAACCTCACTGGATTTGAACCCTAGATCCTTATAGAATTTGAATAGTAAAAATCACAACACAATAACTTTTCAAACTTCAAATAATTATTTAAAATCAACCATAAACTATTTTGAGGTGATTCAAATTCTCATAAATCACAATTCAAATACTCTAATTGTTTATGTAAAAATATGATATGGTTGCTTCATATGATCATGGGCTAGAAGCAAAATATTGGCTATGTAGTCAATACTAGTCCATTTAAACTATATTCAAATTTTAGGAATTTAAATCTATGAGGTGTAGCACCTCATTTAAATCATGTTCTCAAGTGATATGAAGTAATGTGATGACCTCTACTGCTTAGGCTCATACTTGCTCACTTGTGGAATTTAAATCAATATAGTTTTTAAATTGCAATGGTTATTTAAATCACATGAGATGATGAATCTCATTTAAATCACTTTTCTCAAATAATAAGTGTGAAGTGTTGACCTTGGTCAACATGAGATCATACATGGTTATTTGAGAAGATTAAATCTTAACAAGATTCAATGAGAGGAAATTATTTCTCCAAAGAACTAAATAGAAACCCTAATTCCAATTTCAATGAGAGGAAATTATTTTCCTAATATTAAATAAAGAAACCCTAGCATAATTTGTGAATAAATGTTAAGTAGTGATGCTAGATCATTTGAGTGAGCCATTAAGGCTAATTAAGAGTACTTAAGTATTGTTTGGTGATTGTATCCTCGTACTCGTTTATAGACGCTAGTACCGGAGACTATCAAGAGGAGGAGGTATTCTACCAAGAGGAAGGAGAAGAGAACTTTGAGCACTACCCTAATCAAGGCAAGCTAATTGATACGTCTCCAACGTATCGATAATTTCTTATGTTCCATGCTACTTTATTGATGATACCTACATGTTTTATGCACATTATATGTCATATTTATGCATTTTCTGGAACTAACCTATTAACAAGATGCCGAAGAGCCGTTGTTTTTGCTTTTTGGTTTCAGAAATCCTAGTAAAGAAATATTCTCGGAATTGGACGAAACTTTCGCCCGGGTCCTATTTTTGCACGAAGCTTCCAGAAGACCGAAGACCTAACGAAGTGGGGCCACGAGGTGGCCGAGGCTAGGCCGGCGCGCCCGGCCCGGCCGCGCCGACCTACCCCCTAGGCCCCTCGTGTGGCCCCTCGCGTTGACCTTCCGCCTACTTAAAGCCTCCGTCGCGAAACCCCCGTGAGAGCCACGATACGGAAAACCTTACAGAGACGCGCCGCCGCGAATCCCATCTCGGGGATTCGGAGATCGCCTCCTGCCGGAGAGGGGATTCATCTCCCGAGGACTCTACACCGCCATGGTCGCCTCCGGAGTGATGAGTGAGTAGTCCACCCCTGGACCATGGGTCCATAGCAGTAGCTAGATGGTCGTCTTCTCCTTGTTGTGCTTCATTGTTAGATCTTGTGAGCTGCCTAACATGATCAAGATCATCTATATGTAATTCTATATGTTGTGTTTGTCGGGATCCGATGGATAGAGAGTACTATGATTATGGTGATTATCAATCTATTGTTCATGTGTTGTTTATGATCTTGCATGCTCTCCGTTTCTAGTAGAGGCTCTGGCCAAGTTTTTACTCTTAACTCCAAGAGGGAGTAATTATGCTCGATAGTGGGTTCATGCCTTCATTGATCTGGGACAGTGACAGAAAGTTCTAAGGTTGTGATGTGTTGTTGCCACTAGGGATAAAACATTGATGCTATGTCTAAGGATGTAGTTATTGATTACATTACGCACAATACTTAATGCAATTGTCTGTTGCTTTGCAACTTAATACTGGAGGGGGTTCGGACGATAACCTGAAGGTGGACTTTTTAGGCATAGATGCGGTTGGATGGCGGTCTATGTTCTTTGTCGTAATGCCCAATTAAATCTCACTATATTTATCATGTCATGTATATGCATTGTTATGCCTTTCTCTATTTGTCAATTGCCCGACTGTAATTTGTTCACCCAACATGCTTTATCTTATGGGAGAGACACCTCTAGTGAACTGTGGACCCCGGTCCTATTCTTTACATAGCATACAATCTACTTGTTTTACTGTTTTCTTTGCAAACATCTTCCACTCGATACGTTTAATCCTTTGTTACAGCAAGCCGGTGAGATTGACAACCTCACTGTTTCGTTGGGGCAAAGTACTTTGGTTGTGTTGTGCAGGTTCCTAGTTGGCGCCGGAATCCCTGGTGTTGCGCCGCATCACATTTCGCGACCATCAACCTTCAACGTGCTTCTTGGCTCCTACCGGTTCGATTAAACCTTGGTTTCTTTCTGAGGGAAAACTTGCTACGTGCGCATCATACCTTCCTCTTGGGGTTCCCAACGAACGTGTGAGTTACACGCCATCAAGCTCTTTTTCTGGCGCCGTTGCCGGGAGATCAAGACACGCTGCAAGGGGAGTCTCCACTTCTCAATCTCTTTACTTTGTTTTTGTCTTGCTTTATTTTATTTACTACTTTGTTTGCTGCACTAAATCAAAACACAAAAAAATTAGTTACTCGCATTTACTTTATCTAGTTTGCTTTATTTACTGTTGCTAAAATGGCCAACCATGAAAATACTAAGTTGTGTGACTTCACAAATGCAAATAATAATGATTTCCTATGCACACCTATTGCTCCACCTGCTACTACAGCAGAATTCTTTGAAATTAAACCTGCTTTACTAAATCTTGTCATGAGAGAACAATTTTCTGGTGCTAGTTCTGATGATGCTGCTGCCCATCTCAATAATTTTGTTGAACTTTGTGAAATGCAAAAGTATAAAGATGTAGATGGTGATATTATTAAATTGAAAGTGTTTCCTTTCTCATTAAGAGGAAGAGCTAAAGATTGGTTGCTATCTTTGCCTAAGAATAGTATTGATTCATGGACTAAATGCAAGGATGCTTTTATTGGTAGATATTATCCTCCCGCTAAAATTATTTCTTTGAGAAGTAGCATAATGAATTTTAAACAATTTGATACTGAACATGTTGCTCAAGCTTGGGAGAGAATGAAAACTTTGGTAAAGAATTGCCCAACCCATGGACTGACTACTTGGATGATCATCCAAACCTTCTATGCAGGACTAAATTTTTCTTCGCGGAATTTATTGGATTCAGCTGCTGGAGGTACCTTTATGTCCATCACATTGGGGCGGCTACAAAACTTCTTGATGATATGATGATAAATTACTCTGAATGGCACACGGAAAGAGCTCCACAAGGTAAGAAGGTAAATTCTGTTGAAGAAACCTCTTCCTTGAGTGATAAGATTGATGCGATTATGTCTATGCTTATGAATGGTAGATCTAATGTTGATCCAAATAATGTTTCTTTAGCTTCATTGGTTGCTCAAGAAGAAAATGTTGATGTGAATTTCATTAAAAATAATAATTTCAACAACAATGCTTATAGGAACAACTCTGGTAATAACTATAGGCCATATCCTTCTGCTAATGGTAATGGTTATGGTAATTCTTATGGGAATTCTTACAACAATAATAGGAATGTACCCTCTGGTCTTGAAGCCATGCTTAAAGAATTTATTAGTACAACTGCTTTTAACAAATCTGTTGAGGAAAAGCTTGATAAAATTGATACTATTGCTTCTAGAGTTGATAGACTTGCCTCTGATGTTAATCTTTTAAAGTTGAAAGTTATGCCTAATAATGATCTTGATAATAAGATTACTACTACAGCAAATGCCATCCAAGTTAGAATTAATGAGAATATAAGATTAATGGCTGAGTTGCGTGCTAGGTGGGATAGAGAAGAAAATGAAAAACTAGCTAAAGAGAATAATGTAGCTAAAGTTTGGACTATTACCACCACTAGTAATGCTAATTCCTCACATGTTGCTACACCTCCTACTATCAATGGTAAAATAATTGGTGTTGGCAATGTTTCTACTCCTAGTGCAAAGCGTACAAAACTGCCTGAAATTGCTAAAACTGCTGAAACTGCTTGTGATAAAACTGCTGAAATTTTTTCCAACCTTGGGAACAATGATCCCATTGCTGTAGCTCATAATGATTTAGATTTTGATGATTGCCACATCTCTGAAGTTATAAAGTTCTTGCAAAAACTTGCTAAAAGTCCTAATGCTAGTGCTATAAATTTAGCCTTTACAAAACATATTACGAATGCTCTCATAAAAGCTAGAGAAGAGAAACTAAAACTTGAAACTTCTATTCCTAGAAAGTTAGAAGATGGTTGGGAGCCCATCATTAAAATGAAATTCAATGACTTTGAATGTAATGCCTTATGTGATCTTGGTGCAAGTATTTCTGTTATGCCTAAAAAGATTTATGATATGCTTGACTTGCCACCATTGAAGAATTGTTATTTGGATGTTAATCTCGCCGATAATGTTAAAAAGAAACCTTTGGGGAGGATTGATAATGTGCATATTACGGTTAACAATAACCTTGTCCCCGTTGATTTTGTTGTCTTGGATATCGAATGCAATGCATCTTGTCCAATTGTGTTGGGAAGACCTTTTCTTCGAACCGTTGGTGCTGTTATTGATATGAGGGAAGGTAATATTAAATATCAATTTCCTCTCAAGAAAGGTATGGAACACTTCCCTAGAAAGAGAATGAAGTTGCCTTTTGATTCTATTATTAGAACAAGTTATGATGTTGATGCTTCTACTCTCGATGTTACTTGATTTGCACTTTCCGCGCCTAGCTGAAAGGCGTTAAAGAAAAGCGCTTATGGGAGACAACCCATGTTTTTACCTACAGCAATTTTTTGTTTTATTGAGTCTTGGAAGTTGTTTACTACTGTAGCAACCTCTCCTTATCATGTTTTTGTGCCAAGTAAAGTTTCTATGTCAAAGTTGATGTTATATTTGGGATCGCTGCGCAGAAACAGCATTGCTGTCTGTCACGAATCTGGGCATAATTCTCTGTAGAAAATTCGAAAAAATCTGCCAATTTACGAGCGTGATCCTCAGATATGTACGCAACTTTCATTAGTTTTGAGTTTTTCCATTTGAGCAAGTCTGGTGCCATTTATAAATTCGTCTTTACGGACTGTTCTGTTTTTGACAGATTCTGCCTTTTATTTCGCATTGCCTCTTTTGCTATGTTGGATTTATTTCTTTGATCCATTAATGTCCAGTAGCATTATGCAATGTCCAGAAGTGAAAAGAATGATTGTGTCACCTCTGAATGAGTGAATTATTAATGATGCGCTAACCCTCTAATGAGTTTGCTTGAAGTTTGGTGTGAAGGAAGTTTTCAAGGGTCAAGAGAGGAGAATGATATACTAAGATCAAGAGGAGTGAAAGCTCTAAGCTTGGGGATGCCCCGTGGTTCATCCCTGCATATTTTAAGAAGACTCAAGCGTCTAAGCTTGGGGATGCCCAAGGCATCCCCTTCTTCATCGACAACATCATCAGGTTCCTCCCCTGAAACTATATTTTTATTCAGTCACATCTGGTGTTCTTTACTTGGAGCGTCGGTTTGTTTTCGTTTTTGTTTTTGTTTGAATAAGATGGATCCTAGCATTCACTTTGTGGGAGAGAGACACGCTCCGCTGTTGCATATGGACACATGTGTCCTTAGGCTTTACTCATAATGTTCAAGGCGAAGTTTCTTCTTCGTTAATTTGTTATATGGTTGGAATTGGAAAATGCTACATGTAGTAATTCTAAAATGTCTTGGATAATGTGATACTTGGCAATTGTTGTGCTCATGTTTAAGCTCTTGCATCATATGCTTTGCACCCATTAATGAAGAAATACATAGAGCTTGCTAAAATTTGATTTGCATATTTGGTTTCTCTAAGGTCTAGATAATATCTAGTATTGAGTTTTGAACAACAAGGAAGACAGTGTAGAGTCTTATAATGTTTACAATATGTCTTTTATGTGAGTTTTGCTGCACTTGTTCATCCTTGAGTTTGCTTCAAATAACCTTGCTAGCCTAAACCTTGTATCGAGAGGGAATACTTCTCATGCATCCAAAATCCTTGAGCCAACTACTATGCCATTTGTGTCCACCATACCTACCTACTACATGGTATTTACCCGCCATTCCAAAGTAAATTGCTTGAGTGCTACCTTTAAAATTCCATCATTCACCTTTGCAATATATAGCTCATGGGACAAAATAGCCTTAAAAACTATCGTAGTATTGAATATGTACTTATGCACTTTATATTTTATTAAGTTGCTTGTTGTGCGATAACCATGTTTCTGGGGAACGCCATCAACTATTGTTGAATATCATGTGAGTTGCTATGCATGTCCGTCTTGTCTGAAGGTCTATCATTTTAGTGGTTGGAGCATGCAAAATTGTTAGAGAAGAACATTGGGCCGCTAACTAAAGCCATGAATCATGGTGGAAGTTTCAGTTTTGGACATATATCCTCAATCTCATATGAGAATAATAACTTTGCTACATGCTTATGCATTTAAGAGGAGTCCATTATCTGTTGTCCATGTTGTCCCGGTATGGATGTCTAAGTTGAGAATAATCAAAAGCGAGAAATCCGAAATGCGAGCATTCTCCTTGGACCTTTGTACAGGCGGCATGGAGGTACCCCTTTGTGACACTTGGTTGAAACATGGCATGCGAAGACCCGGTAGTCCAAGTTAAGTAGGACGAGGTGCGGGCACTATTAGTATACTATGCGTGAGGCTTGCAACTTGTAAGATATAATTTACATAACTCATATGCTTTATTACTACCGTTGACAAAATTGTTTCATGTTTTCAAAATAAAAGCTCTAGCACAAATACAGCAATCGATGCTTTCCTCTTTGAAGGACCATTCTTTTACTTTTATTGTTGAGTCAGTTTACCTATCTCCTTCCACCTTAAGAAGCAAACACTTGTGTGAACTGTGCATTGATTCCTACATACTTGCATATTGCACTTGTTATATTACTTTATGTTGACAATATCCATGAGATATACATGTTACAAGTTGAAAGCAACCGCTGAAACTTAATCTTCTTATGTGTTGCTTCAACACCTTTACTTTGATTTATTGCTTTATGAGTTAACTCTTATGCAAGACTTATTGATGCTTGTCTTGAAGTACTATTCATGAAAAGTCTTTGCTATATGATTCAGTTGTTTACTCATGTCATTACCTTTGCTTTGATCGCTGCATTCATTACATATGTTTACAAATAGTATGATCAAGATTATGATGGCATGTCACTTCGAAATTATCTTTGTTATCGTTTTACCTGCTCGGGACGAGCAGAACTAAGCTTGGGGATGCTGATACGTCTCCAACGTATCGATAATTTCTTATGTTCCATGCTACTTTATTGATGATACCTACATGTTTTATGCACATTATATGTCATATTTATGCATTTTCTGGAACTAACCTATTAACAAGATGCCGAAGAGCCAGTTGCTGTTTTCTGTTTTTGGTTTCAGAAATCCTAGTAAAGAAATATTCTCGGAATTGGACGAAACTTTCGCCCGGGGTCCTATTTTTGCACGAAGCTTCGAAGACCGAAGACCTAACGAAGTGGGGCCACGAGGTGGCCAGAGGCTAGGCCGGCGCGGCCGGCCCCGCCGCGCCGACCTACCTAGGCCCCCGTGTGGCCCTCGCGTTGACCTTCCGCCTACTTAAAGCCTCCGTCGCGAAACCCCAAGACCGAGAGCCACGATACGGAAAACCTTACGGAGACGCCGCCGCCGCGAATCCCATCTCGGGGATTCTGAGATCGCCTCCGCACCCTGCCGGAGAGGGGATTCATCTCCCGGAGGACTCTACACCGCCATGGTCGCCTCCGGAGTGATGAGTGAGTAGTCCACCCTGGACCATGGGTCCATAGCAGTAGCTAGATGGTCGTCTTCTCCTTGTTGTGCTTCATTGTTAGATCTTGTGAGCTGCCTAACATGATCAAGATCATCTATATGTAATTCTATATGTTGTGTTTGTCGGGATCCGATGGATAGAGAGTACTATGATTATGGTGATTATCAATCTATTGTTCATGTGTTGTTTATGATCTTGCATGCTCTCCGTTTCTAGTAGAGGCTCTGGCCAAGTTTTTACTCTTAACTCCAAGAGGGAGTAATTATGCTCGATAGTGGGTTCATGCCTTCATTGATACCTGGGACAGTGACAGAAAGTTCTAAGGTTGTGATGTGTTGTTGCCACTAGGGATAAAACATTGATGCTATGTCTAAGGATGTAGTTATTGATTACATTACGCACAATACTTAATGCAATTGTCTGTTGCTTTGCAACTTAATACTGGAGGGGGTTCGGACGATAACCTGAAGGTGGACTTTTTAGGCATAGATGCAGTTGGATGGCGGTCTATGTTCTTTGTCGTAATGCCCAATTAAATCTCACTATATTTATCATGTCATGTATATGCATTGTTATGCCTTTCTCTATTTGTCAATTGCCCGACTGTAATTTGTTCACCCAACATGCTTTATCTTATGGGAGAGACACCTCTAGTGAACTGTGGACCCCGGTCCTATTCTTTACATAGCATACAATCTACTTGTTTTACTGTTTTCTTTGCAAACATCTTCCACTCGATACGTTTAATCCTTTGTTACAGCAAGCCGGTGAGATTGACAACCTCACTGCTTCGTTGGGGCAAAGTACTTTGGTTGTGTTGTGCAGGTTCCTAGTTGGCGCCGGAATCCCTGGTGTTGCGCCGCATCACATTTCGCGACCATCAACCTTCAACGTGCTTCTTGGCTCCTACTGGTTCGATTAAACCTTGGTTTCTTTCTGAGGGAAAACTTGCTACTGTGCGCATCATACCTTCCTCTTGGGGTTCCCAACGAACGTGTGAGTTACACGCCATCACTAATATTCTTTCAAGCCAACTTAATGCAAAGCTCTACAAGAGCAAGGCATCATTACTTTTACTTTATGCTTAATGCTCCTATCCCAAGTTTTTACTTTACAAGCTTTACTAAATTTTGTTTATCAAAGTTACTTTTTGATTCATGATTCACTTGGATTTATATCTAGAGTAGAACAAGAGCATTGATACGTCTCCAACGTATCGATAATTTCTTATGTTCCATGCTACTTTATTGATGATACCTACATGTTTTATGCACATTATATGTCATATTTATGCATTTTCTGAACTAACATATTAACAAGATGCCGAAGAGCCATTTGTTGTTTTTGGTTTTAAATCCTAGTAAGGAAATATTCTCGGAATTGGACGAAATCTTCGCCCAGGGTCCTATTTTGCACGGAGCTTCCAAGACCGAAGAGAAACGAAGTGGGGCGACGAGGCGCCGCCACCATAGGGCCGCGCGGCCAGGGGGCCCGCGCCGCCCTATGGTGTGGGCCCCGTCGCCCCCGACCTACCCTTCCGCCTACTTAAAGCCTCCGTCGCGAAACGCCGTACGAGAGCCACGACACGGAAAACCTTCCAGAGACGCCGCCGCCGCGAATCCCATCTCGGGGGATTCAGGAGATCGCCTCCGGCACCCTGCCGGGAGAGGGGATTCATCTCCCGAGGACTCTTCATCGCCATGATCGCCTCCGGAGTGATGAGTGAGTAGTTCACCCTGGACCATGGGTCCATAGCAGTAGCTAGATGGTCGTCTTCTCCTTGTTGTGCTTCATTGTTGGATCTTGTGAGCTGCCTAACATGATCAAGATCATCTATATGTAATTCTATATGTTGTGTTTGTCGGGATCCGATGGATAGAGAATACTATGTTATGGTGATTATCAATCTATTGTTTATGTGTTGTTCGAATAAACCTTGGTGATCACATGGGTAGGTGAGCACGCCCTAAATACTTGACACGTGGCTAACGGAGTTTGGTAAAACGTTAAGGTGGAAATACGCGGACATGCAGTCATGTGCAAAGTAAGGTCCCACTTGTCTCTTTTAACTACATTCCTTTCTCTACGTCTAGTTGTACCTCCCTGACAGAGTTTTGGCTCCGATTTGCTCGGCCACTCTGATTTATTTAACTTCCACCTCTGCTGTGGGGTGCAGCATAATAGCTAGTGCATGTAGTAGATTTTTAGTTGGAGCAAACGAATCTTCTATATATGCATGTCGTCAAGTCGTCAATCACCCTTTTCTTGCACGAATCTTCCACCGCTTCGTTGATGTGTAGACATCCGTTAAAGATGATTAGCGCGACGTGCCGATTTAAATGTTAGAAGCAGCCCCGCTAATACACTTGCAGCAGCCCTGTCAGTACTTATAAGTTTCAAAAGTTAAACACACCACAGCTGCATGTGGGTGGTCCGACAGGGAGCCATGCAAGGCAAAAAAAAAACACATCATCGCCTCCTAACCAGCCATGCAATGCAAAATGAAGTCTAGGTGCACTGTTTGTTCTTCGTTGATTACTGATTGCAGTGGGTCCCGTGGCCTTTTTTATTTGTCTTGTAGTAAACGCATCATTGCTTCTATTGGGTCGTATGGCCACGTCAGTCAATCGTTTGGATGGACACGTGAGCTGAAAAGCAGATGGCAGTCCAGACCATGGATCAGCGGTGTCGAGCTTGCGAACAGAGGGCAATGTCAGATTGAAAAGCAGATTCCACGCCGTTTAGTCGCCGTCTGTGAAGCCAGAATCTTAAAGCTAATCTAACGATCAAGAGAGGGTGTACACCTACCCATATGATCACCAAATTCACTCTCATGTGTTGTTTATGATCTTGCATGCTGATGTCTACGGGTGCTTCTATTCTTGTAGACAGTGTTGGGCCTCCAAGAGCAGAGGTTTGTAGAATAGCAGCAAGTTTCCCTTAAGTGGATTACCCAAGGTTTATCGAACTCAGGGAGGAAGAGGTCAAAGATATCCCTCTCATGCAACCTGCAACCACAAAGCAAGAAGTCTCTTGTGTCCCCAACACACCTAATAGGTGCACTAGTTCGGCGAAGAGATAGTGAAATACAAGTGGTATGAATGAATATGAGCAGTAGTACGGCGAGCTGCTGGCGTGCAGTTGATGGTAGTAATATTGCAGGAAGTAAACATGCAGTAGTAACGCAGCAGTAGTAACGCAGTAAAACAGTAACAAGCAGCGATAGCAGTATTTAGGAACAAGGCCTAGGGAATAGACTTTCACTAGTGGACACTCTCAACATTGATCACATAACAGAATAGATAAATGCATACTCTACACTTTTGTTGGATGATGAACACATTGCGTAGGATTACACGAACCCTCAATGCCGGAGTTAACAAGCTCCACAATAATGCTCATATTTTAGTAACCTTTAGTGTAAGATAGATCAAAAGACTAAACCAAGTACTAGCATAGCATGCACACTGTCACCTTCATGCATATGTAGGAGGAATAGATCACATCAATATTATCATAGCAATAGTTAACTTCGCAATCTACAAGAGATCATGATCATAGCATAAACCAAGTACTAACACGGTGCACACACTGTCACCTTTACACACGTGGAGGAGGAATAGAGTACTTTAATAACATCACTAGAGTAGCACATAGATGAATAGTGATACAAAACTCATATGAATCTCAATCATGTAAGGCAGCTCATGAGATCATTGTATTGAAGTACATAGGAGAGAGATTAACCACATAGCTACCGGTACAGCCCCGAGCCTCGATGGAGAACTACTCCCTCCTCATGGGAGCAGCAGCGGTGATGAAGATGGCGGTGGAGATGGCAGCGGTGTCGATGGAGGAGCCTTCCGGGGCACTTCCCCGCTCCCGGCGGCCGAACAGAGACTCCTGTCCCCCAGATCTTGGCTTCGCGATGGCGGCGGCTCTGGAACTTTTCTCGTATCGTGGCTTCCTCCGTAAGGGTTTTCGATGCAGGGGCATTAAATAGGCGAAGAGGCGGCGCAGGAGGGTCGAAGGGGCGCCCACACCATAGGGTGGCGCGGCCGGCCGCGCCACCATGTCATCTGGGGCCACAGGCCCCCCTCGGCGCTCTCGGGTGTTCTGGATGCTTCCGGGCAAAATAGGAACCTGGGCGTTGATTTCGTCCAATTCCGAGAATATTTCCTTACTAGGATTTCTGAAACCAAAAACAACAGAAAACAGGAACTGGCACTTCGGCATCTCGTTAATAGGTTAGTTCCGTAAAATGCACGAATATGACATAAAGTGTGCATAAAACATGTAGGTATCATCAATAAAGTGGCATGGAACATAAGAAATTATCGATACGTCGGAGACGTATCAGCATCCCCAAGCTTAGTTCTGCTCGTCCCGAGCAGGTAAAACGATAACAAAGATAATTTCTTAAGTGACATGCCATCATAACCTTGATCATATTGTAAACATATGTAATGAATGCAGCAATCAAAACAATGGTAATGACATGAGTAAACAAATGAATCATAAAGCAAAGACTTTTCATGAATAGTACTTCAAGACAAGCATCAATAAGTCTTGCATAAGAGTTAACTCATAAAGCAATAATTTAAAGTATAGACATTGAAGCAACACAATGGAAGATTAAGTTTCAGCGGTTGCTTTCAACTTGTAACATGTATATCTCATGGATAATTGTCAACATAGAGTAATATAACAAATGCAATAAGCAAGTATGTAAGAATCAATGCACAGTTCACACAAGTGTTTGCTTCTTGGGGTGGAGAGAAATAGGTGAACTGACTCAACAATAAAAGTAAAAGAAAGGTCCTTCAAAGAGGAAAGCATCGATTGCTATATTTGTGCTAGAGCTTTGATTTTGAAAACATATAGAGAGCATAAAAGTAAAGTTTTGAGAGGTGTTTGTTGTTGTCAACGAATGGTAGCGGGTACTCTAACCCCCTTGCCAGACAAACCTTCAAAGAGCGGCTCCCATTTTATTTTATTTTTGGGTGGCACTCCTTCCAACCTTTCTTTCACAAACCATGGCTAACCGAATCCTCGGGTGCCTGCCAACAATCTCATACCATGAAGGAGTGCCTTTTTATTTTAGTTTTATTATGATGACACTCCTCCCCACCTTTGCTTTCTCAAGCCATGGCTAACCGAATCCTTCGGGTGCCGTCCAACAATCACATACCATGGAGGAGTGTCTATTTTTGTTAATTAATTTGGGACTGGGAATCCCATTGCCAGCTCTTTTTGCAAAATTATTGGATAAGCGGATGAAGCCACTAGTCCATTGGTGAAAGTTGCCCAACAAGATTGAAAGATAAACACCACATACTTCCTCATGAGCTATAAAACATTGACACAAATAAGAGGTAATAACTTTTGAATTGTTTAAAGGTAGCACTCAAGCAATTTACTTTGGAATGGCGGAGAAATACCATGTAGTAGGTAGGTATGGTGGACACAAATGGCATAGTGGTTGGCTCAAGGATTTTGGATGCATGAGAAGTATTCCCTCTCGATACAAGGTTTAGGCTAGCAAGGTTATTTGAAACAAACACAAGGATGAACCGGTGCAGCAAAACTCACATAAAAGACATATTGTAAACATTATAAGACTCTACACCGTCTTCCTTGTTGTTCAAAACTCAATACTAGAATTATCTAGACCTTAGAGAGACCAATTATGCAAACCAAATTTTAGCATGCTCTATGTATTTCTTCACTAATAGGTGCAAAGTATATGATGCAAGAGCTTAAACATGAGCACAACAATTGCCAAGTATCACATTATCCAAGACATTTTACCAATTACTACATGTAGCATTTTCCAATTCCAACCATATAACAATTTAACGAAGAGGAAACTTCGCCATGAATATTATGAGCTAAGAACACATGTGTTCATACGAACCAGCGGAGCGTGTCTCTCTCCCACACAAGGATGAACTTATTCAGAGAACTAAGATAACAAAACAAAAACAAAAATAAAAGCACACAGACGCTCCAAGTAAAGTACATAAGATGTGACTGAATAAAAATATAGTTTCACTAGAAGAAACCTGATAAGTTGTCGATGAAGAAGGGGATGCCTTGGGCATCCCCAAGCTTAGATGCTTGAGTCTTCTTAAAATATGCAGGGATGAACCACGGGGGCATCCCCAAGCTTAGACCTTTCACTCTTCTCGATCACATTATATCACCCTCTTCTATTGACCCTTGAAAACTTCCTTCACACCAAACTTCAAGCAAACTCATTAGAGGGTTAGTGCATAATCAAAAATTCACATGTTCAGAGGTGACACAATCATTCTTAACACTTCTGGACATTGCACAAAACTTCTGAAAGTTAATGGAACAAAGAAACTCATTCAACTTAACAAAAGCGGCAATGCGAAATAAAAGGCAGAATCTGTCAAAAACAGAACAGTCCGTAAAGACGAATTTTAAAATGGCAACAGACTTGCTCAAACGGAAAAACTCAAAACTAATGAAAGTTGCGTACATATCTGAGGATCACGCTCGTAAATTGGCAGATTTTTTCGAATTTTCTACAGAGGCCTGTGCCCAGATTCGTGACAGACAGCAATGCTGTTTCTGCGCAGCAATCCCAAATATAACATCAACTTTGACATAGAAACTTTACTTGGCACAACAAAACACAAAACTAAGATAAGGAGAGGTTGCTACAGTAGTAAACAACTTCCAAAACACAAATATAAAACAAAATACTGTAGCAAAATAAACACATGGGTTATCTCCCAAGAAGTTCTTTCTTTATAGCCATTAAGATGGGCTCAGCAGTTTTAATGATGCACTCGCAAGAAATAGAAGTTGAAGCAAAAGAGAGCATCAAGAGGCAAATTCAAAACACATTTAAGTCTAACATGCTTCCTATGCATAGGAATCTTGTAAATAAACAAGTTCATGAAGAGCAAAGTAACAAGCATAGGAAGATAAAACAAGTGTAGCTTCAAAAATTTCAGCACATAGAGAGGTGTTTTAGTAACATGAAAATTTTTACAACCATATTTTCCTCTCTCATAATAACTTTCAGTAGCATCATGAGCAAACTCAACAATATAACTATCACATAAAGCATTCTTATCATGAGTCTCATGCATAAAATAATTACTACTCCCAACATAAGCATAGTCATTCTTATTAATTGTAGTGGGAGCAAATTCAACAAAGTAGCTATCAAATATAGGAGGTATATTGTAATCATAATCAAATTTATCCTCCATAACAGGTGGTAACAAAAGACTACTATCATTATAATCATCATAAATGGGAGGCAAAGTATCATCAAAGTAAATTTTCTCCTCAATGCTTGGGGGACTAAAAATATCATGCTCATCAAAGCCAGCTTCCCCAAGCTTAGAATTTTCCATAACATTAACAACAATAGTGTTCAAAGCATTCATATTAATATGTTCCATGGGTTTTTTAATTTTCGCATCAAACCATCCATGTCTTAAATCAGGAAATAGAATAAAAAGGTCATTGTTGTCCATTATGCCAAACTAGTGTAAACAAGAAACCAAATGTCGCAATTGCAGAGTCTAAAGGAAATAGCTTCGAGTACTTACAAAGGCGCCGGAAAATAGCTTAGTAGCCGAGGTCCGGAGTGTGAGTACCTTTTACCTTTCCCTCCAACGGCGCCAGAAAATAGCTTGATGTCTACGGGTGCTTCTATTCTTGTAGACAGTGTTGGGCCTCCAAGAGCAGAGGTTTGTAGAACAGCAGCAAGTTTCCCTTAAGTGGATTACCCAAGGTTTATCGAACTCGGGGAGGAAGAGGTCAAAGATATCCCTCTCATGCAACCCTGCAACCACAAAGCAAGAAGTCTCTTGTGTCCCCAACACACCTAATAGGTGCACTAGTTCGGCGAAGAGATAGTGAAATACAAGTGGTATGAATGAATATGAGCAGTAGTACGGCGCCAAAAATAGCTCGCTGGCGTGCAGTTGATGGTAGTAATATTGCGAAGTAAACATGCAGAAGTAACGCAGCAAGAGTAAAAAAGAAACAAGCAGTGATAGCAGTATTTAGGAACAAGGCCTAGGGAATAGACTTTCACTAGTGGACACTCTCAACATTGATCACATAACAGAATAGATAAATGCATACTCTACACTTTTGTTGGATGATGAACACATTGCGTAGGATTACACGAACCCTCAATGCCGGAGTTAACAAGCTCCACAATAATGCTCATATTTTAGTAACCTTTAGTGTAAGATAGATCAAAAGACTAAACCAAGTACTAGCATAGCATGCACACTGTCACCTTCATGCATATGTAGGAGGAATAGATCACATCAATATTATCATAGCAATAGTTAACTTCGCAATCTACAAGAGATCATGATCATAGCATAAACCAAGTACTAACACGGTGCACACACTGTCACCTTTACACACGTGGAGGAGGAATAGAGTACTTTAATAACATCACTAGAGTAGCACATAGATGAATAGTGATACAAAACTCATATGAATCTCAATCATGTAAGGCAGCTCATGAGATCATTGTATTGAAGTACATAGGAGAGAGATTAACCACATAGCTACCGGTACAGCCCCGAGCCTCGATGGAGAACTACTCCCTCCTCATGGGAGCAGCAGCGGTGATGAAGATGGCGGTGGAGATGGCAGCGGTGTCGATGGAGGAGCCTTCCGGGCACTTCCCCGCTCCGGCAGGGTGCCGGAACAGAGACTCCTGTCCCCCATCTTGGCTTCGCGATGGCGGCGGCTCTGGAACTTTTCTCGTATCGTGGCTTCCTCCGTAAGGGTTTTCGATGCAGGGGCATTAAATAGGCGAAGAGGCGGCGCAGGAGGGTCGAAGGGGCGCCCACACCATAGGGTGGCGCGGGCCCAGCCCTGGCCGCACCACCATGTCATCTGGGGCCCACAGGCCCCCCTCGCGCTCTCGGGTGTTGGATGCTTCCGGGCAAAATAGGAACCGGGCGTTGATTTCGTCCAATTCCGAGAATATTTCCTTACTAGGATTTCTGAAACCAAAAACAGCAGAAAACAGAAACTTCGGCATCTTGTTAATAGGTTAGTTCCAGAAAATGCACGAATATGACATAAAGTGTGGATAAAACATGTAGGTATCATCAATAAAGTGGCATGGAACATAAGAAATTATCGATACGTCGGAGACGTATCACATGCTCTCCGTTATTAGTAGAGGCTCTGGCCAAGTTTGTACTCTTAACTCCAAGAGGGAGTATTTATGCTCGATAGTGGGTTCATGCCTTCATTGACACCTGGGACAGTGACAGAAAGTTCTAAGGTTGTGATGTGCTGTTGCCACTAGGGATAAAACATTGATTCTATGTCTAAGGATGTAGTTGTCGATTACATTACGCACCATACTTAATGCAATTGTCTGTTGCTTTGCAACTTAATACTGAATGGGGTTCGGATGATAACCTGAAGGTGGACTTTTTAGGCATAGATGCAGTTGGATGGCGGTCTATGTACTTTGTCGTAATGCCCAATTAAATCTCACTATATTTATCATATCATGTATTTGCATTGTTATGCCCTTCTCTATTTGTCAATTGCCCGACTGTAATTTGTTCACCCAACATGCTTTTATCTTATGGGAGAGACACCTCTAGTGAACTGTGGACCCCGGTCCTATTCTTTACATAGCATACAATCTACTGCAATTGTGTTTTACTATTTTCTTGCAAACAATCATCTTCCACTCGATACGTTTAATCCTTTGTTACAGCAAGCCGGTGAGATTGACAACCTCACTGTTTCGTTGGGGCAAAGTACTTTGGTTTTGTTGTGCAGTTCCACGTTGGCGCCGGAATCCCTGTTGTTGCGCCGCATCACATTTCGCCACCATCAACCTTCAACGTGCTTCTTGGCTCCTACCGGTTCGATTAAACCTTGGTTTCTTTCTGAGGGAAAACTTGCTACTGTGCGCATCATACCTTCCTCTTGGGGTTCCCAACGAACGTGTGAGTTACACGCCATCAAGCTCTTTTTCTGGCGCCGTTGCCGGGGAGATCAAGACACGCTGCAAGGGGAGTCTCCACTTCTCAATCTCTTTACTTTGTTTTTGTCTTGCTTTATTTTATTTACTACTTTGTTTGCTGCACCTAAACAAAACACACAAAAATTAGTTGCTAGTTTTACTTTATTTACTGTCTTGCTCTCTATATCAAAAACACAAAAAAATTAGTTACTTGCATTTACTTTATCTAGTTTGTTTTATTTACCGTTGCTAAAATGAATACCCTGAAAATACTAAGTTGTGTGACTTCACAAATGCAAATAATAATGATTTCCTATGCACACCTATTGCTCCACCTGCTACTACAGCAGAATTCTTTGAAATTAAACCTGCTTTACTGAATCTTGTCATGAGAGATCAATTTTCTGGTGTTAGTTCTGATGATGCTGCTGCCCATCTTAATAACTTTGTTGAACTTTGTGAAATGCAAAAGTATAAGGATGTAGATGGTGATATTATTAAATTGAAAGTGTTTCCTTTCTCATTAAGAGGAAGAGCTAAAGATTGGTTGCTATCTTTGCCTAAGAATAGTATTGATTCATGGACTAAATGTAAGGATGCTTTTATTGGTAGATATTATCCTCCCGCTAAAATTATATCTTTGAGAAGTAGCATAATGAATTTTAAGCAATTAGATACTGAACATGTTGCTCAAGCATGGGAGAGAATGAAAACTTTGGTAAAGAATTGCCCAACCCATGGACTGACTACTTGGATGATTATTCAAACCTTCTATGCAGGACTAAATTTTTCTTCGCGGAATTTATTGGATTCAGCTGCTGGAGGTACCTTTATGTCCATCACTTTGGGGGCGGCTACAAAACTTCTTGATGATATGATGATAAATTACTCTGAATGGCACACGGAAAGAGCTCCACAAGGTAAGAAGGTAAATTCTGTTGAAGAAACCTCTTCCTTGAGTGATAAGATTGATGTGATTATGTCTATGCTTGTGAATGGTAGATCTAATGTTGATCCAAATAATGTTCCTTTAGCTTCATTGGTTGCTCAAGAAGAAAATGTTGATGTGAATTTCATTAAAAATAATAATTTCAACAACAATGCTTATAGGAACAACTCTGGTAATAACTATAGGCCATATCCTTCTGCTAATGGTAATGGTTATGGTAATTCTTATGGGAATTCTTACAACAATAATAGGAGTGTACCCTCTGGTCTTGAAGCTATGCTTAAAGAATTTATTAGTACACAAACTGCTTTTAACAAATCTGTTGAGGAAAAGCTTGATAAAATTGATACTATTGCTTCTAGAGTTGATAGACTTGCCTCTGATGTTAATCTTCTAAAATTGAAAGTTATGCCTAATAATGATATTGATAATAAGATTACTACTACAGCAAATGCCATCCAAGTTAGAATTAATGAGAATATAAGATTAATGGCTGAACTGCGTGCTAGGTGGGATAGAGAAGAAAATGAAAAACTAGCTAAAGAAAATAATGTAGCTAAAGTTTGGACTATTACCACCACTAGTAATGCTAATTCTTTACATGTTGCTGCACCTCCTACTATCAATGGTAAAATAATTGGTGTTGGCAATGTTTCTACTCCTAGTGCAAAGCGTACAAAACTGCCTGAAATTGCTAAAACTGCTGAAACTGCTTGTGATAAAACTGCTGAAATTTTTTCCAACCTTGGGAACAATGATCCCATTGCTGTAGCTCATAATGATTTAGATTTTGATGATTGCCACATCTCTGAAGTTATAAAGTTCTTACAAAAACTTGCTAAAAGTCCTAATGCTAGTGCTATAAATTTAGCCTTTACAAAACATATTACAAATGCTCTCATAAAAGCTAGAGAAGAGAAACTAAAACTTGAAACTTCTATTCCTAGAAAGTTAGAAGATGGTTGGGAGCCCATCATTAAAATGAAATTCAATGACTTTGAATGTAATGCTTTATGTGATCTTGGTGCAAGTATTTCTGTTATGCCTAAAAAGATTTATGATATGCTTGACTTGCCACCATTGAAGAATTGTTATTTGGATGTTAATCTTGCCGATAATGTTAAAAAGAAACCTTTGGGGAGGATTGATAATGTGCGCATTACGGTTAACAATAACCTTGTCCCCGTTGATTTTGTTGTCTTGGATATCGAATGCAATGCATCTTGTCCTATTGTGTTGGGAAGACCTTTTCTTCGAACCGTTGGTGCTGTTATTGATATGAGGGAAGGTAATATTAAATATCAATTTCCTCTCAAGAAAGGTATGGAACACTTCCCTAGAAAGAGAATGAAGTTGCCTTTTGATTCTATTATTAGAACAAGCTATGATGTTGATGCTTCTACTCTCGATGTTACTTGATTTGCACTTTCTGCGCCTAGCTGAAAGGCGTTAAAGAAAAGCGCTTATGGGAGACAACCCATGTTTTTACTACAGCAATTTTTTGTTTTGTTGAGTCTTGGAAGTTGTTTACTACTGTAGCAACCTCTCCTTATCATGTTTTTGTGCCAAGTAAAGTTTCTATGTCAAAGTTGATGTTATATTTGGGATCGCTGCGCAGAAACAGCATTGCTGTCTGTCACGAATCTGGGCACAGTTCTCTGTAGAAAATTCGAAAAAATCTGCCAATTTACGAGCGTGATCCTCAGATATGAACGCAACTTTCATTAGTTTTGAGTTTTTCCATTTGAGCAAGTCTGGTGCCATCTTTAAATTCGTCTTTACGGACTGTTCTGTTTTTGACAGATTCTGCCTTTTATTTCGCATTGCCTCTTTTGCTATGTTGGATTCATTTCTTTGATCCATTAATGTCCAGTAGCTTTATGCAATGTCCAGAAGTGTAAAGAATGATTGTGCCACCTCTGAACATGTGAATTATTAATTGTGCACTAACCCTCTAATGAGTTTGCTTGAAGTTTGGTGTGAAGGAAGTTTTCAAGGGTCAAGAGAGGAGTATGATATACTATGATCAAGAGGAGTGAAAGCTCTAAGCTTGGGGATGCCCCGTGGTTCATCCCTGCATATTCTAAGAAGACTCAAGCGTCTAAGCTTGGGGATGCCCAAGGCATCCCCTTCTTCATCGACAACATCATCAGGTTCCTCCCCTGAAACTATATTTTTATTCAGTCACATCTTGTGTTCTTTACTTGGAGCGTCGGTTTGTTTTTGTTTTTGTTTTTGTTTGAATAAAATGGATCCTAGCATTCACTTTGTGGGAGAGAGACACGCTCCGCTGTTGCATATGGACAAATATGTCCTTAGGCTTTACTCATAATGTTCAAGGCGAAGTTTCTTCTTCGTTAAATTGTTATATGGTTGGAATTGGAAATGCTACATGTAGTAATTCTAAAATGTTTTGGATAATGTGATACTTGGCAATTGTTGTGCTCATGTTTAAGCTCTTTCATCATATACTTTGCACCCATTAATGAAGAAATACATAGAGCTTGCTAAAATTTGATTTGCATATTTGGTCTCTCTAAGGTCTAGATAATATCTAGTATTGAGTTTTGAACAACAAGGAAGACGGTGTAGAGTCTTATAATGTTTACAATATGTCTTTTATGTGAGTTTTGCTGCACCGGTTCATCCTTGAGTTTGCTTCAAATAACCTTGCTAGCCTAAACCTTGTATCGAGAGGGAATACTTCTCATGCATCCAAAATCCTTGAGCCAACTACTATGCCATTTGTGTCCACCATACCTACCTACTACATGGTATTTCTCCGCCATTCCAAAGTAAATTGCTTGAGTGCTATCTTTAAAATTCCATCATTTACCTTTGCAATATATAGCTCATGGGACAAAATAGCCTTAAAAACTATCGTAGTATTGAATATGTACTTATGCACTTTATCTTTTATTAAGTTGCTTGTTGTGCGATAACCATGCTTCTGGGGAACGCCATCAACTATTGTTGAATATCATGTGAGTTGCTATGCATGTCCGTCTTGTCTGAAGGATCTATCATTTTAGTGGTTGGAGCATGCAAAATTGTTAGAGAAGAACATTGGGCCGCTAACTAAAGCCATGAATCATGGTTGAAGTTTCAGTTTTGGACATATATCCTCAATCTCATATGAGAATAATAATTGTTGCTACATGCTTATGCATTTAAGAGGAGTCCATTATCTGTTGTCCATGTTGTCCCGGTATGGATGTCTAAGTTGAGAATAATCAAAAGCGAGAAATCCAAAATGCGAGCATTCTCCTTAGACCTTTGTACAGGCGGCATGGAGGTACCCCTTTGTGACACTTGGTTGAAACATGGCATTGCAAAGATCCGGTAGTCCAAGCTAAGTAGGACAAGGTGCGGGCACTATTAGTATACTATGCATGAGGCTTGCAACTTGTAAGATATAATTTACATAACTCATATGCTTTATTACTACCGTTGACAAAATTGTTTCATGTTTTCAAAATAAAAGCTCTAGCACAAATACAGCAATCAATGCTTCCCTGCGAAGGGCCATTCCTTTACTTTTATTGTTGAGTCAGTTTACCTATCTCCCTCCACCTCAAGAAGCAAACACTTGTGTGAACTGTGCATTGATTCCTACATACTTGCATATTGCACTTGTTATATTACTTTATGTTGACAATATCCATGAGATATAGATGTTATAAGTTGAAAGCAACCGCTGAAACTTAATCTTCCTTTGTGTTGCTTCAACACCTTTACTTTGATTTATTGCTTTATGAGTTAACTCTTATGCAAGACTTATTGATGCTTGTCTTGAAGTACTATTCATGAAAAGTGTTTGCTATATGATTCACTTGTTTACTCATGTCATTACCTTTGTTTTGATCGCTGCATTCATTACATATGTTTACAAATAGTATGATCAAGATTATGATGGCATGTCACTTCAAATTATCTTTGTTATCGTTTTACCTGCTCGGGACGAGCAGAACTAAGCTTGGGGATGCTGATACGTCTCCAACGTATCGATAATTTCTTATGTTCCATGCTACTTTATTGATGATACCTACATGTTTTATGCACATTATATGTCATATTTATGCATTTTCGGAACTAACCTATTAACAAGATGCCGAAGAGCCGTTGCTGTTTTCTGCTGTTTTTGGTTTCAAAATCCTAGTAAGGAAATATTCTCGAATTGACGAAATCTTCGCCCAGGGTCCTATTTTTGCACGGAGCTTCCAGAAGACCGAAGAGATAACGAAGTGGGGCGACGAGGCGCCGCCACCATAGGGCCGCGCGGCAGGGGGCCCGCGCCGCCCTATGGTGTGGGCCCCTCGTCCCCCCGACCTACCCTTCCGCCTACTTAAAGCCTCCGTCGCGAAACCCCAAGTACCGAGAGCCACGATACGGAAAACCTTCTAGAGACGCCGCCGCCGCGAATCCCATCTCGGGGATTCAGGAGATCGCCTCCGGCACCCTGCCGGAGAGGGGATTCATCTCCCGGAGGACTCTTCATCGCCATGATCGCCTCCGGAGTGATGAGTGAGTAGTTCACCCCCGGACCATGGGTCCATAGCAGTAGCTAGATGGTCGTCTTCTCCTTGTTGTGCTTCATTGTTGGATCTTGTGAGCTGCCTAACATGATCAAGATCATCTATATGTAATTCTATATGTTGTGTTTGTCGGGATCCGATGGATAGAGAATACTATGTTATGGTGATTATCAATCTATTGTTTATGTGTTGTTTATGATCTTGCATGCTCTCCGTTATTAGTAGAGGCTCTGGCCAAGTTTGTACTCTTAACTCCAAGAGGGAGTATTTATGCTCGATAGTGGGTTCATGCCTTCATTGACACCTGGGACAGTGACAGAAAGTTCTAAGGTTGTGATGTGTGTTGCCACTAGGGATAAAACATTGATTCTATGTCTAAGGATGTAGTTGTCGATTACATTACGCACCATACTTAATGCAATTGTCTGTTGCTTTGCAACTTAATACTAAATGGGGTTCGGATGATAACCTGAAGGTGGACTTTTTAGGCATAGATGCAGTTGGATGGCGGTCTATGTACTTTGTCGTAATGCCCAATTAAATCTCACTATATTTATCATATCATGTATATGCATTGTTATGCCCTTCTCTATTTGTCAATTGCCCGACCGTAATTTGTTCACCCAACATGCTTTTATCTTATGGGAGAGACATCTAGTGAAGTGTGGACCCCGGTCCTATTCTTTACATAGCATACAATCTACTGCAATTGTGTTTTACTATTTTCTTGCAAACAATCATCTTCCACTCGATACGTTTAATCCTTTGTTACAGCAAGCCGGTGAGATTGACAACCTCACTGTTTTGTTGGGGCAAAGTACTTTGGTTTTGTTGTGCAGATTCCACGTTGGCGCCGGAATCCCTGTTGTTGCGTCGCATCACATTTCGCCACCATCAACCTTCAACGTGCTTCTTGGCTCCTACCGGTTCGATTAAACCTTGGTTTCTTTCTGAGGGAAAACTTGCTACTGTGCGCATCATACCTTCCTCTTGGGGTTCCCAACGAATGTGTGAGTTACACGCCATCAAGCATCAAAGTTAGCCTAGAGCAAGACAAGCTAGTTAGCACCCCTCATGACTAGTTGCTAGTGCTAACAAATAAAATTGACTACTCTAGATGGGAACATGTGCAATGAAATGACTTTGAAAACCTTGGAATGATGGAGCATTCTATTGAAAGATTTTGAAAGTGATTATGACTTATGAATAACTCGGTGAATTTTACGAAAACTGATGGTTGGGTTCAGATGCGATACCATTCCAGTTTGAAAGTACCCCCACAATACCCAACATGGGTAAGGGCTTAACTAGAAATTTATGTGCCTTAGTATGGGTTCCCTCTAAACAAGCATCATAGGGGTGCCGAGGCTGATATGATATGATGTTAATATGAGGTGAATGTCCGGCCCAAGCCCTGTGCAGTTCCCAGGCTGACGGTTTGTCTTCACTGGGAGGCCAAGCTCATGGGGAGAGGTGCCTATACTAGAGTATGTAAGTGAAAGGTTATGGTTGGTAGTCCGCACACGGAGTGTAAATCAGGGCCAGCTTAACCCTGACGGATTATTGCAAATATTGTGGCACAAGTGTACGACCTCTGCAGAGTGTAGAACTATTTGAATAGCGGTGTCCACGGTTACGGACGATTGGAAAGGCCATGTTCCGTCATCAGGCTCTTTTCAAAAATATGACATGTGACTTGTGACTTGAATTTGAAAGGTGAATGGTGACTTTGAATTAAATCACAACAGAGTTGTGGGAATGACACTAATATTCCCACTTGAGTTAGTCTAGCGATTCAAGCAGCTTTACTAAATGTCTATGAAATAAACTTGGCTTTATGCAAATAAACCTAGAGCTTAGTATCCACTTACTAAAACTGATAGTGCTTACACTAGTATTAGTTTGCGAGTACTTTAAAGTACTCATGGCTTTGTCCCTGGCTATTCAAATGGCCAGACTATGAAGAGGAGTACCAACCCGGAAGAAGGACAGCAGGACGTCTACGACAACTAGGATCACTCCTGACGTCAACAGTTGCCTGTGGAATAAATGGACTACTACTACGCTATTTCGCTTCCGCTATGTGTTATGTAATGGATTAATAGAACTTCTATTATTGTAATAAGACTGGATCATGTGATCCTTTATTTGTAAGACGATTATGGTATGTAATGAATGATGTGTTGTGATATCAATCTATTATGTCTCGCAAAAACAATATTCCTGGGATTGCGAGGAATGGCATAATAGGCATCTGGACATAAAAATCCGGGTGTTGACAAATGAGGTGGAGCACCTCATGCAATTTAATACCAACATGGTAATGATTTAATATCATCAACAATTTTACATGAGACCTAATGGACCAGGGTCTCTATCTCATTTGGAATTGTTTGTGACAAGATTTAAATGAGAGAAACACTCTCATATTATTTAATAAATAATTTGGCACCATTTTAATTGGACTAGAATATAGCCATAGAGCCAATTTTTAAACTAGGCCATGATCATCCAAGGTGACCACACCATATTTTTGCAGAAACAATTAGTGTAAGTAAAATGTGAGATATGAGAGTTGAAATCAACTCAATATCATTTTTGGTTGATTTTTAATAATTGTTTGAAGTCACAAAAGGCCCTGCCTTGTTTATTTTGTCACTTTAATTCTACACTCCATCTAGGGTTGGGACCAGTGTAGTTGTGTAGATAAAACTCTCAGCTTTCCAACAATATAAAGTTTGTAAAATTTGGCCAAGTAGATTTGTCCCTATTAAATTTTGAACTAGGCATCAGATTGCAAATTAATCTAAACTGGAATTTTGAATTCAAAATAGGTGGGCTGGCGGGAAACGTAGACGGGCTAAACGGTGCGAAACCGAATGGGCCGGCCCAGCAGTATGTCATGCATACGCAGGCCGCCTGACAGGGTGGGGCAAGGGTGTCAGTGGGTCTTAAACTCGAATCGGTAAGTTTCAATGTCCGCCGCACGATCAGATCCCGATCTAACGACGCAGGTGCATCGTCGCCAGCGACGAGAGGCAGTACTGGCCGCGGCGTGAGTAGGGGGTCGGAGGCCTACCGGAGCTCCGGCGAGCGGCGGCGTTGACTCGAGGCGACGTTGTCGATGACGGCGAGCTCAACGGTGGTCGTGGGAGCTCCGGGGGGTGGACGAAATCGATGGCGCGCTCTGCAGCTCCGCGGCGGACTCCGGCGAGCAATTGGGGTTCTGCGGCGACGATGTGGCGAGGTAAGGGGTGGAGGAGGTTCAGAGAGAGGAGGGAAGTCGATTGGTGTGAGAATTGGAGGCGGGATCGTCCTCCTTTTATAGGGTCGAGGCGAGGCCGTGGGGTTCGGGCAGGTCGACGGTGGCGTCGTCGATTCGAGCGACGAAGGGGCAAGGTGAGGTAGGCGTCCTGTAGGCGTCGTTGATGCGGTGCTAGCGCGCGTCTCGGCGAGGACAAGGATGGTCTGAGGCGGTGGGGCGACGTCATGTACTGGCGGACCCGAGGCGGTAGAGGTCGATGGTGACGACGCCTACAGGGCGACGGCAAGGCAATGGCGATGTCCAGGAGGTAGAGGGTACCGTGGTGCGTGCGTAGGAGAGAGGAGAGGGCTGGGGGTGGTCGGAGTCAACGAGGGCATGCGACGTACTGGCGCGTCCAGGGCCATCCCATGCCGCTGGGCGTGTCTGGGCGCGCGTGTTCCGGCCAATGTCGACGTCTCTTGGCCCAGGGCGTGCACGATCGTGTTCAGTGGGGTGAGGGTGAACTCAAGACATGCTTGGTGGGCTTGGAGGGAGAGGAAAAAAGAATGGGGATGGTGGGACATGAGGTCACGGCATGATTTTTGGTCGATGTGGTACTTGGCACAGTGGTGGAGAGGTCTTGTCTTGGTCCAGGGGATTGAGGAGGGGGTGTGTGCTGACTTGTGCATGGTGGTTCAGGCAAAAACACAGCAGATATAAGCATGTCTCACTCTAGTCAAATGCTGCCTATAAGGTGTTTGGTTAAATGGCCGCAAGAGATTTTTGTTTGAATTTTAAAAATATTTTTGGTGCATCTCATTCATATATTTAAATAGGTAGAATGGTGGTGGTGGTGGTCAATTTGGTGAAGGTTTGCAAGATTTCAAATATGAGGTGATCTTCTCTTTGATTCAATGTCTCCACTTGGCATCTCTATTCTGGTCAACCTAGGCAGAGTCAACACTGGTGGTCAACATCAAAGTGGTTCACCTTGACATGGTCTTGGATGAGGTGGCAAGTGTTGACCAGGTTTGGTTTAAGAATAATCCAAACCAGGGGTGCAAAGTAGGTAAGATATTATAAAGTGGCCAAATGACCATTATCACATGTTAGTAGAATTTGAATTTTTCTTGGATTTGATTTGGGTTTCTTTGATGCAAAAGGGTTTGTTTTTGGTATATAAGTGTTTTACAAACAATGGCACAAGCCATGGTGGCCTTGATTGAAGATTTGTAAAATTGGCTAAAGTGTATGTGAGTGAAAATGGAATTTTCTCACTATTTCATTTCTCTCTATTTGATTTGATTTTTCTTGATTCCAAAGTGATTCTTATTAGTTTAGGAATATTTCCAAACCATTGAAACCATTCCAAAAGGTCTAGCTCAAAGATTTGCAAAAATGGCCATAACACATAGGAGGTGATATCCCAATTTTTCTTATTCTTCTATTTTGTTTCCCTTGCTTTACTTGGACATGGGTTAGGTTCAATTTAGTGTGAGATTAGGTTTAGAGATGGTTTCACACCATTTGGGTAAGGTATAATGGCATAGGTCAAGGTTTGGGTAAAATGGCTATGTGCCACATATGCCTCTATGCATATGTTGCATTTGATTTTTAATTGGAGTTTTCTTGACCCAATTGATGTTGTTGAGTGTTGAAATAGTATAGAGGAGTGATCCAACCATTCACCACAAGTCCTAGGGTCAATATCCTCAAATTCACCATTTTGCTATTTACTCTGATATGCCTCTATGGCATTCTTATTTTCTTATTTTTAAAAAATCTTTGGTTTCAACTTGGATTTGGTTTGATAGGCACTAGGTAAGATTTATTAATGTTTTCCAAATATCTACACCATGTAGAAAGGTCTAAGTAATAGTTTCACCAAAAATAGTCCTAGGCACATAGGCCATTTTCTTATTTAATTCCTTTTTTACTTTGATTTAACTTGGATGGTGAAAAGAGGGGTGAGGTTTAGGGTTTTGAAAACATGTTCAAGCAATAAACAAAGAATCATGGAAATTGCACCAAAATTAAGCATGCTCACTATGTATCCAACTACATTTAATAAAAGTTTTTGTTGGTTCCAAAATTTGGAAAAAGGAAATCCATTTTTTTCTTTGTTTTAAATTTTTGGGATGTTACAAACCCTTCCCCCTTAAACAAATCTCGTCCCGAGATTTTAAGAAAAGTTGGGGTTTCCTAAGAGAGATTGAGCAGCGTGATTAACCGGAAAACATACTTGGCATGGCCTGAGGTGCTTCCTGAGCTTTTGTGGCATTCATGTGGTAGAGGCGGCCGTTGCGGTTGTTCTGGTTCCTTCTGGCTGCGAAGCGACGCTGTTGCTGAGCAGGGGCAGTGGTGTTGGCGGAAATCTTGGCAAGCTTCTTTGGGCACTCATTGGAGTAGTGACCCACAACTCCACATTCATAGCAGTTGACGGTGGACTTGTCTTTGGGGTTGACGGGAACAACGTTACTCCCAGTCACGGGGGCAGTATTGGGGTGGTTGTTGTTGCCATTGGTTGTTGTTGTTGTTGTTGTTGTTGTTGTTGTTGTTGTTGTTGTTGTTGTTGTTGTTGTTGTTGTTGTTGTTGTTGTTGTTGTTGTTGTTGTTGTTGTTGTTGTTGTTGTTGTTGTTGTTGTTGTTGTTGTTGTTGTTGTTGTTGTTGTTGTTGTTGTTGTTGTTGTTGTTGTTGTTGTTGTTGTTGTTGTTGTTGTTGTTGTTGTTTGTTGGTATTGCGGTTGTTGTTGTTGTCATTGCTTGGGCGGTAAGTCTGAGCTGGGGGCTTGTTGTATCTTGAGGTAACTCCTCCAGTTGAGCTGTTGCGATACTTCTGGGCGTTGGCCCATTCTGATTCATCATCCGGCGCTATGTCTCGTTGGCTTGATGCAGTTTTCTTCCTTCCATTTGTATGGCTAAGTCTACCAGGGCTTCTAAGTCGCCGAACGGAATGTTCACTAACACAGTTTGCATCTCATCATGCAGTCCGTTCAAAAATCTTTCCTTCCTCTTTTCATTTGTGTCGGTCTCATCCGGGGCATACCTTGATGAGTGAACCTGTCGCGGTATTCCACCACGGACATCCTTCCTTGCTTGAGTTCGCGGAACTCGTCTCTCATCTTCTTGATCAGTCCTTGGGGCACATGATATTTGCTGAACTTAAGTTTGAAGTCTTCCCAAGTCATCATTTGCCCCGCATTCATTGCGCGGCACTTGTCCACCAGGCTCTGGCAGGTCCTGATGGGTAGTGGGTGGCAAACAGTACTTTCTCTGCGGCTTCTACTCCCGCAACTTCTAGGTTGTTCTCCATTGTTTGGAGCTAGTCATCAGCATCTAGGGGCTCTTCTGTCTTGCTAAACATTGGGGATTAGTGTTCTAGAAGTTTTCGTTTCGATCCAGGGGATCGTGGTTTCCATGGCCCTGATTGTTCGAGCTATCTGCTGCAGCAAAGCAATGTTGGCTTGTCGTTCAGCTCTCTCGGCTTCGCGGTCTTCCATCATCATCTGGATCATCTGCATCATTGCGTCTTGGGTGGCGCTGCGGGTTGGTGGGGCCATCCGAAGATTGAGGTAGATGATAAGATAAGAGGGAAATTTCTATGGTTTGTTTGGGTTAAAGTTCAAAAAGTTTCAAAACTTGAGTAGTGTTGAGGGGGGTAAAACCAACAGCACTTTTTCATTCATACCAAACATCACACATTACAAAGCTAACACACCGTTGGTTTTAAGAACCATTCATCGCTCTATGATACAAGGGGATCCTGATACAAAACTCACACCTACTCAAGTGATTTAGTGATACTACTCTTCATGGTGGGTTCTTCATCTTCATGGGTAATGTGTTTGGCGGGCGTTGTCCAACTCCTTGCGGGTCTTGTGTAGCAGGAAGTCTAGGCATGCGACATAGTAGTTCATCTCCGGGTGCGGTGGCATGGTTAGTGGTCTTCCCATGGGATCATGTCTTGGGTAGTAGACAAAGCGAGTGTTCTTGATCTTGTTCTCATTTTGTCCACACAGACGGGCAATTGCTTCCTGCATGGCTTTGGCTATTCCATCCTTCCAGGTGTTTCCCGTTACAGAAAACCATATGGTTTCCCATATTGGGGCTCCTAGCTTTCCTCTCAGATCTGCAGTAACTTCCCACCGAGGTGGTTTTCCCGAATGATTATTGAGTGGTATTCCGAAGAACTCGGGATACGGGCGTCCCAAATATTCAACTAGTTGCTTCAAATCCTTCTCGAACATTAGGTCTCCTCCATGGCCAAGCTGATAGGATTCACATTGGTATTCCATCTGTGAGCAATTTAAGATGAGTAAGTTAATGAGGTGACCAAGTGTGCAAACTTTTATGTAGAATGTTCAAGGAAAAATAGGGCATGGGTTTCTCTTTTTGAAAAGATCTCAATGGTAAGAGAGTGAATAATTTTTTCAGAAATATTCACTTTATTTGTTTTTGAAACTAAAATTTTCAGGACGTCCATTCTAACTAGGGTCTCCTAAGGTCAAACAATGGCTCTGATACCAACTTGTCAACACCCGGATTTTTAAGTCCGGATGCCTATTATGCCGTACATCGCAATCCCAGGAATATTGTTTTTGCGAGACATAATAGATTGATATCACAGAACATCATTTATTACAGCACGTAATTGTCTTACATAGAGGGATCACATGATCCAGTCTTAATACAACACAGGGGATCTAGAGATTCCATTACAAAACACATAGCGGAAACGAAGTAACGGTCGTGGTCCATCTGTTCCACACATTGACGTCGGGAGTAGTCCTAGTTGTCGTAGACGTCCCGCTGTCCATCTTCCTCGTACTGCTGTTCCTCTTCATAGTCTGGCCATTCGAATAGCCAGGGACAAAGCCGTGAGTACTTTAAAGTACTCGCAAACTAAAACTAATGTAAGCACTATCAGCTATAGTAAGGGGGTGCTAAGCGCTAGGTTTATTTGCATAAAGCCAGTTTTATTTCATAAGTATTTAGTAAAAGACTCTTCATTTGCTAACTAACTCAAGTGGGAACATTAGTGTCATTCCCACAACTCTGTTGTGATTCAAGCCAAAGTCACCATTCACCTTTCAAATTCAAGTCACCAGTCAGATGTCATATTTTTGAAAAGGGTCTGATGACGGAACAGTATGACCTTTCCAACCGTCCGTAACCGTGGACGCGGCTATTCGAATAGTTCTACACTCTGCAGAGGTTGCACACTTGTGCCACAACATTTGATTACATCCGTCAGGGATAACCCTGAATAATCGTAACTCCGTACGCGGATCATCAACCCTAACCTTTCACTTACACACCCTAGTATAGGCACCTCTCCCCATGAGCTTGGCCCCCAGTGAAGACAAACCGTCAGCCTGGGAACTGCACAGGGCTTGGGCCGGACAATTCACCTCATTCACGTCATTTCATATCAATTCACTTTCAACGGAGGCAGCCTCGGCATAACCCGTATGACGCTTGTTTAGAGGGAACCCATACTAAGATATATAAACTTCCAGTTAAGCCATACCCATATTCCGGTATTGCGGGGTACTTGTATAATTGGAAAGGTATCGCATCCGAACCCAATCATCAGTTTTCACAAATTTTCACCAAGTCATTCAAGTCACCTTCACAATCTTTCAAAGTCATTTCATTTCACCTTTGTTCCCATCTAAAGTAGTCAATTTTAGTCAATTAGCAATAGCATCTAATCATGAGGGGGTGCTATCTAGCTTTATTTTGCTTATGCTAACTTTGATACTCTTGTTCTATTCTAGACCAAGTGAGTCATGAATCAAAAAGTAAACTTTGAAATACCATAAATAAGTATGGTAAAACATAGGATATGATTCTTAAGCATAAAGTAAATATGTAATGGTGCCTTGCTCCTGATGAGCTTGGCCTTTGGTTGGCTTGCAAGAGTATTAGCTTGCCTTGGTTGGTGTTGTGATCAAAGTTCTCTTCTTCCTCTTGGTAGAAAACCTCCTCCTCTTGATAGTCTCCGGTACTAGCGTCTATAAACGAATACGAGGATACAATCACCAAACAAAAGTTAAAAGCTAGATTAAGCACACACATGAATCACACAAGCTAGGCTAGCATTACAACATTACTATTAGGTTTAGTTGACTTTGTTTTATTCTTTAAGAAAAATAATTTCCTCTCATTATAAATACTAACTAAGGTGTTTTCTTTTAATCCCTTAGAGAAATAATTTCCTCTCATTATCTGGTTAAGATTTAATTCCCTTCAGGAATAATATATGACCTAGGTTGACCAAGGTCAACCTCTTCATACTCATCATTTAAGAAAATGATTTAAATGAGGTGGAGCACCTCATGCAATTTAATACCAACATGGTAATGATTTAATATCATCAACAATTTTACATGAGACCTAATGGACCAGGGTCTCTATCTCATTTGGAATTGTTTGTGACAAGATTTAAATGAGAGAAACACTCTCATATTATTTAATAAATAATTTGGCACCATTTTAATTGGACTAGAATATAGCCATAGAGCCAATTTTTAAACTAGGCCATGATCATCCAAGGTGACCACACCATATTTTTGTAGCAACAATTAGTGTAAGTAAAATGTGAGATATGAGAGTTGAAATCAACTCAATATCATTTTTGGTTGATTTTTAATAATTGTTTGAAGTCACAAAAGGCCCTGCCTTGTTTATTTTGTCACTTTAATTCTACACTCCATCTAGGGTTGGGACCAGTGTAGTTGTGTAGATAAAACTCTCAGCTTTCCAACAATATAAAGTTTGTACAATTTGGCCAAGTAGATTTGTCCCTGTTAAATTTTGAACTAGGCATCAGATTGCAAATTAATCTAAAATGGAATTTTGAATTCAAAATAGGTGGGCTGGCGGGAAACGTAGACGGGCTAAACGGTGCGAAACCGAATGGGCCAGCCCAGCAGTATGTCGCGCATACGCGGGCCGCCTGACAGGGTGGGGCAAGGGTGTCAGTGGGTCTTAAACCCGAATCGGTAAGTTTCAATGTCCGCCGCACGATCAGATCCCGATCTAACGACGCAGGTGCATCGTCGTCAGCGACGAGAGGCAGTACTGGCCGCGGCGTGAGTAGGGGGTCGGAGGCCTACCGGAGCTCCGGCGAGCGGCGGCGTTGACGCGAGGCGACGTTGTCGATGACGGCGAGCTCAACGGTGGTCGTGGGAGCTCCGGAGGTGGACGAAATTGATGGCGCGCTCTGCAGCTCCGCCGCGGACTTGAGCGAGCAATTGGGGTTCTGCCGGCGACGATGTGGCGAGGTAAGGGGTGGAGGAGGTTCAGAGAGAGGAGGGAAGTCGATTGGTGTGAGAATTGGAGGCGGGATCGTCCTCCTTTTATAGGGTCGAGGCGAGGCCGTGGGGTTCGGGCAGGTCGATGGTGGCATCATAGATTCGAGCGACGAAGGGGCAAGGTGAGGTAGGCATCCTGTAGGCGACGTTGATGCGGTGCTAGCACACGTCACGGCGATGACAGGGATGGTCTGAGGCGGTGGGGCGATGTCATGTACTGGCGGACCCGAGGCGGCAGAGGTCGATGGTGACGACGCCTACAGGGCGACGGCGAGCCAATGGCGATGTCCAGGAGATAGAGGGTACCGTGGTGCGTGCGTAGGAGAGAGGCGAGGGCTGGGGGTGGTCGGAGTCAACGAGGGCAGGCGACGTACTGGCGCGCTCTGGGACGTCCCATGTGCGTTCTGGCGTGTTCTGGGTGTCCTGGGCGCGGTGCGTTCCGGCCAATGCCAGCGTCTCCTGTGCCCAGGGCGTGCACGATCGTGTTCAGTGGGGTGAGGGTGAACTGAAGGACATGCTTAGGTCGGCCAGAAGTGAGAGGAAAAAAGAATGGGCATGGTGAGGACATGAGGTCACGGCATGATGATTATTTGGTCGATGTGGTACTTGGCACAGTGGTGGAGAGGTCTTGGCTTGGTCCAGGGGATTGAGGAGGGGGTGTGTGCTGACTTGTGCATGGTGGTTCAGGCAAAAACACAGCAGATATAAGCATGTCTCACTCTAGTCAAATGTTGCCTATAAGGTGTTTGGTTAAATGGCCGCAAGAGATTTTTGTTTGAATTTTAAAAATATTTTTGGTTCATCTCATTCATATATTTAAAGAGGTAGAATGGTGGTGGTGGTCAATTTGGTGAAGGTTTGCAAGATTTCAAATATGAGGTGATCTTCTCTTTGATTCAATGTCTCCACTTGGCATCTCTATTCTGGTCAACCTAGGCAGAGTCAACACTGGTGGTCAACATCAAAGTGGTTCACCTTGACATGGTCTTGGATGAGGTGGCAAGTGTTGACCAGGTTTGGTTTAAGAATAATCCAAACCAGGGGTGCAAAGTAGGTAAGATATTATAAAGTGGCCAAATGACCATTATCACATGTTAGTAGAATTTGAATTTTTCTTGGATTTGATTTGGGTTTCTTTGATGCAAAAGGGTTTGTTTTTGGTATATAAGTGTTTTACAAACAATGGCACAAGCCATGGTGGCCTTGATTGAAGATTTGTAAAATTGGCTAAAGTGTATGTGAGTGAAAATGGATTTTTCTATTTCATTTCTCTCTATTTGATTTGATTTTTCTTGATTCCAAAGTGATTCTTATTAGTTTAGGAATATTTCCAAACTATTGAAACCATTCCAAAAGGTCTAGCTCAAAGATTTGCAAAAATGGCCATAACACATAGGAGGTGATATCCCAATTTTTCTTATTCTTCTATTTTGTTTCCCTTGCTTTACTTGGACATGGGTTAGGTTCAATTTAGTGTGAGATTAGGTTTAGAGATGGTTTCACACCATTTGGGTAAGGTATAATGGCATAGGTCAAGGTTTGGGTAAAATGGCTATGTGCCACATATGCCTCTATGCATATGTTGCATTTGATTTTTAATTGGAGTTTTCTTGACCCAATTGATGTTGTTGAGTGTTGAAATAGTATATTGGAGTTATCCAACCATTCACCACAAGTCCTAGGGTCAAGATCCTCAAATTCACCAATTTGCTATTTACTCTCATATGCCTCTATGGCATTCTTATTTTCTTTTTTTTAAAAATCTTTTGTTTCAACTTGGATTTGGTTTGATAGGCACTAGGTAAGATTTATTAATGTTTTCCAAATATCTACACCAGGTAGAAAGGTCTAAGTAATAGTTTCACCAAAAATAGTCCTAGGCACATAGGCCATTTTCTTATTTAATTCATTTTTACTTTGATTTAACTTGGATGGTGAAAATAGGGGTGAGGTTTAGGGTTTTGAAAACATGTTCAAGCAATAAACAAAGAATCATGGCAACAAAAATTAAGCATGCTCACTATGTATCCAACTACATTTAATAAAAGTTTTTGTTGGTTTCAAAATTTGGAAAAAGGAAATCCATTTTTTTCTTTGTTTTAAATTTTTGGGATGTTACATGAACTCAGTGGACTGTGCGCAATAAGATGGTCATTGAGCGTATCTTACCTCGACGCGCTTCTGACTCTATCTACTCTTTCTTGGCTTTGTTGCAGCAGTGGTACCCGCTATGTAGGCATAGGGACAGGGAGCACCTGGACGGCATGTTGGAGGATATTCTTGCGGCAGCCCGTCGCATTTTTATGTCGTCCAGCCTCTGAGTGGCCCTCTTCTGGGGGGGGGGGTTGTATCGCTTTACACGTTCTTGTGGGCATGTTGTGCTGTTGCCCCAGCAGACTGTTGGTGTGTGATGTGTGCTCATTGTGTTGTATCTAAATTCTGTATGGATGTGGTTGCTTTATTTATAAAGCGGGGCGAAAGCCTATTTCGAGAGAGGTAAAAATGATGCTGGTTGCGTTTTATTTATGTTCTTCGGGTCAAATGTTTCAGTGGTTGTTCCCAATATTAAAAGCATCCTCTCGTATTATTGATGTTTGAAGTTCTATATAGAAGTGTTTTTATATCAAGCAGCTAGATTGTTCCCTGTTAAGGAGCTAGCCTATAGATCTTTTCACCACATATTCTGTCTAAGATTAAAATTTAAGGCTTCTTATGTAAATGCACTACAAGAAAAGTTGCCATGGCCGACGAAGTTGAAGTCGCGCCGTGGTTGCTGGTGTACCATGGCCGACGATTTTGGTCCCTCCGTGGTGCATGTCAAAACTTTTTTTTTTTTGAGGCCACCTAGCCCGACGAAAGCGGCCAAAACGTGGCGTATGGTGGCCCGGGACGTGGTGCATCTCGAAATCTCGGGTTCGCCGGCCGAGTCAACGCAAATCCGCACCGCCGAGGGATGTAGGGCCCAGATGGCAGCCTCTCTGGCATTGTTTTTTTTCATCGCGCCATCTCGTTCAACGTTCTCCGATCGAGCCGTTTACGATGCATGGGATCATGGGTCCCGCATGTCATCCTCTATGAACCAAAATTCTTTCTATTCTTGGATTTTTTGACCCCCTGATTTCTGGCTACTTCCTTTTTCTTTTGATCCCTTGCCGCCTTGGAAACGTTGAGACCGCTGCTGCTAAATGGGACCCGCATGTCATCCTCTATGTGCAATCAACTTTCTTTTCTTGGAGTTTTTTGGCACCTCAAATTTGGTCACTTGCCTTTTCTTTCGATCCCCCGCCGCCTCTCAAACGGTGATACCGCTGCTACTTCGGGACCCGCATGTCATCCTCTATGTACTATAAAACTTTCTTTCCTGGATTATTTTTGGCACCTCAAATTTGGTCACTTGCCTTTTTCTTTCGATCCCCGCCGCTTCAAACGGTGATACCGCTTAACGGGACCATGTCATCCTCTATGTACTATAAAACTTTCTTTTCTTGAATTATTTTTGGCACCTCATATTTGGTCACTTACCTTTTTCTTTCGATCACCTGCCGCCTCTCAAACGGTGATACCGCTGCTGCTAAATGGGACCCGCATGTCATCCTCTATGTACTATAAAACTTTCTTTTCTTGGATTTTTTTGGCACCTCATATTTGGTCACTTGACTTTTTCTTTCGATCACCCGCCTCTCAAACGTGATACCGCTGCGCTAAATGGGACCCATGTCATCCTCTATGTACTATAAAACTTTCTTTTCTTGAATTATTTTTGGCTCCTCATATTTGGTCACTTGCCTTTTCTTTCGATCCCTGCCGCCTCTCAAACGGTGATACCGCTGCTGCTAAATGGGACCCGCATGTCATCTTCTATGTACTATAAAACTTTCTTTTCTTGAATTATTTTTGGCTCTGATATTTTTTCACTTGCCTTTTCTTTCGATCTCATGCCACGTTTGAAACGTTGAGGAACCTGCAGCTCATGGGACCCGCATGTCATCCTCTATGTACTATAAAAGTTCATTTTCTTGGTTTTTTTCACCATCTGATTTTTGGCAATTTCTTTTTTCTTTTGATCCCCTGCCGCTCTCAAACGCTGATACCGCTCTGCTAAATGGGACCCGCATGTCATCCTCTATGTACTATAAAACTTTCTTTTCTTAATTATTTTGGCTCCTCATATTTGGTCACTTGCCTTTTTCTTTCGATCTCATGCCAAGTTTGAAACGTTGAGGAACCTGGGCTCATGGGACCCGCATGTCATCCTCTATGTACTATAAAAGTTTATTTTCTTTATTTTTTTTCACCCTCTGATTTTTGGCTATTTCCTTTTTCTTTTGATCCCTGCCGCCTTGGAAACGTATGGTAAGCTGACTCATGGGACCCGCATGTCATCCTCTATGTACAATCAACTTTCTTTTTCTTTTGATCTCAAGCCGCATTTGAAACGCCGCCGCTGCCGCTAAATGGGACCCGCATGTCATCCTCTACGTACAATAAAGTTTCTTTTCTTGGATTATCTTTGGCTCCTGATATTTTGTCACTTGCCTTTTTCTTTCGATCTCATGCCGCCTTTGAAACGTTGAGTAAGCTGCTGGCTCATGGGTCCCGCATGTCATCCTCTACGAACAATAAAAGTTTCCTTTCTTGGAGTTATTTTTTACCCCTAATTTCTGGCTATTTGCCTTTTTCTTTTGATCTCCGCCCCCTCTAAACGATGAGGACGTTGTTGGTAGGTCGGTCCCACATGTCATCCTCTATGAACAATAAAAGTTTCCTTTGATGGATTTATTTTGAACCCCTCATTAATTTCTGGATATTTCCCACCTTGGAATCGTTGAGGATGCTGCTGCCTCATGGGTCCCGCATGTCATCCTCTCGGAACGGTAAATGTTTATTTTCTTGGATTTTGTTGACCAAACGATTTTTGGCTTATTTTTCTTTCGATCACTGCAGCCTTTAAAACGTTGAGGACGCTGCTGGCTCACGGGTCCCACATGTCAACCTCTATGAACAATAAACGCGAGGATGCTGCGCTCATGGGTCCCGCATGTCATCCTCTCGAACGAAAATGTTTCTTTTCTTGGATTTTTAACAGATTTTTGGTTTATTTTTCTTTCCATCCCCCGCCTTTAAAACGTTGACGACGCTGTTTGCTCATGGGTCCCCGATGTCCCTCCCGTACAAGAAACATATGATATCTTGATTATTTTGCGGACAATAAACAATGTATTGCGCTCCGAGCTATTTCAAACGGATAATTAAATCTTTATTTTTACATAAACAAACTTATATGTTGAATCTCCTTGTTTTTTTGTCTTTGCGAAGCATAGGACTTTCTGTTTTTTAGAAAATTCGGAACTTTCCTGTTTTGGAGTGGGCTGAAATTGTACGAGTCAAAAGGCCAAGCAGGATAGTTCGAAAGCCCAGATGTCCAGATGCAGCCCAATTGAAATCTTTCTTCTTGGATTTTTCACCCCCGATTTCTGGCTACTTCATTTTCTTTTGGTCCTGTGTCGCCTTGGAAACGTTGAGACCGCTGCTGCAAAATGGGACCCGCATGTCATCCTCTACGTACAATAAAATTTCTTTTCTTGGATTATTTTTGGCTCCTGATATTTGGTCACTTGCCTTTTTCTTTCGATCCCGTGCAGCCTCTCAAACGGTGATACCGCTGCTGCAAAATGGGACCCGCATGTCATCCTCTACGTACAATAAAATTTCTTTTCTTGGATTATTTTTGGCTCCTGGTATTTGGTCACTTGCCTTTTTCTTTCGATCTCATGCCACGTTTGAAACTTTGAGGAACCTGCTGGCTCGTGGGACCCGATGTCATCCTCTATGTGCTATAAAAGTTTATTTTCTATGGTTTTTTTTCACTCTCTGATTTTTGTCTATTTCCTTTTTCTTTTGATGCCCTGCCGCCTTGGAAACGTTGAGTAAGCGCTACACATGGGACCCGCATGTCATCCTCTATGTACAATCAAGTTTCTTTTCTTGAATTATTTTTGGCTCGATATTTCGTCACTTGCCTTTTTCTTTCGATCTCATGCCACGTTTGAAACGTTGAGGAACCTGCTGGCTCATGGGACCCGCATGTCATCCTCTATGTGCTATAAAAGTTTGTTTTCTTGGATTTTTTTTCACCTCTGATTTTGGCTCGATATTTCGTCACTTGCCTTTTACTTTTGATCCCCCGGCCCCTTTGAAACGTTGAGTAAGCTGTGGCACATGGGACCCGCATGGGACTTTAGTAAGTCCGTTTCATTCTAACATGCTCGTTATATTGGTCATTGGTATGCGGCATGCACTCTTTGTTTGCTTATTGTGCGCATTACAATGATCTTGTTATAACGACGAAATGATGAGTTCCAAATTCTTTGGCAAACAATATTGTAGTGTCTTTGCCTTTCCATTGTTGCTGTCTTAACTTGTAATGTCTTTGTTTCGGATATAGGTGCTGCATGGACAACTTAAAAGATTGCCGGATCGCTTCATTGTATTGCTAGGTTTAATTACCATTCAATTTCTCTGGGTTCTGTAATATTTTTTCAATGCCTTGCACTGATGTAATATTTAGTTAGTTTTTATAGTTCTTTCGCGCATTTTTTTTGGTGCTTGTGGTAAGTGAGGCTATCCGACAGAAATCAAGTCTGCGTAAATATTCTCAGTATCTAAATCACGAATTCCCATCCCTTAAACGGCCCAATTAATCGAAATCACATATGTGCCTGCCCGCAAAATCCTAAAGCGCATATTATGCCGGCATATAACAACAACTAAACGGGCTGGCCCACTACTTCTTGGGCCAGCCCATGTGAGTTACTGGACCCCACACTCTAATTGGGCCCACTTGCTTTAAGGTGGACCCCACCCACTACTGGGCCGGCCCACTAATTAGTTGGGCCAGCCCATTTGCTTTTGTGGTGGACCCCACATACTAAACGGGCCGGCCCTTCAAGAGGAAAGTGGGACCCACTGTGTTTTTGGCCCGACCCACTATCTTGTTGGGCCCCACTTGCGTATGGTGGACCCCGCATACTAATTGGGCCGCCTTTTAACAGGAAAGTGGGGCCCACTGCTTTTTGGCCCGCCCACTATCTTGTTGGGCCAGCCCACTTGCTATATGGTGGTCCCACATGGTAAATGGGCCGGCTTTAATAGTAAGGTGGGACCCACTGTGTTTTTGGCCCGGCCACTATCTTGTTGGGCCCACTTTCTACATGGTGGACCCCACATAACAAATGGCCCGGCCCATTAATGTGGGACCCACATGTGTTTTTGGCCCGCCCACTATCTTGGTGGGCCAGCCCACTTGCTATATGTGGACCCCACATACTAAATGGGCCCCTTTAACAGGAAGGTGGGTCCCACTGTGTTTTGGCCCGCCCACTATCTTGTTGGGCCACTTGATATATGGTGGACCCCACATACTAAATGGGTCGGCCCTTTAAGAGATAGTGGGACCCACCATGTGTTTTGGCCCGGCTGTTGGGCCTACCACTTGCTATATGGTGGACCCCACACACTAAATGGGCCGCCTTTTAACGGAAAGTGGGACCCACATTGTTTTTGGCCCGGCCCACTTGCTTCCCCGTTCTGTGGGGACCCCACATGTTAAATGGGCCCCATTTAACTTTTGACCAACATTAGAGGTTAGGTCCCCACGTAACTAATGGACCAGCCCAGCTATATAGTTGACCGGTCAAACTATGTCATCCGGCCCGCCCGCTTAAGACGTGGCAGGCCTCGTGTGGGCCTACCATCTACCACGGGGTTTCACGTTAACGCCGTTAATCGCGCCAACGGCGTCGTCACGTGTATGACGTCGCCAACGGGCTCCCGAAACACTTCCGCAACGGTCCGATTTTCCGTGGCGGAAGGGCGCCCAAGCGCGACGGACCGAAAAAATCGTTGGACTTTGCCTGACGCAGTTTCGACAACAGAACCCATATCGTCGGGTTAGGCCCATAGGCGACGAAAAATGCCCCTTAGTTGACGATTTTGGGACGTTGTCTATCAGAACTTTTCTTGTAGTGATGTTAAATTGTAGATAGATTATAAGCTTTCAGATTAGTTATGTTTCCCCAATACTGTCTCTGGTTGATCTGAATGCCACTCCCCCTTTACCATCAATAGTAGTACCACTATTCAAAGAAATGCTGCCACTTATGTCTTTTTTTAGTTGAAAGCAGATGTTTGTTATAATCCTCTAAGCACTTTCAATATATTCTTGAAAGTTATTTGCAACAGTCAATTTATTATCACTGATCATCCACCGCGGAAAGTTGAGTTTTACCATTCTTGACACAGGTGTGCCGATTGTGCAGCGTGCTGGTTGTACGGAGGTGGTGTGTCGCCCGCGTGCGGGCTATGAAAGCCGTTTCGTTTGCTGGGCCAGAGCCGCACGGTCGCCACGCGCTCAGTTGCTTGCAGCGCTGGTTGACAATACCGTTGTGTATTACTATAAACCTGTCATTTAGTTATCATTGAATCTGTTGTAGATATTTATTTGTAGTGTCGTTACCATCCGCCAAGGGAAGTTAAGCTTTACCATTCTTTCCACTCTTGCGTGCCGTATCATCTGTTCACTATAACACGATCACACCACCGCATCACTGTCCATATCCTAGTCGTGATTTAACATAAACCTCATTCTTTAACTCTTGGCTTCGCGCGGCGTGCCGTGCCTTTCCTTGATAGTCATAACTAATACCAATGCTAGAGGTGGATCTTACATTCCCCGAGAACATTTCGCCTTATTGAACATAATGCAAGAGGTTTGTGCAACTTACAACGCAAGGAATCTTTTACTTAATTAGAGATTTTGTTTGCGAGATCAGTTGATACAACATCAAGAATTATGGCAAAGAAACTTGCAACACGTATATAATAGATTGCATTGTAGAGAGCTATTATTGCATGAGCCACACAGCCCATATAATGATATCAAAAAATGAAACTAGTGCAATAAATGGGTTTAATATTTTTTGTTCTCCAATAAGTAGGAAAATCAGATCCCATACAATATCAATGATAACCGAAATAAAAAAGGTTTTCCATGTTTAACCGTTCATAGCTCTCCCCATAAATGGAAACAAGATGATATTTCAACTTATAGTTCTTGAATCATATATTTCAAGTATGAATGGCTCACCATCAGCCTTGTCGTTAGTAGTACTCCACTGGGTGGCCCCCTTTTCCAAAAATGTTCACTGTATGGTATTTTTCGAAATGGGACGACACCATATCTTTTGAGAGTTTGACACCATCAGCAACTTCTATATCAATTTGCTGGAGTGATGGTGCAGATTTCAGAATGAAGCTGATAACGTCGAATTCATGACCCGAGCCATTGAAATCGCTTACTAACAACACTTGAAGAAAATTTAAGTTTATTTCCTGATTTTTCCACCCTTGTGGATTACCCCAAATGCAAGAAGACCAGCATGTTGTGTGACCCTGAAGCAATTGAGAAAAATAGGTTATTCTAAAAAATGAAATTATGTCTAAAATTTTGAAAGTTTATATTATACAAATATATTTGTCTTGATCTAATAACATACCTTGTGTCCACTTAGTTTAAGATGAAGCGAGCCTAAACCAGTAAACCTCTTGAGTAGTAGGAAAATGCTCCATCCAAACATATGTCTGTTTGGCTCGACAACTAGATTTAGCTCTGTATATTTGCCCGGAAGGACAATGTGCTCCACCAATTTCCTGTGTCCTGGCAGCTCCTATAACAATCATATATGAACGTAATCAAATGAACATAATCTCCCAAAAGTAATTAACTGTGAAATTTGCAAGGGTTCATATTTGTCCAAGCTAGCTACAAATTAATATGAATTTCGTGAAAATATTAGATCCATTAATTTACACATTGTCACACGTAGAACTTATATTTCCAAACCAAACAATATATGTACCATATATACATTGAATCATGCGTGTCGAGTACAAACAATGCCAGAGAGTTTCTCAAGCAAGATGATTATTAAGAGAGAATGTGGGTAACAGTACATAGAAACAACAAGACTTAACAATGAGTTAAGTGAGAAATTGTAGAAAATCTGGCCAACAACTTGTGTCATATGTATCAAGTTTGAGCAAGATTTGGTATGTCAATCTTCATTACATGTTGTCTTTCTTTTATCCAATATATAGTATAATTCAACTTGGCTTTATCAAAGTCACTCAAGATCCCAGATAAGGGAAAACTAGTAGTATGATTTCAACAGCATTCTTTGCTTAAATACTAAGTGTTAAGAAACTGCTGCATATATTTAACTTACAACCTACAATAATCAACTACCACTGGTGAATCAAAGTATTATGTGCAATAATTAGAACTGATTGCTAAGATGATAGGATAAAATAGTTAAGGTATGTACCAAGGGAAACACAGATCGATACACTAAAGGGAAAATGGAGCAAGCGTTCAATTGTTTTTAACCGGAAAAAGGAAGCATGTCCCTCATATATATACGCACCTCACTGTTTAACTGATATGTGTATAGTTTCTGCCAGCATTCACATGTAATCAAATGAATACGCTAAAACTAAAGATCCAAGGGTAATTAGCATGCACAATAATTGAAGATTCTTTAAAAAACAAATCCTGACCGAGGTCCCAGAAATTAAACATATGCATGATACTTCGTAAAATTTGACCATATAGATATTATTATACGGTGCCCTGGTAGTAATATCCAGTATTACAAAGGGAACATGGTGCGCAAGAACTTGGCGCATAAATGTTATTATTATTCAACGTGGCATTGTCGACATCACTAAATATCCCAAATAAGAAGAGACTAGTAGTGTGATTTCAGTATGATTATAAGTATTGTACTCCGGTAAATTTTAAGAATATGGGTGCATATATTTGACTATCTACCAAATAGAAGAATCTGGGTGCATATATTTCAAAATACAATAATCAACTTTAAACATCACCCATCAATCAAAGTATTATGCATGGTTAAGAAATGATTGTTTACTAAATGCTTGTTTCAAAATATTCACTAAGGTTGGTACTAATCGCATATCGGGGATTGCCCCAAGAGTAATTAAGCCAACCCAAACTGCATTCATGCCAGGTAGGAATATTTTGGAAGGGGTAGTCATACTCCACGAAACAATTCACGAGTTACATACGAAGAAGATGGATGGTGTCTTATTTAAGATAGATTTCGAAAAAGCATATGACAAAGTGAAATGGCCCTTTTTACAACAAACATTACGAATGAAAGGCTTTGCTCAAGAATGGGGTAGATTAGTGCAACATTTTGTTCAAGGTGGTAGTGTTGGTGTGAAGGTGAATGATGATATTGGTCATTATTTCCAAACGAAAAAAGGCTTAAGACAAGGGGATCCGCTGTCTCCAATGCTTTTTAATATTGTAGTGGATATACTTGCCATCTTAATTGAGCGAGCCAAAGAAGATGGTCAGGTTGGAGGACTCATTCCACATTTGGTTGAGGGAGGTCTCTCTATACTACAATATGCTGATGATACTATCCTTTTTTTGGAGCATGACCTAAACAAAGCAGTTAATATGAAATTAATATTGTGTCTCTTTGAAGAATTATCGGGACTCAAGATTAATTTTCATAAGAGTGAGATTTTTTGTTTTGGCAAGGCAAAGGAGGAGGAGGAACAGTACAAACAGATCTTTGGATGTGATGCTGGACAACTCCCCTTTAGATACTTAGGTATTCCAATCCATTACAAGAAACTCAAGAACTCTGAATGGTATCCGGTAGAAACAAGGTTTGAGAGTAAATTAGGATGCTGGAAAGGGAAGTTACTATCCTATGGTGATAGGTTAGTGCTTATCAATTCAGTGCTAACTAGCTTACCGATGTTTATGTTGTCTTTCCTTCAAATACCTGTTGGGGTAAGGAAACGTTTGGACTACTATAGATCTAGATTCTTTTCACAGTCCGACGAAAACAAAAGAAAATACCGGCTTACAAAATGGAACATTGTTTGTCGACCTAAAGACCAGGGAGGCTTAGGTATTGAAGTCCTAGAAATCAAAAACAGATGTTTATTGAGTAAATGGCTGTTCAAACTTCTTAATGAGGATGGGGCGTGGCAGGAATTGCTACATAATAAATATCTGAGACATAAGACATTATCGGAGGTTCATGCGAGACCTATTGACTCGCCTTTCTGGAAATGACTAATGGAGATCAAACATGAGTTTTTTTCCAGGGTTTTTTTTAAGGTGGGTAATGGTAGCAGTACTCGTTTTTGGGAAGATACCTGGTTAGGCAAGACTTCGTTGGCCCAACAGTACCCGTCACTATATAATATTGCCCACCATAAGAATGTCACGGTCGCACAAGTTCTTGGTCAATCGCCTTTGAATATTACATTTCGAAGATTGTTAAATGGTAATAAGTGGTCTTCCTGGTTACAACTATGTCGGAAATTAATGATGGTGCATCTGAATGAAGATGAGGATCGTTTTGTTTGGAATTTGACATCTAATGCTGTGTTTACAGTGAAGTCGATGTATGAGGATCTTATGTGCGATCATACCCCCTTCTTGAGAAAATATTTATGGAAGGTTAAAGTTCCGTTAAAAATTAAGATATTCATGTGGTTTTTGAGTAATAAGGTGTTGCTAACAAAAGATAATCTAGCTAAACGACATTGGAATGGGTGTACAAAGTGTGTTTTCTGTGGGGAACAGGAGACCATTCAACACCTTTTTATTGAATACCCTTTAGCTAAACTCTTATGGTGTACTGTGAATTTTACTTATGCTCTTCCACCTCCCACCAATATTACTAATATGTTTGGTAACTGGTTGAATGGAGTAGATAGACAATCTAAGGCATTTATCCGGATTGGGGTTTCTGCTTTATGTTGGTCTATTTGGAGGAGCAGGAATGACATAATTTTTAATAAAAAACCTTCCTTTCATTTTTTGCAGGTTATTCATATGGTTTCCCATTGGGTCCAACTTTGGGCCCCACTCTCTCCGGAGGGGCAGCGGGATGCCATGGCTTCTGGATGCAGACAGCTCCTGATGGTGGCTCAGGATATCTTGTGCCAGGCTGGTTGGCGTCATACTAGAAGACTATGTTGATTTGTAGTCTTGCTATGTGTTTCTTTCGATGGTTGATTCTTGTATCAATCCTCGATGATGAGTGATTTGTAAACACTTTGAATAATTTTAATAAAAGGCTGTGTGCATCACCATGATGTAGAAGCCGGGGAAGACCCCCATTTCAAAAAAAATGGTTAAGAAATGATTATTAAGAAGCTAAGCTAGTTTAACTAAGCAATGTACGGAAGAACATAGAGATGTTAAAAGGAAAAGAGAGCAAGAGGGGCCGGTGCATACGCATGACATGTTTCTTGTGCCAAATGTGTCTGCAAGCCACAAGATCCCAGATAAGGAAACCAAGTAGTATGATATCAATACATTCTTTGCATAAATGCTGTACTAGGTGCAGACTGGTGCATATATTTAACTTACAACTACAATAATCAACTTAAACACCAATCATCATTCAAAGTATTATGTGCACTAATTAACTGATTGCTAACATGATCGGCCAAAATAGTTAGGGAAACAAAAGATAGACTAAAGGGAAAATTAAGCAAGAGTTCAACTTTTTCAACCAGAAAAAATAAAGCATGACCCTCGACATATGTATATGCACCTCACTGTTTACCTGATATGTGGAGAACATGTAATCAAATGAATATTCTAAAACTTAAGAACCAAGGGTAATTAGAATGCACAATAATTACAGATTTTTTTAAAAATAATCCAAACAGATGTCCTAGATACTAAACATATGCATCATACTTCTTAATATTTGACTCTACAGATATTATTATATGGTGTCATGCTAGTAATCTCCAATATTACAAAGGAAACATTGTGTGGACAAACTTGGCGCATAAATATTATTCTTATTCAACCTGGCATTTCAACTGTCACTAAAGATCCCAAATAACAAGCGAGTACTAGTGTGATTTCAGTAGCATCCTAAGTACTGTACTCCAGTAAATTTTAAGAATCTGGGTGCATATGTTTGACTTGCTAACAAATACAAGAATGTGTGTGCATTTGACTAGCTGATTAACAAATACTACTATAATCAACTTTAAACAGCACCCACCAGTCAAAGAATTAAGCATGGTTAAGAAATGATTATTAAGAAGAAGCTAAGCTAGTTTACCAAAGCTATGTACGGAAGACCAACTATAAATGTTAAAAGGAAATTAAGAGAGCGAGAGGGGTGGGTGCATAGCGCATGGCATGTTTCTTCTTTGTGCCAAATGTGTCGCAACCCACAACTTGTGTGGCAAAGCAAATCATTGGTCACACACTTGTGGAAAGACTTGGCAAGAAATCTTGTTTAGGATATGTAGAGTAAGGCGCGAAGAAATTAAGGCACACCGCAAGTGAGGGTGAGGCAGTAACCAAACACACAAGATTAAGAGAGCGTGCGAGACCTTTCACATATATACTTAGGGGTAACATATATTATTGCAATTGTACAACACTGCTAACGATATGAACCCACTGAACAATTTATTTATGTATTTTCTAGGAGCTAACAATAACTAGCTAGACTTTATATTTTGTTGCAGAGACCGGGGTTTCTCCCAACTTTTTTCAGAAAAAAAAGAAAATATATAAATATATATGCAATATTGGGCAAGTGATCTAAACGAGTGAAGTATTTTGTACTTACAGGATGAATGGGGAGACGAAGTTCCAGGAGCTGGGTGCGCCTGAAATGCCTTAGGATCATGTCGAAGTTGGAATGGGCTAGGAATCCTTGATCCCATGTGACGGGCCGAAGCTCCCCTACCAGCAGCGTGTTGAGGTGTTCGGTGGGGCCAACCTCTGTGTGCTCCGGGCAGCAGTCCGCCCAGTCAAACCTCAGAAGCCACGGCGCGGAAATCCGCAGCACAGCGCGTTTGCTTGTGACGAAGCAGCGGTGCACCGCCATGGTGCCAAGCTCGGGCGCCACCACGTCGAGTAGCCTCAGCTCGTGGACGCATGACAGGGTCAGGTGCCTGAGCGAGTCGGCGCGGAGCGTGAGCGCCGTCACGCCTTGGACGAATCGCATGACCAGCGAAACCAGGCGCGGGCAGCACGAGGAGACGACCTCGCTGAGCGCTTCGCCGCCGCCGTCGACAAAGCTGAGCTTCGTGAGCACCAGCTCGGTGAGGGCCTTGAAAGCCCCGGCCTGCAGCGGGAGGGCGAGGAAGAGGAAGCTGGCGTTCAGCGTGATCGTGATCTTCCTAGCGAACTCGAAATAAGGGAGCTCGAAGATCTCCGGCTCCTGATCTGAGTCGGAGTCTGACCACTCGGAGAATTCGTCTTCCTCCGAGCCCGAGCCCTCGTTCCGCTGCGTATCCACGCCCAGCAGGAAATCGCCCTCGAAGAGCTCGGCGGCGCTGCGTGCCCACGACGTGAGGCGGGCGATGTTGACGTTGTCCTCCCTGGAGACGCTGATTTGGAAATTGCAGTGGGCGCGGCTGGGTTGCCTGTCGTAGACGGAGAGGATGCTGTCGACGACTCGAACGAAGCGGCCGGGCACGCCGCCGCCGTCGACCTCTCTGTCGACGACGTGCAGGATCTCAGTTTCCGTCCAGAAGCTTCTCCAGCGCCGGGAGAGGACGCAGGTCTGGACTACCTGGATCAGCGGGAGGAGCATGAGGATCTGGAGCAGGAGTTCGTCGGGGAGAGCACTGAGACGGTCCTCCATGAGAGATGGTGGAAGATCTAGGGTTTGTTTCTGCTTGGGGGCTGGGGGAAGGAATGGGGGCGATGGGAAGAAATTTTGGCAGCTGCAGGAGTGGGAAAAGAACAACGGAGACGAGCTGTGTTTTCACAGCGCTGCTGTAGTAACACCTTTCCATTTGCAGCAATCCCAATGAATCTTTAATTCGGTGGCAGCATTAATTGGCCCGCGTTGTTAGCAATTCAACTGGGCCCATTTGGAAGTCTGAAAAAGAATTCGGGCTTTGGAGAAAACTAAATATTGGGCCAGTCCTGCTCCATCGTATCACCGTTACCAGAAAAAAAAATTCTCTAAAAAAACCAGATTTTTTTTTAGATTGAACCCACGATTTCATGAACTGGTTGACTCAGCTAACATGCATGTTGGTTGATTTTGAAAGAGATTAGCATTCAGAAGTTAAAAGTTTAGAGAGATTGTGTTCAGTCACAAGCGAAAAACGAATCGAACATGAAGGTACATAATTTAGCAAGGTTGGCTACTACCCTAGATATAGGCTGACACGTTTGGTTTATCACTCCTCCCCGTTATCTGAATATTCATGTAAACATTATGATCAAGCTTTGATCTTCTGCTAAAAAAGGAATAACATGCTGATCACTTGGACAAGTACATCAGCGGGCAAGGATATATTACAGTCAGATTTTCAATAGGACATCCATAGTTGGCTGTCCTGGCTTCCACGATCAAAGAAAATCAACGGATTTTTGTATTCGAAATAGGGAATAAAACTCTGGTCTCTGTATTAATTGATTAATACAACCAGTTTTATTGTAGTTCTTTTCCTTTGGTTGCTTCACCGCTGCCGGCATGTAACGCTCGTGATCGGCTTGTACACGGCGGTGGCCTATCTCTGTATGGACTCTTGTCCTTTCACCCTTCGAGCTGAATATAAAACACACAGATCTCCTACGGGTAATCGAATTTTTTTACTCAACTATTATATCTCATAGATCGCAAAAGGTTGAAATATGTATCAACCATCAAAAAATAACAAGCATAACAAATTCATTCCATCATGGATGTAGGTATCACACGTGACCGCCAGCAGACGGCTCATGCAGTAGCCAAAGGTTCTCACTCATCCACCGGGGTAGAAAGAACCACTACTGATTCAATAAGAAGCCGTATGGATAACTTGCAAACAAAATGTACCTCCAACCTTGTTAAAGATGATATTAATTTACATTCGGGGTCTTCTCCATTGTTCTTGTAAAAAATCCAAATAGACCAGCATAAAGCTGAACTCTATGTATACTCTAACTTTATTGCTTCTGTTAGTTTTTGAACCAATTTCCAAGCACATTTTGAATATTGGTTGATTGAGGGATATTAAGCGAAGTATGCAGTGCCCAAATAAGTTGCACACACGAGCATGAGAGAAATAAATTTTCAATGTTTTACTCCAAATCACAAAACACCTAGTCCATTTTCTTGAGGTTATCTTTTTTGAGTAACACTTTTCTTTTTTACGAAGCACGTGATTTTTTAAATCTTTATTGGGATCTTTAAGTTCCAAAGGTATTTTTGCGGAAATCAGTGTCACTCATTCATTAGATAATTAATCCATCATTAACCTTTCAAATAAATGAAGCCACACATCCCACCTATTATTGGTTAATGTTTTTCGCAGACCGGAACTTGGAAACATTTGCATCCATAAAGTTTTTTCGTTGCGCAATATTATATGATGATGGGTATCGATGAGGGCAGGAGGTTTCTCCAAACATACATATGTTTACCATTTCCAATTTTAAAATGACCTATATTAAAGAAAAGTTATTAACACACATTAATCCCTTCCAATATGGGGAGTCAATAGAGGAATAAGAATCAGTGGATAAATAAGGTGCAGTGAAGATGGAATGATATGATCGACCTCGACAAAAATAAATATAGTTACAACCTTTTCTGATTGCACGTTTTGAGTTTAAAACATGGATTGAAACCATTAAAAACTATTTTAATTGTCGTGTTGATGGAAAACTATATAAAAGGGTCTTGATCTGTCTTAAAAAAAGGTTGAAGTGGATGTTTAAATTTTTGCAGAGTTAAAGCATAGAGATCTAACCAACCTAAATATGGGTAGCACCATGATTGATCCAAAAAAATTGGTATAATTTATTTTCGTAAAATGTTGCTTGGACTGGATGTAAAATTTAAGGTGTCCACCAATATTTAGTGCAAAAGTTAACCTAAGTACCAGTAGACACACTATATTTACCCTCTTTCCAAGCATGCCTTTTTTTGATGAAAATGCAATCGAAGATTCTTATCATTTCATAATAGCAAGGGAATGCTAAAGATACAAGCCAACATCAATGGGGAAATATTGAGAAACTAAAAGATAAAAAAGAGATAATCTAAAATACAAGGAAAGCAAGCTGACAAGGCAACATTCCTTGAGGCACATCAATCAAGTTACGATAGTCTATTATTACTATTCCTTCATTTCTTGGTTTCAAAGATCTGTTTTGCTCCACAATAGCTAGCATAGTGATTGCCCCAGTTGCGGTGAGTGCTCTCCATCAAGCCACTCCGAGAAGAAGCACCCAACTCCATACTGTCCACCCCACATGAAGAACTTGCGGTTGGTGTCCTGTGAGAAGTGTTTATCATATGACATGTGTTGCCGTGCAATATGGCCGCTGTCTAAGTCACATACAAAGTTTTGGTCATCATATTCCTTAAGCCAGGTCAAGTCTACCATGGATGTGCTATGGTACTCCCAAACGATGAAAATTCAAACAAAAACAACACCCGCACACACACGTGAGGTTGAGTAATCCCCAAATTAATGTGAAAACTAGGAAAAAACAAAATAGCTATAAAAATGGCGACATTCTAGGATGGGAGATTTTTTACACCCACCCATGTGACAAGTGACACGTGGTGAGGAGTTCTACCCCCACGGGTGAACCACAACGGGCCACACTGCCACTTGCCATACTGTGGTTATTTACCCTAAGGGAGAGAGCACCGGTGTTTTTTTTCCTTTTTTGTAGATTGGAACTTAAAAATTGAAATATCCCTTGAACCGAGTGTCCAAATCATGATCCTTTTCGTATATGTGCTGTTCACATCGAGATTTTCGAAACAAGATCCCATGTTGATATGTTCTGACAAACTGTTTTTTTGGCCCTACCTTGAGTGTGTATGTTGCATTGCCTTCGGGTTTGAATGCACTAGCAATGTTTTCGTTGTGCGCTACATTTGGTTTTGTTGTGCATTGTCTTTTGGTTAATCGTTGCAATGCTTTTGATTTTTCTATGCACTACCTTTGGTTTTGTTGTCCATATCATTTTTGTTTTTCTAGCGTGCTGCCTTTGGTTTTCCTATGACATGTCTTTGGTTTTTGCAGTGCATTGTTTTTTGGTTTTTGTTTCTACACTACCTTCGGATGCACTACCCCTGTGTGCATTGTATGTTTGTCCATGAGTGCATGGTATGTCCTGCATTTTCTATATCTTATCATGAGCACACATGTTTGCATTGCATACCGCTGCACCGATGTCCTCCCGTATAATGCACTGTGTTTTGATGCCATGCACAAATGTCCTGCCTCCCGAGAGAGCAAAGGTCACATCACGCGCAATGAAAAAATACATCCTATGAAATGTTAGGTTCACTGACATATGAAACCCTTTGAAGATCTATATGAATTCTTAACATGCTGAAGATGCTATGACAGAGTACAATCCATAGCACACGACAAAATGCACCCTACGAAATACTACACGAAAACATCCCGCTTTTTTTTTGGTTATCTTGCATGTTTTATGTTTTGCAATGTATGTTTTAATTTACTCCCTCCATTCCATAATACTTGACGTGGCTCTAGTTCAAACTTAACTAAATTTAAAATAAATCCACAACTAGTATTATTGATTAGAGGGAGTAGTTTTTACAGTTTCCTTTTACTAAGTGTTTTACTACTCCATAAAAGTGAAAAAAAAACTATATATGTATGATGCATGGCATCAAGCAGCAAGCATGGCCTCTCACGCGGCTAGAAAGGAACTATAGAGTAATCCGTTCATGCAACTAGGGTATGTTTGGTAGGATGGCCCAAATTTTACGCTCCGTGGGATAGGCTGTATGGGTGTTGCCCGTCCGAAAAGAGCCGCGTGCCAAAATGTGGACTTTGCTTAGTGGCATGGGTTGTATTAGTAGGGCCAAAAAGCTCCAGGTGATTGGTTCGCTGCAGGAAAGCCGAAACGGCCTTGGCCATGCTGCGTTGGCTGTTTGGTATCATCTAGACAACGATTGAGGTCACTTCTTCTCTCTACTGGTGACCTTACGATACTATATCAGCATCACATACAAGCAAGCAAATAAAGTAGCATTTCACCGGTCTCTAGCTAATACTAATGTCAATTCATAAGTTTAATCCCTAGCTGCTAGGATGGGGGTTTATCGTTACCATACATAGGTAATCAAAGGGCGAGTTCACCAAAGGCAAATCAAAGTGGGTCTTCTTATTCCTCCTCCTCCTTCGTCTTCTTCTTTTTCTTCTTCTCAGATGATGGCGTTACCTTTGTCCTCCCACATTGCAGTTACCCACTCCATCCCATGTTCTTCCAGGCTTCATTATTGTTGTTGTTTCCTATTCGACGGTTCCCCAGAGGAGGGATCCTCAAGAATGGGGGAAGAAGTAGAGGCCATAGGGCGAAGAGCCATAGGGATGGTGGTACGCAGTTTACCTAGCTTCAAAACACACTACTCGGAGGCAAGGCCTACTGCTGCTTGTCTGGAATTATCTGTGCGCTTTTGTTTTGTTACAATGAGTTGTGGTTGTGCATCTAGGGATCCTGGGATTCAGATTATAAAGGCATCAGGATCTAGGGTTTCTACGGGAGTCCTAGCCAAAATACAATCATGCCTAACTACGGAATATTACATTGTCATGCACGTCAAGGATCCGCCTACTACCTAATATGCCATACTGGATCCGGCTACCTCTAATGGGCCCGGCCGGATCCGACTCTAGGCGTACGTCGGTTGGGATCCGTCTCCTTGTTCCTAGGATAGACTTCTTCCATCTTGATCATCAGCAACTAGGCCGCCCGAGGGGCTGTATGCCACCATCATTGTCTGTGGGCCACCCAGGCTTGCCAGATCTAGGCATTATCGATGGTACACCTATGAAGTATACCCACAACAATCTCCTTGCTCCACGACATGACCGGTCTCAACTTCACAAGGCACAACGGTTTCTGGGAAGTAGTCATCTTCGCCCCAAGCAAAGATCCGGCTGTGAAGAATGTAGCAAGCAAGAACCATCTTAAATTTGGACTCGTAAGTGTCGAACGGTTTCTGGTCAATAACCTTGAACCTATTCTTGAAAGCAGGAAATGCCCTCTCAATGGTGACTCTAAGGCTAGAGTATCTGGGATCGAAAAATTCTTTGGCATTTTGTGGTCCTTACCTTGCACTAAATTGGTTCATATGGTACCTTGTTTCCCTAAAGGGTGGTAGAATTCTAGGCCAGCATGCATATCCAGCATCTCCTAGGAGGAACTTACCATTAGTGATTTTCAACCCATCAGGGCTAGACAAGTTGTTAGCAAGAATGTAGATCCTTCCCAACCAACTAGAACATACATGAACATCTTATCAAAATCCACAATAGCTAACACATTATCGCTAGTGTAGTGCTTCATTCCCCTATGAATGCAAAAGAATGTTCTTTTGGCACCCTAGTTGTGACATGAGTACCATTGGTAGCCCCAAAACAATCTTGCCAAGCAAGGAATAGAGTCATTTTTTACCATAGTACTCATATGATGAAATGAAAGTACATATTTAGTGCTCAACAAAAAATACGGCCACCATATGTAGCTATTCTCGATCTTGGGAGGTTTTCTACCCAATGGTGGCTTGACCATTTCTCCTCTATGCTCTCCAACAGCAAACAACACATGCTTGAAGTAGCGAGAGAAATTATCCATGTATCTCTTGAATGAGCTATGAATCGCTCTAAACCTCTGGTTATGACCCACAATATGAAGAAACGTGGACACTTGTTTTTTCACAGAGGTGTGGATGCTATCTTGAAGCATCCCTCTCTCCCTGATCATTTTCACAAGTACATAGAAAGTGGCTCTTCTCATCCAAAGCATTTAGACAACCCCTGCATCATTGCAGATGTATATTTAGTGAAGGTTATATGCTTATGATGGTGTGCCTTTTGTTCGTCCACTACGACATGACCTGGTGGCAATAAGAGAAATACTTGGTATCTTTGGAGAAGCCTCATGCCCGTGCATTAACTATATCAAATCAACTACAACTATTATTGTGGGAGCAGAGGAAGCAGAAAGAGTGGTCAGAAATACCCTGAGGCGCCGCGAACTAAAGATTACTGGAAATCGGGGCTTGACAAAGCCATTTTCTTCATGCAAGACTCGCGGAGATGTATTATGGAAAGGTCATGGAGGTTGGTTTTATTCAAGACCGTTATAGATGCTAAGCAAATCCATCAACTACTAGTTGTTGAAGCACCGATCCAGATGTTAAAGGCGGTATAAAAGTGGATGGGGTCATTTTTTGGGCCAGTAAATATTGAGTTAACGGAGGACAATGCCTCGTGACATGGTACAAGATTACGAACTCCACTTGCTTTGGAGGTTTAGGGGTGAAAAATTGAAGCTTTTTAGAGTGTCACCATAAGGAGAAGATGGCAATGACTCAAAAGAACTGATCATTCCAGTCCGTGTCAAGGGCTTACTTCTCTCGACGATGTTGAGACCTATGAAATGTTTCAAATTTTGGTTAAATACAAGTAAGTGATGGTAAGGCTATACTCGTTCGGCGTGATAGATGGATCTGTGGCAAGGCTGCAAAAGATATTGCTCCTGATCTGATTTTTTTTTTAGAATTGTGTCTGATGGGTTGCGAGATAACAAATGGCTTGAAGACATGATGAAACTTCCACCACAGGATGGTGCTCTACAATGGCTACAACTTTGGATTCGGGTGAATGGACTTCAGCGAGATCGTATGACTTATGACTCCTCACAGCTTCTCTTGGCCTTGGTCAAGCAGAGGCCTATACACATCAAAGTCAACCTATGACGTGCTCTATCAAGGGCACACACATGAGGCCATGGTAGCTGCATCTCGAAATCGAGGGAATCTCTTAAGTGTAAGATATTTATCTTGCTCATCACAATCGATTTTCTTGCAGGAAATCTGGTATGAATGCTTTTGGAGGGAGGGCTACTTGCACTTGTTTCGGAACATAGTATTCAACTTGAGCCAAGGAGAATCAGAGAAAGGCACACATATAGGAATTCAAAGAAAAAGAAAGTTTGATTCTTTGGAGATACTCATCGGCTGCTCCCTCTGGAAATAAAGGAGGGCCAGAGCCTTTGAAAATCAAGACGAGATTCAGACATCACTAGAGTAGATAGGATGCATCCTAGATCACTTTTAGTTTTGGATGCGTAGATGTGTGGGCAGAGGTAGATGTGTCGATGATGGTGTCCATAATGTATCAGGAGAGTAAGGTTTAGGGTAGTCGTCTGGTGTTGAGACAAGATGCTTGTTCGCAAGATCCTGGCATTCTTGTAAATCACTTTTCTGCCTTGTATAGTATGGTGTGCCTTTGGCGCACTCTCGAAAACAGAAGTTCAGGTTGTCTATCCTCTCCTGATCTCGTGTAACATAAGATTGGAATTGAGAGGATAAAAGGCATCATGCCTGACTAATCTCTATTGTAGCATCATGATCCAGGCTTGAATGACAACGATGAGTGCTGCTACCTGATAAATAAGTTCAAGCTTGTGTCCCTAATCAAAGCAATCTAACTTGAGCAACAAAAAATTGGCTCCGCATACTTTTACCTAAATGGATATAAAGTGGGGAAGACAATAGAGTAGGATAGTGTGGTTTACCTCCGCCATAGTAGGCGATGGACACGAGCCAGAGTCGAAGAAGAACACCCCTGTCTTTGCTGACAGAGACACGAACCCAGTGTCGGAGAATAAGAATGATTTCCTCCTCCAAAGGATGGTGTGGGTATGATGCGGGAGTAGAAGGAATCTTGAGAGGTCTAGATCAATGTCCCTCCTATCACCGATGTCGAAAGACGGGAAATGGGAATTCCTGGTGGGGTCTAATGGAGGAGGTGACCGAAAGAGGGAGGTGACCCCAGCTTTGTGGTGCAACACTGCCAGAATTTTGCAGTCTCAAGCCATCTCGCGCCAAGCTCCCGCACGCACGGATTTGTTTCTCATCGCCTATATGCAGCGTAACCCTGGAAAAACTACCAATTTGGGCATTCCTACCAGGCCTGCCCGAGAGTGCTTTGGGCATCCAATAACTCACTTTTTATTCCCACAGGAATGGTTAAGAGCACGCAAGCTACCAAATGTGCTCCTAGTGACCGAGCATGCCATCACACCGCACGAGAAACTAGTGTATATCTCTCACTAGCGCACCCTTACAAACCAACCAACCAAGTGCGCCATTCATCTAAGATGAGGCCGAGAACATGCGCGACATGGATACGGTTGTTGTCGAACACGCGAGCATTCCGCTCCAACCAGATGTACCGAAGAGAGAGCATGATCAGGGAGTTGATTTTCCTACGCTCCCGGCTAGCGAACAGCGCGGCCGCGCGGGACCACCAGCCATTGATGTCGTCGGCATCATCTGGCAAGAAATTGGGCAGCCGCAGCGTGGCGATCAGGCCCGCCCAAACGGCACGCGAGAAGACGCTGTGCAGCGACAGGTGATCGAGGGTCTCGTCCACTGCGGAGCATAGCGGACAGAGGATGTGAGAAGGCAAACCCCGACGCAGCCTCCTGTCCGCTGTCCAGCAGCGCCGCCGTAGAGCCAGCCACGCGTGCATCCGGTACTTCATTGGCGCGAAAGACTCCCAAATCAGGTGCGCCGCGGGCAGGCCAGTGGAGCCCTGGAAGAGCATGTGATAAGCCGATCTAGCCGAGAAAGAACCATCCCCCGTCCACTTCCACGACAAAGAGTCTGGAGCGATGTTGTCCGCTGGGATCGGCACGCGCTGCACCACGTCCCAAAGCCTAAGGTATTGCACCACCGTATCCACTGACAGCTCGCCGGCGATGTCTGAGGCCCCGACATTGAGTTGCCGCCCCTCCCATATCGTGCGACGACGCCGGACCGAAGGCTTCACCAGGTCAACCAGAGCATGCGCTATCGCCTTGGCTATGAGGCCGTTAATCCAGGCATCTTCCCAGAAGAGAACCGTTTTGCCGGAGCCGATGGCGATCCGAACGGAGGCATTGAAAAGGGCGACCGAATCAGCAGCCACCTGCAAATCCATGCCACCCCATGGTTTGGTGCCATCCGTCTTCTGCAGCCACATCCACCTTGTCCGCGGCGCCAGGTTCATGTAGCGCAGGTTGTGCAGCCCGAGCCCTCCGAGCGACTTAGGTTGACAAACGAGGCGCCAGGCCACCATACAACACCCGCCGCGAGCATCGGCAGAGCCAACCCACAAAATGCCCGGCGGAGCTTGTCGACTGCCTTAAAGAACCACGGCTCTAAATCCAAGGCCATCAGCTGGTAAATCATTGAGCTCATGAGCACTGCTTGCACGTAAACCAAGCGGCCTTCTCTCGATAGCAGTCTTGCCTTCCAGAAAAGGTAGTTTTGCCGCCAAGCGATCAATCACCGCGTGCAATTCTGATTTCCGCGGTTTCCGAACCGACAGGGGTAGGCGAAGGTAGGTGGCCGGGAGAGGGGTCACCGAGCAAGGCAGCGATGCGGAGACCAGCTGGTGCACCTCATCTGGACAGCGGATAGGAGCCGCAGAGCAATTTGCCGGATTGGCAACCAACCCGGAGGCGCCGGCGAAGCAGCAGAGCACGGCCCAGACCGCAGCAAACTCCAACACGGCCGGCCGGCAAAGACCACCACGTCGTCCGCGTAGAGAGAGACGCGGTGACGGAGCCCAAACACGGATAGATTCGACAACACACCAGCCTGTTCCGCCGAATGGAACATGGCAGATAAGACATCCATGGCGAGGACGAAGAGCAGGGGGAGTTCGGATCCCCCTGCCTGAGCCCACAGCCGTGGAGGAAGGCGCTCCCAACACAGCCATTAACAAGAACGCTTGTGCTGAGGAGCAAGGCGATCAGCCGTATCCACCTCGGGCCAAAACCACGGTGACGAAGGACACTGAGTAGGAACGGCCAAGCGATGCTGTCAAAGGCCTTGGCGATTTCGATCTTGAGTAGCATCGTGGGGATTTTCTTGCGGTGCAGCAGCTTTGCCGATTCCCTCACAAGGAGGAAATTATCCTGGATGCATCGACCCTGAATAAACGCCGTTTGGTTCTCCCCCACCAACTCATTCATCCGAGGAGCCAAATGTCTCGCCATCACCTTGGTTAGCAAGCACACGAAACTATGAACCATGGTGATCGGACGAAAATACTCAAGATCCACGGCCCCCACCTTCCTGGGCAAGAGAGTGATCAAGGCCTCATTGAGGACCTCGAAACCCTGATCATGTCCCAACCAAACGGCGCGGATCACAACCATGACATCGTCCTTCACCACTTGCCAACAATGCCGATAAAACTCCCACGTGAACCCATCTGGGCCCGGCGATTTGTTGGTTGGCATGGCTTTGATCGCGTCCCAAACCTCTGCTTTGGTGAACTGGACCTCCAAACTCGACAGATCGACCGATCCCAACCCCAAAGCCTCGAAGTCAAGGCCGTGGTCCCTGTGTCGTGCCAACCCCAACTGATACAAGAAGAAATCAGTGGCCAGCTCAACCTTACGTGGCAGCTCGGATTCCACCCGATCACCTACTCTCAGAGTTGAAATGAAGTTGTGCTGCCTACGCGCAGAAGTGATGATGCGGTAGAACTGAGAGGAGGCGTCCCATCCTTAAGGCCTGCAACCCGCGCACGTTGACGAGCGATCGTGCGCTCGAGCGACGCCAAGCCCAAAACCCTGAGCTTGAGCTGGCGACGCAAAGCCACATCAAGGTAGGAGAGCTGCCGATCTTCCTCCGCCGTCTCGAGCCGAAGGATGACCTCATTCGCGACGAGAATGGAGTCGCGGATTGATCCAACCTGCCGCTGGCTCCAATGCTACAGCCCCCGGCTAGTTTGCCTCAGCTTGAACACTAGCCTCGGGATAGGCTCCATCGTTGGCACTTCGCCATCCAGCCCATCGTTCCACAGGGATTTGACCACTTCTGCGAAACCATCGAGCCTCAACCAAAACCACTCGAAACGGAAGCGGAGGCCCATGCGCGTGTCCGAAGCCGTGGACAGCAGGATAGGACAATGGTCAGAGAGAGAGGATGACCGTGCCGTGAGCGAAGCATCCGGAAACAACTCCTCCCAGTCAAGAGAGGCGAACCAACGATCCAACCTAACCATGGTTGGAGTGGATCTAGCGTTGCTCCACGTATACCTGCGCCCCAAAAGCGGTGCCTCCTTGAGCTCAAGCTCGTTGACACAACGGCGAAACTGCCCCATAGCACGTCTATCAAGGAACGGAGTGTTCTTGTCAGCAGCGTCCAAGATCAAATTGAAATCGCCGGCCACCGCCCACGGTCCCACGAAGGCCGCGCGCAACAACCTCAGTTCCTCTAGAAACAAGGGCTTCAAGGGAGTTGCGGTAGGGCCGTAGACAGCGGAGAGGCTCCAAGAGGTGGCAAGAGGCGTGGCGATCTTGACAGACACGGAGAAAGTATCCACGCGGCTACCAAGGACGGAAACCTCCTGGATCACCCAGGCTACGATCACACCTCCCGCAGTACCAACAGCCTCAAGTACTCAAACCCGTCGAAGCGGGGGCCTAGGCATTCATGGATAACAAACGGGGTTACAGTTTGCAACTTAACACACCACGGATGCCCTAGCATCCTCTACCGCGATCCTAACCGCAACCCTTCTGGCCGGATCATTTAGACCGCGCACATTCCACACGGCAAAGATGACGTTCTTTTCTTCTTCCATTGACAAAGGCCTACGAGGAACGGGGCGCCACCACCGAATCAGCCGTCCGCCAACGCGACCAGGTCTTCCTCGCGTGCAACAGGGCAGCTGAGCCCGAACAGCGTCGTGATGGCATCGACCTGCTCCGGTCTCAAGGGGGACACGAAAATGGCTGCGTATTCCTTGAGCTGGGAGTCAGACATCCTCTCTTCGTTGCGGCAAATCCCTAGCTTACGCATCAGGATTCGCTGCGCCCGCTTAACAGCCGAGCCAGACACACCCCTGTTCTTGGCTGTGATGCGACGGCTCCTAGCGGTGGAAGGCACCACCTGGAACAAACGGCGACGCACGAGCTTCAGGTCCGGGAGGCTAAGCAGCGGGTCATCGAGGCGCTGCCGAAACTGGCGCAGCATCGCGGCGAGGGACTGCGCATCTGCGTCAACAGACGTAGGAGCATGCGACCCAGAAAGCGGGGAGCGATCGAGCGGGATCTGGACCGCTGCATGCAGATCGGACGGTAGCTCATCGGAGCCCGCACCACTGGTTGCCGGTGATGCAGGGATCCCACGCAGGGGCCTAATCTCGAAGCCATGCACGTCCGACAGGGCGTGCTCAGAGCACAGGAGCTCAGCTGCCCCGACTGAGGGCGGCGTTGGCTCACATGCAGAACCCGCTGGTGGCTGAAAAGGGGAAAGCGGGGGAAGCCGCATACTCCTCGAAGACCCCCCGCTGCTCCGACAGGAGGCGATGCTACTTCCAACGCGTGACTGTCACCGTGCAAGCAACTCCAGACCACATGGCGCCACAGGACGAGGCAGCCGAGGCGCAAAGCTGATCTGCACTCGGGCGAGCGCTCACGGGGCCGCCACTATGCGCGAGATCCCGGCCACTAGAGCCCACAGAAGTCAGCGGGCATGGGCGAGCCGCGGAGCAGGCGCCGTCAGATAACGTAGAAACGTGCTGCGGCTGGCGCCCACAAACCGCAGACATCGTGGCATCGGCCACACCCGGACCGCCAGCTGGCAAAGAAGGGCTGACGTGTGCCCTAGCCACCGCCGCAGCCGAGGCAGGCCGCGAGATCCCGGCATCACTTGGTGCCCCAACCCAATGGTCTGGAGCGCCATCCACCACGCTGGAGCGCTGCGCCAGAGAGACGAGCGCCGCGGCAGCATGGTCTTCGGCCGCCACATTGGTAGCTACGGCCGCAACCGCAGGGGAGCGACGACCTCGACGACTTCGATGGGAGCGGCGCCTGCGCCGTCGAGGGCCACCCGCACCGTGGTCAGATGGACCTGGCTCAGCACCGCCACCTTGCGCGTCCTTCCCCACATCTGAACCACCGGAGGAGGGCGGACCTCCGATGAGCCACCTCACCACCCAGAAACGAATCTTGTACCAGAGCATCTTCGGACACTCAGCGCGCGGGCGGCCATTGGAGACCTGCAGCCGCAACCCCGAGCCTGGCTCCGGCACGGCGAGCCACCTCACCACGGGGATGGAGGCCACATCATGCGTCTAGACCGACAGCCGGAAACACGACATGTCCCAACAAGTTGCATTTGCGGGATCAATGGCGTCCACCACGCCCGCTCCCTCGAGGAGCTTGTTTGCCGTTCTCTCCGCCCAAGCATGGCCGGGGATGCCCTGAATCTACACATCAGCGAGAAACAGCGTCTCTCGGAGGAGGGCCCTGGCCTGACGCGTCCAAGGCTCCAGACAGAGCGTGCACACCTGCGACGAAACGAACTACGCATGCAGCAGCAGATCGCGCACCTCCAAGGATCCGCACAGGAGGAGGTAATCCGCTGGCTCAAACGTCCTGATGGAGAAAGCCTCAACCGGAAGGCTCAGCTGCGCCCGAATCTCCTCCGCCACCACCTCCATGGAAACATCCGGCCGGGCCCCTGCGACCGTGACCATCACAACATGGTCTAGATCAGACTCGAGCTGGACCACATGCCCTGCGACGGGAGGAGGTAGCACAGGTCAAGCTGGTCCGGGAAGGACCACTGTTGGCCGGTTCCGCGGGCTAGGTCATGGAAGGGGAGGAAGAACCGAACGGCGCCGAAAAACCGACGGTGCCCGACCCTCCAGCAGCCGCGCTCTCCTCCCCAGAGGAAACCACGTCCCTCCAGGTGCTGACCGCCGTAGACACCGGCGCCGCGGCACGCCTAGACGGCCCGGTGTCGCCCGCCACTCCCTGCAATGCCGCACGAAGCAACGGCGGCGGCAGACGGGGCGGGGACGGTTCAGGCGAGCTACGTGGACGCTTGCAGTCCCTAGAGATATGCTCGGTGCCACCCCAGTGCACACAGAGCGTCTCGTTGGTGCATGCCACGGAGATGTGGCCCGCCTGGCCACAGTTGTAGCAGCAGCCATGCAGAGCCGCCGGGATCCGGCGAGGGTTGCCACCAGGGGGCTGGACGCGGGGAAGACCTGGCGCACGCGGCGTTGCTACTCCTGAGCACAATGAGCAAGGCGCGCACGCCTGGACTCACTGACCCGCCAAGGGTTTTGAGCAGCGGCCGCCGCCACCGCCGGACGAGCGGGCGGCGCAACGGTAGGGGCTCGACTCGGGCTGGCGCCTGCATCCCAGCCACGCGACCCCAGTTGGTGGGCCGCCGGAGCGACAACCACCGAAAGCAGGGGAGGGGGGCGGGACGTCACCGACGCCGCGCTCAGGTCCGAGTCCGACAGCACCACGCGGCTGCCCATCGACACGAGCTGAGAAAAGGAAGGGGAAGGGGAGAAACCAGCCGCCGCCGCCGGGGGCGCACGGTCGTCGCGCGGAGGGGCGCCCTGCGCTCCTCACTCACGCTCACTCGCTCACGCTCACCCGCTCACGCTCACCCGCTCAGACTATCCTTATGAGTTCAATGGAATACCATATGAACAACCAGGAGAAGCATGTTTCTATGAAGTACATTTACTTATGTGAATTTTCTTTCTTTTTAGACCTTAGTTATATAGGACATGTGGTTCTAATTTTCGTTGACCTGAATTAGCTTAGTACTTGGATGTTAATGTAATTTTGTCATAACAGGTTGGAAAAGCTATGCGTGATTCATAAACATATGGAACCCAACTATACTTGAATCTACTCCGATGTTGATGAATGAAAATATTATAAGTATTACTTCGGAAATACTGACCCACCTGCACTTTGGTACATGAATTTTCTTCATGGCACATTATAAAAAGTTCCTCCATATATGTCCATTCTGCAAATTGCTATTTGCTGATTTACTATTCTTTTATCCAAGATGAACTTAACCATTCGGATCTGAGCTTACAGGTTGCTCTGCTTCAAGGAATCCGTTTTTCCAAATGAATTCAAATCATTCACAACTGAACCTGCAAGGTTGCTCTGGTTAAAGGAATGTGTGCATATAGAGGACATGGGCATACCTCTGTCGAATAAGGCAATGAATCCTGGACTTTTGACTACTTGATCATTTTCTTTTGCTGTTCTAAGTTGTTCTCTGAAGCAAGAAGCAAGGTTTCAACTGATAATTAGTCTCTTCAACCAACATATAAGTAATAAGCATGAGTAAAGAGAGTTACCTAATTTTCCTATTAGTCAAGAATATAAAAGTAATCATGTATACACTTTATGATTCCTTTGGTTTTTAAACTTTGTTTCTATGGTACACAGTGTTAAAGAATAGATAGTTCAACTCAGTGCGCCTAGAATAGACATCTCTAGGCAGGGTGTCATGTATGGATTAAGCTATTGTTGGGCTAAATTATCATTTTCTAGAAACTAACCGAACTGCAGTAGCTGCAACGGTTAGAACATTTTGATACAGAGAATGCTATTTTTCTTGGGTTTCATTTTGGAGAACATGGTAACATGCAAGATCAGTATTGATGCCCATTTATGTTTAGATAGATAGCTGAAAATTTCACCGAGCGGAGAATGGAAAGGGTAATTGTTGATGGTACTACTATTTGGCCATGATGGTACTACGGTGGAGAATTGGGAGAACACGGTAATTGAAGATCCATCTTGCGATCTTACTGGTAAAAATGATGCTGGTTCCGTTTTATTTATGTTCTTCAGGTCAAATGTTTCAGTTGTTGTTCCCAATATTAAAAGCACCCTCTCGTATTATTGATGTTTCAGGTTCTATATAGAATTGTTTTTATATCAAGCAGATAGATTGTTCCCTGTTACGGAGCTAGCCTATAGATCTTTTCACCACATATTCTGTCTAAGATTAAAGTTTAAGGCTTCTTATGTAAATGATAAATTGTAGATAGATTATAAGCTTTCAGATTAGTTATGTTTCCCCAATACTGTCTCTGGTTGATCTGAATGCCACTCCCCCTTTACCATCAATAGTAGTACCACTATTCAAAGAAATGCTGCCACTTATGTTTTTTTAGTTGAAATCAGATGTTTGTTATAATCCTCTAAGCACTTTCAATATATTCTTGAATGTTATTTGCAACAGTCAATTTATTATCACTGATCATCCACCACGGAAACTTGAGTTTTACCATTCTTGACACTGGTGTGCCGATTGTGCAGCGTGCTGGTTGCAGCGGAGGTGGTGTGTCTCCCACGTGCGGGCTATGACATCCGTTTCGTTTCCTGGGCCAGAGCCGCACGGCCACCCCGCGCTCTGTGGCTTGCAGCACTGGTTGACAATACTGTTGTGTAGTACTATGAACCTGTCATTTAGTTATCATTGAATCTATTGTAGATATTTATTTGCAGTGTCGTTATCATCCGCCAAGCGAAGTTAAGCTTTACCATTCTTTCCACTCTTGCGTGCCCTATCATCTGTTCACTATCACACCATCACACCACCGCATCACCGTCCATCTTGTATCGTGATTTAACATAACCCTCATTCTTTAACTCTTGGCTTGGCGCGGTGTGCCGCGCCTTTCCTTGATAGTCATAACTAATACCAATGCTAGAGGTGGATCTTACGTTCCCCGAGAACATTTCGCCTTATTGAACATAATGCAAGAGGTTTGTGCAATAAGTCTAGCTGCAACTTACAACACAAGAAATCTTTTACTTAATTAGAGGTTTTGTTTGCGAGATCAGTTGATACAACATCACGAATTATGGCAAAGAAACTTGCAACACGTATATAAGAGATTGCATTGTAGAGAGCTATTATTGCATGAGCCACACAGCCCATATAATGATATCGAAAAATGAAACTAGTGCAATAAATGGGTGTTTAATATTTTTTGTTCTCCAATAAGTAGGAAAATCAGATCCCATACAATATCAATGATAACCGAAATAAAAAAGGTTTTCCATGTTTAACCGTTCATAGCTCTCCCCATAAAGGGAAACAAGATGATACTTCAACTTATAGTTCTTGATTCATATATTTGAATTATGAATGGCTCACCATCAGCCTTGTCGTTAGTAGTACTCCACTGGGTGGCCCCCTTTTCCAAAAATGTTCACTGTATGGTATTTTTTGAAATGGGATACCACCATATCTTTTGAGAGTTTGACATCATCAGCAACTTCTATATCAATTTGCTGGAGTGATGGTGCACATTTCAGAATGAAGCTGATAACGTCGAATTCATGACCCGAGCCATTGAAATCGCTTACTAACAACACCTTAAGAAAATTTAAGTTTATTTCCTGATTTTTCCACCCTTGTGGATTACCCCAAATGCAAGAAGACCAGCATGTAGTTTGACCCTGAAGCAATTGAGAAAAATATGTTATTCTAAAAAAATGAAATTATGTCTAAATTTTTGAAAGTTTATATTATACAAATATATTTTTCTTGATCTAATAACATACCTTGTGTCCACTTAGTTTAAGATGAAGCGAGCCTAAACCAGTACACCTCTTGAGTAGTAGGAAAATGCTCCATCCAAACATATGTCTGTTTGGCTCGACAACTAGATTTAGCTCTGTATATTTGCCCGGAAGGACAATGTGCTCCACCAATTTCCTGTGTCCTGGCAGCTCCTATAACAATCATATATGAACGTAATCAAATGAACATCATCTCCCAAAAGTAATTAACTGTGAAATTTGCAAGGGTTCATATTTGTCCAAGCTAGCTACAAATTAATATGAATTTCGTGAAAATATTCACTAGTGGAGAAGAGGCCTTTGGTCCCAAGCAAATGACCCAGTGCAGAACCAAACCGGGTCCGATGGGGGCATTGGTCCCGGTTCATATTAGATCCATTAATTTACACATTGTCACACGTAGAACTTATATTTCCAAACCAAACAATGTACCATATATACATTGAATCATGTGTGTCGAGTACATGCAATGCCAGAGAGTTTCTCAAGTAAGATGATTATTAAGAGAGAATGTAGGTAACAGTACATAGAAACAACAAGAATTAACTATGAGTTAAGTGAGAAATTGTAGAAAATCTGGCCAACAACTTGTGTCATATGTATCAAGTTTGTGCTAGATTTGGTATGTCAATCTTCATTACATGTTGTCTTTCTTTTGTCCAATATATAGTATAATTCAAAGTTGGCTTTATCAAAGTCACTCAAGATCCCAGATAAGGGAAAACTAGTAGTATGATTTCAACAACATTCTTTGCTTAAATACTAAGTGTTAAGAAACTGCTGCATATATTTAACTTACAACCTACAATAATCAACTACCACTGGTGAATCAAAGTATTATGTGCACTAATTAAAACTGATTGCTAAGATGATAGGATAAAATAGTTAAGGTATGTACCAGGGAAACACAGATACACTAAAGGGAAAATGGAGCAAGCGTTCAATTGTTTTTAACCAGAAAAAGGAAGCATGTCCCTCATATGTATACGCACCTCACTGTTTAACTGATATGTGTATAGTTTCTGCCAGCATTCACATGTAATCAAATGAATACGCTAAAACTAAAGATCCAAGGGTAATTAGCATGCACAATAATTGAAGATTTTTTTTTTAAAAAAATCCTGACCGATGTCCCAGAAGTTAAACATATTCATGATACTTCGTAAAATTTGACCATATAGATATTATTATACGGTGCCCTGGTAGTAATATCCAGTATTACAAAGGGAACATGGTGCGCAAGAACTTGGCGCATAAATGTTATTATTATTCAACGTGGCATTGTCGACATCACTAAATATCCCAAATAAGAAGAGACGAGTAGTGTGATTTCAGTAGGATTATAAGTATTGTACTCCGGTAAATTTTAAGAATATGGGTGCATATATTTTACTATCTACCAAATAGAAGAATCTGGGTGCATATATTTCAAAATACAATAATCAACTTTAAACATCACTCATCAATCAAAGTATTATGCATGGTTAAGAAATGATTATTAAGAAGCTAAGCTAGTTTAACTAAGCAATGTACGGAAGAACATAGAGATGTTAAAAGGAAAAGAGAGCAAGAGGGGCCGGTGCATACGCATGACATGTTTCTTGTGCCAAATGTGTCGCAAGCCACAAGATCCCAGATAAGGAAAACCAAGTAGTACGATATCAATACATTCTTTGCATAAATACTATACTAGGTGTAGACTGGTGCATATATTTAACTTACAACTACAATAATCAACTTAAACACCAATCATCATTCAGAATATTATGTGCACTAATTAACTGATTGCTAACATGATCGGCCAAGATAGTTAGGGAAACAAAAGATAGACTAAAGGGAAAATAGAGCAAGAGTTCAACTTTTTCAACCAGAAAAAATAAAGCATGACCCTCGACATATGTATATGCACCTCACTGTTTACCCGACACAAGTTGTTGGCCAGATTTTCTACAATTTCTCACTGAACTCATAGTTAATTCTTGTTGACATGTAATCAAATGAATATTCTAAAACTAAAGAACCAAGGGTAATTAGCATGCACAATAATTACAGATTGTTTTAAAAAAAATCCAAACATATGTCCTAGATACTAAACATATGCATCATACTTCATAATATTTGACTATACAGATATTATTATATGGTATCCTGCTAGTAATCTCCAATATTACAAAGGAAACATTGTGTGGACAAACTTGGCGCATAAATATTATTATTATTCAACCTGGCATTTCAACGTCACTAAAGATCCCAAATAACAAGGGAGTACTAGTGTGATTTCAGTAGCATTCTAAGTACTGTACTCCAGTAAATTTTAAGAATCTGGGTGCATATGTTTGACTAGCTAACAAATACAAGAATCTGTGTGCATATATTTGACTATCTGATTAACAAATACTACAATAATCAACTTTAAACAGCACCCACCAGTCAAAGAATTAAGCATGGTTAAGAAATGATTATTAAGAAGAAGCTAAGCTAGTTTACCAAAGCTATGTACGGAAGACCACAACTATAAATGTTAAAGAAAATTAAGAGAGCGAGAGGGGTGGGTGCATAGCGCATGGCATGTTTCTTCTTTGTGCCAAATGTGTCGCAAGCCACAACTTGTGCGGCAAAGCAAATCATTGGCCACACACTTGTGGAAAGACTTGGCAAGAAATCTTGTTTAGGATATGTAGAGTAAGGCGCGAAGAAATTAAGGCACACCGCAAGTGAGGGTGAGGCAATAACCAAACACATGATTAAGAGAGTGTGCGAGGCCTTTCACATATATACTTAGGGGTAACATATATTATTGCAATTGTACAACACTGCTAGACTTTATATTTTGTTGCAGAGACCAGGGTTTCTCCCAACTTTTTTCAGAAAAAAAAGAAAATATATAAATATACATATTGGGTATGCAAGAACTTAAGCCCCAAGTGGCCATGTCTATCTTTATTATTATTTTCAGAACGTGTAGTTCTGCTCTTGGTTCAATTAGTACTTCTGGAACACACTCCATACAAAAAAATGTACTTCCGGAACGCACGGCCAAATTTAGATGTGCCTTTTCATTTATGTACATGAGCAATATGTAGAGCTTTCATTAATTTTGATTCCAAAACAAACATAAACTAACTGTTTAATGTAGTGTCAATAATCTTGCTTACTGTTAGATCACAACTCACTTGAGGTTGATGTATTGTTGTACATTTCTCCTTTAAAAGATGTATCTCTATTAGGAAGTCATCTCATTTTTCTTGTGGAACACACCGCCACATTTAGCAACTTATCTAGTAGTTAATTATTTTCCGTTTGCACAGAAAATATTACTGTGTTGTCTATGTTTGTTCAATTTTTCTTCAAATAATAGGGATATTTTTTTATAATTTTCCTTAGTACCTATTTTGAGCCCACCCTCCATTTTTATTCTAGATTTGCCACTCTACTCCGATAAATTTTAAGAATCTCGGTGCATATATTTGAATAGCTAACAAATACAACACTAGTGGAAAAAGGCTATCTGTGGCGCACCAAAATCAAATTCTGTGGCGCATATCCAGGTCGCCACAGTTACCACGCGACTAGTATTGAAACTTCTGTGGCGCATATGTACGTGCGCCACAGAATTTTGAAACTTATGTGGCGCACCATGCCATTATGCGCCATAGAATTTTCTGTCAAACTTCTGGGGCGCACCATGCCAATATGCGCCACAGAATTTTTTTAATTTCAAAAAAGTGGCGGCCAGATCTAGATCTAGATCTGGGGCCGCCGGAATTTCGCCGTTTTTTTTGGTGGTGGTGGTGGTGGTGTTGGCCGGTGGAGGAGGTGGTGGTGGTGGTGTTGGTGTTGGTGGTGGTGGTGGTGGTGGTGATGGTGGCCGGAGGTGGTGGTGGTGGTGTTGGTGTTGGTGGTGGTGTTGGTGGTGGTGGTGGTGGTGGTGATGGTGGCCGGAGGTGGTGGTGGTGGTGGCCAGAGGTGGTGGTGTTGGTGTTGGTGGTGGTGGTGGTGATGGTGGACGAAGGTGGTGGTGGTGGTGGTGGTGGTGGTGGTGGTGGTGGTGGTGGTGGCCGAAGGTGGTGGTGGCCGGAGGAGGAGGTGGTGGTGGTGGTGGCCGGAGGTGGTGGTGGCCGGAGGAGGAGGTGGTGGTGGCCGAAGGTGGTGGTGGTGGTGGTCGCCGGAGGTGTTCGCCGAGGAGGAGGTGGTGGTCGCGGAGGAGGTGGTGGTGGTCGCGGAGGAGGAGGAGAAGGTGGTGGTGGTCACCAGAGAAGGGAGGAGGTGGTGGTGGTGGTGGGAGGAGAAGTGAGGAGATGGAGAAGTGAGAGAAGTGGTGGAGGAGAAGTGGTGGAGGAGAGGTGGAGGAGAAGAGGTGGAGGAGATTGGCGCCGGCCAAATTTAAATTTTTCGGGCCAAACTTCTGTGGCGCACGGACCAGTGGTGCGCCACAGAATTTTCTTTCAATTTTTCTATTTTGCAGGAAAAAAACTTTAACTGGTCGTAACTTTTTACTCTTTTCGAATTTGGCGATTCTAAAAATTGTCCAACCGGGCAAGCCGTGGTGAATTCAAATGTAGAATTTTCGTGGGAACATTTTGATATATTGTGCGTTTTTTTTCGAGTTCGTATGCAACTAGAAATCCAGTTTGATGATTTTTCCACGCAATTTTGCAAAAAAAGTCAAAATTCATGTTTGTTAAATTTCAGTGGTGCTAGATGACATAATATATGGGAATCTCGAAGGATTTTATTTTTGAAATTTCTATCTATTTCTTTTATTTTTTATAAAGGTAAAAAGGCGATCCACAGGAGGGGGTGGAGTTGCGTGGGGAGAAATAATCCTGCAAAATTCTGTGGCATATGCGCCACGAAATTTAACTTGTGGCGCACATGTCACCATGCGCCACAGAATTCACTTCGCCCATGTGCAGTGCTGGACCCCGCGTGGGCCCCATGAAAATTCTGTGGCGCACCAGCCACAGTGCGCCACAGAAAGTCGACATTCTGTGGCGCATGGAGCTGACGGTGCGCCACAGAAACGGTCAAATTTTTGTGGCGCATGAATGTGGTGTGCCACAGAAATAATTTTGTGGCGCATGGACAGTTTCGTGCGCCACATTTGTTGTTTCTACCTATAATGGTTTTCCTACTAGTGCAAGAATCTGGGTGCATATGTTTGACTAGCTAATTAAGAAATACAATAATCAACTTTAAACAGCACGCATCAATCAAAGTAGTATGGCTGGTTAAGAAATGATTATTAAGAAGCTAAGCTAGTTTACCTAAGCTGTGTACGGAAGACCAAAAATATATATGTTAAAAGGAAATTAAGAGAGCGAGAGGGGTGGGTGCATATGCATTGCAGCATGTTTCTTGTGTCAAATGTGTCGCAAGCCACAACTTCGATCCGTGGTGAGCAAATCATTGGCCACACCTTATGGAAAGACTTGGCAAGAAATCTTGTGTATGACATGTAGTGTAGGGTGCTAAGGCACACCGCAAGTTAGGAAATAACCAAACGCAAGATTATTAAGAGAATGTGTGAGGCCTTTCAGATATATATGTGACGGGGGTACGATTTTACAATATGCGGACGATACGATTTTATTTATGGAGCATGACGTACAGAAGGCACTAAATATAAAACTTATTCTTTGCATCTTTGAATAATTATCGGGTTTGAAAATAAATTTTCATAAGAGTGAACTATTTTGCTTTGGAAAAGCCAATGAAGAGGAACATCAATATAAACATATTTCTGGATGTGAAATGGGCTCTTTACCTTTTAGATATCTAGGAGTTCCCATTCATTACAAAACACTTAGAAAAAAAAAGAAAATATAAAAATATATATATGCAAAATATTGGGCATGTGATCTAAACGAGTGAAGTATTTTGTACTTACAGGACGAATGAGGAGACGAAGCTCCAGGAGCTGGGTGCGCCTGAAATGCCTTAGGATCATGTCGAAGTTGGAATGGGCTAGGAATCCTTGATCCCATTCCCATGTGACGGGCCGATCAAGCTCCCGTACCAGCAGCGTGTTGAGGTGGTCGGTGGGGCCAACCTCTGTGTGCTCCGGGTAGCAGTCCGCCCATTCAAACCTGAGAAGCCACGGCGCGGAAAGCCGCAGCACAGCGCGTTCGCTTGCGACGAAGCAGGAGTGCACCGCCATGGTGCCAAGCTCGGGCGCCACCACGTCGAGTAGCCTCAGACCGTGGACGCACGACAGGGTCAGGTGCCTGAGCGAGTTGGCGCGGAGCGTCAGCGCCGTCACGCCATGGACGAATCGCATGACCAGCGAAACCAGGCGCGGGCAGCACGAGGAGACGACCTCGCTGAGCGCTGCGTCGCCGCCGTCGACAAAGCTGAGCTTCGTGAGCACCAGCTCGGTGAGGGCCTTGAAAGCCCCGGCCTGCAGCGGGAGGGCGAGGAAGAGGAAGCTGGCGTTCAGCGTGATCGTGATCTTCCTAGCGAACTCGAAATAAGGGAGCTCGAAGATCTCCGGCTCCTGATCTGAGTCGGAGTCTGACCACTCGGAGAATTCGTCTTCCTCCGAGCCCGAGCCCTCGTTCCGCTGCGTATCCACGCCCAGCAGGAAATCGCCCTCGAAGAGCTCGGCGGCGCTGCGTGCCCACGACGTGAGGCGGGCGATGTCGACGTTGTCCTCCCTGGAGACGCTGATTTGGAAATTGCAGTGGGCGCGGCTGGGTTGCCTGTCGTAGACGGAGAGGATGCTGTCGATGACTCGAACGAAGCGGCCGGGCACGCCGCCGCCGTCGACCTCTCTGTCGACGACGTGCAGGATCTCAGTTTCCGTCCAGAAGCTTCTCCAGCGCCGGGAGAGGACGCAGGTCTGGACTACCTGGATCAGCGGGAGGAGCATGAGGATCTGGAGCAGGAGTTCGTCGGGGAGAGCACTGAGACGGTCCTCCATGAGAGATGGTGGAAGATCTAGGGTTTGTTTCTGCTTGGGGGCTGGGGGAAGGAATGGGGGCGATGGGAAGAAATTTTGGCAGCTGCAGGAGTGGGAAAAGAACAACGGAGACGAGCTGTGTTTTCACAGCGCTGCTGTAGTAACACCTTTCCATTTGCAGCAATCCCAATGAATCCTTAATTCGGTGGCAGCATTAATTGGCCCGTTCTCGTTGTTAGCAATTCAACTGGGCCCATTTGGAAGTCTGAAAAAGAATTCGGGCTTTGGAGAAAACTAAATATTGGGCCAGTCCTGCTCCATCGTATCACCGTTACCAGAAAAAAAATTCTCTAAAAAAACCAGATTTTTTTTCAGATTGAACCCACGATTTCATGAACTGGTAACATGTTGGTTGATTTTGAAAGAGATTAGCATTCAGAAGTTAAAGTTTAGAGAGACAGTGTTCAGTCACAAGCGGAAAGCGAATCGAACATGAAGGTACATAATTTAGCAAGGTTGGCTACTACCATAGATATAGGCTGACACGTTTGGTTTATCACTCCTCCCCGTGATCTGAATATTCATGTAAACATTATGATCAAGCTTTGATCTTCTGCTAAAAAAGGAATAACATGCTGATCACTTGGACAAGTACATCAGCGGGCAAGGATATATTACAGTCAGATTTTCAATAGGACATCCGTAGTCGGCTGTCCTGGCTTCCACGATCAAAGAAAATCAGCGGATTTTTGTATTCGAAATAGGGAATAAAACTCTGGTCTCTGTATTAATTGATTAATACAACCAGTTTTATTGTAGTTCTTTTCCTTTGGTTGCTTCTCCGCTGACGGCATGTAACGCTCGTGATCGGCTTGTACACGGCGGTGGCCTATCTCTGTATGGACTCTTGTCCTTTCACCCTTCGAGCTGAATACAAAACACACAGATCTCCTACGGGTAATCGATTTTTTTTACTCAACTATTATATCTCATAGATCGCAAAAGGTTGAAATATGTATCAACCATCAAAAAATAACAAGCATAACAAATTCAATCCATCATGGATGTAGGTATCACGCGTGACCGCCAGCAGATGGCTCATGCGGTAGCCAAAGGTTCTCACTCATCCACCGGGGTAGAAAGAACCACTACTGATTCAATAAGAAGCCATATGGATAACTTGCAAACAAAATGTACCTCCAACCTTGTTAAAGATGATATTAATTTACATTCGGGGTCTTCTCCATTGTTCTTGTAAAAAATCCAAATAGACCAGCATAAAGTTGAACTCTATGTATACTCTAACTTTATTGCTTCTGTTAGTTTTTGAACCAATTTCCAAGCATATTTTGAATATTGGTTGATTGAGGGATATTAAGTGAAGTATACAGTGCCCAAATAAGTTGCGCGCATGAGCATGAGAGAAATAAATTTTCAATGTTTTACTCCAAATCACAAAACACCTAATCCATTTTCTTGAGGTTATCTTTTTTGAGTAACACTTTTCTTTTTCAGGAACCACGTGATTTTTTAAATCTTTATTGGGATCTTTAAGTTTCAAAGGTATTTTTACGGAAATCAGTGTTGCTCATTCATTAGGTCGTCGATGATAAAGTTATGCTAGTGATCTTGCAAATAAATCTATCAAGTTCATACGATAATTGATCCATCATTAACCTTTCACAAAAATGAAGCCACCCATGCCACCTATTATTGGTTAACGTTTTTCACAAACCGGAACTTGGAAACATTCGCATCCATAATGTTTTTTCGTTGCGCAATATTATATGATGATGGGTATCGACGAGGGCATGAGGTTTCTCCAAATATACATATGTTTACCATTTCCAATTTTAAAATGACCTATATTAAAGAAAAGTTATTAACACACATTAATCCCTTCCAATATGGGGAGTCCAATAAATAAGGTGCAGTGAAGTTGGAATGATATGATCGACCTCGATAAAAATAAATATAGTTACAGCCTTTCTTGATTGCACGTTTTGAGTTTAAAACATGGATTGAAATCAGTAAAAACTATTTTAATTGTCGTGTTGATGGAAAAGTATATTAAAATGGTCTCGATCTGTCTTAAAAAAAGGTTGAAGTGGATGTTCATATTTTTCCAGAGTTAAAGCATAGAGATCTAACCAACCTAAATATGGGTAGCACCATTTGTTTGATCCAAAAACAATTGGTATAATTTATTTTCATAAAATGTTGCTTGGACTAGATGAAAAATTTAAGGTGTCCACCAATATTTAGTGCAAAAGTTAACCTAAGTACCAGTAGACACACTATTTTTACCCTATTTCCAAGCATGCCTTTTTTTTTTGATGAAAATTCAATTTAAGATTCTTATCATTTCATAATAGCAAGGGAATGTTAAAGCTACAAGCCAACATCAAAGGGGAAAATATTGAGAAACTAAAAGATAAAAAAGAGATAATCTAAAATACGAGGAAAGCAAGCTGACAAGGCAACGTTCCTTGAGGCACAATCAATCAAGTTACGATAGTCTATTATTAGAATTCCTTCATTTCTTGGTTTTCGTATATCTGCTCCACAATAGCTAGCACACTGATTGCCGCAGTTGCGGTGAGTGCTCTGCATCAAGCCACTCCGAGAAGAAGCACCCAACTCCATATTGTCCACCCCACATGAAGAACTTGCGGTTGGTGTCCTCTGAAAAGTGTTTATCATATGCCATGTGTTGCCATGCGATATGGCCGCTGTCTTCGTCACATACAAAGTTTGGGTCATCATGCATGTTCCCTAAGCCAGGTCAAGTCTACCATGGATGTGCAATGGTACTCCCAAACGATGAAAATCGAAACAAAAACAACACCCGCACACACACTGAGGCCGAGTAATCCCCAAATTAATGTTGAAACTAGCAAAAAAACAAAATAGCTAGAAAAATGGCGACATTCTAGGATGGGAGATTTTTTACACCCACCCATGTGACAAGTGACACATGGTACGGAGTTCTACCCCCACGGGTGAACCAAAACGTGCCACACTGCCACTTACCATACTGCGGTTATTTACCCTAAGGGAGAGAGCACCGATGTTTTTTTTTTCCTTTTTTGTAGATTGGAACATGAAAATGAAATATCCCTTGAACCGAGTGTCCAAATCATGATCCTTTTCGTAGATGTGTTGTTCACATCGAGATTTTCGAAACAAGATCCCATGTTGATATGTTCAGACAAACTATTTTTTTTGGCCCTGCCTTCAGTGTGTATGTTGCACTGCCTTCGGGTTTTAATGCACTAGCATTGTTTTCGTTGTGCACTACATTTGGTTTTGTTGTGCATTGTCTTTTGGTTAATCATTGCAATGCTTTTGATTTTTCTATGCACTACCTTTGGTTTTGTTGTCCAAATCATTTTTTCTTTGTCCAGCGCGCTGCCTTTTGTTTTCCTATGACATGTCTTTGGTTTTTTTTGTTTTTGTTTCTACACTACCTTCGGATGCACTGCCTGAGTGCATTGTATGTTTGTCCATGAGTGCATGGTATGTCCTGCATTTTTGATATCTTATCATGAGCACACATGTTTGCATTGCATACCGCTGCACCGATGTCCTCCCTTATAATGCACTGTGTTTTGATGTCATGCACAAATGTCCTGCCTCCCGAGAGAGCAAAGCTCACATCACGCGCAATGACAAAATACATCCTATGAAATGTTAGGTTCACTGACATATGAAACCCCTTGAAGATCCATATGAATTCTTAACATGTTTAAGATGCCATGACATAGTACAATCCATAGCACACGACAAAATGCACCCTACGAAATACTACACGAAAACATCCCGCTTTTTTTTTGTTATCTTGCATGTTGTATGTTTTGCAATGTATGTTTTAATTTACTCCCTCCATTCCATAATACTTGACGTGTCTCTAGTTCAAACTTAACCAAATTTATAATAAATCCACAACTAGTATTATTGATTAGAGGGAGTAGTTTTTACCGTTTCCTTTTACTAAGTGTTTTACTACTCCATAAAAGTGAAAAAAAAACTAGATATGTATGACGCATGGCATCAAGCAGCAAGCATGGCCTCTCACATGGCTAGAAAGGAACTATAGAGTAATCCATTCATGCAACTAGGGTATGTTTGGTAGGATGGCCCAAATTTTGCGCTCCATGGGACAGGCTCTATGGGTGTTGCCCGTCCGAAAATAGTCGCGTGCCAAAATGTGGACTTTGCTTAGTGACATGGGTTGTATTAGTAGGATCAAAAGGCTCCAGGTGATTGGTTCGCTGTAGGAAAGCCGAAACAGCCTTGGCCATGCAGCGTTGGCTGTTTGGTATCATCTAGACAACGATTGAGGTCACATCTTCTCTCTACTGGTGAGCTTACCATACTATACCAACATCACATACAAGCAAGCAAATAAAGTAGCAGTTCACCGGTCCCTAGCTAATACGAATGTCAATTCATAAGTTTAATCCCTAGCTGCTAGGATGGGGGTTTATCATTACCATGTAGGATAACGTAGCATAGAAAACAAAAAATTTCCTACGGCGAACACGCAATCCAAGCCAAGATGCAATCTAGAAGACGGTAGCAACGAGGGGATTATCGAGACTAACCCTTGAAGAGATTCCAAAGCCTACAAGAGGAGGCTCTTGTTGCTGCGGTAGACGATCACTTGCCGCTTGCAAGCGCGTAGAAGATCTTGATCACGATCGGTTCCGGCGCCACGAACGGGCAGCACCTCCGTACTCGGTCACACGTTCGGTTGTTGATGAAGACGACGTCCACCCCGTTCCGCGGGCAGCGGAAGTAGTAGCTCCTCTTGAATCCGACAGCACGACGGCGTGGTGTCGGTGGTGGTGGAGAAATCCGGCGGAGCTTCGCTAAAGCGTGCGGGATGTGGTGGAGGAGAGAGACCGCTAGGGTTTGGGGAGAGAGGGTGGCCGGCCACTAAGGGGTGCGGCCAAGCTATGGCTTTAGTGTGGCCGGCCCTCCCTTGGCCCTCATTATATAGGTGGAACATCCAAAAGTTGGTGTACAAGTCTTGAATAAGACCCCAACCCAAAACCTTCCATGTGTGGAAACCTACCCAAGGTGGGATTCCCACCTCAAGTGGGATTCCCACCTTTCCATGAGGGTGGGTGGCCGGCCACCTGGGAGGAAGTCCACCTTGGACTTTCCCCTCTAGGGTTTGGCTGGCCAAGCTTGTGGAGTCCTTCCGGGACTCCACCTTCCATAGTGCGTTTCTTCCGGACTTTTCTAGAACCTTCTAGAACCTGCCATAAATGCACCGGATCATTTCCAAACTTGGAATATGACTTCCTATATATGAATCTTATTCTCCGGACCATTCCGGAACTCCTCGTGATGTCCGGGATCACATCCGGGACTCCGAACAAATATTCGAACTCCATTCCATATTCAATTTCTACCATTTCAACATCCAACTTTAAGTGTGTCACCCTACGGTTCGTGAACTATGTGGACATGGTTGAGTACTCACTCCGACCAATAACCAATAGCGGGATCGGAGATCCATAATGGCTCCCACATATTCAACGATGACTTTAGTGATCGAATGAACCATTCACATACGATACCAATTCCCTTTGTCACGCGATATTTTACTTGTCCGAGGTTTGATCATCGGTATCACTCTATACCTTGTTCAACCTCGTCTCTGACAAGTACTCTTTACTCGACCGTGGTATGTGGTCTCTTATGAACTTATTCATATGCTTGCAAGACATTAGACGACATTCCACCGAGAGGGCCCAGAGTATATCTATCCGTCATCGGGATGGACAAATCCCACTGTTGATCCATATGCCTCAACTCATACTTTCCGGATACTTAATCCCACCTTTATAGCCACCCATTTACGCAGTGGTGTTTGGTGTAATCAAAGTACCTTTCCGGTATAAGTGATTTACATGATCTCATGGTCATAAGGACTAGGTAACTATGTATCGAAAGCTTATAGCAAATAACTTAATGACGAGATCTTATGCTACGCTTATTTGGGTGTGTCCATTACATCATTCATATTAATGATATAACCTTGTTATTAATAACATCCAATGTTCATGATTATGAAACTAATCATCTATTAATCAACAAGCTAGTTAAGAGGCTTACTAGGGACTCTTTGTTGTTTACATATCACACATGTATCAATGTTTCGGTTAATACAATTATAGCATGGTATATAAACATTATCATAAACACAAAGATATATAATAACCATTTATTATTGCCTCTTGGGCATATCTCCAACAGTCTCCCACTTGCACTAGAGTCAATAATCTAGTTTACATATGTAAAGATATAACACCTTGGCCTTCGGTGCTTTATCATGTTTTGCTCACGGGAGAGGTTTTAGTCAACGGATCGACATGCTCAGAAACGTATGTATTTTGTAATTCATTTGCGTCTCAACGCATCACTCATTTCCAAATGAGTCGGTATTAAATATGTTTGGTCTTCTGGTGGAACCTTAATTCCGCGGTCTGAAATATGTCACTAATATTGTCACACACAATATAGCTTCAAAGTTTTGACTCTGTCGGAACTTCACCAAGTTCTCAAAGAACCTCTTGACTTAACATCCTTTGTCATTGTCAAAACAATGACATACTCTACCTTCTTTTGTAGAATCCGTCACAATATTTAGAACTCTTCTAAATCTAGCATAGACAACTTCTAGCTCATTGTGCTACCTTTTAAACAACACTTAGTCTAATTTGAGATTGAAATTATATTTTATATGTGACAAAACCAATATCGGTGTAACACCTTACAGCGATTTGTTTGTCATTTCTTCATACAAAAATATATATATATATCCTTAGTTCTTCTAAAGTACTCAAGGATATTCTTACTGTCGTTCAATGATCATCATATGAATCATTCTGGTATATGCTCATAACACTTTATAGCACATGATATCTGATTGTGTATATGTTTATTCGTGATCTATAATCACTCATGTGTTTTTACTCATTGAGTGTCAGATACACTCAAGTCTTGTTAAACCTTCACATGACAAGAACATTTTCTTAATATTTCTATATTGAACTACTTCAATACCCATCATATGTACTTTGACTTAAACTTATTTATGTGTTTCAATCTATCTTCATAGATCTTGACACTAAATTTGTTTCAGTCCATATCCTTTCATTGAAGTTAATTCTCAATGAAACCTTTTAATCAAGTATATAATTACATCATTTATAACCAACTATATGTCACCTACATAAAGTATTATAAATGTGTCTTAGCGCTCCCACTTAATTTTTTTGCAAATGCAAGCCTCTTCATCGTCTCTGATGAAATCAAAAACTCTTTGACTATTTCATCTGGTGAAGATTCTAACTCCGTGATACTTACTTCATCCAATTGAAGTTTGTATACCTATCTAGTATTCTACGGACAGGCAAAACTCTTGGTTGTATCTTGTATACACCTTTAATACACACTTCTGTAAGTAATATATTTTGCCATCCTACTAGCATATCTCATAAAGAAATATGTAGTGATTACTAGAATAATCCACATAGACTATAAGCATTGCTACGAAAGATCTAATCTTATCGTAGTCAACTCTTTGAACTTTGTCGTAAACCACTTTTCGACAAATCGTGCTTATTCAAGGATATTGCATCCAAGTCCATCAATTTTATAGATCCATTTACTTTCAAAAGTATTTATCTATCTTGGATTTCATGGCATATAGCCATTTTAACGGAGTCAGGGCCCATCATAACTTCTTTGTTTGTAGTTGGTTTATCATTATTCAAAATCAATCCTTTGTTCACAAATCATTTATTTGATCACAAAGTAAATCATACCTACAAGGTTCAATATGTACTTCGATCTCCATGGCTAAAACACTTTGTAGTCATGGGAGCCATGATCGTCGTGGCCGCTTAAAAACAAATTCCGATGCTGCGCTACTCTGATCATTATGCTCAGGTTCATAAACTTTATCAAATTATATTGTCCTCCCACTCAAAAACTTCACTAGAAACAATTTCTCGGAAATAAGAAACATTGACAAACACTTTTGTCTTTGTCTCGTGGGAAGAATTCCCAATTAAATCTCTGGGATAACCAACAAAGACATTCATCCGATTTTGGTTGTAAACTCTTAGACCAAAATTTAAAGAAAGACTATTAGGGTTTATACCCATACCATAACTCGTATGGTGTCATTTCAACGGATCATGATGATGCTCTATTCAGTGTAAAAGCGGTAGTCACTAAAGCATAATCCACAAAAATATATTGGCGTCATAATATTTTATCTCATCATTAATCCAACAAAGTTTGGATACATATCTCGGATACTATATCATCATTATGATACTCCAAGAAATGTGAGTTGTAGAACAATTTCATAACTCTCTTAGATCTTCGCTAAAAACTCGTAATTCAAATATTTCCACCATGATCCAATCATAGATATTTGATTTTTCTATTACGATGATTTCCACTTCATGCTGAAATTTATTTGAATCCATTCAAATGTTTCAAACTTCTTCCTTATCGAATATATCCACATATATATACTCAATTCATTGTTGGAAGTTTTCATGAAGTAGAAGAATCTCCCGCACACAACTATGCCCAGTGAACTACATACATCATCATGTATATTTCCACTAAGTTAGTTGCCCATTTCAACTCTTGGCCTATGAACGGTATTTTAGTCATTCTCTTTAGAAAAGATTTGCAAACGCCAAACGATTCAAAAATCAAATGACTCAAAAAATCCATTTGCATGGAGTTCCTTCATGCGTTCCTTTCTATCATGACCTAAATGGCGGTTCCACAAATAAGTGGAATTCAAATCATTTGCCTTATGGCATTTTAGCGTCAGTGTTATGTATGTGTGTTTCACCATTAAGATTTATAATAACTTATCCATCGTACATGGAGTAATGTCATAATTTGAACAACTTATTGTTTTCATTTGACCAGAGCAAAATAACAATTATTAAGTTCTTTATTATAAATTCTAAGGGCTAGATAGAATACCAACGACGAACATAATAACACTTTATTTTGTTCCAGACGTGTATTCCTATCATATTCCTTATCAGTCACTTAGGCCATCGTATTCTTGTATTGCGTTGTATTGTATGACATCTCATACCAACCAATCTGGTATAAATACCCAAGAATTTCATTATGTGACAAAACAAGGAATACATCCATAACATGTATATCATGTATATACACCTGAGCTAGACTTTCTAGTCTTTTCTTTCTTTCTGCCAAAATATCTTTTGCATTTTTTCTTTTAGCTTTCCTCATTATTCAGAAAAACACTTCAACATTAATAACTTCTAGGTTTGTCGGTCTAATACCAATAACCTTGAGGTTATTATTTTGAAGTTGATCATCATATGACAAGTGTTCTAGATTTCACTTATTAGTAACTATGATGAACAACTTCACTCATAATTTTATCCATCAATTCATGACAACTTTTTGAGACCATGTCTGTGCATGCTAGGCTCATAAAGTTTAACCTTAGTATTCGCATGTGCAAATCTGGCTTGCACCCGTTGTAAGCACACGTAGAATCTATAACATCCGATCATCACGTGATGCTTTGATACGACGAGTCTTAGCAACGGTGCATACTAAGGATGATAACTTCATGGATATGCGAATATCGTTAGTGCTCCAATAGTTGGAGGATTGTGACGCCTGGCGTCTTCAACCTTCATACATTCCCATAAAACTTATGAGTTTATGTAGTCTCACCAAATTATATTCTATCATCTTGCAATAAGGTCTTAGATATCACATATATCTCATACCTTGATTATTTCTGAAAACTAAATTTTCAGCTCCTTACTTTTCAAACAGATTTGAACTTCAAGTTTCACGGAGACAAGATAACTTTAGGTACTAATTGAAACCATAGCTCTCTGAATCAACAAAGTGAGTTTCACTAAAAGTTTGCAATAGGACTTAATCAATTCTTGATTCTTTAACAATACGGTACTAATCCGTAAAGTTTCTTATCAGATTTTAACAGTATTTCTATCTCAATAACAAGACTAGCGCATAGTAGTAAACGGATGCCAATACTACAAAATTAATTCAAAATACTACTAGACTAAGTTTATGACAAATTGAGTTCAAATTTTAATTCTACATAATTAAAAATCTAGGTGAACTCCCACTCAAAACAATATCCCTCGCATTGTCTTAGTGATCACACGAACCAAATCCATCACACCTATGCCCGATCATCACGAGACAAGATGTAATTTCAATGGCGAACACTCAAAGTGTTCATCATATCAATCATATGATTCATGCTCTACCTTTCGGTATCACGTGTTCCGAGACCATGTCTGTACATGCTAGGCTCGTCAAGCAAACCCAAGTATTCCGCGTGTGCAACATGGCTTACACCCGTTGTATTAGTCACACCCGATCATCACGAGATGCTTCAAAACGTCGAACAATGCAACGGTGCATACGAGGGAAGAACACTTTATTATCTTGATATTAATGTGAGGGATCATCTTATAATGCTACCGTCGCGATCTAAGCAAAATAAGATGCATAAAGGATTAACATCACATGCAATTCATATGTGATATGATATGGCCCCTTTGTCTTTGCGCCTTTGATCTTCATCTCCAAAGCACGGACATGATCTCCATCATCTTCGGGCATGATCTCCATCATCGTCGGCGAAGCACCAAGGTCAATGGCGCCGTCTTCATGATCGTCCTCCATGTAGCAACTATTACAACTACTTTGAAATACTACTCAACATGAAATTTAAAGACAACCATAAGGCTCCTGCCGGTTGCCACAATACAATAATGATCATCTCATACATATTCATCATCACATTATGGCCATATCACATCACCAAACCCTGCAAAAACAAGTTAGACGTTCTCTAATTTGGTTTGCATATTTTACGTGGTTTAGGGTTTCGATCCAATCTACCTACGAACATGAACCACAACGGTGATACTAGTGTTTTCAATAGAAGAGTAAATTGAATCTTCACTATAGTAGGAGAGACAGACACCCGCAAAGCCACTTATGCAATACAAGTTGCATGTTAAGCGTGGAGCAAATCTCATGAACGCGGTCATGTAAAGTTAGCCCGAGCCGCTTCATCCCACTATTCCACAAAGATGCAAAGTACTCAATCTAAAGATAACAAGAGCATCAACGCCCACAAAACCATTGTGTTCTACTCGTGCAACCAACTATGCATAGACACGGCTCTTGTTGTTGCGGTAGACGATCACTTGCCGCTTGCAAAAGCGCGTAGAAGATCTTGATCACGATCGGTTCCGGCGCCACGAACGGGCAGCACCTCCGTACTCGGTCACACGTTCGGTTGTTGATGAAGATGACGTCCACCTCCCCGGGGCAGCGGAAGTAGTAGCTCCTCTTGAATCCGACGGCACGACGGCGTGGTGTCGGTGGTGGTGGAGAAATCCGGCGGAGCTTCGCTAAGCGTGCGGGATGTGGAGGAGAGAGACCGCTAGGGTTTGGGGAGAGAGGGTGGCCGGCCACTAAGGGGTGCGGCCAAGCTATGGCTTTAGTGTGGCCGGCCCCCTCCCCTTGGCCCTCATTATATAGGTGGAACACCCAAAAGTTGGTGTACAAGTCTTCGAATAAGACCCCAACCCAAAACCTTCCATGTGTAGGGAAACCTACCCAAGGTGGGATTCCCACCTCAAGTGGGATTCCCACCTTTCCATGAGGTGGGTGGCCGGCCACCTTGGGGGAAGTCCACCTTGGACTTTCCCCTCTAGGGTTTGGCCAAGCTTGTGGAGTCTTCCGGGACTCCACCTTCCATAGTGCGTTTCTTCCGGACTTTTCTAGAACCTTCTAGAACCTGCCATAAATGCACCGGATCATTTCCAAACTTGGAATATGAATTCCTATATATGAATCTTATTCTCGGACCATTCCGGAACTCCTCGTGATGTCGGGATCACATCCGGACTCCGAACAAATATTCGAACTCCATTCCATATTCAATTTCTACCATTTCAACATCCAACTTTAAGTGTGTCACCCTACGGTTCGTGAACTATGTGGACATGGTTGAGTACTCACTCCGACCAATAACCAATAGCGGGATCTGGAGATCCATAATAGCTCCCACATATTCAACGATGACTTTAGTGATCGAATGAACCATTCACATACGATACCAATTCCCTTTGTCACGCGATATTTTACTTGTCCGAGGTTTGATCATCGGTATCACTCTATACCTTGTTCAACCTCGTCTCGACAAGTACTCTTTACTCGTACCGTGGTATGTGGTCTCTTATGAACTTATTCATATGCTTGCAAGACATTAGACGACATTCCACCGAGAGGGCCCAGAGTATATCTATCCGTCATCGGGATGGACAAATCCCACTGTTGATCCATATGCCTCAACTCATACTTTCCGGATACTTAATCCCACCTTTATAGCCACCCATTTACGCAGTGGTGTTTGGTGTAATCAAAGTACCTTTCCGGTATAAGTGATTTACATGATCTCATGGTCATAAGGACTAGGTAACTATGTATCGAAAGCTTATAGCAAATAACTTAATGACGAGATCTTATGCTACGCTTATTTGGGTGTGTCCATTACATCATTCATATTAATGATATAACCTTGTTATTAATAACATCCAATGTTCATGATTATGAAACTAATCATCTATTAATCAACAAGCTAGTTAAGAGGCTTACTAGGGACTCTTTGTTGTTTACATATCACACATGTATCAATGTTTCAGTTAATACAATTATAGCATGGTATATAAACATTATCATAAACACAAAGATATATAATAACCATTTATTATTGCCTCTTGGGCATATCTCCAACATACCATACAAAGGTAATCAAAGGGGGAGTTCGCTAAAGGCAAATCAAAGGGGGGTCTTCTTCTTCCTCCTTCTCCGTCTTCTTCTTCTTCTTCTCAGATGATGGCATTACCTTTGTCCTCCCACATTGCAGTTACGCACTCCATCCCCATGTTCTTCCAGGCTTCATTATTGTTGTCGTTGCCTATTCGACGGTTCCCCGGAGGAGGGATCCTCACGAATGGGGTAAGAAGTAGGTACCATAGGGCGGAGAGCCATAGGAACGGTGGTACGCGGTTTACCTAGCTTAGGAACACGCTGCTCGGAGGCAGGGCCTACTGCTGCTTGTCTGGAATTATCTGGGCGCTTTCGCATTGTTACAATGAGTTGTGGTTGTGCATCTAGGGCTCCTAGGATCCGGCTTATAAAGGCGCCAGGATCTAGGGTTTCTACGGAGAGTCCTAGCTGAAACACAACCTTGCCTAACTATGGAATATTACATTGCCGTGCACGTTAATGATCCGCCTACTACCTAATATGTCGTACTGGATCCGGTTACCTCTGATGGGCCAAGCCGGATCCGACTCTAGGCGTATGTCGGTTGGGATCCGGCTCCTTGTTCCTCGGCTGGACTTCCTCCATCTTGATCAACAGCAACTGGGCCGCCCGATGGGCCGTATGCCACCATCACCGTCTGTGGGCCACCCGGCCTTGCGGAATCTAGGCATTGTCAATGGTACACCTATGAAGTATACCCACAACAATCGCCTTGCTCCACGACATGACCGGTCTCAACTTCACAAGGCACAACAGTTTCTGGGAAGTAGTCATCTTCGCCCCAAGCAAAGATCTAGCTGTGAAGAATGTAGCAAGCAAGAACCATCTTAACTTTGGACTCGTAAGTGTCGAACGGTTTCTGGTCAATAACCTTGAACCTATTCTTGAAAGCACGAAATGCCCTCTCAATGGTGACTCTAAGGTAGAGTATCTTCAACCCATCAAGCCTAGACAAGTTGTTAGCAAGAATGCTTTCATCATGTGCAGATCCTTCCCAACCAGCTAGAACATGCATGAACATCTTATCAAAATCCACAACAACTAATACATTATCTCTAGTGTAGTGCTTCCTTCTCCTCTGAATGCTAAAGAATGTTCTTTTGGCACCCTAGTTGTGACATGAGTACCATTGGTAGCCCCAAAACAATCTTGCCAAGCAAGGAATATAGAGTCATTTTTTTACCATAGTACTCATATGATGAAATGAAAGTACATATTTAATGCTCAACAAGAAATACAGCCACCATATGTAGCTATTCTCGATCTTGGGAGGTTTTCTACCCAATGGTAGCTTGATCATTTCTCCTCTATGCTCTCCAACAGCAAACAACACCTGCTTGAAGTAGCAAGAGAAAGTATCCATGTATCTCTTGAATGAGCTATGAATCACTCTAAACCTCTGGTTATGACCCACAATATGAAGAAACATGGACACTTGTTCTTTAACGGAGGTGTGGATGCTATCTTGAAGAATCCCTCTCTCCCTAATCATTTTCACAATTACATAGAAAGGGGTTCTTCTCATCCAAAGCATTTAGACAACCTCTATATCATTGCAGATGTATATTTAGTTAAGGTTATATGCTCATGATGGTGTGCCTTTTGTTCGGCCACTACGACATGACCTGGTGGCAATAAGAGAAATGCTTGATATCTTTGGAGAAGCCTCATGCCCGTGCATTAACTATAACAAATCAACTACAACTATTATTAGGGGAGCAGAGGAAGAAGAAAGAGTGGTCAGAAATACCCTGAGGCGCCGCAAACTAAGGATTACTGGAAATCGGGGCTTGACAGAGCCATTTCCTTCATGCGGGACTCGGTAAGACGTATTATGGAAAGGGAATGGAGGTTGGTTTTAGTCAAGACCGTTATAGATGCTAAGAAAATCCATCAACTACTAGTTGTTGAAGCACTGATCTAGATGTTAAAGGCGGTATAAAAGTGGATGGGGTCATTTTTTGGGCCGGTAAATATTGAGTTAACGGAGGACAATGCCTCATCACATGGTACAAGATTACCAACTCCACTTGCTTTGGAGGTTTAGGGGTTACAAATTGAAGCTTTAGAGTATCGCCATAGAGTATCGCCATAAGGAGAAAATGGCAATGACTCAAAAGAACGGATCATTCCAGTCCGTGTCAAGGGCTTACTTCTCTCGACGATGTTGAGACCTATGAAATGTTTCAAAGTTTGGTTAAATACAAGTAGGTGATGGTAAGACTGTACTCTTTTGGCGTGATAGATGGATCAGTGACAAGGCTGCAAAACATATTGCTCCTGATGTGATTTTTTTAGAATTGTGTCTCATGGGTTGCGAGATAACAAATGGCTTGAAGACATGATGAAACTTCCACCATAGGATGGTGCTCTACAATGGTTACAACTTTGGATTCAGGTGAATGGAGTTTAGCCAGATCCTATGACTCCTCACAGCTTCTCCTGGCCTTGGTCAAGCAGAGGACTATACACATCTAAGTCAACCTATGACGTGCTCTATCAAGGGCACACACATGAGGCCATGGATAGCTGCATCTCGAAATCGAGGGAATCTCTTAAGTGTAAGATATTTATCTTGCTCGGTACAATGAATTTTCTTGCAGGAAATCCGGTATGAATGCTTTTGGAGGGAGGGCTACTTGCACTTGTTTCGGAGCACATCAATCAACTTGAGCCATGGAGGATCAGAGAAAGGCACATATATAGGAATTCAAAGAAAAGGAAAGTTTGATACTTTGGAGATACTCATCGGCTGCTCCCTCTGGAAATAGAGGAAGGCCAGAGCCTTTGAAAATAAAGACGAGATTCAGACATCACTACAGTAGATAGGATGCATCCTAGATGACTTTGCGTTTTGGATGCGTATATGTGTGGGCAGAGGTAGATGTGTCGGTGATGGTGTCCAAAATGTACCCGGAGAGTAAGGTTTAGGGTAGTCGTGTAGTGTTGAGACAAGATTCTTGTTCGCAAGATCCTGGCATTCTTGTAAATCACTTTTCTGCCTTGTATAGTATGGTGCGCCTTTGGCGCACTCTCGAAAATAGAATTTCAGGTTTGCTATCCTCTCCTGATCTCGTGGTAACAAAAGATCGGAATTGAGAGGAGGAAAGGCATCATGCCTGACTAATCTCTTTTGTAGCATCATGATCCAGGCGTGAATGACAATGATGAGTACTGCTACCTGATGAATAAGTTCAAGCTTGTGTCCCTCATCAAAGCAATCTAACATGAGCAACAAAAAATTGACCCCGCATACTTTTACCTAAATTGATATAAAGTGGGGAAGACAATAGAGTAGGATAGTGTGGTTTACCTCCGCCATGGTAGGCGATGGACACGAGCCGGAGTCGAAGAAGAACACCCCTGTCTTCGCTAAAAGTGACACGAACCCAGTGTCGGAGAATAAGAATGATTTCCTCCTCCAAAGGATGGTGTGGGTATGATTGGGGGTAGAAGGAATCTAGATAGGTCTAGATCAATGTCCCTCCTATCGCCGGTGTCGAAAGGCGGGCAATGAGGATTCCTGGTGGGGGATAATGGAGGAGGTGACCGAAAGAGGGAGGAGACCCCAGCTTTGTGGTGCAACACTGCCAGAATTTTGCAGTCTCAAGCCATCTTGCGCCAATCTCCCGCGCGCACGGAGTTGTTTCTCATCGCCTATATGCAGCCCAACCCTGGAAAAACTACTAATTTGGGAATTCCTACCAGGCCTGCCCGAGAGTTCTTTGGGCATCCAATAACTCGCCTTTTGTTCCCACCAGGCTTGGCTGAAGAGCACGCAAGCTACCAAATGTGCACCTAGTGACCGAGCATGCCATCACACCGCACAAGAAACTAGTCATTGGCCAACGAGGAGGCCCCATGCTAATCTAGCTCACCTCAAATGTGAAAACAACGAGATCGAATACGTCAACTTCATGTACCAACATATATACTCTAGCATGAACGGTCATGTGCGTGTGTTCTGCCACTGAAGGTTTCATAGAGACACTAGATAGATGCTAAAGAAAGTACGAGCATGATACATGAATTATTGTGATGGAATTTAATATTCTATGGGATCACTGGTCTCCCACACCAGATTCACAGTTAACATCACAACATAATAATTATTGCACCCGTTCATGTACCAAGGCATATAAGAATGTCAGTAGTTCAACCCGGCTGAAACTACTCACTTTAGCACTGCAAAATACAATCAGTCACAACCCAAAACTTCCGTTCGTCCCTCCTAGTGGTTGCGAAAAGCCTATATGAGGCAAAAAAAAAAATTGGAGGCAATTTTGTGATGCGTAATAAAAAAATTCCACCGCGATATGCCTTGTATAGCATGTCTTCATTTGGAGAGGCTATGCACGCAGGAATCCAAGTCCTCAAATTTAGCCTTGTTCTCAAACTTTGCAAATGTTGGTGCCCTCACAAATGAAAAATCTTGAGGTTATATCCCAACCTTGAGAAACTTGCTACGGTCAATCCACAGATTGGATGCTCAACAACCCACGCTTAACAGTCTAGGAGATGTCAAATATTCAAGAGTAACAAGAAGATGCCATCAACCAAATACGTCGTTGTTTGGTTCTCAAACAAACTCAAACTCTCACAAAATGGTTCTCAAGAACAAGTGAGAGAGAGCAACTTGCACAAACCAGATCTCAGATCTGTAATTTAAGTAGCTCAAGTTTCCAACCCTACCAATTCTGGCTCGGGTCATATTATAGGCTAGACCTAACATCTAATCATTCTAAATAATATTCCGGTACGAACATATGTATTTACTGGGCTAGTACTGTAACTCAACTGGTGCTGCGCATAGGGGTATCAATCACCTAGAGCTTTAATCATGACCGTGAAGCTTGCTTTAAGTCCTCAGAGTCAATTTTTCACCACTTGAAGCACCAGGATCAATACAGGCTCTAATGAGGTCTTAACCTGTTCAATCAATACTTATTCCTCAAAGATTTGTTAGTGGATCAGAGTGAATTGAGTTGATTATGTAAATGATGGATGTGAAAAATAACCATCTTTATCCATTTTTTAATCTGATATTAGTCAAGTAACTGATAAAATATCTATCTCAACTTGCCATTAACCACTAATTATTGCAAAGATGTGCAATTTTTTTATTTCTCTGTGTGTAGATATGGACATATTCTGGGCAGAATCGAGGGAAATTAATGAAGATTTCCAAGTTGCCAAATCTACCAAGTTAAAGAGGCCACGAAAATAAGCATCAAAGAGTTTGGCGAGCATTGGTACGGCCGCAGCCCGCCCATACGACACGCCCATACCAGGTACCACCACCTTACCCAGGTCAAATGGAACAACTTTCGTGAAGATGCATATATATAATGAGCATCACAACCGCCAGAAGAGGGAGACGAATAGAAGAAACACCACACACAGATCAGATGCCACCATGAGATCCATTTCACCATTTGCATCTGAGGAGAGGGGAATCGCTGCTTCATCGCCATCTCCATCAATATCTCCATCCTCCACTCTCTCCTTAGCCATAGATCCTACTTGCACTATTGATCTCACCACAATTGGTGTCATTGCAAGACTATTTTATGTCGATCTTAAGAATTCCTTTATAATATTCATAATTGTTGATCTTATCATGTGTGAGTAGTCCTCATGGGTTGAGGCCTAGCTTCGCATCATCATGTGCATCTAATTTTATATGGGTGTTGCACTCAATTTTAATTTTATGATATGTGTAATTGTATCTCTATCTTCTACCTCAATCTAGGACTTGTACCCAAGATCCCAATGATTTATAAAGGTTATGAGGTGAGATTAGTGGTAATCTGCTACTTCATGCGAAACCTAGTGACAATAGGTGGTGTATGGTGGTAGTTTGAGATCCATTGGGGAATAACAATGACATCATTTATCTTAATGCTTTGATCCATGATCACTTAATAATCCTTCATAACCAGCTCAACTAGAGTGAATAGGTTGGAAAATAATCGGTAGATAACCAGCTCGACTTGAGTCTATAGTACGTTAGGACGCATCGCCCACAAAAATCTAATCTAAATTTAATTAAGTACAATTATTCATACAATTATATTTTATCCCGTAACATGTATGCACAACTGTAGGTAAATCCTTAGCCCTGACCTATCTCCACCCATTGATTCACAAATCCCAAGTAAACTCAAAGGTCCAATGAGACGAAGGTTCTACAAGTTAGCAAGGTTTCGTTTGACTAAAGTACAACATCAGTCGCTTCCAAAGGATCATTTTCTTGTGACACTATGTTATGTTATTAAATGGAACCAGACGAGATCCGCCCCAGGCAGTTACTATTTAGATACGGTGATTAATCCTCTCCCTTGCGCGGCTACATCGCGACGTGCCAGGTGCCCACCGCCCCCCTCCACTCGTCTCCCCCAACATGCAACCCCTCCCACTACCGCCACCCGGGGCATCACCTGGCAAAGCCCGCGCGACACGGCGGTGGTGACGATTCTCCTCTGGCGTCAATCTGCGGTGATGGTAGAGCGGTAGTGACCGAGGAGGATCTACCTCTCGGCTGGGGGCGGCAGTTATATTGGAGGGGCAGACGCAGCCCCGATCTGGGCCCTTTTGGCTTGGGCGACGAGCTAGCAGCCTCTACCACTGCTTATATGTCGATTACGAGTGGAGGCTCCCCTAGGCTACTTCTCCATCATAGAGGATGCCCGGTATCTGCTCTAGGCATGGTGGTGGTGGCTTTCTCTTTCACCTTAGGAGGTTGACCCGAGGGTGGGTTCTCAGATCATGAGATTCGTGATGTAGTCCCGTCTGCGAGTTGGGGAGACATAGTTGATGGTGAAAACCGAGCTAACTTTCGTCTTGGCAAGCGATGCCGGCGTTCTATGCAATTACCTTGATAAAGGCAACACCGAGCAATGATTTTCGACGCATACCTTTGTCCGGATTATAGATGAAGTATAGTAGCTTTTTACCTAGTAGACCTAGGTTTATCGAACCTTAAGAAACACTTTTTGATGGTTAAGGAACGTCTACAAGATTTCTATTTAATTTTATCTTACATTTACCAGACCTTTCTAATTACTATGTATCTGGAGTTATGTCGATGGATGGAGATAGGCTAGGGTTAAAGTTTTACCTGTAGCTATGCATATATATGGGATAGAGATAAAGTTAAGCACATTCATGTGTGTAGAGGATCTAATATGATAGGATTTTGGGCAGCACGTCCGTAAATACTACAGCCCCTGCGAGCCATTGGCATAGCATATAGTCTCTTGATCCAACCGTAATACCACGAAGTACCGGGGTATCAATGATTATTAAGTAAAATACAGAACACAACATTTCGATTAGTGATGTTGCTTTTACTCTCAAATGGATCACTAAACGGATATTGTATTCCTCTTGTTGTCATTGGTTTTCACACGTAGATGATGTTTACCACTTATCTCACCTCAAACCTTGATCAATCATAGGGGTCTTGGGTACCTGACAAGTCCTTAGATTGAGGTAAGAGACAATGATACAAAATATAAATCTTCTATTTAAATCACCAAACAATATTCCCATGTATTAGATGCACATAATTTTTGCCAGGCTAATCCTCAACACATAGCCCGTGAGTACTACTCACTCAAAATAACAAGATTGATACCTTCGATCCGGATTACGGATTGTAGTATGATAAGCTTTTTCCCTAGAGGACCTAGGTTTAATCGAACCTTGGGAACAACTGCTAAAATGGTGTAAAGGAAACTTCTACAAGACTTGCCAGTGTAATTTATATTCAGTTTACCGAACCTATCTAGTTTACTTTTAAGGGGGTTGTGTTCAATGATGGAAATAGGCCAGGGTTAAGGTTTCACCTGCAACAATGCATACATATATAGAATTGAAGCACATATATGTAACAAATAAAATAGAGATAAGATATTTATGAGTAGCACATCCATAAATACTCTTGCCCCTAAAGTTAGAGGTGACAAGAACCTAATGGTCCAACCACTATCCTTACAGCCGCAAGCAACAATAGTTATTAAGTAAATGAATACAGACCAAAGCATTAAGCTAGATGATTGTGCCATAATCCCGAATGAATCACTAAACATGTATCGTTACTTTCCCCTTTCTGTCACCGAGGTTTCGTGGTAGAACGCCGTTCTCCACTCATCCCACCTCTTCCCTTGATCGAATTGAATGATATGGGTACCTGCAGATCACCGACACGAGGCGAATAGACAAGGATACAAGATTGCAAAACTCATATTCAATCCTTACAAATATAAGATTAGATGCACATGAACGCTGCGAGGATTCACCCAAAACTGCAGCCCATGAGGACTACTCACACATAATATCAAGATCAAATACGAAGATAGAAATCATTGTGCAAAATACTTAGATTGAAATCACAATATTCTTACGATGGTCGCCAATTCTCAAGGAGATCTCTATTACAATGGTGATGGCTATGGCTATGGAAGAGATGGGAAATGGGATGGATGAACTATGGTGGTGGATCTCTTTCGGTGTGGTGCTGATGGATCTGGTGGATGGCGGCTCTATTTGGCGATGAATGACTCTCTTTTCAGCGTCGGTCCCTTCATGAAACTTATAGGGTTTCACCTCGGGAATGCAGCAACACACGGTACAGGCACACGGTATGGGAAGGGCTTGCCCGTACTGATGCCCTTTAAAGCCCATGGAACCGACTTTTCGAGCGTAGTCAACTTTGCCATGCTCATGGCGCGATTTTCTTTAGTAATTTCATGTTCATTTGTCATTATGACGTGATTTCCTGCACAACATCCAAAAATAGAAGAGATTGCACATCTTTGCTTGATTAGTCATTAGTGGCAAGTTGAGAGGTAAACTTAGTCAATATCTTGACTTAGCTAAGGGTTTAAACGCGAGAAAAGTGGTGTATTTCACAACCATCAAAGATCAATAAAAGAAAACATTATAGAATTTCTTAGATTGATACCAAATGTTCTTACAATGTCGCCAATCGCGAGGAGATCCCAATTACAAGCTATGGCTATGGTATGAGATGGAGATGGGGATGATGAATATGGTGGAGGTGAAGCGGTGGAACTTCCTCGGTCTTTTTTTATGTAATATGAGAATGGCACAGCGCTCTGTGCGGCAGCTGAAGTCTGAAAATATATAGGCGCCTTCATGAAAGTTACTTGGTTCGACATGATGAAGTCAGTGCTGGTTAGTACGGGCGGGCGGTATGGTCGGGCCTCGCCCGTACCAGTGCTCGTTAATACCAGTGGAATCAACTCTTCAATCCCGGTTGACTTGTGAGTATTGGCAACTCGTGAGTCTTCCCTTTTTGCTCCAGATTTCGTCATAAAAACTTGATTTCCTATATCACATATGGATTTGCACATATTGGCAATAATTAGTCATTAGTAGCAACGCTAGAGAGATGTTTCATGAATTGCTTGACTTAATATATGATTTAAACACGGATAAAGATGGTTTTTTCACAACTGTCATCTTCCCACTCATGTTACTCAAGGTGAAACCCTAGGATCTGGTCTTCCAGATCGGACGGGCGGCACCATTGTGCCGTTTCTCTATTGGGAGAATCGTTTGTGCAATAGCGCTGGATGTTAGGGGCAGGAGGAGATGTGAAGTCATGCTTGGCCAACAGATCTTCCATGGTAGCATTGACAACAAGCCTAATAAGGGCTTTGCGGATCTCTGCCCTAAAGATGGACCATCGGTTTGATGAAGGTGATGGCTTCTGAAGCATGGGCATAAGATGCTCGCCAAGGATCTGCTATACAGTTGTGAGCTCTTGTTTTCACCATAGGGTGATTCAGCGAAGCCCCCGTTAAATAGTTTGGTAGCGCGTTTTGTTTCTGCTTTTAGGGTAGAGGCCATGAAGGCATGCTACTTCACCCATTGTTAGGGTTATAGGTGTTGAGTGATGGCTTAGAGTTTTGTGATGTATGCTCTTTACCATTTCTTATTAAATAAATTTAAATAAAAGTCATATGCATTGCTTTGATGCAGAGGCCGAGGCTCCATTTTGGGTTGTAGTAACGAGCTGCTCGGATCATAAGGCTCGGATCGTTAAGACTCGTGATAATTAAGGCTCGGAGCGTTAAGCTCGTTAAGAATAACGAGCTGAAAATATTTTTTTTGGCTCGGTTCGTTAACTTATTGCGAGCGCTCGGGAGTTGTTCATTAAGAAAATGTTGTCTAAGCCTAAGAAGCAGCGTTTACATGAACGCATGCAGAAATGCAATACATCTATGCATAGTATTCAATAAATACATATTCGTTAACGAATATCGTTCGGTCACTTGGCTTCGGTTGCTCTTTAGTCCTTTGGTCTCCCTTGATGGACTTCATCGGCCTTAAATAGGCCACGAGCATAGCATAGGGTCGTAACAATATACTGGGTTAACGCTTTGTTGCCGATTTTAACAAGTATCTCATAAACAACGTCGATTCAATTTTTTAGCTCATATCTCATAAACAACGTCGATTCAATTTTTTAGCTCGTTAAGGTTAATGAGCAATTTTTTTTGCTCACGTTGGTTTGTTAAGAAAACGAACTGAGCTCAAACGGCCAGGCAAATGAGCGCTCATTAAACTCGTTGAGTTTCTAGCTTTATGTCCAACCCTAGCTCCGTTCCCCCTTTCGAAAAAGAGGGTTCTGCCCTTTTTGTAAAAAAAAATAAAGATATTAAACTTCAAACAGTGTTTTGATTCTTTTAGCCAAGTTATCAGCAGTAAGGCAGCTCCCTTGAATAGCTAGAGATGCAAGATTTAACATTTAACTAAACTAGTACAAATGCCCGTGCGTTGCCACGGGGCAACAATACATGTAAACTGATTTTAAAAATATGTCTACAACACAATTCTATATGGTATGAAATGAAATGGCAGGCATCGGCCTGTCTCATGCGCTATCTCTTTTTCCTGAAATGACACATGAGAGGTGAAGCTTCCTCCATGCAAAAGAAGCACGAACACTAAAAGCTCCACCGCAAGACGATAACTTTTTGAAAAAATATGATCCGTTACACAATCAAATGTGCAATGAATAATGTTCTTAGTGTATTGGAGAATCAATGATCTAATTGTTTTGCTATAATTTGATCTCTTTTCTATTGTTTATCATCTTTTTTTACCATCATCCAAGACAACAAGAATATGGATGTTCTTAAGCAAGTAAATAGCAACGGTCAGGATAGTCTGCTATCATGGCAAAGCTAAGATAGATAGGAAGCTGCTTAGTGCTGAACTGAAAAATGCACGTGCAATGCACGGCTCCATCCATATAAAATCAATTTGTTGCCCTCAAGCGTAAATAATATTGAAACACATACTGATCAGGGTATAATTTGAAAATATTCAATTTTAGAAATTTAATTTTCTAGATATAAGAGGCTCTTGAAGGTCAAGATGGCAATGCTTCCACAACATAGTTTAATGCAATGCACAACATGAAAAACACATTACAAGTATTACGACACACTGTTTTGATCACCAGGCTTTGCTCTTGTTGCTTGTATTCAACTCGTCAACCTATTCTTACCGGCATGTCTTATTTCCCTTCTTCTGTTGAGCATTGTTATTTGTATCCACAACACCTTTCTTCTCTTTCTCCCTCTACAAGCATAATACCACATGATTTTCAATTAGAATTTTATTTAATTTGGTAGAAAAATGATTTGTTGCTATTATATATAACCAAAAAGTTCTCACTTACTCTAATCAATCAGTTCAATTGTATTATAAGCGTCGACACAATATTACATGCCTTGAAGGACATGGTCTTACCTATGATAGGGATTTAAAAGGAGCAAGAGCAACTAACCTGACTAAAATTTCGCAGTAGCTCAAGCAACTATACAGAGGAGAACAATGGACATCATGTTTTAGAACCACTTCACTGAACATCCTGGTTCGAAACATAGATATAAATTAACTCAAATAGTTGTTTAAAAAGTCATGTAGATTGTTCATACATAAAGGAAAGAGAACTGAAAAAATTCCACAATGACATCGTTTAGACTGCATATTCTACTGAGAAACATTCACTATAACCATGTATTGTCTACAACTATCAACTGTAAACTTTTCACCAGTTTCCCCAGCACTCGCGATTCTTGACGCGCATGACCAAGTTGTTTAGTCTTAGTCTGTGGCTTCGCATTGACAATAAACCTTCTTCACTCTGAATTTAAAGAAGCACCACTATATCAGATCACATTGATGTTATTGGAACATTTGTTATATATCATTTTATCATATGGATGTTATCAAAGAAATCAGAACCAAGTGTGTTAGCATTGGAGATAGTTTAACTGAGATTAGTAAGCGGCTAAGGTCCAACACAAAAGCCTCTCGCTTGTAAGTGTGTTAGCATTGGAGATAGTTTAATTGAGATTATCAGCAAGCAGTTTATCAATATCAATCTGTAAGGATGGTGCATTATAGTTAACAGTATAATGGAACCACCTAGGAGCCTCCACGGCGTTTTGAGGTTCTTAACCGTCCGATCCAATATTTGAACGGTGCAGATCTCCCGACTTAACCGAAACGTCGCTTGGACGAGTTTCCGTCACTGGTTCACGTTAAGTGGGCCGACCCACCATTATAGGGCTGCTACTCCACAGATAGAGTTGGACGTGCTCCGATTAATTGGGCCAACCTACTATTCAATCCATTACACAGGCCTGGTAAGTATGGACTGGAATTCCGTGCGTGCAATTGGCCGCTTCTCACCTCTCCCATTCGGCGACAGCACCTTTGCGCCACCACTAGCACGATGGCCTCCATGATCCGCTCTCGATCTCGGCATAGGGAGGAACCTCGGTGCGCCGCCCGCTGATGTTGAGGCTGCGGGAGCGAACCCTACCGCTCCTCGGAACGCTACTTCGAGCGGCGGCGGCGGCGACCACGACGAGACGGCATATCCAGCAGCGAAGCCCACCATGACGAACCAGCTTGTCCGGCGGCGGCTCCGCCCCTTCCATCATGTATGCTCGATCTCGCTGAGTTCAAAGATATTTCTGTGAAAGACTCCTAGCCATGATCCCTGTACAGATTAGATGATTGTGATGTTCCTCTGTACTCCGAACTTCATATATCTCTCCCCTCGAAATCCCTTTTCTTATCTGCGATTTCTGTTTATGTTGTTGATTACTTTTCTAGGACGGATAATCTCAACGGAGGTTGGCGTTCCTAAATTGTTTTGCCGGTGCCTGATGAACATCTCGAGAGGATGTAGCCAGAACAATTGCTATACTTTTGGCATGTTTGGTGACTTTAAACCTCATTCCCGAAGGTGAGATCTCAGGGATTGGATTATGTTATAATGGCCCAGCTAAGCTTGCCATGCTTGTGTCATGGGAGGTGTGGAAAGAGAGAAATGCGCGTGTGTTCCGGAACCTTTGCTCCACCGTTCTCATGGTCGCAACAAGGATAAAAAACGAGGCGACTCTTTGGGCTTTCGCCGGAGCAAAAAAGTTGGGTAATGTAATGTCGGGAGAGTAATCCATTTCTTGTTTTGGGTCTTGGCTGCGGCCTTGACCGTTTGGTCTGTAACTTAACTTGCTTAAACCTTCTTCTCTATCAATGAAATGGCAAATCTTTTGCCTCGTTTCAAAAAAAAAAGAAGTTTGATTAATTCGGAAGATTGGGAAGTTGCATGTCCATTTTCCTTGTTAAATTGGAATAAACCCTTTGATATTTAGCAACACCGTGTCTGCTTTTTGTATGCTAAATTTGACCTTTTTATTGTCTATTTGATCTGATGCTGCTCTCGGTTAAAATATTATCTGACATCCAATTTTGTTCAGGTGTATGTCATGTCTCTGTACACTAAAAATTCATGATATATTTTAACAGCTAGGCCATGGAAATAATAAGTGTTGGTGCCATTATCTAGGATGTTCAAGCTATTGGATGAGCTCGCTGTTGACACAACAAGGTTATGTTTTAAATTTCAAAGCCAATCTTCATGTATCTGTCATCTGCTCTTTACCTCTTGTTGGGTACACTTATTCTGTGATGCTACATCTGCAGGACCTTAATGTTTTCCCAGTCGGTGATTTTCATCGAAGCTGGCAGATTTTTCGCAGAACTCAGGCTGCAACTTTTGTCAGCCAGTAATACCAAACGTGAACTAGAGAAGGTAGAACAGCAAACTCATTTACTGGCGCAGCTAGCATGTAATCAATGGTGTCAAATGACATCTATTACAAATCGAGATGCACAACAAACGAAGAACGAAATGTAAATCACTGCAGGGGACACGAGATTTTAACGTGGAAAACCCTTGCAACACACAAGGGAAAAACCACGGGCGCCAGCCAGCAAAACTTCACTATTTTGGTGGTGTTTACAAACGCCGTGGGTGTACAATGATGCGATGAAACCCTAGCGGCGGCTTACAGGGAAAATATATAGACGGTGGCAACGATCCGTGCGGGCTCCCCCCGCCCCCCCAGGTGCACCTGCTGGGCCTCGGTATGGGCTAACTTCAGACTCGCTTCGCTCGGCCCAAGCCTACCGGCGACGGGCCTCGCTCCGCTCGTCAGAAGTTAGCCTCTTCTTGGAATTTGGATCACAATATAACAACATCAATAATATTTTTGTAATTCTCCTAAGAAATAGAAAAAGAATCTCTTAAGTAATGGCACCAGTGAATATAGAAGACTCTTGCTTCAACACTGTACTGGCATGAGGTATTCCGTATCAGTTGAAGGTTAATTGTCCTTAGCTACATCCGATTCCATGTGACATTTAAAATTTAATGCAAATAGACTATTACAAAATTCAGTTGACTATATTTCAGAATTGAAATAAAGAATTGTCCGATCGGTCTGGTTAAGGTAGGTAACTTCATATTTCTCTGCTTTAAGCTTCAAGTCATACGTCATTCTTGAATTACCTTTACACATTCTTAAGTGGACTACATCATGAAATTGCCGTCTTTGTAATTCGAAATAAGATCCTTTGTGGTTCAGGTGCCACACTTGAATTACCTTTTTGACATACAAATTTGACCCAGGTTTGTTTTTCTTTTCCTGTCATTTTTTTCTATTGTATATTTGCATAAAAAATGTTGGATGAATTTATCTCTAAAGTACACTGCTAAATGGACCATCATTTGTATATATTCATCTGACCGTTTCAACTTTAACTTTGAGGGTATCTGATGTGTAGTAAATATGAATTTTTCATGAAACTGACATTTACCAGGGCATGATGATCCCATCTTATACATGGTATTGTTTCCATTCAGGTATCAATATCAGGTTCCTGTGCATATAATTAAAATTTGAAGTTAATTTACATCCTTATCTTTTAACCGTTTGCTTCAGAAGTTCAGCTTTTGACATGTGCTGAGATCAAACCTCTTGCATGCTCGTGACAAGAGAAAGGATACCCAGGACACCAAAGCAGGGCAGTACACAGAAGAATAGTAAACCTTCGCTGCAAGTGTTAGCCTACTACAACCTCACCTCCTAAATATAAAACGTTTTTGGAGTTCAAACTGAACTCCCTAAACGTCTCATATTTAGAAATGGAGGGATAAATATAAAATGATTTTGGAGTTCAAATTGAACTCCCAAAATGTCTTATATTTACGAATGGAGGGAGTACTATGCTTAATATCTGATTGTTTTTCTACCTCCAAAATATTCAGATATTAGTCTAGCTTCATATTTTAGGCACCTTAACAAATATAATTATCTAGAGCTTCATATTTGAGTCATTGTAATCCAAGACACTCATATTTTTTAAATGTATATGTGCAGTGTGAATTCTGGCAAATATAAATATCATTCTTCTATTATTATGGACGGGTGTGGAAACCGCGCCTTTATGTTATTTTTCAGGGCCACACTATAAAACCAATGCTAGAACTTAACATTGGTCTCTAATTCTGGGCTCTAGAATTTTTTTATGATATTATTTATTGTAAATTACCTTTACCACTTGTACGGAAGAGTTGGGTTTTAAAGCTGGTCTAATTGAAAGAGATGTTTCCGACTATTTGAGTACCCAGTTTATCTGCATGTTAGCCCATTCAAATGTCTGGGGTACTTATGCCATTATGTTTTGTGAACATTGGCTACATTATATAACAGGTGGGAACTTGGTAATTGAGAGCTGCATCTTTGCCCTGCTTTCAAGCAATTTACATATACACATACATGATTAGTACTTTTATAAGCACTTCCTTTGCCATCAATATATTTTTTATTATGTCATTTCGAAATGTGTTATTTTATGGTCATTTTATTTACTCAATGGTACACTCAATATTATAAATAAGAATATTTGTACACCCACTTTTCAACATGGGTTTGAAGACATGTTCATAATTGAGATACTCATGTATTCAATTTTTTATGTTAGACACTATTCTAGATTTTAAGTTCCACCACAATATGTACACATTTTATTTATTTGTACTGTTAGCTTTCTTCTATATTATTGTTTATCATTCTTTTAATACGGACGGGCGTGGCAACGCGCGCTTCTATGGTCTAGTTTACCTTAAACCAGCATTCAATAGACACCACAACACAGCAAGCAGATTATCAGTTATATGACACAAGCTTTTACCTGAAAGCAGTAGCGGAGCGTGAGCAAAAGTCAAGGGACGACTGTTTTTTTATATTAACACAGAATATAGAATCCAGAGACACAAGTAGTTACAATGGTGTGCTGATTAGCGCTGCAGCCAACTCCCTGCAATATTCATTTTGATCAACAACAGGTGAGAATGACAAGCCAAGCAGATCTTTGGTACTACTAATTACAAAGCAAAGGCAACATATTGGATGTCTAGTTATTTTTGCCAATACAAATTAAATGAATGCAGGCACTCACAATATCCATCTTCGTGTACTCGTTGCCACATATGGGATGTATATTGATAAAAGGGCAAAAACAAGAACCATTAGTAGGGGATCATGCCTGTTCACATGAACCCATACTACAATTGACAAATTTATTTGTGCTTGCCTCAAACTGTACAAGTGGGCACAAGAGTGGGTGCTTCACATCCGGCAGCTTCCCTGGAAGTTCTGCAAGCGAGCGCGTAGACCTCAGCTACGGCAACGAGGTCCATGGGAGCCACAACCACCCGCCGCGCGTCCTCCGCTCTCCATGGGAGCCATCTACAACGGCCAGCAGCCCGATGCCGCCCCTGCCGGCGGCTGCAACTGCGCCCCAAATCCACCTTCCCCACCTGTGGCAAATCCATAACCTTGAACACTTCGATGGTGTATGTATGAAATCAATAGATAATGGTGTAGACCCATCAATTCAAAATAAAGATGGGGTAACCTTTGAATATGCGCAGCAGAGGGAGCAGTGATGGGAACTGGCCTATACAACGCCCGAGCACCATTCAATAGTTGAAAATCTGGCCCTGCAGGCTGCACCTGGAGATGAACGAATTACAGGAAACCAGAGATATTTCATAAAAGCAAGCAAAAGGTTAGCCTACATTTTCAAAAGAAAGAGCATTGGAAGAGGCTGGTCACATATATAGAAATAGTGCTGAGGGAAATATACACGAGGAAAAGCTTAGCCTACTGTATTATTCCAACAATGAAAAAATTGGACTCTGACGTATGATGATAGAACACTGGTCATTAGGACCAAACTCATGAAATAAGTGAGTCAATTCATGGATATCATTTTCAATTAATGAACAAGGATTTGTCCCATAAGCAACAGCTCGTTAGCTTGAAAGGACTACAACTTATACTACCAATATAACTAAAATTTAAACTATGACATTTATGATCTGGCATGGAAAAAAAGTCCTATAATTAGAGGACTGAATCTTGTGAAGAGATGAAGAATTGGATATTAAAAGAAATAACCAATGAAGCTTTCAGTGGGTATTGAAGCAGTTTGTGGAGGACTGGAGATGATAGAGTACGAGGGAGAGGCATCGTTCTTGTCATGAACTGGCATACTGCCGATACCCCTAAAATATTTTTGGTGAGGCATCAACTGAGATTGGAATTATGGTTCGAACACATCGTTGTATACTACAATAGGATAGGCATACATTTTATATATGGCTCCATAAGAAAATGGAAAACAAAACATCACCTCAAATTCTGAGGTTCTAATGGTTATGTTATTTATCCTGCACCAAGTTCTCCAGCAGAAAAACATTGTCAATGTCAACCATAGCATCTGAACCATAGCATAATACCCGTGCTTTGCTACGGAGACAACATCATCGACAACACAGTAACATGAAGGGACACTTGAATGGTGTGGTCATCCACGATCTCATACACATCATCTATAGCTATGGCACTGCCTTAGAGCAAGTCGGACAAAAACGAAACTTCTAACTCTCGGTGTAGTTAGAGCATCTCCAGTCTCGTTCCCCAAACCGTCCCCCAAACGGCGCTAGATCAAGCGTTTGGGGGACATGTTTCGTTCGTGCCGCGTTTGGGGGACGTCGCTCCAAAAATTAAAATTTAATTTTAATAGATAGAAGAAAACTCTGTACTAATATTCAAATCGATGCAACATAAACAAATTACATATAAAAATTTCGAAAAAACATAATCAAATTACATATAAAAATTTAAAACTATTTCTTCTTCTTCTTCTTTGATGGCCCCGCCTCGTCGTCCTCATCACGTTGGCGCTTCCTGCTCGTCACCTCTTCCGAAGAGGCGGTGTCGGTCGACGCGTCGGAGGAACTTGTGTCCTCCTCGTCGTTGACGGTGGTCGCCGGCTGCGCCTTGACCTTGGCCTTCGCTTTCGCGTCCACCTCCGCCTTCGCACGGGCCGCCGCCACCGTCGCCTCCTCAGACCCTTCCACCTCCGCCTCCTCCTCCACGGCCTGCCATTCCTCCGCGCTGTCTAGTGGTGGCGGGGAATCATCGCCGCTGCTGGGCGTTCGGACTCTGTCCCACCAATGGTGCCATCCTGGAGATTTGCCCTCGATGTCGGTGTCTGATGGAAGCCCAAAGATGTAGCTCATTGTGAGAAGTTTGAATGAATGACGGCCGGTTGAAGATCTGAAAGAGCCTACGTACGGGTCTTATTGAGCGCGGATGAACGGCGGCGCAGAAGTCGAAGAGAGCGGCGGTTGCTTTCCGAGGAGTTCGCGCTCCATTCCAGCGGTTGGCGCGTCGGTCGACGCGGTTACCAATGTGATGGTTCCCCTTCCCGGCAAGTACACCGTCGCTACGTAGGCGATGGTTGAGCGTCTGAGCCGCTGACGCATCGGGCCCGCGCCTCCTCGCCTCTCATTTCATTGTGTCCGGCGTGCCCGGAGCGTCCCCTGTGTAGCGGGGACGGGCTCGAGGCGCCGGACACCGTATTGGGCCGCGCCAAACAAAATGGATCTTTGGAGCGCGCTGCTAGGAACGATTTTTTGTCCGGCACGCCCCCAAATCCCTTTGGGGGACGGTTTGAAGATGCTCTTAGAAATCACGGTTCGGTTTGCATCCACATTTCGATGAAATCGGCAAATCTAACTCTCTATATCCGACTCACATGTATTGTACTGATTTTGTACAACTAAAATCTCTCTTTGTCTCACTCCCTCAAACACAAACATCTGAGTTTACATAATAACAATTTACATTGGTGTTTCCGTTGTTCATCAACTCCATGAAGGTAATTAGTCCATCCTAGCAATAAGATTATCAACAGCAGCTACCAATCAATAATGTTCCCCCCCCCCCCCCAATATTTTTTTTTATAGAGGTAAGCAATCAGGCCAAAAGAAAAATTATAGCAGCAGGCCAAAGGCTAAGCAACCAGTAACAACAACAAAGCACGCATGGCCGTACCAATCTCTTCTCTCGAGCTCTCACACAGCAGCAGAGGCGCTCAACCTATCTTTCTCATTCTCTCGCTGATAGCTTCAGAGCAGGATCACAGCCAGCAGCAGCAACAACAATTAGCCCTCCTTGCTCCACCTCTCGTGTAGCCACAGCCACCATCCACAACTCCCGAAAAAAAATCAGAATCCTTTTGAAGGTGCTACTTGTTTGCTAAAAAAAGAATAAATAACCAATTGGAGCTGTAGGAAATTAGTCACAGACTCGGTACATTTTATTGACGCACCCAACAAACTCTTATGGATGCATCTCTCACACTTGATGATGCCATAACAGATACTGAACCACAACAATACAAATGTTCTCCATTTAATTAGTGAAATATCATGTATTTAGGTATAGGAATCGATGGGCTCGTGGACATGGTTATTTGATTTGCTCACATGTATGTTTCATCTGGCCTCCACGAACTGATTAGAATAAACATGAGAAAAGAACAGCAATTGGACAGTACACAACCCTCAAACGACTCCCGTGGTGCACCGAGACAAAACTGAACTGGAAGAAGAAGAAAACTCTGGATCAACCTATACTACCATAAGAATGGAAACAACCGTGACACGACCAGTTGGCAAACCGAAAAAATTGTTCATGTCAAAGGAAATAATTGGACGTAAGAAGATAAAAGGTAAACTATGCATACTTTGACTCGTGCTGGACAGCGCAACACAACTGACTTGATCTCATCCTAATCATATTGCAAAGACCTACCTAACGAAGATTACTAAGCAAGTTGTATCGCCATACATCAGCAGGAATATTTGAGGCTTTTGCGTCGCATAAAAGGAGTCCTGCAGCGTAGTGTTTAGCATTTAGCTGGCCGGGCCACAGGATCCTGGCAACTCATGTTGCAGTAAAAAAAAAAAAACAGATCGGGGAAGGAGATGGAATCAGCAATGACTGAGAGAAAAAGAGAATAATCCCCCGCCTACGTTCACCCGCCTCATGTGCTCGGCGCTCCCTCCCGCCGCCATCCCTAGTCCATGGCCGCCGCCGGCTAAGGAGGCAGACTGTAGGGAAAGATAGAGATGAGCGGAAGCACCTCGACGTTCGTGGTCAACCGTTTTCCATGCTAGCATCTGGCCCTCGTTGAGCAGGAGGTGAGGCGGTGTGGACGGAGGAGGCCGCAGTTGCGGCCCGAGGATGTGGATCTGGGGGAGGCGGTGTGGACGGGGACGGCTAGACAAGAGAAGGACATGGTATAACTACCAAATTCTCGTCGAGGCCCCTGCTGCTTGCCCGTCGCCGCCGCTGGTTCCTCGCCGCTGCATGCTTTCCGCCAATAGAATCAACCCGGGAGAGACACGAAGTAGAATCCCGGAGAGAGAGATCGGTGTTGGGGACGGAGACCGGTGAGGGAGAGAGGGTGGAGCACACTAGAATCTCACTCACATAGATCCAATCATCTAACAAGGGGTGCCTTGATACAAAGGGGATGAAACCCTAGGGAGACAAAGCTCAAAGTCATGTTTAAGCCTAAATCTTGTCTAAAGAGTCAAGGGGGCGACCTGGGTGCTTATAGCACCACCACCACAGCCCCTGGAGAGAGTTGAACTTGAGAGAACCTAGGTTTATGCCTCCACCATCCCTTTGGGATTAGGGTATCCCCCTCCTCTCTTAGACATCGATCTAGAGTTGTATCAAGGCACTCCTTATATGATTTATCTTTCGCACTTGTGATTCTACCGCGGTCTCTCACACGTGTGACTCCATAGATCGTATATCGGTCTTTCTCTCGGGGATTCTACCTCGTGTCTCTCCTTGAGAGATTCTATCGTGATAGTGGTTCGGGCTATCGGGAGTAAACCGGAATTGTGTCGGGTTGTGTTGCGTGCGTTCGCGTGTGTTCATCGTGTTCTTCGTCGTGTTCTTCGTGTTCTTCCTCTCCCCCGCCTTTCCCTCGGTCAATTCGTGAGATCGGGCAACCCACATGGCCTTAGGCCCCATCATATGGTACCAGCAGCCTTTGGTTTCCGCGAATTTGACCCCCCACCCACCCAATTTCGTCTCTAAAAATTTTCCCAAAAAATCCCCAAAAATAGCCCTAAATTGCCTTTTGATGGATCTGCGATTTTGTTGCGTTTTGAGTGATTTTGGTCCATGGATTCGGTGTTGTTGTGCTTGATCTACTATTTCCCCAACTTTTAGCCTCCAATTCCATCGTTTCCCTTCGATTTGGGTCGATTTGCTTGGTTTTTGCTCAAGAACAGGAGAGAGAAACGCAAACCGGCCCAGAACCCGGTCAACCGGGCTGCAGACCGGCCAGGCCGGTCAACCGGGCCCCAGGCCGGGCGCCACCACCTCCACCACCGCCGACCACCACCACCACTCCCCTCCGCTGGCAAGCCCCGTCACCCCCACAAACTGCCGGTAAACACCACCGCGGCCCCATAAACACCGCCGCAACCGCAAGAGCATCGACACCACCCACCACCGGCATACCACCGCCACCACCGCCAAGCTATTTTGACCCATCTTATCCGCTAACTTGTGTTTGCTTGTTCCGGTTTGAGTGCCTTGTTTGTGAAACTAACCCGCAGCTCGCAAGCGACGACATCCTCGGCACCCCGAACTTGCAACCGTACTCTTGACACCACCGCCATCATCGCAAGTTGGTGTCCATCACCGCCTACACCTCTTAGGTATAACTTGCATTACCCTTGTAACCCCTCTTCTTTTGCGATCTATCCTATCGAGCATTGCTTATCGAGTGTTGCGAGACATTGCACGTGTGTAGGATAACGTAGCATAGAAAACAAAAAATTTCCTACCGCGAACACGCAATCCAAGCCAAGATGCAATCTAGAAGACGGTAGCAACGAGGGGTTTATCGAGTCTCACCCTTGAAGAGATTCCAAAGCCTACAAGATGAGGCTCTTGTTGCTGCGGTAGACGATCACTTGCCGCTTGCAAAAGCGCGTAGAAGATCTTGATCACGGCGCCACGAACGGGCAGCACCTCCGTACTCGGTCACACGTTCGGTTGTTGATGAAGACGACGTCCACCTCCCCATTCCAGCGGGCAGCGGAAGTAGTAGCTCCTCTTGAATCCGACAGCACGACGGCGTGGTGTCGGTGGCGGTGGAGGGCGGAGCTTCGCTAAGCGTGCGGGATATGGTGGAGGAGCGGGGCGGCTAGGGTTTGGGGAGAGGGGTGGCCGGCCACTATAGGGGGCGGCCAGGTTGTGGTCTTGGTGTGGCCGGCCCCCTCCCCTTGGCCCCTCATTATATAGGTGGAAGCCCCAAGTGTTGGACTACAAGTCTCCGAATAAGACCCGAACCCAAAACCTTCCATATGGTGGGAAACCTTCCCAAGCTAGGACTCCCACTAGAGGTGGGAGTTCCACCTTCCATATGGGGGGGTGGCCGGCCCCAAGGGGGAGTCCACTTGGGACTCCACCCCACTAGGGTTGGCCGGCCATGGAGGTGGAGTCCCATGTGGACTCCACCTTCCTAGGTGTGTTCTTCCGGACTTTTCTAGAACCTTCTAGAACCTTCCATAGAACCTTCCGAATCATTTTAATTCACATAAAATGACATCCTATATATGAATCTTATTCTCCGGACCATTCCGGAACTCCTCGTGATGTCCGGGATCTTATCCGGGACTCCGAACAAATATTCGAACTCCATTCCATATTCAAGTTCTACCATTTCAACATCCAACTTTAAGTGTGTCACCCTACGGTTCGCGAACTATGCGGACATGGTTGAGTACTCACTCCGACCAATAACCAATAGCGGGATCTGGAGATCCATAATGGCTCCCACATATTCAACGATGACTTCGGTGATCGAATGAACCATTCACATACGATACCAATTCCCTTTGTCACGCGATATTTTACTTGTCCGAGGTTTGATCATCGTTATCACACTATACCTTGTTCAACCTCGTCTCTGACAAGTACTCTTTACTCGTACCGTGGTATGTGGTCTCTTATGAACTTATTCATATGCTTGCAAGACATTTAGACGACATTCCACCGAGAGGGCCCAGAGTATATCTATCCGTCATCGGGATGGACAAATCCCACTGTTGATCCATATGCCTCAACTCATACTTTCCGGATACTTAATCCCACATTTATAACCACCCATTTACGCAGTGGCGTTTGATGTAATCAAAGTACCTTTCCGGTATAAGTGATTTACATGATCTCATGGTCATAAGGACTAGGTAACTATGTAACGAAAGCTTATAGCAAATAACTTAATGACGTGATCTTATGCTACGCTTAATTGGGTGTGTCCATTACATCATTCTTATAATGATATAATCTTGTTATTAATAATATCCAATGTTCATGATTATGAAACTAATCATCTATTAATCAACAAGCTAGTTAAGAGGCTTACTAGGGACTCTTTGTTGTTTACATATCACACATGTATCAATGTTTCGGTCAATACAATTATAGCATGGTATATAAACATTTATCATAAACATAAAGATATATAATAACCACTTTTATTATTGCCTCTTGGGCATATCTCCAACAGTCTCCCACTTGCACTAGAGTCAATAATCTAGATTACATTGTAAGGTACCTAACACCCATGGCATTCTGGTGTTGGTCATGCTTTGCCCTAGGGAGAGCTTTAGTCAACGGATCTGCTACATTCAGATCAGTGTGTACTTTGCAAATCTTTACTTCTCCATCTTCGATGTACTCGCGAATCGAATGATAACGCAGCTTGATATGCTTCAGCCTCTTGTGTGACCTTGGTTTTTGTGCATTGGCGATGGCACCCATGTTGTCACAGTAAATGACTAATGGGTCCAATGCACTAGGAACCACACCGAGCTCTACAATGAACCTCTTCATCCATACCGCTTTTGATGAAGCTTAAAGCCGCTATGTACTCCGATTCTATGAGGATTTCGCCACGTGCCTTTCGAGCTTGCCCACTGCAGCACCATTCAATATAAACACGTACCAGACTGTGACTTAGAATCATCGGGATCGGTGTTCCAACTTGCATCGGTGTAACTTGTTACAACGAGCTCTTGGTCACCTCCATAACAAAGAAACATATCCTTAGTTCTTTTCAAGTATTTCAGGATATTCTTGACCGCTGTCCAGTGTTCCATTCCTGGATCACTTTGATATCTGCTAGTCAAACTAACAGCATGTGCTATATCCGGTCTTGTACATAGCATGGCATACATGATAGAGCCTACTGCCGAGGCATAGGGGATCTGACTCATCCTTTCTCTTTCTTCTGCCGTAGCCGGACTTGAGTCTTACTCAAGACCTTGCCTGGTAACATAGGTAAGAATCCTTTCTTACTTTCGTCCATTCTAAACTTCTTTAGAATCTTGTCCAGGTATGTACTCTGTGATAGCCCTATTAGACGTCTTGATCTATCTCTATAAATCTTGATGCCTAATTTATATGATGCTTCACCAAGGTCTTTCATTGAAAAACTATTATTCAAATAACCCTTTACACTGCTTAATAGTTCTATATCATTCCCAATCAATAATATGTCATCTACATATAATATTAGGAATGCTACCGAGCTCCCACTCACTTTCTTGTAAATACAGGCCTCTCCATGACACTGTATAAACCGAAGTCTTTGATCACCTTATCAAAGCGTCGGTTCCAACTTCTCGATGCTTGCTTCCATAGATTGAACGCTGAAGTTTGCATACTTTGTCAGCATTTTTAGGATCGACAAAACCTTTGGGTTGTACCATATACAACTCTTCCTCAATGTCTCCATTAAGGAACGCCGTTTTGACATCCATCTGCCAAATCTCATAATCGAAAAATGCAGCTATTGCTAACAAAATCCTCACAGATTTTAGCTTCGCTACAGGTGAGAAAGTCTCATCGTAGTCAACACCTTGAATTTGTCGGAAACCCTTTGCGACAAGTCGAGCTTTGTAGACAGTAATATTACCATCAGCATCTGTTTTTCTTTTGAAGATCCATTTATTGTCGACGGCCTTGCGGCTATCAGGTAGATCTACCAAAGTCCATACTTTGTTATCATACATGGATCCCATTTCGGATTTCATGGCTTCTTGCCATTTGTTGGAATCTGGGCTCATCATCGCTTCTTCATACGTCGCAGGGTCTTCATCATTGTTGTCCACAATCATGACATTTAGACAAGGATCATACCAATCAGGAGTGGCACGTTCCCTTGTCGATCTGCGAGGTTCAGTAGCTATCTCATTTGAAGTTTCATGATCATTATCATTAGCTTCCTCTGTTGCGGTGCAGGCGGCACAGGAACATCTTCCGACCTGTGCTACTCTGATCAACGAGAGAGATTCTTCAATCTCATCGAGTTCTACTTTTCTTCCAGTCACTTCTTTAGTGAGAAATTCTTTCTCAAGAAAGGTTCCGTTCTTAGCAACAAAGATCTTGCCTTCGGATCTGTGATAGAAAGTGTACCCTATAGTTTCCTTAGGGTATCCTATGAAGACGCATTTCTCCGCTTTGGGTTCTAGCTTGTCCGGTTGTAACTTTTTACATAGGCTTCGCAACCCCAAACTTTTAGGAACGACAGCTTAGGTTTCTTATTAAACCATAATTCATACGGTGTCGTTTCAACGGATTTTGATGGTGCTCTATTTAAAGTGAATGTGGCTGTCTCTAATGCATAACTCCAAAATGATAACGGTAAATCAGTAAGAGACATCATAGAACGAACCATATCTAAGAGAGTTCGATTACGACGTTCGGACACACCGTTTCTTTGTGGTGTTCCCGGTGGTGTCAATTGTGAAAGTATTCCGCATTTCTTTAAATGCATGCCAAACTCATAACTCAGATATTCACCTCCGCGATCAGATCGTAGAAATTTAATCTTCTTGTTACGTTGATTTTCTACTTCACTTTGGAATTCCTTAAACTTCTCGAAAGTTTCGGATTTATGTTTCATTAAATAGATATACCCATATCTACTCAAATCATCTGTGAAGGTTAGAACATAACGATAACCACCGCGCGATGCTACACTCATTGGTCCGCACACATCTGTATGTATGATTTCCAATAAGTCAGTAGCTCGCTCCATCATACCCGAGAATGGAGTCTTAGTCATTTTTCCCATCAGACATGCTTCGCATCTATCAAGTGACTCAAAGTCAAGTGATTCAAGTAATCCATCGGTATGGAGTTTCTTCATGCGTTTCACTCCAATATGACCAAGACGACAGTGCCACATATAAGTAGAATTATCATTCAATTTAATTCGCTTAGCATCAATGTTATGTATATGTGTATCACTACTATCGAGATCTAACAGAAATAAGCCATTCTTTTCAGGTGCTCGACCATAAAAGATATTATTCATAAAAATAGAACAACCATTATTCTCAGACTTGAATGAATAACCGTCTTGCATTAAACAAGATCCTGATATAATGTTCATGCTCAACGCGGGTACAAAATAATAATTATTTAGGCTTAAAACTAATCCCGAAGGTAGATGTAGAGGAAGTGTGCCGACAGCGATCACATCGACTTTGGATCCATTTCCAACGCGCATGGTCACTTCATCCTTTAGTAGTCTTCGTTTATTCTTTAGTTCTTGTTTCGAGTTACAAATATGAGCAACCGAACCAGTATCAAATACCCAGGTACTAGTACGAGAACCAGTAAGATAAACATCTATAACATGTATATCGGATATACCTTCTTTCTTCTTCTTGACAAGGCCGCTCTTCAGATCCGCCAAATACTTGGAGCAATTACGCTTCCAGTGTCCCTTCTCCTTGCAGTAATAGCACTCAGCATCGGGCTTAGGGCCAGTCTTAGGTTTCACAGGAGGCGTGGCAGCTTTCTTGCCACTCTTCTTGTTCTTGCCTTTAGACTTGCCCTGTTTCTTGAAGCTGGTGGTCTTGTTGACCATCAACACTTGGTGCTCTTTCTTAATTTCAATCTCAGCAGATTTTAGCATGGCGAAGAGTTCAGGTAACTCTTTGTTCATGTTCTGCATATTGTAATTCATCACAAAGTTCTTATAACTAGGTGGCGGTGATTGAAGGACACGATTAATCCCCAGTCTGTTAGGAATCACTATTCCCAAGTCACTGAGTTTCTTCGCATGCCGGTCATGGCGAGCATGTGCTCACTAACGGAGCTGCCTTCTTCCATCATGCAGCTGAAGAAGTGTTTCGATGCTTCATAGCATTCCACGGCCGCATGAGTCTCAAAGATAGTTTTCAACTCATTGATTAACTCATGTGGATCGTGGTGCTCAAAACTTTTTTGAAGATCGGCTTCCAGGCTGCACAGGATGGCACACTGAACTTGAGAGTACCGAGTTTTCCGAGTCGCGTAAACATTCTTTACTTCATCGGTTTCAGTTTCTGCAGGAGGGTCACCTAGCGGTGCATCAAGCACATATTGCAGGTTTCCGCCATTGAGGAAGATCCTCACATGACGGAACGTCGGTGAAGTTGCTACCGTTGCTCTTAAGCTTTTCTTTCTCTAGGAACTGGTTAAAATTGATTGGGGACGCCATATCTACAACATATTTGCAATAGTTTAGACTAATGTTTATGACAAATTGAGTTCAAATTTTAATTTAACAAAATTAAAAAAACTAGGTGAACTCCCACTCAAAACAATATCCCTCGCATTGTCTTAGTGATCACACGAACCAAATCCATCACACCTATGCCCGATCATCACGAGACAATATGTAATTTCAATGGCGAACACTCAAAGTGTTCATCATATCAATCATATGATTCATGCTCTACCTTTCGGTATCACGTGTTCCGAGACCATGTCTGTACATGCTAGGCTCGTCAAGGCCACCTTAGTATCCGCATGTGCAAAACTGACTTGCACTTGTTGATTCTATCACACCCGATCATCACGAGATGCTTCGAAACGACAAGTCTTGGCAACGGTGCTACTAAGGATGAACACTTTATTATCTTGAAATTTTAGTGAGAGGGATCATCTTATAATGCTACCGTCGCGATCTAAGCAAAATAAGATGCATAAAAGGATTAACATCACATGCAGTTCATATGTGATATGATATGGCCCTTTTGTCTTTGCGCCTTTGATCTTCATCTCCAAAGCACGGACATGATCTCCATCATCAACGGGCATGATCTCCATCATCGTCGGCGAAGCACCAAGCTCAATGGCGCCGTCTTCATTATCGTCCTCCATGTAGCAACTATTACAACTACTTTGAAAAACTACTCAACATGAAATTTAAAGACAACCATAAGGCTCTGCCGGTTGCCACAATACAATAATGATCATCTCATACATAGTCATCATCACATTATGGCCATATCACATCACCAAACCCTGCAAAAACAAGTTAGACGTTCTCTAATTTGGTTTGCATATTTTACGTGGTTTAGGGTTTTCGAGTAAGATCCAATCTACCTACGAACATCAACCACAACGGTGATACTAGTGTTGTCAATAGAAGAGTAAATTGAATCTTCACTATAGTAGGAGAGACAGACACCCGCAAAGCCACTTATGCAATACAAGTTGCATGTTAAGCGTGGAGCAAATCTCATGAACGCGGTCATGTAAAGTTAGCCCGAGCCGCTTCATCCCACTATGCCACAAAGATGCAAAGTACTCAATCTAAAGATAACAAGAGCATCAACGCCCACAAAACCATTGTGTTCTACTCGTGCAACCAACTATGCATAGACACGGCTCTGATACCACTTTTATTATTGCCTCTTGGGCATATCTCCAACAGTCTCCCACTTGCACTAGAGTCAATAATCTAGATTACATTGTAAGGTACCTAACACCCATGGCATTCTGGGTGTTGGTCATGCTTTGCCCTAGGGAGAGCTTTAGTCAACGGATCTGCTACATTCAGATCAGTGTGTACTTTGCAAATCTTTACTTCTCCATCTTCGATGTACTCGCGAATCGAATGATAACGCAGCTTGATATGCTTCAGCCTCTTGTGTGACCTTGGTTCTTGTGCATTGGCGATGGCACCCATGTTGTCACAATAGATGACTAATGGGTCCAATGCACTAGGAACCACACCGAGCTCCGTACTCGGTCACACGTTCGGTTGTTGATGAAGACGACGTCCACCTCCCCGTTCCAGCGGGCAGCGGAAGTAGTAGCTCCTCTTGAATCCGACAGCACGACGGCGTGGTGTCGGTGGCGGTGGAGTAATCCGGCGGAGCTTCGCTAAGCGTGCGGGATATGGTGGAGGAGCGGGGCGGCTAGGGTTTGGGGAGAGAGGGTGGCCGGCCACTATAGGGGGCGGCCAGGTTGTGGTCTTGGTGTGGCCGGCCCCCTCCCCTTGGCCCTCATTATATAGGTGGAAGCCCCAAGTGTTGGACTACAAGTCTCCGAATAAGACCCGAACCCAAAACCTTCCATATGGTGGGAAACCTTCCCAAGCTAGGACTCCCACTAGAGGTGGGAGTTCCACCTTCCATATGGGGGGTTGGCCGGCCCCCAAAGGGGAGTCCACTTGGGACTCCACCCCACTAGGGTTGGCCGGCCATGGAGGTGGAGTCCCATGTGGACTCCACCTTCCTAGGTGTGTTCTTCCGGACTTTTCTAGAACCTTCTAGAACCTTCCATAGAACCTTCCGAATCATTTTAATTCACATAAAATGACATCCTATATATGAATCTTATTCTCCGGACCATTCCGGAACTCCTCGTGATGTCCGGGATCTTATCCGGGACTCGAACAAATATTCGAACTCCATTCCATATTCAAGTTCTACCATTTCAACATCCAACTTTAAGTGTGTCACCCTACGGTTCGCGAACTATGCGGACATGGTTGAGTACTCACTCCGACCAATAACCAATAGCGGGATCTGGAGATCCATAATGGCTCCCACATATTCAACGATGACTTTAGTGATCGAATGAACCATTCATACGATACCAATTCCCTTTGTCACGCGATATTTTACTTGTCAGGTTTGATCATCGGTATCACACTATACCTTGTTCAACCTCGTCTCTGACAAGTACTCTTTACTCGTACCGTGGTATGTGGTCTCTTATGAACTTATTCATATGCTTGCAAGACATTTAGACGACATTCCACCGAGAGGGCCAGAGTATATCTATCCGTCATCGGGATGGACAAATCCCTGTTGATCCATATGCCTCAACTCATACTTTCCGGATACTTAATCCCACCTTTATAACCACCCATTTATGCGGTGGCGTTTGATGTAATCAAAGTACCTTTCCGGTATAAGTGATTTACATGATCTCATGGTCATATGGACTAGGTAACTAACGAAAGCTTATAGCAAATAACTTAATGACGTGATCTTATGCTACGCTTAATTGGGTGTGTCCATTACATCATTCTTATAATGATATAATCTTGTTATTAATAACATCCAATGTTCATGATTATGAAACTAATCATCTATTAATCAACAAGCTAGTTAAGAGGCTTACTAGGGACTCTTTGTTGTTTACATATCACACATGTATCAATGTTTCGGTTAATACAATTATAGCATGGTATATAAACATTTATCATAAACATAAAGATATATAATAACCACTTTTATTATTGCCTCTTGGGCATATCTCCAACAGTCTACCACTTGCACTAGAGTCAATAATCTAGATTACATTGTAAGGTACCTAATGTTGGAGATATGCCCAAGAGGCAATAATAAAATGGTTATTTTAATATATCTTTGTGTTTATGATAATGTTTGCATACCATGCTATAATTGTATTAACCGAAACATTGATACATGTGTGTTATGTAAACAACAAGGAGTCCCTAGTAAGCCTCTTGTATAACTAGCTTGTTGATTAATAGATGATCATGGTTTCGTGATCATGAACATTGGATGTTATTAATAACAAGGTTATGTCATTAGGTGAATGATATAATGGACACACAACCAAATGAGCGTAGCATAAGATCAAGTCATTAAGTTCATTTGCTATAAGCTTTCAATACATAGTTGTCTTAATCCTTCGACCATGAGATCATGTAAATCACTTACACCGTACTTTGATTACATCAAACGTCATTGCGTAAATGGGTGACAATAAAGGTGGGATTAAGTAGGAAAGTGTGAGTTGAGGCATATGGATCAATAGTGGGATTTGTCCATCCCGATGACGGATAGATATACTCTGGGCCCTCTGGGATGTCATCGATTAGCTTGCAAGCATATGAATGGTACACATAAGTACTTATCGATAACGAGGTTGAACAAGGTATGGAGAGATCCGATGACGAAATATCGCGTGACAAAGGGAATCGGCATCGTATGTAAATGGTTCAATCGATCACTAAGTCATCGTTGAATATGTGGGAGCCTCAGATCCCGCTATTGGTTATTGCTCGGAGAGGAGTCTCACCATGTGTAGTTCGCGAACCGTAGGGTGACGCGCTTAGGTTCGATGTCGCATAAGTAGATTTGAATATGGTATGGAGCAATTTGTTCGGAGTCTCGGATGTGATCCAGGATGTCACGAGGAGGTCCGAATAGTCCGGAGAATATGATTCATATAAGGAAGTTGATTTCTAGGTTTCGGAAAAGTTCGGGATTTTTCCGGTGGATGACCGGGAAGGTTCTAGAAGGTTCCGGGGTCCCACCAGTGGGCCCACGACCCTAGGAGGCCTAGCATGGGCCGAGGGGGTGCTCCCTAGCCTAATGGGCCAGGGGCACATGCCCCTCAAGGCCCAACCCCTAGGGTTTTCCCCAAAACCCTAGGGGGATCAACTTGGGGGGAAGAAATCCTCTTCCCCCACTTGGCCGCCGCCCCCTAACCCTAGATGGGAAAGGGGGCCACCCCACCGACCCTCCCCTATATAAAGAGGGGAGGGGGTGGCCGGCCACCATCCCCTTGATTTGCCCCCTCCTCTGGCCGCCTCTCTCCTCCACCATACGCTGTTCCGGCTTGGCGAAGCCCTGCAGCTTTCTTCCTCCACCACCACCACCACGCCGTCGTGCTGCTGGAATTTGGAGGAGATCTACCACACCTCCACTGCCCGCTGGAACGGGGAGAGGAAGGGCTTCATCGACACCGTACGCGCGACCGAGTACGGAAGTGCCGGATTGCAGCACTGGGATGATCGTCTACATCAACAACGAGATCTGATCTCGTAGGCTTTGGAAATCATCAAGGGTTAGTATCTTATCAATCTCGTTGCTTCGATCTTGTAGATTAGATCTTGGGTGTTACATAGATTAGATCTTGGATTTATTCGTCTTGCGGTAGGAAAATTTTTGTTTTCTATGCTACGAACCCCATCAGTGGTATCAGAGCCATGTCTATGCATAGATCTGTTGCACGAGTAGAACACAATGGTTTTGTGGGCGTTGATGCTTTTGTTGCTTTAGTTTGTGTACTTTGCATCTTGCGGGATGGTGGGATGAAGCGGCCCGGGCTAACTTTACATGACCGCGTCTCATGAGACTTGCTCCACGCTTGACATGCAACTTGTATTGCATAAGTGGCTTTGCGGGTGTCTGTCCTCCCACCATAGTGAAGATTCCAATTTGCACTTTCTATTGTCAACACTAGTATCACCGTTGTGGTTCATGTTCGTAGGTAGATTGGATCTTACTCGAAAACCCTAAACCACGTAAAATATGCAAACCAAATTAGAGGCGTCTAACTTGTTTTTGCAGGGTTTGGTGATGTGATATGGCCATGATGTGATGATGATTATATTTGATGTATGAGATGTTCATTGTTGTATTATGGCAACCGGCAGGAGCCTAATGGTTGTCTTTAATTTTGTTAAGAGACATGCGAGTCTATTCATCATGTAATAGCTTTATTTCAAGTAGTTGTTATAGTAGCTATAAGTGATGGACAACCATGAAGCGGCGCCACGGACCTTGGTGCAATGCTGGTAATGATGGAGATCATGATCATGTGCTTTGGAGATGGAGATCAAAAGCACAAGAAGAAAGGCCATATCATATCACATATTATGAATTGCATGTGATGTTAATCCTTTATGCATCTTATCTTGCTTAGATCGCGACGGTAGCATTATAAGATGATCCCTCTCACTAAATATCAAGATAATAAAGTGTTCATCCTTAGTATGCACCGTTGCTAAGACTTGTCGTTTCGAAGCATCTCGTGATGATCGGGTGTGATAGACTCTACATGTGCATACAACGGGTGCAAGCCAGATTTGCACACGCGGATACTAAGGTTGCCTTGATGAGCCTAGCATGTACAGACATGGTCTCGGAACACGGGATACCGAAAGGTAGAGCATGAGTCATATGAATGATATGATGAACACTTTGAGTGTTCGCCTTTGAAGCTACATCTTTTCTCGTGATGATCGGACTTGGTGTAGTGGATTTGGTTCGTGTAATCACTAAGACAATACGAGGGATGTTGTTTTGAGTGGGAGTTCACCTAGTTAATTGAAGAATTAAAAATGAACTCAAATTATCATGAACATAGTCTGAATAGTATTTTGAATTAAATTTGTAGAATTGGCATCCGTTTTCTACCATGCGCTAGTCTTGTAATTGAGATAGAAATACTGTTAAGTCTGACAAGTAACTTTACGGACTGGTACCGTATTGTTAAAGAATCAAGATATGATTAAGTCCTAATGCAGACTTTTAGTAAACCTCACATTAATGATTCAAAGAGCAATGGTTTCAATTAGTACCTTAATTCATCTTGTCTCCGTGATACTTGAAGTTTCAAATCCGTTTGAAAAGTAAGGAGCTGAAAATTTTGTTTTTAGAAATAAGCAAGGTATGAGATATATGTGATATCTAAGACCCTATTGCAAGATGATAGAATATAATTTGGTGAGACTACATAAACTCATAAGTTTTATGGGAATGTATGAAGGTTGAAGACGCCAGGCGTCCCAATCCTCCAACTAGTTGGGCACTAACAATATTCGCATATCCATGAAGTGATCGTCCTTAGTATGCACCGTTGCTAAGACTCGTTCGAAGCATCTCGTGATGATCGGGTGTTATAGATTCTACGTGTGCATACAACGGGTGCAAGACAGATTTGCACATGCGAATACTAAGGTTAAAACTTTACGAGCCTAGCATGTACAGACATGGTCTCGGAAAGTCGTCATGATTTGATGGATAAAATTATGAGTGAAATTGTTCATCACATTAAAGGTTACTAATAGTGAAATCTAGAACGCTTGTCATGTGATGATCAACTTCAAGGTAAGAACCTCAAGGTTATTGGCATTTGACCAATGGACCTAGAAGTTATTAAAGGTAAAGTGTTTTTCTGAGAATGAGGAAAGCTAAAAGAGAAACTACAAAAGATATTTTGGCAGAAAGAAAGAAAAGACTAGAAAGTCTAGCTCAGGTGTATATAGATGATATACATGTTATGGATGTATTCCTTGTTTGGTCACATAATGAAATTCTTGGGTATTTGTACCAGATTGGTTGGTATGAGATGTCATACAATACAACGCAATACAAGAATACGATGGCCTAAGTGACTGAAAAGGAATGTGATAGGAATGCACGTCTGGAACAAAAATAAAGTGTTATTATGTTCGCCGTTGGCATTCTGTCTAGCCATTCAGATTTATAATAAAGAACTTTATAATTGTTGTCTTGTTCTGGTTAAATGAAAACAATGAGTTGTTCAAATTGTAACAGCATTCCATGTACGATGGATAAGTTATTATAAATCTTTATGGTGAAGCACACATACATAACACTGACGCTAAAATGCCATAAGGCAAATGATATGAATTCCACTCATTAGTGGAACCGCCATTTAGGTCATGTTAGAAAGGAACGCATGAAGGAACTCCATGCAAATGGACTTTTGGAGTCATTTGATTTCTGAATCATTTGGCGCTTGCAAATCTCTTCTAAAGAGAATGACTTAAATCCCGTTCATAGGCCAAGAGTTGAACGGGCAATTAACTTAGTGGAAACATACATGGTGATGTATATGGTTCACTGGGCATAGTTGTGTGCGGGAGATTCTTCTACTTCATGAAAACTTCTAACAATGAATTGAGTATATATGTGGATATATTCGATAAGGAAGAAGTTTGAAACATTTGAAAGGATTCAAATAAATTTCAGCATGAAGTGGAAATCATCGTAATAGAAAAGTCAAATATCTATGATTTGATCATGGTGGAAATATTTGAATTACGAGTTTTAGCGAACATCTAAGAGAGTTATGAAATTGTTCTACTACTCACGTTTCTTGGAGTATCATAGTGATGATGGAGTATCCAAGAGACGTATCCAAAACTTGTTGGATTGATGATGAGATAAAATAAAATGACGCCATTATATTTTTGTGGATTATGCTTTAGAGACTACCGCTTTTACACTGAATAGAGCATCATCATGATCCATTGAAATGACACCATATGAGTTATGGCATGGGTATAAACCCTAATAGTCCTTTCTTAAATTTTGGTATGCGTAGCATAAGTGAATGAGTTTACAACCAAAATCGGATGAATGTCTTTGTTGGTTATCCCAGAGAATTGATTGGGAATTCTTTCCACTTTTAAGTAAAAGACAAAAGTGTTTGTTGATTTTACTTACTTATTTCCAAGAAATTGTTTTCTAGCGAAGTATTTGAGTGGGAGGACAATGGAACTTGATAAGGTTTATGAACCTGAGCATGATGATCAGAGTAGCGCAGCGTCGGAAATGGTTCCGGAAGCAGCTACGAAGATCATGGCTCACATGTCTACAAATTGTTATAGTCATGGAGATCAAAGTACTTATTGAACCTTGTAGGTATGGTTTATTTTGTGATCAAATAAATGATTTGTGAACAAAGGATTGATTTTGAATAATGATAAACCAACTACATACAAAGAAGTTATGATGGGCCCTGACTCCGTTAAAATGGCTATGCGCCATGAAATCCAAGATAGATGAGTACTTTTTGAAAGTAAATGGATCTATCAAATAGATGGACTTGGATGGAATATCCTTAAAGAAGCTTGACTTATCGAAAAGTTGTTTACAACAAAGTTCAAAGAGTTGACTACGATAAGATTAGATCTTCCGTGGCAATGCTTATAGTCTATGTGGATTATTCTAGTAATCGCTACATATTTTTTTTATGAGATATGATAGTAGGATGGCAGAAATACATTCCTTACCAGAAGTATGTATGAAGGATGTATACCAGATGCAACCAAGAGTTTTGCTGGTCCGTGGAATACTAGATAGGTATACAAACTTCAATTGGATGAAGTAAGTATCGCGGAGTTGGAATCTTCACCGGATGAAATAATGAAAGAGTTTTGATTTCATCAGAAATGATGAAGATGCTTGCATTTGCAAGAAATTAAGTGGGAGCGCTGAGACATATTTATAATACTTTATGTAGATGACATATCGTTGATTAAAATAATGTAATCATGTACTTGATGTGATTAAAAGGTTTCATTGAGAATTAATTTCAATGAAAGGATATGGACTGAAACATATTTAGTGTCAAGATCTATGAAGATAGATTGAAACACATAATAAGTTTAAGTCAAGGTACATAGAATGGATATTGAAGTGGTTCAATATAAAAGTGTTAAGAAAGTGTTCTTTTCCATGTGAAGGTTTAACAAGACTTCGGTGTATTTGACACTCGATGAGTAAAAGCACATGAGTGATTTTAGATCACAAATAATATGTACAAAGTCAGATGTCCTGTGCTCTAAATTGTTATGAGCATATACCAGAATGATTCATATAATGATCATTGGACAACAGTAAGAATATCCCTGAGTGCTTTAGAAGAACCAAGGATATATATATATAGTTTTATATGGGATAGTGACAATCAAATTGCTGTAAGGTGTTGCACCGATATTAGTTTGGTCACATATAAAAATAAAATTTCAATCTCAATTAGGCTAAGTGTTATTTAAAAGGTAGCACAATAAGCTAGAAGAAGTCTATGCTAGATTTAGATGAGTTCTAAATATTGTGACGGATTCTACAAACGAAGGCAGAGTATGTCATTGTTTTGACAATGACTGAGGATGTTAAGTCGAGGAGTTCTTTGAGAACTTGGTGTAGTTTCGATAGTGTCAGAACTTTGAAGCTATATTGTGTGTGACAATATTAGTGACTTATTTCAGACCGCGGAATTAAGGTTCCACCAGAGGACTAAGCATATACAATTAATGCCGACTCATTTGGAAAATGAGTGATGCGTTGAGACGCAAATGAATTGCAAAATACATACGTTTCTGAGCGTGTCAGATCCGTTGACTAAAACCTCTCCCGTGAGCAAAACATGATAAGCACCAGAAGGCCAAGGTGTTATATCTTTACATATGTAAACTAGATTATTGACTCTAGTGCAAGTGGGAGACTGTTGGAGATATGCCCAAGAGGCAATAATAAAATGGTTATTATAATATATCTTTGTGTTTATGATAATGTTTGCATACCATGCTATAATTGTATTAACCGAAACATTGATACATGTGTGTTATGTAAACAACAAGGAGTCCCTAGTAAGCCTCTTGTATAACTAGCTTGTTGATTAATAGATGATCATGGTTTCGTGATCATGAACATTGGATGTTATTAATAACAAGGTTATGTCATTAGGTGAATGATATAATGGACACACACCCAAATGAGCGTAGCATAAGATCAAGTCATTAAGTTCATTTGCTATAAGCTTTCAATACATAGTTGTCTTAATCCTTCGACCATGAGATCATGTAAATCACTTACACCGAAAGGGTACTTTGATTACATCAAACGTCATTGCGTAAATGGGTGACAATAAAGGTGGGATTAAGTATTCGGAAAGTGTGAGTTGAGGCATATGGATCAATAGTGGGATTTGTCCATCCCGATGACGGATAGATATACTCTGGGCCCTCTCGGTGGGATGTCATCTGATTAGCTTGCAAGCATATGAATGGTTCATAAGAGATCACATACCACGGTACGAGTAAAGAGTACTTGTCGGTAACGAGGTTGAACAAGGTATGGAGATACCGATGATCGAACCTCGGACAAGTAAAATATCGCGTGACAAAGGGAATCGGCATCGTATGTAAATGGTTCAATCGATCACTAAGTCATCGTTGAATATGTGGGAGCCATTATGGATCTCCAGATCCCGCTATTGGTTATTGCTCGGAGAGGAGTCTCGACCATGTCTGCATAGTTCGCGAACCGTAGGGTGACGCGCTTAAGGTTCGATGTCGCATAAGTAGATTTGAATATGGTATGGAGACGAAGTTTGTTCGGAGTCTCGGATGTGATCCAGGATGTCACGAGGAGGTCCGGAATAGTCCGGAGAATAAGATTCATATAAGGGAAGTTGATTTCTAGGTTTCGGAAAAGTTCGGGATTTTTCCGGTGGATGACCGGGAAGGTTCTAGAAGGTTCCGGGGGTCCCACCAGTGGGCCCACGACCCTAGGAGGCCTAGCATGGGCCGAGGGGGTGCTCCCTAGCCTAATGGGCCAGGGGCACATGCCCCTCAAGGCCCAGCCGGCCAACCCCTAGGGTTTTCCCCAAAACCCTAGGGGGGATCAACTTGGGGGGAAGAAATCCTCTTCCCCCCACTTGGCCGCCGCCCCCTAACCCTAGATGGGAAAGGGGGCCACCCCAGCCGACCCTCCCCCTATATAAAGAGGGGAGGGGGTGGCCGGCCACCATCCCCTTGATTTGCCCCCGCCTCTGGCCGCCTCTCTCCTCCACCATACGCTATTCCGGCTTGGCGAAGCCCTGCAGCTTTTCTTCCTCCACCACCACCACCACGCCGTCGTGCTGCTGGAATTTGGAGGAGATCTACCACACCTCCGCTGCCCGCTGGAACGGGGAGAGGAAGGGCTTCATCGACACCGTACGCGCGACCGAGTACGGAAGTGCTGCCGGATTGCAGCACTGGGGATGATCGTCTACATCAACAACGAGATCTGATCTCGTAGGCTTTGGAAATCATCAAGGGTTAGTATCTTATCAATCTCGTTGCTTCGATCTTGTAGATTAGATCTTGGGTGTTCCATAGATTAGATCTTGGATTTATTCGTCTTGCGGTAGGAAAATTTTTGTTTTCTATGCTACGAACCCCATCACTAACACCCATGGCATTCTGGTGTTGGTCATGCTTTGCCCTAGGGAGAGCTTTAGTCAATGGATCTGCTACATTCAGATCAGTGTGTACTTTGCAAATCTTTACTTCTCCATCTTCGATGTACTCGCGAATCGAATGATAACGCAGCTTGATATGCTTCAGCCTCTTGTGTGACCTTGGTTCTTGTGCATTGGCGATGGCACCCATGTTGTCACAGTAAATGACTAATGGGCCCAATGCACTAGGAACCACCGAGCTCTAAATGAACCTCTTCATCCATACCGCTTCTGATGAAGCCTCTGAAGCCGCTATGTACTCCGATTCTGTTGAGGATTTCGCCACCGTGCACTGCTTCCCCAGCTTACCGCAGCACCATTCAATATAAACACGTACCCAGACTGTGACTTAGAGTCATCAGGATCAGTGTTCCAACTTGCATCGGTGTAACTTGTTACAACGAGCTCTTGGTCACCTCCATAACAAAGAAACATATCCTTAGTTCTTTTCAAGTATTTCAGGATATTCTTGACCGCTGTCCAGTGTTCCATTCCTGGATCACTTTGATATCTGCTAGTCAAACTAGCAGCATGTGCTATATCCGGTCTTGTACATAGCATGGCATACATGATAGAGCCTACTGCCGAGGCATAGGGGATCTGACTCATCCTTTCTCTTTCTTCTGCCGTAGCCGGACCTTGAGTCTTACTCAAGACCTTGCCGGTAACATAGGTAAGAATCCTTTCTTACTTTCGTCCATTCTAAACTTCTTTAGAATCTTGTCCAGGTATGTACTGTGATAGCCCTATTAGACGTCTTGATCTATCTCTATAAATCTTGATGCCTAATATATATGATGCTTCACCAAGGTCTTTCATTGAAAAACTATTATTCAAATAACCCTTTACACTGCTTAATAGTTCTATATCATTCCCAATCAATAATATGTCATCTACATATAATATCAGGAATGCTACAGAGCTCCCACTCACTTTCTTGTAAATACAGGCCTCTCCATGACACTGTATAAACCCGAAGTCTTTGATCACCTTATCAAAGCGTCGGTTCCAACTTCTCGATGCTTGCTTCAGTCCATAGATTGAACGCTGAAGTTTGCATACTTTGTCAGCATTTTTAGGATCGACAAAACCTTTGGGTTGTACCATATACAACTCTTCCTCAATGTCTCCATTAAGGAACGCCGTTTTGACATCCATCTGCCAAATCTCATAATCGAAAAATGCAGCTATTGCTAACAAAATCCTCACAGATTTTAGCTTCGCTACAGGTGAGAAAGTCTCATCGTAGTCAACACCTTGAATTTGTCGGAAACCCTTTGCGACAAGTCGAGCTTTATAGACAGTAATATTACCATCAGCATCTGTTTTTCTCTTGAAGATCCATTTATTCTCGACAGCCTTGCGGCTATCAGGTAGATCTACCAAAGTCCATACTTTGTTATCATACATGGATCCCATTTCGGATTTCATGGCTTCTTGCCATTTGTTGGAATCTGGGCTCATCATCGCTTCTTCATACGTCGCAGGGTCTTCATCATTGTTGTCCACAATCATGACATTTAGACAAGGATCATACCAATCAGGAGTGGCACGTTCCCTTGTCGATCTGCGAGGTTCAGTAGCTATCTCATTTGAAGTTTCATGATCATTATCATTAGCTTCCTCTGTTGCCGGTGCAGGCGGCACAGGAACATCTTCCGGTACTGCGCTACTCTGATCAACGAGCAGAGATTCTTCAATCTCATCGAGTTCTACTTTTCTTCCAGTCACTTCTTTAGTGAGAAATTCTTTCTCAAGAAAGGTTCCGTTCTTAGCAACAAAGATCTTGCCTTCTTAACGACAGCTTAGGTTTCTTATTAAACCATAATTCATACGGTGTCGTTTCAACGGATTTTGATGGTGCTCTATTTAAAGTGAATGTGGCTGTCTCTAATGCATAACTCCAAAATGATAACGGCAAATCAGTAAGAGACATCATAGAACGAACCATATCTAAGAGAGTTCGATTACGACGTTCGGACACACCGTTTCGTTGTGGTGTTCCCGGCGGTGTCAATTGTGAAAGTATTCCGCATTTTCTTTAAATGCATGCCAAACTCATAACTCAGATATTCACCTCCGCGATCAGATCGTAGAAATTTAATCTTCTTGTTACGTTGATTTTCTACTTCACTTTGGAATTCCTTAAACTTCTCGAAAGTTTCGGATTTATGTTTCATTAAATAGATATACCCATATCTACTCAAATCATCTGTGAAGGTTAGAACATAACGATAACCACCGCGCGATGCTACACTCATTGGTCCGCACACATCTGTATGTATGATTTCCAATAAGTCAGTAGCTCGCTCCATCATACCCGAGAATGGAGTCTTAGTCATTTTTCCCATTAGACATGCTTCGCATCTATCAAGTGACTCAAAATCAAGTGATTCAAGTAATCCATCGGTATGGAGTTTCTTCATGCGTTTCACTCCAATATGACCAAGACGACAGTGCCACATATAAGTAGAATTATCATTCAATTTAATTCGCTTAGCATCAATGTTATGTATATGTGTATCACTACTATCGAGATCTAACAGAAATAAGCCATTCTTTTCAGGTGCTCGACCATAAAAGATATTATTCATAAAAATAGAACAACCATTATTCTCAGACTTGAATGAATAACCGTCTTGCATTAAACAAGATCCTGATATAATGTTCATGCTCAACGCGGGTACAAAATAACAATTATTTAGGCTTAAAACTAATCCCGAAGGTAGATGTAGAGGAAGTGTGCCGACAGCGATCACATCGACTTTGGATCCATTTCCAACGCGCATGGTCACTTCATCCTTTAGTAGTCTTCGTTTATTCTTTAGTTCCTGTTTCGAGTTACAGATATGAGCAACCGAACCAGTATCAAATACCCAGGTACTAGTACGAGAACCAGTAAGATAAACATCTATAACATGTATATCAGATATACCTTCTTTCTTCTTCTTGACAAGGCCGCTCTTCAGATCCGCCAAATACTTGGAGCAATTACGCTTCCAGTGTCCCTTCTCCTTGCAGTAATAGCACTCAGCATCAGGCTTAGGGCCAGTCTTAGGTTTCACAGGAGGCGTGGCAGCTTTCTTGCCACTCTTCTTGTTCTTGCCTTTAGACTTGCCCTGTTTCTTGAAGCTGGTGGTCTTGTTGACCATCAACACTTGGTGCTCTTTCTTAATTTCAATCTCAGCAGATTTTAGCATGGCGAAGAGTTCAGGTAACTCTTTGTTCATGTTCTGCATATTGTAATTCATCACAAAGTTCTTATAACTAGGTGGCAGTGATTGAAGGACACGATTAATCCCCAGTCTGTTAGGAATCACTATTCCCAAGTCACTGAGTTTCTTCGCATGCCCGGTCATGGCGAGCATGTGCTCACTAACGGAGCTGCCTTCTTCCATCATGCAACTGAAGAAGTGTTTCGATGCTTCATAGCATTCCACGGCCGCATGAGTCTCAAAGATAGTTTTCAACTCATTGATTAACTCATGTGGATCGTGGTGCTCAAAACGTTTTTGAAGATCGGCTTCCAGACTGCACAGGATGGCACACTGAACTTGAGAGTACCGAGTTTTCCGAGTTTCGTAAACATTCTTTACTTCATCGGTTTCAGTTTCTGCAGGAGGGTCACCTAGCGGTGCATCAAGCACATATTGCAGGTTTCCGCCATTGAGGAAGATCCTCACATGACGGAACCAGTCGGTGAAGTTGCTACCGTTGCTCTTAAGCTTTTCTTTCTCTAGGAACTGGTTAAAATTGATTGGGGACGCCATATCTACAACATATTTGCAATAGTTTAGACTAATGTTTATGACAAATTTAGTTCAAATTTTAATTTAACAAAATTAAAAAACTAGGTGAACTCCCACTCAAAACAATATCCCTCGCATTGTCTTAGTGATCACACGAACCAAATCCATCACACCTATGCCCGATCATCACGAGACAAGGTGTAATTTCAATGGCGAACACTCAAAGTGTTCATCATATCAATCATATGATTCATGCTCTACCTTTCGGTATCACGTGTTCCGAGACCATGTCTGTACATGCTAGGCTCGTCAAGGCCACCTTAGTATCCGCATGTGCAAAACTGACTTGCACCCGTTGTATGCACTTGTTGATTCTATCACACCCGATCATCACGAGATGCTTCGAAACGACAAGTCTTGGCAACGGTGCTACTAAGGATGAACACTTTATTATCTTGAAATTTTAGTGAGAGGGATCATCTTATAATGCTACCGTCGCGATCTAAGCAAAATAAGATGCATAAAAGGATTAACATCACATGCAGTTCATATGTGATATGATATGGCCCTTTTGTCTTTGCGCCTTTGATCTTCATCTCCAAAGCACGGACATGATCTCCATCATCAACGGGCATGATCTCCATCATCGTCGGCGAAGCACCAAGGTCAATGGCGCCGTCTTCATGATCGTCCTCCATGTAGCAACTATTACAACTACTTTGAAAAACTACTCAACATGAAATTTAAAGACAACCATAAGGCTCCTGCCGGTTGCCACAATACAATAATGATCATCTCATACATAGTCATCATCACATTATGGCCATATCACATCACCAAACCCTGCAAAAACAAGTTAGACGTTCTCTAATTTGGTTTGCATATTTTACGTGGTTTAGGGTTTTCGAGTAAGATCCAATCTACCTACGAACATCAACCACAACGGTGATACTAGTGTTGTCAATAGAAGAGTAAATTGAATCTTCACTATAGTAGGAGAGACAGACACCCGCAAAGCCACTTATGCAATACAAGTTGCATGTCAAGCGTGGAGCAAATCTCATGAACGCGGTCATGTAAAGTTAGCCCGAGCCGCTTCATCCCACTATGCCACAAAGATGCAAAGTACTCAATCTAAAGATAACAAGAGCATCAACGCCCACAAAACCATTGTGTTCTACTCGTGCAACCAACTATGCATAGACACGGCTCTGATACCACTTTTATTATTGCCTCTTGGGCATATCTCCAACAGTCTCCCACTTGCACTATAGTCAATAATCTAGATTACATTGTAAGGTACCTAACACCCATGGCATTCTGGTGTTGGTCATGCTTTGCCCTAGGGAGAGCTTTAGTCAACGGATCTGCTACATTCAGATCAGTGTGTACTTTGCAAATCTTTACTTCTCCATCTTCGATGTACTCGCGAATCGAATGATAATGCAGCTTGATATGCTTCAGCCTCTTGTGTGACCTTGGTTCTTGTGCATTGGCGATGGCACCCATGTTGTCACAGTAGATGACTAATGGGTCCAATGCACTAGGAACCACACCGAGCCTCCGTACTCGGTCACACGTTCGGTTGTTGATGAAGACGACGTCCACCTCCCTTCCGCTAGCAGTAGCTCCTCTTGAATCCGACAGCACGACCGTGGTGTCGGTGGCGGTGGAGTAATCCGGCGGAGCTTCGCTAAGCGTGCGGGATATGGTGGAGGAGCGGGGCGGCTAGGGTTTGGGGAGAGGGGGTGGCCGGCCACTATAGGGGGCGGCCAGGTTGTGGTCTTGGTGTGGCCGGCCCCTCCCCTTGGCCCCTCATTATATAGGTGGAAGCCCCAAGTGTTGGACTACAAGTCTCCGAATAAGACCCGAACCCAAAACCTTCCATATGGTGGGAAACCTTCCCAAGCTAGGACTCCCACTAGAGGTGGGAGTTCCACCTTCCATATGGGGGGGTGGCCGGCCCCAGGGGGAGTCCACTTGGGACTCCACCCCACTAGGGTTGGCCGGCCATGGAGGTGGAGTCCCATGTGGACTCCACCTTCCTAGGTGTGTTCTTCCGGACTTTTCTAGAACCTTCTAGAACCTTCCATAGAACCTTCCGAATCATTTTAATTCACATAAAATGACATCCTATATATGAATCTTATTCTCCGGACCATTCCGGAACTCCTCGTGATGTCCGGGATCTTATCCGGGACTCCGAACAAATATTCGAACTCCATTCCATATTCAAGTTCTACCATTTCAACATCCAACTTTAAGTGTGTCACCCTACGGTTCGCGAACTATGCGGACATTGTTGAGTCACTCCGACCAATAACCAATAGCGGGATCTGGAGATCCATAATGGCTCCCACATATTCAACGATGACTTTAGTGATCGAATGAACCATTCACATACGATACCAATTCCCTTTGTCACGCGATATTTACTTGTCCGAGGTTTGATCATCGGTATCACACTATACCTTGTTCAACCTCGTCTCCTGACAAGTACTCTTTACTCGTACCGTGGTATGTGGTCTCTTATGAACTTATTCATATGCTTGCAAGACATTTAGACGACATTCCACCGAGAGGGCCCAGAGTATATCTATCCGTCATCGGGATGGACAAATCCCACTGTTGATCCATATGCCTCAACTCATACTTTCCGGATACTTAATCCCACCTTTATAACCACCCATTTACGCAGTGGCGTTTGATGTAATCAAAGTACCTTTCCGGTATAAGTGATTTACATGATCTCATGGTCATAAGGACTAGGTAACTATGTATCGAAAGCTTATAGCAAATAACTTAATGACGTGATCTTATGCTACGCTTAATTGGGTGTGTCCATTACATCATTCTTATAATGATATAATCTTGTTATTAATAACATCCAATGTTCATGATTATGAAACTAATCATCTATTAATCAACAAGCTAGTTAAGAGGCTTACTAGGGACTCTTTGTTGTTTACATATCACACATGTATCAATGTTTCGGTTAATACAATTATAGCATGGTATATAAACATTTATCATAAACATAAAGATATATAATAACCACTTTTATTATTGCCTCTTGGGCATATCTCCAACAGTCTCCCACTTGCACTAGAGTCAATAATCTAGATTACATTGTAAGGTACCTAACACCCATGGCATTCTGGTGTTGGTCATGCTTTGCCCTAGGGAGAGCTTTAGTCAACGGATCTGCTACATTCAGATCAGTGTGGGGCTGACCACTTCAAGCCTCAGCCTTGGCCGCACCCCTTAGAGGGCCGGCGCCCAACCCCCCTCTCTCCCCAAACCCTAGCGGTCTCTCTCCTCCACCACATCCCGCACGCTTAAGCGAAGCTCCGCCGGATTTCTCCACCACTACCGACACCACGCCGTCGTGCTGTCGGATTCAAGAGGAGCTACTACTTCCGCTGCCCGCTGGAACGGGGAGGTGGACGTCGTCTTCATCAACAACCGAACGTGTGACCGAGTACGGAGGTGCTGCCCGTTCGTGGCGCCGGAAGCGATCGTGATCAAGATCTTCTACGCGCTTTTGCAAGCGGCAAGTGAACGTCTACCGCAGCAACAAGAGCCTCATCTTGTAGGCTTTGGAATCTCTTCAAGGGTGAGACTCGATATCCCCTCGTTGCTACCGTCTTCTAGATTGCATCTTGGCTTGGATTGCGTGTTCGCGGTAGGAAATTTTTGTTTTCTATGCAACGTTATCCTACAGTGGTATCAGAGCCGTGTCTATGCATAGATGGTTGCACGAGTAGAACACAATGGTTTTGTGGGCGTTGATGCTTATGTTGTCTTTAGCTTGAGTACTTTGCATCTTTGTGGCATAGTGGGATGAAGCGGCTCGGGCTAACTTTACATGACCGCGTTCATGAGATTTGCTCCACGCTTGACATGCAACTTGTATTGCATAAGTGGCTTTGCGGGTGTCTGTCTCTCCTACTATAGTGAAGATTCAATTTACTCTTCTATTGACAACACTAGTATCACCGTTGTGGTTCATGTTCGTAGGTAGATTAGATCTTACTCGAAAACCCTAAACCACGTAAAATATGCAAACCAAATTAGAGACGTCTAACTTGTTTTTGCAGGGTTTGGTGATGTGATATGGCCATAATGTGATGATGAATATGTATGAGATGATCATTATTGTATTGTGGCAACCGGCAGGAGCCTTATGGTTGTCTTTAATTTTCATGTTGAGTAGTATTTCAAAGTAGTTGTAATAGTTGCTACATGAGGTGAACAACCATGAAGACGGCGCCATGGACCTTGACGCTACGCCGACGATGATGGAGATCATGCCCGTTGATGATGGAGATCATGTCCGTGCTTTGGAGATGAAGATCGAAGGCGCAAAGACTAAAGGGCCATATCATATCACATATGAATTGCATGTGATGTTAATCCTTTATGCATCTTATTTTGCTTAGAACGCGACAGTAGCATTATAAGATGATCCCTCACATTAATATCAAGATAATAAAGTGTTCTCCCCTCGTATGCACCGTTGATATAGTTCGTCGTTTCGAAGCATCTCGTGATGATCGGATGTGATAGACTCAACGTTCACATACAACGGGTGTAAGCCATGTTGCACACGCGGAATACTTGGGTTTGCTTGACGAGCCTAGCATGTACAGACATGGCCTCGGGACAACGGAAACCGAAAGGTTGAACACGAGTCATATGGATGATATGATCAACATGTTGATGTTCACCATTGAAGCTACATCATCTCACGTGATGATCGGTTTTGGTGTAGTGGATATGGATCGTGTACCACTTAACAACTATGAGGGATGTTGTATTAAGTGGGAGTTCATTAGTAATTAGATTAAAACATGAACTAATTATCATAAACATAGTCTGAGTAGTATTTTGAATTAATTTGTAGTATTGGCATCCGTTTTTCTACCAAACGCTAGTCTTGTTTATTGAGATAGATATACTGTTAAGTCTGACAAGAAACTTTACGGACTGGTACCGTATTGTTAAAGAATCAAGAAATGATTAAGTCCTATTGCAAATTTTTAGTAAACCTCACATTGTTGATTCAAAGAGCTATGGTTTCAATTAGTACCTAAAGTTATCTTGTCTCCGTGAAACTTGAAGTTCAAATCTGTTTGAAAAGTAAGGAGCTGAAAATTTAGTTTTCAGAAATAATCAAGGTATGAGATATATGTGATATCTAAGACCTAGTTGCAAGGTGATAGAATATAATTTGGTGAGACTACATAAACTCATAAGTTTTATGGGAATGTACGAAGGTTGAAGACGCAAGGCGTCCCAATCCTCCAACTATTGGGGCACTAACGATATTCGTATATCCATGAAGTGATCGTTCTTAGTATGCACCGTTGCTAAGACTCATAGTTTCGAATACTAAGATATAGATTCTATGTGTGCATACAACGGGTGCAAGCCAGATTTGCACACACGAATACTGAGGTTAAACTTTACGAGCCTAGCATGTACAGACATGGTCTCGAAAAGTCGTCATGATATGATGGATAAAATTATGAGTGAAATTGTTCATCATATTAAAAGGTTACTAATAGTGAAATCCGGAACACTTGTCATATGATGATCAACTTCAAAGAACCTCAAGGTTATTGGTATTTGATCAACAAACCTAGAAGTTATTGATGTTGAAGTGTTTTTCTGAATAATGAGGAAAGCTAAAAGAGAAACTACAAAAGATTATTGGCAGAAAGAAAGAAAGAAAAGACTAGAAAGTCTAGCTCAGGTGTATATAAATGATATACATGTTATGGATGTATTCCTCGTTTGGTCACACAATAAAATTCTTGGGTATTAGTACCATATTGGTTGGTATGAAGTGTCATACAAAACAACGCAATACAAGAATACAATGGCCTAAGTGACTGACAAGGAATATGATAGGAATGCACGTCTGGAACAAAAATAAAGAGTTATTATGTTCATCGTTGGCATTCTATCTAGCCCTTAGAATTTATAATAAAGAACTTAATAATTGTTATTTTGCTCTGGTCAAATGAAAACAATAAGTTGTTCAAATTATGACATTACTCCATGTATGATGGATACGTTATTATAAATCTTAATGGTGAAACACACATACATAACACTGACGCTAAAATGCCATAAGGCAAATGATTTGAATTCCACTTATTTGTGGAACCGCCATTTAGGTCATGTTAGAAAGGAACGCATGAAGGAACTCCATGCAAATGGATTTTTGGAGTCACTTGATTTTTGAATCATTTGACGCTTGCAAATCTTTTCTAAAGAGAATGATTAAAATACCGTTCATAGGCCAAAAGTTGAACGGGCAACTAACTTAGTGGAAAAATACATGATGATGTATGTGGTTCACTGGGCATAGTTGTGTGCGGGAGATTCTTCTACTTCATGAAAACTTTCAACAATGAATTGAGTATATATATGTGGATATATTCAATAAGGAAGAAGTTTGAAACATTTGAATGGATTCAAATAAATTTCAGCATGAAGTGGAAATCATCGTAATAGAAAAGTCAAATATCTATGATTGGATCATGGTAGAAATATTTGAATTACGAGTTTTAGCGAACATCTAAGAGAGTTATGAAATTGTTCTACAACTCACATTTCTTGGAGTATCATAATGATGATATAGTATCCGAGATATGTATCCAAACCTTGTTGGATTAATGATGAGATAAAATATTATGACGCCATTATATTTTTGTGGATTATGCTTTAGTGACTACCGCTTTTACACTGAATAGAGCATCATCATGATCCGTTGAAATGACACCATACGAGTTATGGCATGGGTATGAACCCTAATAGTCTTTTCTTAAATTTTGGTATGCATAGCATAAGTAAATGAGTTTACAACCAAAATCGGATGAATGTCTTTGTTGGTTATCCCAGAGATTTGATTGGGAATTCTTCCCACTATGGAGACAAAGACAAAAGTGTTTGTCAATGTTTCTTATTTCCAAGAAATTGTTTTCTAGCGAAGTATTTGAGTGGGAGGACAATAGAACTTGATAAGGTTTATGAACCTGAGCATAATGATCAGAGTAGCGCAGCATCGGAAATGGTTCCGGAAGCGGCCACGACGATCATGGCTCCCATGTCTACAAAATGTTATAGTCATGGAGATCAAAGTACTTATTGAACCTTGTAGGTATGATTTACTTTGTGATCAAATAAATGATTTGTGAACAAAGAATTGTTTTTGAACAATGATAAACCAACTACAAACAAAGAAGTTATGATGGGCCCTGACTCCGTTAAAATGGCTATGCGCCATGAAATCCAAGATAGATGAATACTTTTTGAAAGTAAATGGATCTATAAAATTGATGGACTTGGATGCAATATCCTTGAATAAGCACGATTTGTCGAAAAGTTGTTTACGACAAAGTTCAAAGAATTGACTACGATAAGATTAGATCTTCCGTAGCAATGCTTATAGTCTATGTGGATTATTCTAGTAATCACTACATATTTCTTTATAAGATATGCTAGTAGGATAGCAAAATATATTACTTAACAGAAGTGTGTATTAAAGGTGTATACAAGATACAACCAAGAGTTTTGCTAGTCCGTAGAATACTAGATAAGAATACGAACTTCAATTGGATGAAGTGAGTATTGCGGAGTTGGAATCTTCACCGGATGAAATAGTCAAAGAGTTTTTGATTTCATCAAGAACGATGAAGGTGCTTGCATTTGCAAGAAATTAAGTGGGAGCGCTGAGACATATTTGTAATACTTTATGTAGCTAACATATCGTTGATTATAAATAGTGTAATTATATAATTGATTAAAAGGTTTCATTGAGAATTAGCTTCAATGAAAGAATATGGACTGAAACATATTTAGTGTCAAGATCTATGAAGATAGATTGAAACACATAATAAGTTTAAGTCAAAGTACATAGAAAGGATATTGAAGTAGTTCAATATAGAAATATTAAGAAAATGTTCTTATCATGTGAAGTTTTAACAATACTTGAGTGTATCTGACACTCGATGAGTAAAAACACTTGAGTGATTTTGGATCACAAATAATATGTACAAAATCAGATGTCTTGTGCTCTAAAAGGTTAGGAGCATATACCAGAATGATTCATGTGATGATCATTGGACAAACAGTAAGAATATCCCTGTGTGCTTCAGAAGAACCAAGGATATATATAAAGTTTTATATGGAGTAATGACAAACAAATCGCTGTAAGGTGTTGCACCGATATTAGTTTGGTCACATATAAAAATAAATTTCAAATCTCAATTAGGCTAAGTGTTGTTTAAAAGGTAGCACAATGCTAGATTTAGAAGAGTTCTAAATATTGTGACGGATTCTACAAAAGAAGGCAGAATATGTCATTGTTTTGACAATGATTGAGGATGTTGAGTCAAGAAGTTCTTTGAGAACTTGGTGTAGTTCCGATAGTGTCAGAACTTTGAAGCTATATTGTGTGTGACAATATTAGTGATATATTTCAGACCACAGAATTAAGGTTCCACCAGAAGACCAAACATATTTAATGCCGACTCATTTGGAAAATAAGTGATGCGTGAAGACGCAAATGAATTACAAAATACATACGTTTCTGAGTGTGTCAGAACCGTTGACTAAAACCTCTCCCGTGAGCAAAACATGATAAAGCACCAGAAGGCCAAGGTGTTATATCTTTACAAATGTAAACTAGATTATTGACTCTAGTGCAAGTGGGAGACTGAAGGAGATATGCCCTAGAGGCAATAATAAAGTGGTTATTATTTATATCTTTGTGTTTATGATAAATGTTTATATATCATGCTATAATTGTATTAACCGAAACATTAGTACATGTGTGATATGTAGACAACAAAGAAGTCCCTAGTATGCCTCTTAACTAGCTTGTTGATTAATAGATGATTAGTTTCATAATCATGAACATTGGATGTTATTAGTAACAAGGTTATATCATTATATGAATGATGTAATAGACACACCCAATTAAGCGTAGCATAAGATCTCGTCATTAAGTTATTTGCTATAAGCTTTCGATACATAGTTACCTAGTCCTTATGACCATGAGATCATGTAAATCACTTATACCGGAAAGGTACTTTGATTACACCAAACGCCACTGCGTAAATGGGTGGTTATAAAGGTGGGATTAAGTATCCGGAAAGTATGAGTTGAGGCATATGGATCAACAGTGGGATTTGTCCATCCCGATGACGGATAGATATACTCTGGGCCCTCTCGGTGGGATGTCGTCTAATGTCTTGCAAGCATATGAATAAGTTCATAAGAGACCACATACCACGGTACGAGTAAAGAGTACTTGTCGGAGACGAGGTTGAACAAGGTATAGAGTGATACCGAAGATCAAACCTCGGACAAGTAAAATATCGCGTGACAAAGGGAATTGGTATCGTATGTGAATGGTTCATTCGATCACTAAAGTCATCGTTGAATATGTGGGAGCCATTATGGATCTCCAGATCCCGCTATTGGTTATTGGTCGGAGTGAGTACTCAACCATGTCCACATAGTTCACGAACCGTAGGGTGACACACTTAAAGTTGGATGTTGAAATGGTAGAACTTGAATATGGAATGGAGTTCGAATATTTGTTCGGAGTCCCGGATGAGATCCCGGACATCACGAGGAGTTCCGGAATGGTCCGGAGAATAAGATTCATATATAGGATGTCATTTTATGTGAATTAAAATGATGCGGAAGGTTCTATGGAAGGTTCTAGAGGGTTCTAGAAAAGTCCGGAAGAAATCACCTAGGAAGGTGGAGTCCACATGGGACTCCACCTCCATGGCCGGCCAACCCTAGTGGGGGTGGAGTCCCAAGTGGACTCCCCTTAGGGGCCGGCCACCCCCCATATGGGAGGTGGAACTCCCACCTCTAGTGGGAGTCCTAGCTTGGGAAGGTTTCCCCACCATATGGAAGGTTTTTGGTTCGGGTCTTATTCGAAGACTTGGAGACCAACACTTGGGGTTCCACCTATATAAAGAGGGGCATAGGAGAGGGCTGACCACTTCAAGCCTCAGCCTTGGCCGCACCCCTTAGAGGGCCGGCGCCCAACCCCCTCTCTCCCCAAACCCTAGCTCTCTCTCCTCCACACATCCCGCACGCAAGCGAAGCTCCGCCGGATTTCTCCACCACTACCGACACCACGCCGTCGTGCTGTCGGATTCAAGAGAGCTACTACTTCCGCTGCCCGCTGGAACGGGGAGGTGGACGTGTCTTCATCAACAACCGAACGTGTGACCGAGTACGGAGGTGCTGCCCGTTCGTGGCGCCGGAAGCGATCGTGATCAAGATCTTCTACGCGCTTTGCAAGCGGCAAGTGAACGTCTACCGCAGCAACAAGAGCCTCATCTTGTAGGCTTTGGAATCTCTTCAAGGGTGAGACTCGATATCTCCTCGTTGCTACCGTCTTCTAGATTGCATCTTGGCTTGGATTGCGTGTTCGCGGTAGGAAATTTTTGTTTTCTATGCAACGTTATCCTACAGTACCAATGGCGCCGTCTTCATGATCGTCCTCCATGTAGCAACTATTACAACTACTTTGAAAAACTACTCAACATGAAATTTAAAGACAACCATAAGGCTCCTGCCGGTTGCCACAATACAATAATGATCATCTCATACATAGTCATCATCACATTATGGCCATATCACATCACCAAACCCTGCAAAAACAAGTTAGACGTTCTCTAATTTGGTTTGCATATTTTACGTGGTTTAGGGTTTTCGAGTAAGATCCAATCTACCTACGAACATCAACCACAACGGTGATACTAGTGTTGTCAATAGAAGAGTAAATTGAATCTTCACTATAGTAGGAGAGACAGACACCCGCAAAGCCACTTATGCAATACAAGTTGCATGTTAAGCGTGGAGCAAATCTCATGAACGCGGTCATGTAAAGTTAGCCCGAGCCGCTTCATCCCACTATGCCACAAAGATGCAAAGTACTCAAGCTAAAGATAACATAAGCATCAAAGCCCACAAAACCATTGTGTTCTACTCGTGCAACCATCTATGCATAGACACGGCTCTGATACCACTGTAGGATAACGTAGCATAGAAAACAAAAATTCCTACGGCGAACACGCAATCCAAGCCAAGATGCAATCTAGAAGACGGTAGCAACGAGGGTTTATCGAGTCTCACCCTTGAAGAGATTCCAAAGCCTACAAGATGAGGCTCTTGTTGCTGCGGTAGACGATCACTTGCCGCTTGCAAAAGCGCGTAGAAGATCTTGATCACGGCGCCACGAACGGGCAGCACCTCCGTACTCGGTCACACGTTCGGTTGTTGATGAAGACGACGTCCACCTCCCCGTTCCAGCGGGCATCGGAAGTAGTAGCTCCTCTTGAATCCGACAGCACGACGGCGTGGTGTCGGTGGCGGTGGAGTCCGGCGGAGCTTCGCTAAGCGTGCGGGATATGGTGGAGGAGCGGGGCGGCTAGGGTTTGGGGAGGGGGTGGCCGGCCACTATAGGGGGCGGCCAGGTTGTGGTCTTGGTGTGGCCGGCCCCCCTTGGCCCCTCATTATATAGGTGGAAGCCCCAAGTGTTGGACTACAAGTCTCCGAATAAGACCCGAACCCAAAACCTTCCATATGGTGGGAAACCTTCCCAAGCTAGGACTCCCACTAGAGGTGGGAGTTCCACCTTCCATATGGGGGGGTTGGCCGGCCCCCAAAGGGGGAGTCCACTTGGGACTCCACCCCACTAGGGTTGGCCGGCCATGGAGGTGGAGTCCCATGTGGACTCCACCTTCCTAGGTGTGTTCTTCCGGACTTTTCTAGAACCTTCTAGAACCTTCCATAGAACCTTCCGAATCATTTTAATTCACATAAAATGACATCCTATATATGAATCTTATTCTCTGGACCATTCCGGAACTCCTCGTGATGTCCGGGATCTTATCCGGGACTCCGAACAAATATTCGAACTCCATTCCATATTCAAGTTCTACCATTTCAACATCCAACTTTAAGTGTGTCACCCTACGGTTCGCGAACTATGCGGACATGGTTGAGTACTCACTCCGACCAATAACCAATAGCGGGATCTGGAGATCCATAATGGCTCCCACATATTCAACGATGACTTTAGTGATCGAATGAACCATTCACATACGATACCAATTCCCTTTGTCACGCGATATTTTACTTGTCCGAGGTTTGATCATCGGTATCACACTATACCTTGTTCAACCTCGTCTCTGACAAGTACTCTTTACTCGTACCGTGGTATGTGGTCTCTTATGAACTTATTCATATGCTTGCAAGACATTTAGACGACATTCCACCGAGAGGGCCCAGAGTATATCTATCCGTCATCGGGATGGACAAATCCCATTGTTGATCCATATGCCTCAACTCATACTTTCCGGATACTTAATCCCACCTTTATAACCACCCATTTACGCAGTGGCGTTTGATGTAATCAAAGTACCTTTCCGTATAAGTGATTTACATGATCTCATGGTCATAAGGACTAGGTAACTATGTAAGCTTATAGCAAATAACTTAATGACGTGATCTTATGCTACGCTTAATTGGGTGTGTCCATTACATCATTCTTATAATGATATAATCTTGTTATTAATAACATCCAATGTTCATGATTATGAAACTAATCATCTATTAATCAACAAGCTAGTTAAGAGGCTTACTAGGGACTCTTTGTTGTTTACATATCACACATGTATCAATGTTTAGGTTAATACAATTATAGCATGGTATATAAACATTTATCATAAACATAAAGATATATAATTACCACTTTTATTATTGCCTCTTGGGCATATCTCCAACAACGTGGCCCTGATTGTGAGGTGTGTGTGTAGTGTGGAGTCAAGCTTCTAAGCAAAACTCGTGTGGCAAATAGCAAAAGCAAGGCTAATGCTAACATAGTGGGAGAAAAAGGCCGCCAAAACACAAAAAGAGTGCAAGTGCCACCATAGAGCAAAAGTGTGCGAGTGACATCATACATACAAATACACAAAGAGTGTAAGTGTCACCAAATACAAAAAGAGAAAAATATTTTAAGCAAAAGAGAGAAAAGAGAAGAGAGGCCGCGTGTGAATCTTGTTGTCTCTCATGTTGCAACCAAAGCGTTGCCTCTCCTTGTGTTAGTGTGACACCGAGCAACCCTTGCTTACGGGTACATACACTTTTCCGCTCATTCCTTGGTTGCACTAACCCCGCTTATCTCGTGTGTGAGTTCCATATCTTTCCGTGTTTATAGTGATCATCGCTTTGACATTTGAGTTTTTGGATTTCACCCACCCTTAACAACAAACTTGATTTCGGATTTCATCTTTTGGCTTTCCACCATACTCACCTAACACCATATTTGCTAGCTTTTGCGTGTGTCTTTGTGTGAGTGCCCGATACAATTGTTTTTGCTTTCGGCTTGTTGGATCACCCCGATCTTATCATACCACGGTAAGGTTGCGAGGTAGTGTTTTTCAAATAACACCCACCATATAGATCTTATCGTGCTAACATGGATAGCGAAGAAGAGAACGTCGAGGATAAGGAGACGCGCCAGGAAGACCGGCACTACCGCACCGCCACTACGCCTGAGGACGACGGCACTGCCGCCCTACCTGCGCCGGCCCTATCGCCCTACCTGTGCTGGCCCTGACGCCCCACTGCAAAGAGCATCAAATCTGAACCCTTTATCCCTTTGTATGCCTAAACTACCCCTCCTTTAGTGGCTCCCTATATATAGGCTTCCACCTCCCCCTTCATTAGGTAGACATAACTTGAGTGAGAACTTGGCTTATGCCTCCACCATCCCTCCGGGATTAGGGAAACCCCCTCCTCTCTTAGACACAAATCTATGAGTTGTATCAAGGCACTCCTTATATGATTTATCTTTCGCACTTGTGATTCTACCGCGGTCTCTCACACGTGTGACTCCATAGATCGTATATCGGTCTTTCTCTCGGGGATTCTACCTCGTGTCTCTCCTTGAGGGATTCTATCGTGATAGTGGTTCGGGCTATCGGGAGTAAACCGGAATTGTATCGGGTTGTGTTGCGTGCGTTCGCGTGTATTCATCGTGTTCTTCGCCGTGTTCTTCGTGTTCTTCCTCTCTCCCGCCTTTCCCTCGGTCAATTCGTGAGATCGGGCAACCCACGTGGCCTTAGGCCCCATCATATGGTATCAGCAGCCTTTGGTTTCCGCGAATTTGACCCCCCACCCACCCAATTTCGTCTCTAAAAATTTTCCCAAAAAATAGCCCTAAATTGCCTTTGGATGGATCTGCGATTTGGTTGCGTTTTGAGTGGTTTTGGTCCATGGATTCGGTGTTGTTGTGCTTGATCTACTATTTCCCCCACTTTCTAGCCCCCAATTCCATCGTTTTCCTTCGATTTGGGTCGATTTGGACGGTTTGGCTCAAGAACAAGAGAGAGAAAACGCGCTGGCTGGTTGAGAACCGGTTAACCGGCCACGGACCGGACGCCGGCCCAGCAACCGGCTGACCGGCCACCTGACTGGGTCAGCCGGCCCCAGGCCCGGCCTGACCGGGCACCATAGCACCACCACCACCGCCGACCACCGCCACCCCTACCCACCGCCGGCAAGCACCGCCACCTCTCCAACCCACCGGTAAACACCGCCACAGGCCCCGCTCAATCCCTTGCCACGCCCAGCTCCAGCTCGATCCCCAATCTCCATCCCAGCTCACGCATCGAGCAGTCTCCAATTTCCGCGCATGCAGCAGCACACCCAACCGGAGCAAACCGGGCGGCACGCCGGCTGGCCCGGTTGAAACCGGAGCACAGACCGGTGCCAACCGGACTGATTACCGGGGCACTGTGACGCCTTTCGGTCGTCATCCGGCCCAAGGCCCTGTCTGGACCGAGTGGGCCGGTCACAGAGTCCGGTTTGACCGGATCTGGACCGTTTGATCAGTTTTGGCCAATCTAACCCATCTTTTTGCCCCAAATTTTGACAACTTTCCGGCGCCCGTTTGACTCCAAATTTTAACTACATCCTCCAAATATTCTACATAGCCCACCTCTAATTTTTGACGATTTTTGGACACCAACTTTTGACCGCTCGTTTTGACCCTACTTTTCTGGCATTGACTTAATTTGCTCGGTTTCCGATTTGGAGTGCATCGGTTGTCTATTCCGCTTCCGCGCCTACATCAACACCGCGACGACACCGTTGGCACCCCGGATTCCGGCGCAACTTCGACACCATCATCGACACCACTTTTATCATCGCAAGTTCGTGTGCTTGACACCGCCTAACATCAATAGGTATAACTTGCCCCACCCCTTGTAGCCCCGTTTCTTTCTTTGTGTACCTATCCCATTGAGAGTGGCTTTCCGAGTGTTGCGAAGCATTGCACAAGTGTCACGACCGTGAGAGGGTGTGTGTGCATTGTGTTGAGCAAAGCTCCGAAGCAAGCTCGGTGAGAAAGATACACAAAAGAAGAAAAGTGCGACATAGAGAAAAATAAAGCTTCTAAGCATAGAGAAAAAAAAGAGTGAAAAAAAAGAGAAAAAGAAAAATAAATAGAAAAAAGTGTGTGTCCACCGATACAAAGGAGTCGAAAGCTTCTAAGCGCTAAGAGAGATAAGAGAAGAGTGACATCTTGTGCAAATCTAGTTGCTTCTCTCATATGCAACCGAGCTACCGTCTCTCTTGTGTTGGCGTGACACCGAGCTAATAGTCTTCGCTAGGACCATCTTGTCACTTGCTCACTTCCTTGGTCGCGCTAACCCCATTGTTCTTCCTTGTGTGTGTTTCCGTGTTTCCTTGACATAGATCACCACTTTTGACATTTGACTTTGGATTTTACCCACATTTGACAATAGACTTTTCCGTTGATCTTTTTCGTTTGCTATCCACCCCATACCCACCACATATAGAGTTCTTAGCCTTTTGTGTGTGCTTTGAGTGTGTGTGTGAGTAACCCCGGTACAATTTTGACTTTGCTCTTGACTTGAACCACTTTTCCGATACTTTCTTGATAGGTGAGATACTTGTGTAGCTTTCCTTCCACCACATACATATACACCTTCCTAGTGAGATATATACATGATGACCCCACAAGAGCAAGCCGAGATGAGAGCATACTTCGCCGAGCTAGATGCTCGAGAAGCCCAAATGACACCCAAAGATAAAGCCGAGTGCAACGCATACTTCAAACACCTTGAGAGCAAGAGTGATACACCCCATGAGTCGAGTGAGGATGTTTCGATTTCTAACAACTTAACCTCTAATCCTCTTGTGTTGTCTTCCTCTTTGCTAGGTTGCTCGGACATCGACGACGCCATTGCCATGGAGATGAGGGACTCCACTATATGTGAGATGAGCGACTCCACTATATGTGAGATGAGCAACTCCACTATATGTGAGCTTGATGAGTGCCTCCACTTCGAGAGCATGAGTGATACACCAAGTGAGATGAGAGTGGTAGTTCATAGGTCATGTGAGACCATTTCGAATTCTAACAACTTACCCTCTACCTCTAGTGTGTTTTCTTGTGTCTCATTAGGTTCCATGGATGACGAGATGCCGATCATGGAGAAGATGTACATGGTGCATGAAGATGATGATATCACACCATGCTTGCTTGAAGATGAACATGGAGGCCACATCAAGCCTACCTCTTCCACAACACCTACCTCATATGAGCGGGACTACAAAGGTACCTATATGGGTGTTGATGATGCCATGATCCCACTCCGTGGACATGATGACTTATGAGTGCTTGCATGAGTTGGATGATCCTATTGCTATGTCATATGCTTCTTTCACTTTCCCTTGTGATACTTGTGATACCACCATTGTTGATCATGTGGAAGTAGTTGCTTGTGAAACTTTGACCATGCCATGCTATGAGTGTTTCGATTTCTATCCTATTGCTTGCAATATGTCGAACAATTTCTCTTTCCCATGTATTGCTTGCAATGTTGATAATGATGCTTGTGTTGTCACAACCTTGATGACCAATTGCTCTTTCCCTAGGTTTGTTGACAACCATGATAAAATGTTGAACATGTTTTGTGCTACATGCTTGCAATATTCTCCCATTAATTAGTGCAACTGAAATGTTGAATAATTGTTCTTTCCAATGCTTGGTTTGCAATGATGTTAATAGGCTTGTGAATGAGATTGCCCCCATAGCTCTCTCAAATTTTGGAGACTTTGCATATATCCATGTTGAGCATGTTCCCATGTTTACTCCGCATATTCACCACATCTACTATGGTAAATTGCTTAATGCTAATGGTGATGTGCAAAAGAAATGGACCATCATGATGGATGATGTGTTCATATACCATGCACACACGTTCTTTGCTTTGCCTATTGTGTGTGTAGGTACACGGAAGGTCAACCTCGATTGAGCACGAGTTGACCAAACGAGCTCTTGAGAGCATAATACAAGTAAGTACAAGATCGAACCCGGCTCTAATACCTTTCCCATGCTTTGCATTGAACATGCCGAACAATTTCTCTTTCTTATGGTTCTTTTGCAAGCATGATGATGTGATTCTTACCATTGGTGTTGCCACAAATATGAGGACCAATTTCTCTTTCCAATGGTTTGTGTGCACACATGTTGATGATATTTTGACACTCTCCCTTATGTGTTTTTGCCAAATTATCCTCTTATTGCTTCAAGGATGTTGAACAATTTCTCTTTCCGATGCCTTGAGTGCTATAATGCACATGAGTTTCTACATGAGATGGACAACATAGTCGTCTCACAATTTGGAGTTTTTGTGTTTCCGCATTTGGAAGATGTTGAAATGAAGTTCTTACACATTGACCTTGCATATGCATTATTCTTGATATATTTGTGTTGTGCTAACGGTGTTGTGAACATGAATGGACATGTCGTTGATGATATGCTCCTCTATCACGCACACACATACTTTGCTTGGTCTTTGTTGTGTGAAGGTACAAGCGACTTGTGGATGAGTGTCAATGAATGGGTTCAACCCCACACATCTACTACACAAGATCTCTCGATGAGAGCACACCGGTATCTTGCTAAGGTGACCTCCTTCTACTTGCGCTCTCTTGCTAAACTCGTTGAACTTTGGCTACGCTTTGATTGTTCCTTTGCTTTTCTTGTGCTATTGATAGGGCTCTTGACAAGTGAAGGGACATTCAAGCGTTGGTGTCATCTACCTCCTCTACACGTTCACGAAGACTCATCGTCGAGGACGACTCTTTTTCAAGTGGGGGGAGATGATATGGGGCGACCTTCGGTCTCCACCGCATCATGTGCGTCAACGCCGACACGTCACGCAAAGGTGAATCTTCTCCTTTATGCGTGCCTACAATTGTCTCTCATGAATGGTATGCTACTTCATCCTCCTTCATATGACCATGATAGGAACACATCGCCAAGTACGGAGGAAGTGGACGACACCATGGAGGCTCGAGGACTCAAGGCCGAGGTCACGGAAGCATGGAAGAGAACGTCGAGGATAAGGAGACGCGCCAGGAAGACCGGCACTGCCGCACCGCCACTACGCCTGAGGATGACGGCACTGCCGCCCTACCTGCGCCGGCCCTATCGCCCTACCTGTGCTGGCCCTGACGCCCCCTGCAAAGAGCATCAAATCTGAAACCTTTATCCCTTTGTATGCCTAAACTACCCCTCCTTTAGTGGCTCCCTATATATAGGCTCCCACCTCCCCCTTCATTGGGGTAGACATAACTTGAGTGAGAACTTTGCTTATGCCTCCACCATCCCTTTGGGATTAGGGAAACCCTCCTCTCTTAGACACAAATCTATGAGTTGTATCAAGGCACTCCTTATATGATTTATCTTTCGCACTTGTGATTCTACCGCGGTCTCTCACACGTGTGACTCCATAGATCGTATATCGGTCTTTCTCTCGGGGATTCTACCTCGTGTCTCTCCTTGAGGGATTCTATCGTGATAGTGGTTCGGGCTATCGGGAGTAAACCGGAATTGTATCGGGTTGTGTTGCGTGCGTTCGCGTGTGTTCATCGTGTTCTTCGCCGTGTTCTTCGTGTTCTTCCTCTCCCCCGCCTTTCCCTCGGTCAATTCGTGAGATCGGGCAACCCACGTGGCCTTAGGCCCCATCATATGGTATCAGAGCCTTTGGTTTCCGCGAATTTGACCCCCCACCCACCCAATTTCGTCTCTATAAATTTTCCCAAATAATCCCCAAAAAATAGCCCTAAATTGCCTTTGGATGGATCTGCGATTTGGTTGCGTTTTGAGTGGTTTTGGTCCATGGATTCGGTGTTGTTGTGCTTGATCTACTATTTCTCCCACTTTCTAGCCCCTAATTCCATCGTTTTCCTTCGATTTGGGTCGATTTGGACGGTTTGGCTCAAGAACAAGAGAGAGAAAACGCGCTGGCCGGTTGAGAAAACCGGTTGACCGGCCCACGGACCGGACCGGCCGGCCCAGCAACCGGCCGACCGGCCACCTGACCGGGTCAGCCGGCCCCAGGCCCGGCCTGACCGGCCCCTGGACCGGGCACCACAGCACCACCACCACCGCCGCACCTACCTCATATGAGCGGGACTACACCTATATGGGTGTTGATGATTCCATGATCCCACTAGTGGACATGATGATTTGTGAGTGCTTGCATGAGTTGGATGATCCTATTGCTATGTCATATGCTTCTTTCACTTTCCCTTGTGATACTTGTGATACCACCATTGTTGATCATGTTGAAGTAGTTTCTTGTGACACTTTGACCATGCCATGCTATGAGTGTTTCGATTTCTATCCTATTGCTTGCAATATGTCGAAAACAATTTCTCTTTCCCATGTATTGCATGCAATGTTGATAATGATGCTTGTGTTGTGACAACCTTGCCGAACAATTGCTCTTTCCCTAGGTTTGTCGACAACAATGATCAAATGTTGAACATGTTTTGTGCTACATGCTTGCAATATTCTCCCATTAATGCAACCAAAATGATGAACAATTTCTCTTTCCAATGCTTGGTTTGCAATGATGTTAATATGCTTGTGAATGAGATTGCCCCCATAGCTCTCTCAAATTCTGGAGACTTTGCATATATCCATATTGAGCATGCCCCCATGTTTACTCCGCATATTCACCACATCTACTATGATAGATTGCTTAATGCTAATGGTGATGTGAAAAAGAAATGGAACATCATGATGGATGATGTGTTCATATACCATGCACACACGTTCTTTGGTTTGCCTATTGTGTGTGTAGGTGCACGGAAGACAAGGTCAACCTCGATTGAGCACGAGTTGACCAAAAGAGCTCTTGAGAGCATGATACAAGTGAGCTCCAACGAATGGTTTCGCCCGCACACTTCGACTACACAAGATCTCTCAATGAGAGCACACCGCCATCTTGCTAAGGTGACCTCATTCTACTTGCGCTCTCTTGCTAAATCCATTGAACTTTGGCTACGCTTTGATTGCTCTTTTGCTTTTCTTGTGCTATTGATAGGGCTCTTGACAAGTGAAGGGACGTTCAAGCGTTGGTGTCATCTACCTCCTCTACACATTCATGAAGACTCATCGTCGAGGGCGACTCTTTTTCAAGTGGGGGAGATGATGCAGCCCGACCTTTGGTCTTATCCGCATCATGGTCGTCATCAAGAACTACGCTCAAGTCCGACGTCACGGAAGCATGGAAGAGGAGACGGAACAAGACTTGGCGAAACCGGCACACAACCTGGCGCCGCCGGCCCCCATGCCGATCCCAACCGGCGCCCCGAAACGCACGCCGAACGAGAACCGGCGCCCAGCCCGGCACCGCCGGTCTTATCGCCAGAATGCCCCGGATATGCTACTTTACCCCTATGCTATTTGTATGCCTAAACTACCCCTCCTTAGTGGCTCCCTATATATAGGCTCCCACCTCCCCCTTCATTAGGAGAGAGTTGAACTTGAGAGAACCTAGGCTTATGCCTCCACCATCCCTTTGGGATTAGGGTATCCCCCTCCTCTCTTAGACATCGATCTAGAGTTGTATCAAGGCACTCCTTATATGATTTATCTTTCGCACTTGTGATTCTACCGCGGTCTCTCACACGTGTGACGATCGTATCGGTCTTTCTCTCGGGGATTCTACCTCGTGTCTCTCCCTTGAGAGATTCTATCGGGATAGTGGTTCGGGCTATCGGGAGTAAACCGGAATTGTATCAGGTTGTGTTGCGTGTGTTCGCCGTGTTCTTCGTGTTCATCCCTCACCCCCTCTTGTTCTTGGTCAATTCGTGAGATCGGGCCACAACCGAGCCCTTAGGGCTTGTTCATATGGTACCTAAATCAGGTATTTACTAAGCGTGCGTTTGGTTGGTGACTTGAGAGGGATGGGATGGATCATCCAGGTTTTTAGGGGATGGGATGGTCCATATTGGGTGATCCCATATTTTGTTTGGTTTGAACATCTGAGTAGGATGGGATGAAGTGTGTTTATGTTATGATACTAATAACAATTGATTAACAGCCATCTAATTGCAATTAGCACCATCCCAACGAGCCGCCGCCCGGCCGTGCTCGCCCAGGTCGCCCGCACGTCCAGGGTTGAGATCCGCGCGCGCCCAGGGTCGAGGCCGCCGCGCGTGCCTAGGGCCGTCGCCCTGCGCGTGCCCCTACAGCCGAGGCCGCCGCGCCTGCCCATGCCGCCGACAGTGCCTAGGGCCGTGGCCCCTGCGCCCGCCCAGGCCGCCGCGCGCCCCTACGACCGAGGCCGCCGCCTGCCCATGCCGCCGCGCTCACACAACGAGGGTCGCCGGCTCCCCTAGCCCAGGCGGGGCGGTCGCGCCGCGCCCCAGGAGCGGGAGCGCGCCCAACGCCGCTCTCGCCACCGGCGACATAGCTAATGCTTTCTCTGTCCGCCAGGCAAGACGGAGGTGGGCAAGATGCGATGCACGATTAGAGACGAGGGAGAGAGATTAAGCCACGATCCACGTTTTTAGGCAAAGGTGGATCGGGAGGTTCGGTCGATTTCGAGGGACGGGTTGATTCAGGATTTTTGAGGAATATTCCTTTCTCAGGGATGGTCCCATCCACCTAAATTTGTAACCAAACATATCAAGAAAGAGGACCATCCCATCCCATCCAGGTCTTGGTCCAGAACCAAACACACGCTAAGACAAACACATGGGGTATTCACTAAGACAAACAACTGGCAAACTGCTTTTAAAGAGGAGGACTGCGCATTGTTTTTACTAAATCAAAATTGTGATTCTTTAGTTATTTATTGTCCGTCCCCATTAACCGCTCGGGCATCGACCCAGGAAGAATTTATTCTAGGATAGTATGTTAATCATGCACAGCCCATGGGCCAAGCCCACTGCCAAGTAGAGTCGAACCCAATTCAACAAAGCCCTAGCGAGCGTAGCTACCATTGGAACGTGAAGGAGCGACGTACCCGTTCGAACGATGGGTTGCAATTTAATAGTTAAGATTAGTGAGAGGGCAAAACAGTAAAAGATCCGACAGACGAACGAAAGAACGACCAAAAGGTGGGGAGAATAGGGATTATGTTGGTTCTTTTTAATCTTTTTAAGTAGTAGAGGTATCGGAGCCATCTATTTCAATCGATAACATGCTTTCCGGTAAGGTTTTGAAACATGTGAGATAGTGATGCGCGTAGATGTACACGTCCGTTGGGAACCCCAAGAGGAAGGTGTGATGCGCACAGCAGCAAGTTTTCCCTCAGAAAGAAACCAAGGTTATCGAACCAGTAGGAGCCAAGAAGCACGTGAAGGTTGTTGGTGGAGGAGTGTAGTGCGGCGCAACACCAGTGAAACCGGCGCCAACGTGGAACCTGCACAACACAATCAAAGTACTTTGCCCCAACATAACAATGAGGTTGTCAATCTCACCGGCTTGCTGAAAACAAAGGATTAAACGTATCGAGTGGAAGATGGTGTTTGTTTGCAAAGAACAGTAAAACAGTAGAATGTATTCAGATGTAAAAGAATGGACCGGGGTCCACAGTTCACTAGAGGTGTCTCTCCAATAAGATAACTAACATGCTGGGTGAACAAATTACAGGCGCAATTGACAAATAAAGATTCAATACATATCAACGATGATTACTATGTGATTTAATCAGGGCATTACGACAAAGTACATAGACCGCTATCCAACATGCATCTATGCCTAAATAATCCACCTTCGGTTATCATCCGAACCCCTTCCGTATTAAGTTGTAAACAACAGATAATTGCATTAAGTATGGTGCGTAATGTAATCAACACAAATATCCTTAGATAAAGCATCAATGTTTTATCCCTAGTAGCAACAGCACATCCACAACCTTAGAACTTTCTGTCACTGTCCCAGATTCAATGGAGGCATGAACCCACTATCGAGCATAAATACTCCCTCTTGGAGTTACAAGTATCAACTTGGCCAGAGCCTCTACTAGCAACGGAGAGCATGCAAGAACATAAACAACACATATATGATAGATTGATAATCAACTTAACATAATATTCTATATTCATCGGATCCCGCCAAACACAACATGTAGCATTACAAATAGATGATCTTGATCATGTTAGGCAGCTCACAAGATCTAAACGATGATAGCACAAGCGGAGAAGACAACCATCTAGCTAATGCTATGGACCCATAGTCCAAGGATGAACTACTCACGCATCAATCCGGAGGCGAGTATGATGATGTAGAGCCCCTCCGGTGATGATTCCCCTCTCCGGCAGGGTGCGATCGATCCTGAATCCCCGAGATGGGATTCGCGACGGCGCGTCTCTGGAAGGTTTTCCGCATCGTGGCTCTTGGTACAGGGGTTTCACGACGAAGGCTATTTGTAGGCAGAAGGGTAGGTCAGGGGGCGTCACGAGGGGCCCACACAACAGGGCCGCGCGGCCAGGACCTGGGCCGCGCCGCCTGTGTCGGCCAGCTCGTGGCCCCACGTCTCACTTTCGGTCTTGGAAGCTTCGTGTAAAATAGGCCCCTGGGTGTTGATTTCGTCCAATTCTGAAAATATTTCCTTACTAGGATTTCTGAAACCAAAAACAGCAGAAAACAACAACTGACACTTCGGCATCTTGTTAATAGGTTAGTGCCGGAAAATGTATAATAATGCTGTAAAGTATGTATAAAACATTCAAGTATTATAATAAAAATAGCATGGAACATAAGAAATTATAGATACGTTTGCGACGTATCAGATAGGGTCCTAGAACTCGTCCCGTCATTCAAGGTTTCTTCTAAAAGCTGATTATATTGCCATTGTCAAGATTAAACGCAAACGAGGCAATGAAAATGTCATCGACCTTGTTGCTTCCTCTGTCTTTTGAACTTTCATGAACTTAATTAAACCACTTGCTCAGCAGAGTCGCTAGCAACCAGACCATAAACAAAGTATGAAGAATGCTTGATCCACTCAGAGATTGGCAAACTCGCCCTAACACCATATTCCTAGGAAAAAAGATCCTCATGGCATTCAGGCCGAATATTGAGCCCATCATTTTTAACCTGGCCACACCGTTGCCGAATATCGACCCTCTAGGCTCGACTTTGGTGGGTGCACCTATACATCGCTGCAGTGCGTGCACTTATACATCACTGTAGTGCGTGCATGTAGAGCTCCACGTCCACTCCCCTGAACATTTTTTCAAGGTTTTCTTTTTTCAGTATTGTTTGAAAAATATTAAATTTGAGAAACTTTTGATTTTTTGCAAGAAAATTGCTTAAATTTTTTGGTTCAAAATTTTTTTGCTCAAAAATGTTTTTCTAAAAACAATTGTTAAAAAAAGTTCAAAAAAAAAGTTTGTTCATTTTTTTGTTAAGAAATATAAAATGTTCAAAGTTTAAAAAATGTTTAAAAAATCAGTCTGAAAAGAAGAAACAGAAAATGTTCAAACAATAAAAACAGAAAAAAGAAAAGGCAGGAAAAAACAAAAAACGAAAAAAACGTAAGAAAACTAACCAAAACCAAAAGAACCAGAAAAAATTCAACCGAAAACTCCAGAAAACCCGAAAAAAAAGAAGGAACGTGTAATGGGCTGGTACAGAACCGCGAGCGGAGCGTGGTAACGCATGCTAATGGGCGTTTTATAGGAAAAATCCGACTTTGGCAGGCATTCGGTCGCCCGCTGTCTCTCAAGGTTTTCTTTTTTTAGTTTTGTTTGAAAAATATTAAATTTGAGAAACTTTTGATTTTTAGCAACAAAATTGCTTAATTTTTTTTTTAGTTTTTTTGCTCAAAAATATTTTTCTAAAAAAATGTTAGAAAAAGTTCAAAAAATAAGTTTGGTCATTTTTTTTGTTCATAAAAATAAAATGTTCAAAGTTTTTAAAAATGTTAAAAAATTCAGTCAGAAAAAGAAGAAACAGAAAAAATGTTGAAACAATAAAAACAGAAAAAAAGGCAGAAAAAAACAAAAAAAAATGTAAGAAAACTAACCAAAACCAAAAGAACCAGAAAAAATTCGACCAAAAACTTTTCCTGAAACTGGAAGAACCAGAAACCAAAAAAAAAAGAACGAACGTGTAATGGGCCGGCACAGAACACGCGAGCGGAGCGTGGTAACGCATGCTGATGGGCGATTTATAGGGAAAAAATCCGACTTTGGTAGGCATTCAATCGCCCGCTGTCTCTTTGCTCGTTCCTCTCTATCCCCAACTCCGATACGTACCGAAGCGCGACGGCGCGGGTACATCTCGCCAGCCCGGCCCGGGCCCGCTCTCATCCCGCTCCGGCTTAGGGTTGATGGAATCCTGAAGGCTGACACGAGACATCGGATACCAAACAGATAAGGAGAGAGATTTACCTAGGTTCGGGGCCCTCGATGAGGTAAAACCCTTACTTCATGCTTGTCTTATCTGGATTATCGAATATATCGGGTTACAATGGGGTAGCCGAAGGCTATGAGTATGATCTCGTCGAGAGGCTAAGATTCTAATGACCTAGTTATAGACTTGCGATGAATCTACCTATTGTGGTTGTGTCCCTCGACAGACTCTCTCCTGGCCCTTATATTGCAGGCCAGGTCTCGAAAGTTCTGTCCAGGTACGACTAGGTTACAAAGAGTTCTACTTCTAATCTTTCCTTGTTTAGCGTCTTCTTGCTTTGTTCGTCAAGAATCCTACTTCGGATAAGTCTCCATCTCTGGAACCGACGTATTGGCCCACCTTGGTTGTTGGGCAATCTTCATGGACCCCTGGTTGGGCTGTAGGAGGTAGCATAATGTTCATTACCCGAAGGGTAATGCCCACATCAGACGCCTTCATGAAAGTTACTTGGTTGGAGATGATGAAGTCAGCGCTGGTTGGTCCGGGCAGGCGGTACAGTCGGGCCTCGCCCGTACCAGTGCTCGTTAATACCACTGGAATCAGCTCTTCAATCCTGGTTGACTTGTGAGTATTGACAACTCGTGATTCTTCCTATATCACATAAGGATTTGCACATATTGGCAATAATTAGTCATTAGTAGCAAGGCTAGAGAGATATTTCATGAATTGCTTGACTTAATATATGATTTAAACACATATAAAGATGGTTTTTTCACAACCGGCATCGTCCCACTCATGTTACTCCAGGTGAAACCCTAGGATCTGGTCTTCCAGATTGGACGAGCGACACCATGGTGTCGTTTCTCTCTTGGGAGAATCGTTTGTGCAATAGCTATGGATGTTAGGGGTAGGAGGAGATGTAAAGTAATGCTTGGCCGACAGATCTTCCATGGTAGCATTGACAACAAGTCTAATAAGGGCTTTGCGGATCTCTGCCCTAAAGATGGACCATCGGTTTGATGAAGGTGATGGCTTCTGAAGCAAGGGCATAAGGTGCTCGCCAAGGATCTGCTATACCAATTGTGAGCTCTTGTTTTCACCATAGGGTGATTCAGGGAAGCCCCCGTTAAATAGTTTGGTAGGGCATTTTGTTTCTGCTTTTTAGGTAGAGGCCCTGAAGGCATGCTACTTCACCCATTGTTGGGGTTATAGGTGTTGAGTGACGGCTTAGAGTTTTGTGATGTATGCTCTTTACCATTTCTTATTGAATAAATTTAAATAAAAGTCGTATGCATTGCTTTGATGCAGAGGCCGAGGCTCCATTTTAGGGTGTAGTAACGAGCGGCTCGGATCATAAGGCTCGGATCGTTAAGACTCGTGATCATTAAGGCTCAGACCGTTAAGCTCGTTAAGAATAACGAGCTAAAGCTTTTTTTTTTGCATCGGTTCGTTAACTTATTGCGAGCGCTCGCGAGCTACTCATTAAGAAAATGTTGTCTAATCTAAGAAGCAGCGTTTACATGAAACGCATGCAGAAATGCAATACATCTATGCATAGTATTCAATAAATACATGTTCGTTAACTAATATTGTTCGGTCACTTGACTTCGGTTGCTCTTTAGTCTTTTGGTCTCTCTTGATGGACTTCACCGGCCTTAAATAGGCCACGAGCATAGCACAGGGTCGTAACAATATACTAGGCCAACGCTTTGTTGCCGATTTTAACGAGTAGCTCATAAACAACGTCGATTCGATTGTTTAGCTCGTTAAGGTTAATGAGCAAAAATTGTTGCTCACATCAGTTTGTTAAGAATACGAACTGAGCTCAAACGGCCAGGCAAGCGAGTGCTCATTAAACTCGTTGAGTTTCTAGCTTTATGTCCAACCCTAGCTCCGTTCCCCCTTTCGAAAAAGATGGTTCTGCCTTTTTTGTCAAAAAGAAAATAAAGATATTAAACTTCAAACAGTGTTTTGATGCTTTTATCCAAGTTATCAGCAGTAAGGCAGCTCCCTTGAATAGCTAGAGATGCAAGATTTAACATTTTAGCGGAGCATTGCTTTTTTTTTTTGAGAACCACATATTTCATGAATCGAAAACCAAGTTACATGAAACAACACATGTGGAAACTAAAAAACAAACCTAAAAAACAAACCGGGATAAAATGATTATCCTGAATTTGCAGATAAAATCCTAAAAGATCGAGAAATACAAAACGATCTCTAGGGTTTCCCGCAACCACCGTAGCGGCCGCCGCCAAATTCCAACGCCGCCGAGACGAACGCAAGAAGTGACGCCGAGCCTCCACCATTGCAAGATCCAAAAAAGCACCATCGCCAACGAGGCTTTGTGAGTCAAGATGAGCTCGCATAATGAAAATAGAGTGCGGATGGCATAAGCAGACTAAACTAACTAAATATTGCACGTCTGCCATCCACAACCATCTCAACGAATCAGTGCAATCCGGGTTAGCCACGTCATGAGTTACCGATTCACAAACATCAAGGATATGTGCAACGGCTTGCCGTGGGAAATTGAGCTTGAGGTGTCGGAGCCATCTGTTGCAATCGAGGGCATGCTTCCTGGTAAGGTTTGTGTTGGTACGGTTTTGAAACATGTGAGATATAGTGTCCTAAAACTCGTCCCGTTGTTCAAGGTTTCTTCTAAAAGCAGCGGACTTTCAGAACCCGGCGGCATTTGATCCTGCCGCAAGTCGCCATCTCATTGGTCTACCAATGTGTGTGGGGCACAAGCCAGCTAGTGTATTTTCTCGTATACGCGAGAATAAAAGGACAGGTTCAATGCGTGTGGGCCACCGTCCGTGCGCACGAAGGATGCTGGCCACGATGTCCAAGCTGACAGAGCCGGCGCCGCATCCAATGCCGGAGATGTTCAAGGTCTTGCCGTCGGCGCGAATCCGGTAGCGTCCACGTCCACGTTGGCTACAGAAAGATCGTCCACGTCCGCCAGCGCCTCCTCCTCCTTCCCTGGCCGCCGGCGCCGCCCTCCTGGATGTTGATGCAGAGCTCCACGTCGTCGCGTGGGACGCGGAGCGCCGGGGCTACTGTCCGTACAGCAGCAGATGAGAGGCCTATGAGGCTGCGACCACCGCGGCGCGGCACCCGTACGCGAGCGCGCCATCGCCAGGCTGTTCCCGACCCCACCCGCGTGCACGCAAGCCAGGGCCGCCGCCGCGTCGTCGTCGCCGCGCCGTTCGCGAGCACGCCCGCCACGTCCGCGTCTGCCACGCCGCCCTGCCCACGCGGCCACGTCCGCCACACCGGGGCGCCCGCCACGGCCGTGGGAGGAGCCGAGGTGGAGGAGCAACACGGCCGCGCCGCCTGTGCTGCGTGCGCAGCAGCCCCGAGCTCGCCCCGAGCGCGTCCCGGCGACCATTAAATTCACCGAGAGGATCGAGCCGCCGTGCACGCGACTGGCAAGAGGCTGGTGGCTGGAGGGAGAACTCAATGCAGGGCTCGCCGCCGCCAGGAGATGGGGGATTTGATAGTATCAGAGTCTGTCAGGAATCAGGAGAGATAGACGAGGAGAACGGGTGTCGGGTGGGCTCGATCTCCTGGCCAAACAGGGGGAAAATGCTTGTTTTCTCTCTCTAGTTGGTTTAGGCCCACCCTATGTATTCTGTCTCTATCTCATTTGTACTTAAGAAAATGCTCAGATGTTGTTTGGGGACCATTGTACACGTGGGCGAATGATATGCCGATTTCTGCCAGGAGCATATAGCGTCCGGTTCATTCACGACTTTCCCGATTATATTGCCATTGTCAAGATTAAACGCAAACAAGGCAATGAAAATGTCACCGGCCTTGTTGCTTCCTCTGTTTTTTGAACTTCCATGAACTTAATTAAACCACTTGCTCAGCAGATAGCAACCAGACCAAAGTCTGAAGAATGCTTGATCCACTCGGAGATTGGCAAACTCGCCCTAACACCATATTTCTAGGAAAAAAGATCTTCGTGGCATTCATGCCGAATACCATTGTCGAATATCGACCCTCTAGGCTCGACTTTGGTAGGTGCACCTATACATCGCTGCAGTGCGTGCATTTATCCCGCATGCATGCAGAGCTCCGCATCCACTCCCCTGATGGGACAGCCCTGGTAAAGCCTCTTCTCAAGGTTTTTTTTTTCCAATTTTTTTACTGAAAAAGTTTTTGCTCAAAATTTTTATTTAATAAAGTCATAAAAATAAGTTTGTTCATTTTTTCAGAAAAATAAAATGTTCAAAGTTTTTAAAAATGTTTTAAAAATCAGTCAGAAAAGAAGAAACAAAAAAATGTTCAAACAATAAAAACAGAAAAAAGAAAAGGCAGAAAAAACAAAAACCGAAAAAAATCGTAAGAAAACTAACCAAAACCAAAAGAACCAGAAAAAATTCGACCAAAAACTTTTGGACAGCGCTGACAATCCTCCGGAGGTTAATTTGCTCCTAGCCTCTGACTCCTCAGCACGACACGTGTCCCTCTAGGACCACCCACGTGCAGGCATAGTCTTCATCCCCGCACAGAAAAAAACAAATAATTCCCCACCACAACGACAGATAAGGCAGCACCCAGCCGCAACCCACCGTCCGGAACGCACGAAGAAAGTAGTCCAGTGAGCTCGCCGGAGACATGTCAACTCCGGTGAGCAGCACCGCCGCCCTTGGCTTTGCAGCACCGCCGATGTCGGTCACAGCACTGCCGCTCTGGCTTGCAGCACTGCCACCCATCCTTGCCGCACCACCGCCGACGCTCGACGGCGCACTTGCAGCACCGCGACGGGGTTCGAGTCGGGCTTGCAGCACACCACGACGGCGCAACACGGAGGGTTCTCTTGCAGCACCGACAGCCCGCCTTTGCAGCTCTGGCGGCTAGCGTTTGCAGCTCCGACGAAGGTCCTTTGCAGCTCTGGTGGCGCGCCTTTGCAGCTCCGGTGGCACACCATTGCAGCACCACCACTTGCAGCTCTCCGGTGGCGCGCCATTGCAGCTCCGCCGCTTGCAGCTCGGGCAGCTACCACTTGCAGCACCGCCAGTATAGCGCGACAGCTTCGGCGGTGAACCATCGCAGCTCGAACGTCCGCCATTTCAGCTCCGGCGATGACGCTTGCAGCACCGTCTGTAGGCACTTGTAGCTCCTGCCGGGGTCGATTGTAGCTCCGATGGTCGTAGTTTTGCAGCACACCTCCCATGAGTAGCATGACCATTGTCGCCGTCGCTTGAGCATCTTAAACCAGCTCGCCGCCGCTGCTCGCAGCATCACTTACTTCAGCTTGAAGCAGAGGCACCCTCCCTATAGAAGCTCCGTGTCGCTGCGGTGGAAGAAAAAATCCATGGCGGCATGGGGGCGCCAGCTTGCAGCAAGTTAGCAGCACCCCTCCTTGCACTTGCGGTGGAGGAAGGCATGTAGGTCTGAGCGTTGGGGATTTGGTGAGGAAAGTGACGGGAGAATAAGGAAGAAAGAGAGTTGGGCTAATGAGTGGAGGAGGTGGATCGGGAGAGGGATAATGCTTTGGTGGTGGGCCTGACGTCCATCGCTGTCTCCCCTTCAGGTGTGACGTGGCTCAACCTGGTATGCACAATGCATCTCATCAGACGATGCGCGAGTCGGAGGCAGCCCGTGACGGAGCCTCCGGAGGAAACCAAGCATTTTCCAAAACTTTTCCTGAAACTGGAAGAACCAGGAAACCAGAAAAAAAAAAGAACGAACGTGTAATGGGCCGGCACAGAACGCGCGAGCGGAACGTGGTAAGGCATTGCTAATGGGCGATTTATAGGAAAATCCGACTTTGGTAGGCAATCGGTCGCCCGCTGTCTCTTTGCCCGTTCCTCTCTGTCCCCAACTCCGATACGTACCGAAGCGCGACGGCGCAGGTACACCTCGCCGGCCCGGCCCGGGCCCGCCCTCATCCCGCTCCGGCGTGCGGCGGCCCTCCTCCGCCGCCCAGCCCTCCCCCGTCCGCTCTCTTTCTTCCCCGTTCCTCTATCCTCTCTATCTCACCTTTCCCCTCTATGTGTAGCACACGGTGGGCGGCCACAGGAGCTCGACGGCGACCTCCATTCCTCAAACAGCCACGCGTCGGCCACCTGGTACATCCCCCTCCCCCGTTACTATCTCTATCTCTCTCTCTCTCTCTCTCTCTCTCTCTCTCTCTCTCTCTGAAACCTGTCATGGCAGATCATGAGGCATCGCATACTCATCGTAGTTCCAAGATAGCTAGTGTTTTCTCCGCCAACTGAAGTTTAGGGTTTGCCTAATTGATGGACAATTCCTTTTGCAGCTTCAGTTTGTTCAAATCTGAAGTACTAGTTACCACTCTCTATCAACAAAGGGCTAAGACTAGCCACAATGAGAGTATCATAAGTAGTATCATGTATGCCATGTTGGCAAAAATCTGATGTGGCACACCAATTAATGAGGTGAGAGATGAAAGTGGTATCACAATATGATACCGTATCATAGCACGTAAAACTAGAAAACTTAATGGCAAACACATCATGTACACACATTTGCATTGAGATTCTACAAAACATTAAAGATGATGATACTATGATACTATCTTATGATACTATGCATTGTGGGGTTAGTATCATAAACTAGTATCATGTGCATGATATGTGCATGATACTAGTGTATGATACTTACCATTGTGACTAGTCTAACACTGAGACTGAATGTATATCAATCTCGTGAATTAATGTGGAGAAACGTATGCAATTCTTGTGGGCTTGTCTCTTATTAGTTGCTGAAACTCTCAGTTGCCTGAAGTATTCAGGTGTGCAATGGATTCTAGTCAGTTTATGTTTTCCTCTTCCCTTTTTCATCGTCTCACGCCTGTATGTGTGCTTATATTCAATTCGGCAGGAGACCACCATGAATCCATCACACAATGCACCGCTGGGGTTGCCATATTATTATACAGAAAATATTTTGAAACATGTATAAAACTAGTAGTATTATTAATCCAAACAGAAATATTGGCTCAATGTCAGTATCCTTTGAAATTCGCATTGGAGCCAATGCAGTGTCAAGCCTGTGGATGTCTACATCCAAACCGAACCATAAAGTTTATCACTCGGTTGCCTTTAACGTACAAATTCTGCCCCCAATTCTGTCTGAATCAATCGACCCCCCTAAACAACACACTAGATGATTCTGACCCAAACCCCTGAATTCTGGGGACTTGAAACCCTCCGCCTTGCCCATCTCGGTGGCGGCGGCTCCAGGTACACTCCATTCTCCATAGTCTCTGCTCAGTTCACTGGCTCCAGGGACATGTCCTAACCCTACCTCTTAACACTCCTCCACCACTGCCATCCTCCGCAGCGCACAACTGTTGGGCTTACTCCGGTGTCTCCCCACCCGTTGTTTCGTTGAAGCTCCTCCCTCACCGCTGCACCTCCAATACACGTCGTCACACTCACATCCGTTTGCCTCCATGCCGGATGCGGATCTTTTTCGCATTGGTCGATTCTGGCTCCTTTGACTATGCTGTTGAATATCCTCCTAATGATTGGTTTGTTCCTATGTGCAGGGTAGCCGGTGCACTCCATCTAAGGATAAATCAAGAAGCCAAACAACAACTCTGTTTAAGGTTTGAGTCATCAGGTATGCTCTATGCTGCAGATCTCTTTGTGCATGTTGCTACCTAAGTATCTTGCCACACAATCAGTTCACAGTTCTCAGGGTTTAGTGTTGATGAAACAATAGTAATTTGCGTTGTATGCTTGTCAATTTGTTTTCCATCTTTTGCATCCAAAGCTACATGTTTCTTTTCATGATTAGCAGTTGCCTGTTCAAATGCAGCCCTGACCAACAAGTCTAAAGTTGATAATTCCATATGGATTCAAGCAACGGAAGGAGGAAAAGCAGGAGTTATCTTACTTGGACAGACAATATGGATCGGGTTCTCCTTGATGTTCTTGCCGAGTATCACAATAATGGCAATCATACAGCAAATGGATGGAAGCCACCTGCATACTCTGCTGCAGTGAAAACTGTGCGCGAGAAGTGCAGTGTGGAGATTACAAAGGACCACGTGTATTCAAGATGCAAGACCTTTGACAAGCATTGCAGTATCATTAGCAGGTTACTTGCCCATTCTGATTTTGGATGGGATCAAGACAAGAACATGCTCATCATTCACAATGAGGATGCTTGGAAAGTATACATACAGGTGGGAACATATTCATTTCGTTTTCTTTTCTTACCGAGGTATGGTTGAGGCATGTGATTCAAATTTGATGATTATTTGACAGAAAAACAAAGCAGCTGCCTGCTACAAAAACAAAGTTATTAAGAACTGGGATGCAATAAGTCTAATATTCTCGAGAGACTATGCTACTAGTGAAGAGGAGAGTGCAGGAGGTGAAAATGCCCATGAAATGGCATTGAAGGGTGCCGAAGATGTCCGGGAGCTTACTCAAAATTCACCTTCAACATCTGGACCTAGCAGTCAAGATCAAGGTGGAACGCCGACATCAACTCGACCCAGTCAACTGTGCAGGAGGAGTAAGAGATTCAGAACAGATGATGCACTCTTTTGCATGTCTGGGAACATAAAGAATTCATTTCAGATATCTGTGAAGGCAAATGAACCTCCAGCGGAACGAGCTAATGCATCTCCAAAGGAAATCTTTGCGGCGCTTCAAGAGATACCCAACTTAGGACGGGGTGATCTGCTGAGGGCCTACTGTGTTCTCACTAGCAATGACCGCAAGTTTGAATCTCTTGTGGCGCTTCCGATGGACATGAGGAAGGATTGGTTGATGATGGAAATTGGGAAGAACTGAAGCTCGTTCAGTTTCCATTGTTATGGCAGATTCATCACTAGACCTGTATCAAATCGTAGCATTGTTCAAGATATCTGATACCGCAATGCTTGATGTTTAACCGTTTTGTGCATGTACTAATTTTGGATTCTGCTAAAGTTTTATAATTTTTAATGTCCTTGGTGCATGTAACGTTGTCACCACCAAGCGGGGTGTATCGTGTATATTCAACCGTGTGTGCCCTGATGCGTCCTCTGACTTGCATGCATAGAGCAAGTATATGGGAGAGAAGGAGAAACCCACCAAATAGTTTGTAATTTGATGTACTGAAACTAGCATCCGGTTAACTTATTGCCCTATACACAAACTCTACAAAATGTGTTCATCTGAATGCAATTGACCTGGTACAATTTGTCGTCTTAGCAACGTACTGGCATCAGAGTTATAGGCCAGTATCAATTCCGATGTGTTCCGTTCGGATTTTTGAGATCCTGACAGAGATTTTATATATTTCTTTCTGTATCAAGCATTCAAGTTCTTATGTCTCTCGCCTCCCTTATGTTGTGGTTTTCGTTATTGATTGTGAACTCGACTGCCTATATCTCGCTTACAAAGCAGTGTATCTGTCGGCCGATGGAGCTTCACCACACGGGCCACAAGTGGGTTTCCCTTTATCGAAAAAATAATAATTTTTGATTCAGCTAAAGTTTACTAATTTCTGATGTCCTTGGTCACCACAAAGCGGGGTGTATATACAACCGTGTGTGCCCTGCCGCATTCTCTGACTTGCATAGAGCAAGCATATGGGAGAGGATAAACCCACCAAATAATGTGTAAATTCGATGTACTCAAACTAGCATATACCGTTAACTTATTGCCCTATACACAAACTCTACAAAATGTGTACATCTGAATGCAACCTGGTACAGTTCATCGTCTCAGCAACCTTCTGGCATCGGAGTTATAGGCCAGTATCAATTCCGACGTATTCAGTTTAGATTTTTGAGGTCCCGACAGAGATTTTATATATTTGGTACCTGTATCAAGTATTCACACTGGTCTGGGCTTTCGTCCAGCCCTTAGTCCAAATATTCAACCGCGACTTAATGATTCGGGAGCAACCCGCGATAATCTCCATCACGAAAGGGTTTAGTCGCCGGCACTGGGACTAAACTCCCTTATCGCGGAAAACCACCGCAGTAAATACCCTGCGAGAAAACGGTTATTTGGGATGTGTCCCCCCCACTAAGACCACACTTTGCACCCCCCTCCCGTGGATCGCCTTTTTTTGCTTAAAATACAAAAGAAAATGATAGAAAATTCAAAAAAATTTGTTCAGATTCTTGTATGTTATGCAACCTACTATTCGGAGAAATTAAGAAATTCGAATTTTCACTTTTTTTGCAAAAAAAGTTTAAAAAATGGTAAAACCGCAATAACTTTTGCATACGACGTCGGAAAAAAACATATTTGAAATGATAAGTACGGTGCACAAACTCCTTTTTTTCTATTTGAAATGATAAGTACGGTGCACAAACTCTTTTCTCTCTCTTTTAAACGGTATATGAGTAGTCTCACGATCTGTTAGTTGCAAAAGTTACATATATTAAATAACTAACAGTCTACGTGTCATTGGTTACTTTTGTACATATATATTGTTGTACGTAACACTTTTTTATCTTTTAATCTCATACGTTAATATTAAAATCATGGGTCCAGTCGGATTAATCGACGCAGAGGGAGAGTTGCGCGTGCGTGTGCTTAGGCTGGTGGGCGCGTTGATTTTTCAGGACCGGAGTATTAATTTGAGGAGAGTGAAAATGGTATAATCCAAAATCACTAAAAAATGTTAATACTTCATCCGATCAATATTACGTGTCCCTAATATTGAGGTATATATTTATGCCCGATCCTTGGTCCGATCAGATGTTGCTAAATTCGACGAAGTTCAAAAACCTGTCTATGTTTATCTCTGAGAAGATATATCTTTATGACCAATACATTATTCAAGAATTATCAGCTAGAAGAGTCTCTTGGATGAGGTGTGTTGATTATGTGCTTGCCGAGTCTGACAAGGAAGTAGTGTCAAACATGGAGGCTAACGTTATCTTGCCACCTAAAACTTTTTCTGAGCCAGGATATACTGACATAGATATGCTGGACCAGTTGGATTTCGTTAACACTATTGTACCAATAGATCGACTGCAGCTCACTGAACCCTCTGATGGTGCTAAGCCTTTTATTCCCGAGGTTCAACTTCAGCTGGATTCTGCTGACATAGACCCAACAGAAGCTGGCTCTTCTACTGGTGTTGTTTCTGACTTCTCTGTGTCTGATGCTACTGATATTGCGGAGCTGGAATCGCTGGGTTTCGTGACTGATCCAGAGGAGCAACCTTCTGGCATCGAGGAAACTGGGTTTGACTCTCAGATTGAAGCAGAGGTGACTGTGGCAGCTACGCGTCGACGTGGACGCCCACGTAAAACTGAGACGCCGAAGGTTGACACAGGGTGTCGCCGCAGCACACGGAGTACCAATGATGGATACATTCACCCAGGGCTGCCTTCACACTCGTCTCGCCGTAGGGCATCTTCTGTTCCCAAGGCCTCGACTCCGGCAGTTCTTCAAATATCAGAGATGCAGCGCCTTGGCGTTGAGCAATGCCACATTGACCCCGAGGAGCTCTCGGAGGACCGTCTGCTTGAAGCTCGACATGACTAGCTCCTGTTTGTTTTCTGATAGGGCTTTGGTTTTTCTGAACTTGTTTCACTGTGCATCGTGTCAATTGAACTTGGTTTGTCCTAAATTGGAATATTAGGGGTGTGAATCGTCCAGAAAAATGGCCGCTGTTGCGCAATAAAATTGACGAAAGTGGTGCATCTATCATTTGTCTTCAAGAAACAAAACGCGCTTCGTTTGATCTTAAGTTCATCAAAGAGTTTGCTCCTAGGCGCTTCGACAGCTTTGCTTTTGTTCCGTCAGATGGAGCATCGGGAGGGCTCATTGTGATTTGGGCTAGTAATGTTTTCAAGGGCCAGGTTCTATTGCAAGAAAGCTTTGGCATAGTGATCAATTTTCAATCAATTATCTCCTCCGATAATTTTACCCTGGTGAATGTTTATGGGCCCTGTGACGGTATTGAGAGACAAAATTTTGTTGCTTGGCTTTACCACTTGGACATCCCTGACGACTCTCATTGGCTTATAGTAGGGGATTTTAACTTCTACAGATTTTCAGATAATCGTAATCGTCCAGGTGCAAATATTTCTGATATGAACACCTTTAATGATATAATTAGCTATCTGGGCCTAGTAGAGTTACCTATCAAGGGGAGAGCGTTTACGTGGAGTAATATGCAAGTTGATCCACTGCTAGAGCAAATTGACTGGTTCTTCACATCATCCTGTGCTTGGACTCTAAAATACCCTCACACGATGGTTAAACCTCTTGCCCGCCCAACCTCTGACCACATACCTTGTGTGGTTTCGGTGGACACTAGCATCCCAAAAGCCAAAATATTCCGTTTTGAAAACCACTGGGTGAAAATGCCTGGATTTTTTGACGTGGTAACTCGCATTTGGGATATTCATTGCCCTGGAGACAGCGCCCGTTGTTTATCGGCCAAGTTCAAGTTACTTAGAAAAGGTCTGAAAATTTGGATTACTAGTATTCCTTTAATCAATAAGCTGATTGAGAATTGCAATGAACTGATCCTAATGTTAGATGGATATGAGGAGAAGAGGACCCTACACATTTCAGAGTGGAACTTCAGGAATATTATAAAAACTAAGCTTCAACAGCTCCTTCTTTGCAAGCAAGAATACTGGAAAAAGCGTTGCACTGCCAGATGGGCAAAGTTTGGTAATGAAAATACTGCTTACTTTCACTCAATGGCCACAATCAGATACAGACAAAACTCCATTGCATCCTTAGTTCGGCAAGATGGCTCTGTAGCTCATGATCACCAAGAAAAGGCTGGGATTCTTAGACAATGTTTTCGTGACCGTCTTGGTGTCTCTACTCCACTTGACCCAAATTTTGTTTACTCTAATTTTATCCAAGCTGCTGAAGGCCTTGCTTCACTCTCTGATCCGTTCACTCATGATGAGATCGACAAGGTTGCTGCTGAGTTACCATGTGATAAGGCGCCGGGTCCCGATGGCTTTTCTGGTCTGTTTATAAAAGTCTGTTGGCCGATTATCAAATATGACTTTTACAGATTATGTCAAGAATTTTGGGAGGGTTCTGTTAACCTACAAAGTATAAATGACGCCTTCATCACACTGATCCCCAAGGTTAACTCCCCAGAAGGTCCAAACGACTGACTACAGACCCATATCCCTCTTGAATTCTTGCTTGAAGTTGCTACACTACAAGAAAAGTTGCCATGGCCGACGAAGTTGAAGTCGCGCCGTGGTTGCTGGTGTACCATGGACGGATTTTGGTCGTGGTGCATGTCAAAACTTTTTTTTCTCGTTTTTGAGGCCACCTAGCCCGACGAAAGCGGCCAAAACGTGGCGTATGGTGGCCGGGGACGTGGTGCATCTCGAAATCTCGGGTTCGCCGGCCGAGTCAACGCAAATCCGCACCGCCGAGGGATGTAGGGCCCAGATGGCAGCCTCTCTGGCATTGTTTTTTTCTACATCGCGCCATCTCGTTCAACGTTCTCCGATCGAGCCGTTTACGATGCAGGATCATGGGTCCCGCATGTCATCCTCTATGAACCAAAATTCTTTCTATTCTTGGATTTTTTTGACCCCCTGATTTCTGGCTACTTCCTTTTTCTTTCGATCACCTTGCCGCCTCTCAAACGGTGATACCGCTGCTGCTAAATGGGACCCGCATGTCATCCTCTATGTACTATAAAACTTTCTTTTCTTGGAGTTTTTTTGGCACCTCAAATTTGGTCACTTGACTTTTTCTTTCGATCCCCTGCGCCTCTCAAACGGTGATACCGCTGCTGCTAAATGGGACCCGCATGTCATCCTCTATGTACTATAAAACTTTCTTTTCTTGGATTTTTTTGGCACCTCATATTTGGTCACTTGACTTTTTCTTTCGATCCCCTGCCGCCTCTCAAACGGTGATACCGCTGCTGCTAAATGGGACCCGCATGTCATCCTCTATGTACTATAAAACTTTCTTTTCTTGAATTATTTTTGGCTCCTCATATTTTTTCACTTGCCTTTTTCTTTCGATCCCCTGCCGCCTCTCAAACGGTGATACCGCTGCTGCTAAATGGGACCCGCATGTCATCCTCTATGTACTATAAAACTTTCTTTTCTTGAATTATTTTTGGCTCCTGATATTTTTCACTTGCCTTTTTCTTTCGATCTCATGCCACGTTTGAAACGTTGGGGAACCTGCAGCTCATGGGACCCGCATGTCATCCTCTATGTACTATAAAAGTTCTTTTTCTTGGTTTTTTTTCACCATCTGATTTTTGGCAATTTCTTTTTCTTTTGATCCCTGCCACCTCTCAAACGGTGATACCGCTGCTGCTAAATGGGACCCGCATGTCATCCTCTATGTACTATAAAACTTTCTTTTCTTGAATTATTTTGGCTCCTCATATTTGGGCACTTGCCTTTTTCTTTCGATCTCATGCCACGTTTGAAACGTTGAGGAACCTGTGGCTCATGGGACCCGCATGTCATCCTCTATGTGCTATAAAAGTTTCCTTTGTTGGATTTTTTTTCACCCTCTGATTTTTGGCTTGCCTTTTTCTTTTGATCCCCTGCCCCCTTTGAAACGTTGAGTAAGCTGTTGGCTCAAGGGACCCGCATGTCATCCTCTATGTCCATCAACTTTCCTTTCTTGGATTTTTTTCACCCCCTAATTACTAGCTACTTTCTTTTTCTTTTGATCTCAAGCCGCATTACAAACATTGAGACCGCTGCTGCAAAATGGGACCCACATGTCATCCTCTATGTACAATAAAGTTTCTTTTCTTGGATTATCTTTTGCTCCTGATATTTTGTCACTTGCCTTTTTCTTTCGATCTCATGCCGCCTTTGAAACGTTGAGTAAGCTGCTGGCTCATGGGTCCCGCATGTCATCCTCTACGAACAATAAAAGTTTCCTTTCTTGGAGTTATTTTTGACCCCTAATTTCTGGCTATTTGCCTTTTTCTTTGGATCTCCTGCCCCTTTGAAACGATGAGGACGCTGTTGGCAGGTCGGTCCCACAAGTCATCCTCTATGAACAATAAAAGTTTCCTTTGATGGATTTTTTTGAACCCCTAATTAATTTCTGGATATTTCCTTTTTTTTTCTTTGATCCCCTGCCGCCTTGGAATCGTTGAGGATGCTGCTGCCTCATGGGTCCCGCATGTCATCCTCTCAGAACGGTAAATGTTTCTTTTCTTGGATATTGTTTACCAAATGATTTTTGGCTTATTTTTTCTTTCGATATCCTGCCGCCTTTAAAACGTTGAGGACGCTGCTGGCTCACGGGTCCCACATGTCAGCCTCTATGAACAATAAGCGCTGAGGACGCTGCTGCCTCATGGGTCCCGCATGTCATCCTCTCAGAACGAAAATGTTTCTTTTCTTGGATTTTTTACCAACAGATTTTTGGTTTATTTTTTCTTTCCATCCCCTGCCGCCTTTAAAACGACGCTGCTGGCTCATGGGTCCACGATGTCAGCCTCCCCGTACAAGAAACATGTGATATCTTGATTATTTTGCAGACAATAAACAGTGTATTGCGCTCTGAGCTATTGCAAACGGATAAATTAAATCTTTATTTTTACAACATATATCTTGAATCTCCTTGTTTTTTGTTTTGGCGAAGCATAGGACTTTCCTGTTTTTTTTTTGAGAAAAATCCGAACTATCATGTTCTGGAGTGGGCTGAAATTGTACGTGTCAAAAGGCCCAGAAGGATAGTTCGAAGGCCCAGATGTCTAGATGCAGCCCAATTGAAATCTTTCTTTTCTTGGATTTTTTTCACCCCCTGATTTCTGGCTACTTCATTTTTCTTTTGGTCTGTGCCGCCTTGGAAACGTTCGACCGCTTGCAAAATGGGACCCGCATGTCATCCTCTATGTACAATAAAGTTTCTTTTCTTGGATTATTTTTGGCTCCTGATATTTGGTCACTTGCCTTTTTCTTTCGATCTCATGCCACGTTTGAAACGTTGAGGAATCTGCTGGCTCATGGGACCCGCATGTCATCCTCTATGTACAATAAAAGTTTGATTTCTTGGATTTTTTTCACCCTCTGATTTTTGGCTATTTCCTTTTTCTTTTGATCCCCTGCCGCCTTTGAAACGTTCAGTAAGCTGCTGGCTCATAGGTCCCACATGTCAGCCTGTATGAACGATAAAGCTTTCCTTTCTTGGAGTTTTTTGACCCCTAATTTCTGGCTACTTTCTTTTCTTTTGATCTCAAGCCGCATTTGAAACGTTGGGACCGCTGCTGCAAAATGGGACCCGCATGTCATCCTCTATGTACAATAAAGTTTCTTTTCTTGGATTATTTTTGGCTCGATATTTGGTCACTTGCCTTTTTCCTTCGATCCCATGCCACGTTTGAAACGTTGAGGAACCTGCTGGCTCATGGGACCCGCATGTCATCCTCTATGTACTACAAAAGTTTATTTTCTTGGGTTTTTTTTCACTCTGATTTTTGGCTATTTCCTTTTTCTTTTGATCCCCTGCCGCCTTGGAAACGTTGAGTAAGCTGCAAACTCGTGGGACCCGCATGTCATCCTCTATGTACAATCAATTTTCTTTTCTTGGAGTTTTTTACCCCCTAATTTCTGGCTACTTTCTTTTTCTTTTGATCTCAAACCGCATTTGAAACGTTGGGACAGCATGTCATCCTCTATGTACAATAAAAGTTTCTTTTTTTGGATTATTTTTCACCCTCTGATTTTTGGTCACTTGCCTTTTTCTTTCGATCTCATGCCGCCCTTGAAAACGTTGAGGAACCTGCTGGCCCATGGGACCCACATGTCATCCTCTATGTACTATAAAAGTTTCTTTTCTTTGATTTTTTTCACCCTCTGATCTTTGGCTATTTCCTTTTTCTTTTCATCCCCCGCCTTGGAAACGTTAGTAAGCTGCTGACTGGTGGGACCCGCATGTCATCCTCTATGTACAATCAAGTCTCTTTTCTTGGATTTTTTACCCCCTTATTTTTGGTCACTTGCCTTTTTCTTTCGATCTCATGCAGCCTCTGAAACGTTGAGAAGCTGCTGGCTCATGGGACCCACATGTCATCCTCGATACTATAAAAGTTTCTTTTCTTGGATTTTTTCACCCTCTTATTTTTGGCTGTTTCCTTTTTCTTTTGATCCCCTGCCGCCTTGGAAACATTGATTAAGCTGCTGACACAAGGGGCCCGCATGTCATCCTCTATGTACAATCAACTTGCAAGATCTTGGGGCGGAAGAGCTTGTATAAGTGGGACCCATATGTCATCCTCTATGTACAATAAAAGTTTCTTTTTCTTGGATTATTTTTTGCTCCTGGTATTTGGTCTCTTTCCTTTTTCTTTCGATCTCATGCCGCCTCTGAAACGTTGAGTAAGGTGCTGGGTCATGGGACCCGCATGCCATCCTCTATGTACAATCAACTTTCTTTTCTGGGAGTTTTTTTACCCCTAATTTCTGGCTACTCTTTTTCTTTTGATCTCAAGCCGCATTTGAAACGTTGACACCGCTGCTGCAAAATGGGACCCGCATGTCATCTTTTATGTACAATAAAGTTTCTTTTCTTGGATTATTTTTGGCTCCTGATATTTGGTCACTTGTCTTTTTCTTTCGATCTCATGCCCCCTTTGAAACGTTGAGGAAGCTGCTAGCGCATGGGTCCCGCATGTCATACTCTATGAACAATAAAAGTTTCCTTCCTTGGAGTTATTGTTTACCGCTAATTTCTGGCTACTTCCTTTTTTCTTTTGATCCCCTGCCGCCTTGGAAACGTTGAGTAAGATGCTGACACAAGGGGCCCGCATGTCATCCTCTATGTACAATCAACTTGCAAGATCTTGGAGCGAAAGAGCTTGTATAAGTGGGACCCATATGTCATCATCTATGTACAATAAAAGTTTCTTTTCTTGGATTATTTTTTGCTCCTGATATTTGGTCACTTTCCTTTTTCTTTCTATCTCATGCCGCCACTGAAACGTTGAGTAAGGTGCTGGCTCATGGGACTGTACAATAAAGTTTCATTTCTTAGATTTTTTTTACCCACTGATTTTTGCTAACTTGCCTTTTTCTTTTCGATCATATGCCGCCTTTGAAATTGAGGTCGCCGCTGGCTCATGAGTCCCACAAGTCAGCCTCTATGAACAATAAACCTTTCCTTTGTTGTATTTTTTTTACCCCTAATTTCTGGCTATTTGCCTTTTTCTTTTGATCCCCTGCGGCCTTTGAAACGATGAGGACGCTGCTGGCAGGTCGGTCCCACATGTCATCCTCTATGAAGAATATAAGTTTCCTTTTTGGATTTATTTTTGACCCCTAATTTCTGGCTATTTGCCTTTTTCTTCTGATCCCTGCCGACTTCGAAATGATGAGGATGCAGCTGGCAGATCGGTCCCACATGTCAGCCTCTATGAACAATAAATGTTTCCTTTGTAGGATTTATTTTTTACCCCTATTTTCGGGCTACTTGCCTTTTTCTTTGAAACGTTGAGGACGGTACTGTCTCATGGGTCCCACATGGCATCCTCTCTGAACGATAAACCTTCATTTCTTGTTAACGACAGGTTTATCAGTATTATTTTCGCAGACTAATACAAGCTCTTTGGCTCCAAGATCTTGCAAGTTGATAGATTAAATCAAGGAATTATTAGGATATGTTTTAAATTTCAAATCCACTTTATGAATTTTTAAAAATACCGTTATCCATGTGGGTATGGAGCGATCAAGGATTTTCATATTGGGCATGAGCAGTTTCAAAAATTGGAACCCTATAATTCAAAATAAATAAAAACAACTTTTATGTAGAATCTCCGTGTATTTTTTTTTTGCCAATCATAGGATCTGTGTTTCATTAGAAAAGGGCCGAAATTGCATGAGCAGAAAGGCCCATTTGAAGTTATTGGGCTTCGACGGCCGGAGCAAGTAGACCGATAACAATTACCATGTAGATGTTCCTTGGCAACCCAAAAGTGAAATATTGGGCCCAACAGGGGAAGGTTGAACAGTACTTTTTCTATTGGGAAGGTGGTACATGGGGTTATCCTGACAAAAAAAAATGGAACATGGGTTACTGAAGGTTGCCCATTTGTGCCTAATATGTTTGTCAGCAGGAGCTTTACCTTCCGCCGCCGCCGCTCCGCTTCCGCCGCCGCCGCCATGCCTCGTCGCGGGTCGAGCTACCGGTACGGCGGCGTCTCGAGCTCGGGGTACCGCAGCGTCCGCGCGCGCCCCAAATTAAGGTACTTCCTCCTCGGGACGGCACCTACGATAGGCTCGGCTGGCCTTGGGGCATTTACCCCTAGCCTCTTCCATGCTCAAGTTTTTGAAATGTTTCTGGCTCTGTTCAACACTGGATCAAATTTGTCAACATGACCATTCTTATGGATTGTGATGCCACTATTTCGTGTCTTCAAATGTTGTTCACGCTCATAGGAGCTGTAATGGACACCATTGGCATTGCAAGCTGCAGCTACCAACACCCTCTTATCTGGACCACGTGATAGGACAAGGAGATCAGCACTAACAGCGCCTGGATTCTCCGCATGGAGTTTCGAGATCTACGATTACAAAATAGACAAGAGGTCATCTCATGTGAAAACACATAGACAAGTCAGAGTGCAATTGAACATCTTACATATTTCTCAAACCAGTCCTGAAACCCACTCCCACGTGCCGATAGCTTTCCATTCGTTTCCATGTACAACCTGCAAAACATAGCCAAGTCAGCTGAATATATTTCATTTTGATACAAGTTCATAGTATATGCGAGGAACTGAGTAGTTCGTGTGCATAGTACTCACTTAACATATTCATCAGCCTCTGTAGCATTATTCAGCACATACCAAGACAGCTGTTCAAATTCAGACTGCTCTAATGTTTTTTCGGTCCTCTTTCCTATTAGCTCAACACCATGTTTAAAAACAGATCCTCCAACTTCCAAAATTCTGCGACCCCGATTGAATCTGGTCTCAATATCAGGAATATATCTTGAGGCAAATGTATATGCTTCAGCAGCAATATACGCCACTGCAATGCAAGCCTCCGGTCTAGCTTTGTTCCTAACTGTATTCTTGAAAGTGCACAGTCGACGTTCTATAGGGTACATCCATCCATACTGTACCGGACCTCTTAAAAGTGCCTCATCAGGTAGATGAACAGCCAAATGCACCATCACATCAAAGAAGGCTGGAGGATATATCAGCTCCAGCTTGCACAGGATTACTGCTATGTCCACCTTAAGACGTTCTACAACAGCTCTGCTTAGAGTTTTACTACATATTTCCCTAAAGAACCTTCCCAACTCTGCAATCACGTTGTACATATTTGGCTTCACTAAATCTTTAATGCCAATAGCTAAAAGCCTTTGCAGCAGGATGTGACAATCGTGAGTTTTCAACCCTTGGAGCTTGTTTCCTTCAGCATTGAGACAATTTGCAATGTTGGAAGCAAATCCGAACGGGAACATCACACCTCGGAGGTACTCACAAAATAATCTCCTTTTAGGCATCGGCAATGTGAATTCCGCGCCTCGAAATTTATAATGTTTTTCCTTGCCTTTGTTCACTTTGTCATTACGATCCAGTTGCAAGTGCCTGTTAACATTCAATGTTGCACAATCAATCCTAGCATTTGAGCTATCTTTTGTCTTGGATGGAATGTTGAGTAATGTGCCGACAATGCTGTCACATATATTCTTCTCCATGTGCATGATATCAATATTATGCCGAAGCTTCTTACCAGCCCAATACGGCAAGTCCCAAAGAGTGGTCCTGCGCTTATAAAATATTCTCGGTCTATCATTTTCCATTTCCTTCCTCTTGGTACGTGCTGCTATTTCACCTCCCATCTTCCTTTTGGTAGCTGCTAGACTCAGTTCATCTCGTCTCTTCTTCCTTTTTCTATCTGCTACTACTGCTGCTGCATCTTCTGTATTCTTCTCTGCTGTACCTCCATTTGGCAACGGGGAGAGAAACCGCTGGTTATTACTAAACCAAAACCGTCCCCGTGAGGCAAAGTTCTTCCCGTCCCCATCCCTGATAACTGCCACGGGGACATACTGCATACCATAACCACCACCATCGGGTTAACGGCTAACCAGCGGTTACCCATCCCTGACAATAGGCTAAAAAAAATTGAGCAGCACTTCTCTAGTACCTTAGCTAAAAATATTGACAGCAAATCAATAGGAGAAAACTGGGCACATAGCCGCACAGGGACACATAGCAGTTTAAGTTTCAGCCATTACATGACACAAATGGTAGGAGTAGCAGTTTAAGTTCAGCCATTACATGACACAAATCAATTGGCAGTTTAACTTCAGCCATTACATGACAAGAGTCATGACTCATGACAATACAGAATTCGAATGAACCGAAAATGAAGATAAATTGCAGTCTTTACTCCAAGCTTTGCTTCATCATTTCAGACTTGTAGAAGCACTGAAGTGCAGGCTGCGACTCACTAAACATTACAGCTTCAGGCCCTGCATAAGGTGAAAAGATTAGACTGAAAGCTTGTTCTATACAAGTATCATCATCCTGTCCGAAACAAGTGAATAACTGATGATCCATTCATCTATCATAGTAGTATCATCATCTTGTCCGAAACAAGCAAGTGAATAACTGATGATCCATTCATCTATCATAGTAGTATAGTGAAAATGCTACAGTATTAGAGATAGATGCTAACCTCGAGGCCTTCCTCAATATCTTCAAGAACACTCCAGAAGCTAGCTTCTTGTCCATTGTCATCATCTACAAGCAAACACAAATACAACAATTTAGACATGAAAAATAAAGGAATATAACTAGAGATGTTGCTCTATGCTCTCTGCTGTACGCCTGTACCTGCTGTGGCGGCTGGTGGTTTTCCTGGTTTAACATTTCTGACCGCTTCTAGGTGCGCCTCCAACTCGTGACTCTTAAAGTGCTGCGGTTTAGTCTTTTTACAGGCCTGATCACCAATAAATTGCAATTTTTTTCTATTTTTTCGGAAACTGTGATCTAATGGAAGGAAACGGCGATGGCCCATATAGCATATCTTGTTTATTATCCTCACTGCCAGCTGATCAGTATCACAGTGAACACATGCATTATAACCTGATGTTACTCTGCCTGACATAGTGCCCAAAGCTGGATAATCATGGGTGCAATACAGTACAGCAGCACGTAATAGAAAATTTTGTTCTTTAGGTTGACACACATCCCGTGTAGGGACACCCTCCCATAATGTTTGCAAGTCTCTAATAAGAGGCTGCATGAACACATCAAAATCCTTCCCAGGAGATTTGGGACCTGGGATGAGTAAGGCCATCATACAGTTCGACTGATCGGTGCATGTCCAGGGAGCCTGGTTGTAAGGTGTAACTAGTACTGGCCACATGCTATACGAGTTGCTCATGTTGCCAAATGGGTTGAATCCATCTGTAGCAAGGCCAAGTCTCAGGTTCCTTGGATCTGCAGCAAAATCTGGATGATCCAGGTCGAATTGCTTCCATTCATCGCCATCAGCAGGATGCCTCAGTAAATCAGGGTCGGGCGTGAGAATCTCTTTGTGCCATCTTGTTTCCCGAGATGTTTGTTCTGAAGCAAACAACCTCTGCAATCTTTGTACAAGTGGAAAGTATCTCAGAACCTTCCAAGGAATCTTTTTCTTACCACCAGCTCCATCATGTTTCCATCTTGATTCCTTACATACTGGACATTCATCGAGGTCATTATACTCCATCCAAAACAGTGCACAGTTATTTTTGCAAAAATCAATCTTCTCATATCCAAGTCCCAGTACCTTGATGTACTGCTTCACCTCATAAAAGGATTTTGGCAGTCCAGCCCCAGGGAGTGCATCGCTGTATGTCTTCGCAACTGCATTGAACGCTTTATTGGTAATCCCCTGGTATGACTTGTCATGAAGTAATTTCACAATTAATTCGAATCTTGACACAACAGAACCAGGGGCCACTAAGCGCTTAGCATCTTCTATCAGGTCATGGAAAAGAGGCTTTTTGTGATAAGCATGGGGCTGTTGGCTTGCATATGGATACAGATCCCGTAACAAATTAGCAGTAGCCTCATCCTGGACGAGATCTTCAGGCTGATAACCATCAGAATAAAGAGGATCAATAATGTCAGGCTGATCATAGTGTTCACCATGGTTAATCCACCTGATATATGTCTGGTCCATCCCATAAACGAATAAATGATCTGAGACTACATGTTGAGGCTTGGACCCAATATTCAAACATACACGGCATGGACAAATCACTTCCTTTGTCTTGTCGCCGTCAGTAAAATCACTAACGTGCTTCATGAAGTCTTCAATACCACTCAAATATGTTGGTGTGGTTAATGAGTCAAATAATATCCAAGTTCTGTCCATCTGTTGAGGAGATAGATGGTCAGAGAAGCGATAAGCTATTTCAACAAACAGGTCACCTACGAATGTAAGCAAGCATACCTGAGCAAACAGGTCGAATATAAAACTATAAATGCTACATTATTTGAGCCGATTTCAGCAAACAAACTGAGTGCAAAACTACGGCTACCTAGCGAACAGATTTTTTTAGGCTGACCACTGGGTTTCCCCACTTTGTATTTTTTTATTAATAAAAAGAGGGAAATATGTACAAAAGTTGCTGGAGAGCAGCAACTAAAAGGATCATAGATCCCAAGCAGCAAAATATATATATAATGTTCTACCCATGATATGATTTCCTCTTTGCCTTATGAACAAGGAGAGCAATTTCATCCTTGAATCTCTTGTGCCATCTATAAATGCTTGGGGGGGAGGGGCGAACAGATCTATCGAAAGCAATACAATACCAACACATTCTTTCTTCTTTTTTGCCGTAATTCCGCCGATCTATTAGCAGTGCAAAGAAGCCAAAAGTAATAAGATTACATACAGGTTCATAGACCACCAGGGCCGTACCTGAGAATACGGAGGGCCTGAGCAAAACAAGAAATAGAGGCCCTCAACATGATCATTGGCAACTAAAATGATTTTATATATACTACTCACTCCATTTCAATAAACAATGCACCCTTGTTTTTCGTATTTTATCTTCGAAAAAATATTAATCTATATCTCTCTATTTAAAAATGATGTTTCAATTTTATGTAGATATACATGTATTTAGATGAGTTTAGTTTGCAGATACATGCAAGTTTTGATGAAGTTGAAACATATTTTTCAGGATGAAGTATATAAAAAAATTGATATAAAACTGGTATCATTAGAAAGTATTTTCCAACACGATTCTAACAATGCTGCTTATGTATTATATGATCGTGATATTGTTGTCCTATTTATTTGGTCAAGGTTCACATTGAAATGTGGTAAAATAAATTAAAAGAAGTGCATCGTGTGAAAAAGCAATCTAAGAATTCAAAAGTGCTAATTGTTAGTCGAAACATGACATCATTGAGACAAAATATTAATATTCATTGGAAGACTAACTGAATTAGCTGCACTCGCGATGAAAAAGAAAGAGAAGATACGGGTAAGAGCAAGTACAATAAGGTACAGTCTTTTTGTTTGTTTGTTTGGGTTGCTCATCAAGCTTATCGCTCGATACAATAAGGTACAGTCAGCGGGAGTGGTGTTTGGAACATGGGTGCATAGTGGGTGGTATCATAGAGTACTATCATAGATATGCTATATTTATTATAGTGGAGTATTGAAAATGGCATATATAGAAGGGGATATTGAGAATTGAGAGTGGCATAAACACAACTTCAGTTTTTGTAATGGCATAAACACAACTTGTGAATTGAGGAGTGGCATAGAACCAATTAACACTTGTTTCAATAACAGCCATCAAAAGCCAATCGAACGCACGAGAATGGATCCAAAATTTACCCATTTTAAGTTTCACGAGAAAATTTTAAACTTAAAATTCGTACTGCCTAGAAGTTTTTGAAACAAAAATCCAGTAAATCTTATATGTCGGGTTATGCATTCTGGGGGAGTTTCATCAGATTCAGCCATATTGTTTATCAATAAACCTCATTTTATGTTTTACAACCAACTTTAAACTTAAAATTCAAACTGTCCAGTAAAAAGAACAACATTCCAGTAAATCTTATATATTTCTTCTGCATTCCGGGAAAGATTGGTCGGATTCAAAAAAAATAGTTTGGGAATAAACATTGTTTTTGTCTGGAAACGACTTATTGTAGAGTGATTTTTGGTTGGATACATTCATGTGTGTTCGATTGGCTTTGGATGGCTGATATTGAACCAAAGTCAACGCTGGGCTTTTGACCTAGCTGAACGTCACTGGAGCTGCGTCAAAAGTCCAGCCATGACTTTGTCTCAATAACAGCCATCAAAAGCCGATCGAACGCACAGGAATGGATCCAACCAAAAATCACTCAACCGCTGGAATTTTGACCTGAAAGTCACTGAAGCTGTGTCCATACTTGCCCAACAGGTTGCGTATGAACGTAAACCAACATATCTGAGCAAACAGGTCGAATATAAAACTATATAACTAAATGCCACGTTATTTGAGCCGATTTCAGCAAACCAACTGAGGTCTATTTTTTTTAGGCTGGACAGTGGTTTCCTCGCTGTGTATTTTTCACTGTAATAAAAAAGAGGGAAAATGTTACTGGAGAGCAGCAACTAAAAGGATCATAGATCCCAAACAGCAAAATCTAGCTAAAAAGGTTATACCCATGATGATAAGCCATGATATGATTTCCTCTTTGCCTTACAAACAAGCAGTGGCGGACCTAGGATTTTAGGAAAGGGTATGACACAACAAAATTTTGGAGTTTCTATTGAATTTCTTTTGTCCTAATAAAAATAATTAAATAAAATACTTTCTCGGATTCATACTAATTAACTCAAATTTGTCTAGATATAAATGTATCTACTCAACAAACTTGTCTAAGATACATCAGTATCTAGACAAAGTTGAGTCAATTAATTTGGATTGAAGGGAGTATGTCAAAATGATTAAATAAAACAGATTTTGCATATAATCAAAATGTAAATTGTTGAAAAATGCACCGTTGACGGGGTGCTCTAATTTTGAACTGAATTCTCACTAAATATATATAATTAATCATATACTTGACTACCAAAGATTAATTATCAGTTGATTAATCGTATATACAGTAGCAAGATATTTCCTTTGATTAATCATGATATCTAATCAGGTCATGGTGCATGGCCATAGCTGGCCTTGTAGGCTTACACGCGAGACAAAATCGCACATCTTGAAAAACATGCAAGTAGACTGTTGGCTAAAGCCAATGCATTAATCAATCGGATGTCTAATCAATCGGTTACATGCACTAGCTCAGTGTTCGCATGGCTGCACGCCACATGTATTAGCACCGCATGTATACATATACATCACTCATCTTGATTAATTGCTCAGCTCATTAAACTATCAAAGATCTTGCACGGCTTGGACGCAGGGTATGCCGTGGCATATACGGCATACCCTGTAGATCCGCCACTGCAAACAAGGAGAGCCATTTCATCCTTGAATCTCTTGCGGCTTCTGTAAAAGCTTGGGGGCGAACAGATCAATCGAAAGCAATATAATACCAACAAATTCTTTCTTCTTTTTGGCCGTAAATCCACCGATGTATTAGCAGTGCAAAGAACCCAGAAGTAATAAGATTACAAACAGGTCCATAGAGGACTGGCACCAAGCGACGACTACAAACATTGGGCAATGGTGAGCAGTACAGTGTACAGTACGAACGAATTCGAGCAAATAGGTAAAGCGGAAAACAATGTCAAACAAACACATCGAGAGGAAAACAATATCAACCGATCGATTCGAACGAACTAACGAACTTATAAGGGCTGGGCGACGGCGACTGACTTCGATTGAGCTATAATGAATCGTACTTGCCCAGGCCTGAAGATAGCATGCATACCGTGAGGATCTACCAGCTGACCGCGCCTGCCGGTGCGGCTGGAGAAGAACGGCGCCACCAGCAGTCGCCGGCTGACGCGGCTGATAGACAGCGTGGGGAAGTTTTGGTGCGCGGCCTGGTTCACCGAGGGTGTGTCTAGAGAAGAACAGGGCGCCGAAGGAGGTGTCTAGAGAAGAACAAGGTGGGCTGGGTGCTGAGTTAAAGGCGAGCGTTCGAAATATTGGGCGCGCGTTCGAAAGTTTAGGAGCGCGAGGGAGGTGTCTGCTGTGCTGAGTTAAAGGCGAGCGTTCGAAATTTCCCCGTCCTCTTCTTTTTTGGGCTAATCTATCTATACCTCTATTCTATCTACATGTTTTTTATTTTTTTCTATTCTATACATGAGTTTTTGAAATTGAATTTTTTCACTCTGTCAGCCTTCCGGCCAATGCTCATTTGAAGTAATTGAAGCTGTTGATTTGCAGCTTAGAGGTGCTATCTACCGCTCATCATACAAGGACTCTTCAGATCTAAACGGCTGTGAATGCACGGATTCGTCACCCATCCTTCCCTTGGACTGGCGATGCTGAAAGCCTGAAACACTGGAACCCTCTAGATACTTCGGGATACCTCACTGCCCCACATTATTAGACAGGCCTTTTCCGACACGGGAAGTCAAAAGTTGGGGGCTCCATGCAGTACATATGAATACTCGCTAGCTGCATGGTCTAGAAGCAGACTAGAGTAAATCATCAATTCGTCAAATCAATTGGTGTATAATTTTTTTTAGCAGCTAAGACGCCGGCATGAACCATTTTATCAACTTGAATGCTTACTACATGACATAAGAAGACTATGTACTTTGGTTTTTCATTTTTCTGATTTTTTAAATTTTGTGCCCATTTGAATCTTGGTCAAATCCTAGGTTTGACCAAGATTAAACAAGTTTAAAACATGAAAATGAAAAGGTAATCATGGATCCTTCTTAGTCACTCTAAAATGAAGCTTTTGGGATGTTCTTGAAAATTCCATGTTTGAAACCCAAAACGACTTCTCTTCATGCTTGACTTCATAAGACAGAGTTTAGGGGTTAGGGGGTAGATACATGATTTGTCTAGTTTGCATATATCTAGACCTTTTTTGTCAACTTTAATGCTTACTATATGACACAAGGAGACTATGTGCTTTGGTTTTTCATTTTTCTATTTTTTTTGAATTTTTTGCCCATATATTCGAATCTTTGTCAAATCCTAGGTTTGACCAGGATTTAAACAAGTTTAAAACATGAAAATGAAAAGGTAAGCCTGGATCCTTCTTAGTCACTCTAAAATGAAGCTTTTGGGAGGTTCTTGAAATTTCCATGTTTGAAACCCAAAACCACTTCTCTTCATGATTGACTTCATAAGACAGAGTTTAGGGTTAGGGGTAGATATATACATGATTTTCTGGTTTGAATATGTCTAGACCTTGTTTATCAACTTGAATGCTTACTATATGACATAAGAAAATTATGTGCTTTGGTTTTCATTTTTCTGATTTTTTTATGCCCGTTTGAATCTTTTGGTCAAATCTTAGGTTTGACCAAGATTTAAACAAGTTTAAGACATGAAAATGAAAAGGGGAGAATGCATCCTTCTTAATTAGTCACTCTAAACTGAATTTTGTAAGAGGTTTTTGAAATTTCCATGTTTGAAACCCAAAACCACTTCTCTTCATGTTGGACTTCATAAGACAGAGTTTAGGGGTTAGGGGGTAGATACATGATTTGTCTAGGTTGAATATGTCTAGACCTTGTTTATCAACTTTAATGCTTACTATATGACATAAGAAGACTATGTGCTTTGGTTTTTCATTTTTCTATTTTTTTGAATTTTATACCCATATATTTGAATCTTTGTGAAATCCTAGTTTTGACCAGGATTTAAACAAGTTTAGAACATGAAAATGAAAAGGTAAGCTTGGATCCTTCTTAGTCACACTCTAAAATGAAGCTTTTGGGAGGTTCTTGGAATTCCAATGTTTGAAACCCAAAACCACTTCTCTTCATGATTAACTTCATAAGACGGAGTTTAGGGTTAGGGGTAGATATATACATGATTTTTCTGGTTTGAATATGTCTAGACCTTGTTTATCAACTTGAATGCTTACTATGTGACATAAGTAGACTATGTGCTTTGGTTTTCATTTTTCTATTTTTTATATTTTATACACATATATTTGAATCTTTGTGAAATCCTAGGTTTGACCAGGATTTAAACAAGTTTAGTACATGAAAATGAAAAAGGTAAGCCTGGATCCTTCTTAGTCACACTCTAAAATGAAGCTTTTGGGAGGTTCTTGAAATATCCATGTTTGAAACCCAAAACCACTTCTCTTCATGATTGACTTCATAAGACAGAGTTTAGGGTTAGGGGTAGATATATACATGATTTTCTGGTTTGAATATGTCTAGACCTTGTTTATCAACTTGAATGCTTACTATATGACACAAGAAGACTATATGCTTTTGTTTTTCATTTTTCTGATTTTTTTTGAATTTTATGCCCGTTTGAATCTTTTGGTCAAATCTTAGGTTTGACCCAGATTTAAACAAGTTTAAGACATGCAAATGAAAAGGGAAGCTTGCATCCTTCTTAGTCACTCTAAAATGAATTTTTAAGAGGTTTTTGAAATTTCCATGTTTGAAACCCAAAACCACTTCTCTTCATGCTTGACTTCATAATACAAAGTTTAGGGGTTAGGGGGAGATACATGATTTGTCTAGTTTGAATATGTCTAGACCTTGTTTATCAACTTTAATGCTTACTATATGACATAAGAAGACTATGTGCTTTCGTTTTTCATTTTTCTATTTTTTTGTATTTTATACCCATATATTTGAATCTTTGTGAAATCCTAGGTTTGACTAGGATTTAAACAAGTTTAGAACATGAAAGTGAAAAGGTAAGCCTGGATCCTTCTTAGTCACAATCTAAAATGAAGCTTTTGGGAGGTTCTTCAAATTTCCATGTTTGAAACCCAAAACCACTTCTCTTCATAAGACAGAGTTTAGGGTTAGGGGTAGATATATACATGATTTTTCTGGTTTGAATATGTCTAGACCTTGTTTATCAACTTGAATGCTTACTATATGACATAAGAAGACTATATGCTTTTGTTTTTTCATTTTTCTGATTTTTTTGAATTTATGCATGTTTGAATCTTTTGGTCAAATCTTAGGTTTGACCAAGATTTAAACAAGTTTAAGACAAGAAAATGAAAAGGATGTTTGAAACCCAAAACCACTTCTCTCCATGCTTGACTTCACAATATACAAAGTTTAGGGAAAATGTCAGTCTTTTTATGCAAATCTGCACATAAATGGCTCAAATTAAAATAGTATACTCGTTTCAGTGTTTTTGATTTCCTATAAAAAAATAGATTTTCCTGAGAAGTTCTAATTTTTGCCAGAATTTGAAAATTTTGGATTTCTTGTTCCTATTTAGATATTATAGATACTAGCAAGATGGCCCTCGCAATTTTGATTTACCATGAATAGTTACTATGACATTTCCAAGAATACCATGTCACATATTCTACAATTTATATTTGAGTTTTTGGTATTTAAAATTCCACTGGTTTGATGACTAAATATTGAAGGTGTAGCCTTGCATTAGTGGATTTTTATCGTGACAAAACAACCTATTGTTATTGCTACTCTTACACTTACATCATTATTCTCTCTAATAATAGACCGACGAACTACCTCCATATACATATTGTCCTTACTCTCTCTTCTATTTAATCCAACTATGCTAGTGGATTACTTATGTGCCTATGAGTTTGATTCCAAATAAGAACTCCAATATTGTTGACATGATCTTTCTAAAACTAACACTTAAGGTACAATGGAGCAATCTTGTCCTGATTCTATATCCATACGCCTGTGGAAATTTTGATAAAACCACTTAAATCCACGCAAAATAGTACTCTCACCCGGATATAATTGTTTTTTATTTACCGCGTCGTACCCTCTGACCCGGAGTCCCAATTAGTATAACCATAAACTTGTGTAGCCGACTTAGAAGTGGGACATGACTATCTAGATATTACACTTTGTAAAATTTTCATAAATAAACGTAGCTAAACATGGCGGTGAGCTTTAAATCCAAAATCATATAATAATGTATTTATAATCATCTATAGAGATTTTTCTAACATGTTTCTTCGAAACACAGCACTCTATCGAAAATAATTGGTCTAATTGGAACTTATTCACTCTTCAGAACCAATTACACCCTTCTCTCATAATAACTGATTTAGAATGAATTGGGATAGACCAGATGGAATGTTTGTGTGTGACGAACACAGGATAGCATGTGGTTACCATGAGTGTATATGATTATGGCAATGACCAACCGTATTACCTACAAATGAAGTTTGGGGAAAAACTTCGTATCTAACTATCGAGCAAGATAATTGTGGAGCAAGATGCGTGCTCAATATTTTTAGATAATATTTTTTTATATCATACTTCCTCTGTTTATAAATATTAGACGTTTTAGCTAGCCAATCTAGCTTGTTTAAATGTCATACATTAACAAACGGAGGGAGTACATACATGTGCTCTACTTTGTACTACCTTGTTCAGAAAAAGATGTCGCAATTCTTTTTAAATTTTGATGAATCTATACACTATTTAGTGTAGGTGTAAAGAAACGTCCCAATTTTAAAAATCTGCTATATCCTTCTCGAGAGTGAGGGTAACCTTTTTTCTTTCGATTTGTTTAAGTACACTCAATTCATGTAGTATAAACCACTTCACACTATTTAGCGTACATCCTCATCTTCCAGGCTACCCGGCTCGACGGCAGGACGACCGTAGTAGCTCGACGCATAACACGTCCTCCTCGCCGGCACTCTCGCTCAGCTCATGTGGTTACTAAAAAAATGAATTCTAATTTTAAAATATTACACGTCCTAGTTTAAAAACCTTGTCATGCACGTGTGGTTCAGAATATGTATGCACACGACACAGTCCGACGCTAGGATAATACACAGATAACTCATCTAAACTTTCAAAAAAACTGGTCTAAACGTGACGGGATAGGTCACATGCACGTAAATATATGGCTCAATCTAGATCCCATTTAAACGTGATCTGATAGGATTCTTTTCTTTTTGACAGAATCTGATAGGATTCTTACGGTCAAAGAAAGAAAACAACATATGTTAAACTCGTATGGGCAACAGACTCTGTTTCCATGTTTTTCCCCAAACTACACTTTTACGTGCAACCTTAGACTTTCCCGCGCCAAATAAAAAAAATAGATCGTGTCAAGTTTGAGTTCGTGTTACACATGTGTACGTTTAACTCGTATGGGCAACAGACTCTGTTTCCATGTTTTTCCCAAAACTACACTTTTACGTGCAACCTTAGACTTTCCCGCACCAAATAAAAAAAATAGATCGTGTCAAGTTTGAGTTCGTGTTACACATGTGTACGTTTACGTTATATTCATCTATTAGTAAATCCTAGTCACAAATTACAGATCCAACGATTAATAATAATTAAGATGATGTGGATTAACCTTGTGTCTCTATTTAAAACATCTTATTTTGCTTTTAGTATATAATAGAAGACTAGGTGACTCAACGAGAACGACTCAACATTGACTCGACTCAGACACAACTACTACATTGACACAAGTACTAATATAATAAAGTAAGAGTACTAGTTAGTTTACATTTCCACAGGCCAATTTTACGAACAAAATTTCGAAAATTAACCTTCAGAAACTCGGAAGCCAGGTGACACAACAGTCATCAAGGATTGCAGCTAGTGGTACACAGTGACCTGGTCAAGATCTACCTTGAGCCTGCTTGACGCTTCAGCTCGGAGTTGAGAGCCTTCTCCTGTGACAGCTCGGCCTCTAGTTTGTCCGTCCTAACCGTGAGGTTCAGGATCAGTCCGGCGAGTTTGTCCATGGTCTCCGCCTGGCCGAGGCTCCGCCGCTGGATCTCATTACTCGCAGTGAACGATTTCATGGCGATATCGTCGAGAATGCGAATCCGGATCTTCTCAGTGGCGAGCTCAGAATAAAGTCTCATGCACTCATCGGCGAGGGCGCTTCTGTCCGCCGTCTCGACGCAGAAATCGCCCATAACCATTTCTAAAATGGGACCGATCTCGTAGCGGGGCTTCTATCAGATGGGGATGGAGCACAAAATCAGAAGTGTACCCAGAGAAGTACCAAGAAAGAGAAAATGGGAATCCCAATTTGCACGAATGTCTATACCTCGCTGCTTTGAGAACTTGGCTCCGTGGAAGATGTTTCCGCAGGCAGGAGGGCTGCGGGAAAACTAAGGCCGCCCGACCTGAATATACGATTGAGAGAAGGTAAGAAAAGGAGGGGATGATAAGTTGTGAAAGACATAGAAAGATGCGCAAGAACGGAGGATCGCCTGAAGGTAGCAGTCGCGGGCTGCGACGCCCTTGAAGACTCTTGCGCAGAAGGCACCTCGACAGCAGCACAGGGACGCCATTGCTGGGATTCCCTCAGCTTCGCCGCAGCCGCACGAGCCCTTCTGTGGCGAGACTTGCTCCCGGTCATGGTGGCGAAGTAGTATTCCAAGAGGTAAACAAAGTGGTGAACTGAGGAAGACGGCAAGAGCAAAGGTTAGTTCTTAAATTTGGCCTCCCCGTCTCCTCGGCACCTCGCGAGTAGTAATACTGGTCAAAGAGCAAACTTCAAGGCAGAGACTTGGTGGGCCATTCATCTCCAACTATACTTCCTCCGATCCGAATGATACCAAATTTTTGAATGACAAATCACCCAAAACAGTATCTAGGATTTGATCTAGATTCAAATGGGCATAAAATTTCAAAAAAATGAAAAACCAAAGCATATAGCCTTCTTATGTCATATAGTAAGCACTCAAGTTGGTAAACAAGGTCTAGACATATTCAAACCAGAAAAATCATGTATCTACCCCTAACCCTAAACTTTGTCTTAATTATGAAGTCAAGCACGAAGAGAAGTCGTTTTGGGTTTCAAACATGGACATTTCAAAAACCCTCCCAAAAGCTTCATTGTGGTGTGACGTACTAAGAAGGATACATGCTTACATTTTCAACAACCCCCCTAAAAGCTTCATTATAGAGTGACTAAGAAAGGATCCAGTCTGGCGGGCTTACCTTTTATTTTCTTGGTTTAAACTTGTTCAAATCTCGGTCAAACCTAGGATTTGACCAAGATTCAAAATGTGCATCAAAATTTAAAAAAATTTAAAACCAAATTAAAGCGCATAGTGTTCTTATGTCATATAGTAAGCATTAAAGTTGATAAACAAGGTCTAGACACATATTCAAACAAGACAAATCATGTATCTATACCCCTAACCCCTAAACTCTATCTTATGAAGTCAACAACATGAAGAGAAGTGGTTTTGGGTTTCAAACATGGAAATTTCAAAAACCTCCCAAAAGCTTCATTTTAGAGTGACTAATATATATAAGAAGGATCCATGCCTGCTTACCACCTTTTCATTTTCATATTTTAAACTTGTTTAAATCCGTGTCAAATTAAACCAAGGATTTGACCAAAAGATTCAAATGGGCATAAAATTTTAAAAAAAATCAGAAAAATGAAAAACAAAAGCATATAGTCTTCTAATGTCATATAGTAAGCATTCAAGTTGATAAACAAGGTTTGGACATGCATATTCAAACCTAGGCAAATCATGTATCTATCCCCTAGCCCCTAAACTCTATCTTATGAAGTCAAGCATGAAGAGAAGTGGTTTTGGGTTTCAAACATGAAAATTTCAAGAACATCCCAAAAACTTCATTTTAGAGTGACTAAGAAAGGATACAGGCTTCCCTTTTCATTTTCATGTTTTATACTTGTTTAAATCTTGGTCAAACCTAGGATTTGACAAAGATTCAAATGTGCATCTATCAAAATAAAAAAATCAGAAAAATTAAAAACCAAAGCACATAGTTTTCTTATGTCATATATAGTTAGCATTAAAGTTGATATAAACAAGGTCTAGATATATTCAAACAAGAAAAATCATGTATCTACCCCTAACCCTAAACTCTATCTTATGTAGTCAAGCATGAAGAGAAGTGGTTTTGGGTTTCAAACTTGGAAATTTCAAGAACCCCCCAAAAGCTTCATTTTAGAGTGACTAAAGGATCCAGGTCGGGCTTACCTTTTATTTTCATGTTTTAAAATTGTTCAAATCTTGGTCAAACTGTACCTAGGATTTGATCAAGATTCAAATGGGCATAAAATTTCAAAAAAATGAAAAACCAAAGCATATAGCCTTCTTATGTCATATAGTAAGCACTCAAGTTGGTAAACAAGGTCTAGACATATTCAAACCAGAAAAATCATGTTTCTACCCCTAGCCCTAAACTTTGTCTTATGAAGTCAAGCACGAAGAGAAGTCGTTTTGGATTTCAAACATGGAAATTTCAAAAACCTTCCCAAAAGCTTCATTTTGGAGTGACTAAGAAGGATACAGGCTTACCTTTTCATTTTCATGTTTTAAACTTGTTTAAATATTGGTTAAGCCTAGGATTTGACCAATATCAAATGGGCATAAAAATTCAGAAAAAGTCAAAAAAAAATGAAAACCAAAGCACATAGTATTATTATGTCATATAGTAAGCATTCAAGTTGATAAACAAGGTCTAAACAACAAACTAGACAAATCATGTATCTACCCCCTAACCCTAAACTCTGTCTTATGAAGTCAAGCATGAAGAGAAGTGGTTTTGGGTTTCAAACATGGAAATTTCAAAAAACTCCCAAAAGCTTCTCATTTTTGAGTGACTAAGAAGGATTCAGGCTTACCTTTTCATTTTCATGTTTTAAACTTGTTCAAATCTTGGTCAAACTTAGGATTTGACCAAGATTCAAATGTGCATAAAAATTGGGAGGAAGGGTATGAATTACAATTCAAAAAAACAAGGTAACTTAAATACTTGGATGCCCCAAAGATGTGTGGAAGCCCAGAACAATGGCAAAACATGTGCGCACGCTGCATCCAATTCAAGTAGAACACATAGTAGGCATCGATAGTTTGACCTAAATTTGAAATCAAAGAGAAGGTGGTTAGAAAAAATCGAATTTGGCAAAGCAAAGCATGAAATCATAAATTTGTGATGCACTATAGCTATGAAAAGTATCAAACAATGCATACCAAAATGATTTTTTTAGAGGAATACTAGTTCAACTTATTTTAATTTTATATTAGTAGCCCAAAATCGAACTAGTAGTTGGATATTTCTGAACTTGATCTGTATAGTAGTGGGCAAAACCCTAGTTTAACCTATTTAATCATAGATTCGTAGGTCGATTTTTCTACTTTTTTATTATTACTATGCAGCACATGTGTGTTTGCCCGTCGAGTGAAACTCGGAGGAAGAGGGATCACTCGGAAGGAGAGAAGAAGGGAGAGAATTATGGTGTCTCCCCTTTTTCGGGTGATGATGTTGACTTTTGTGCAGGGTTTGTCAGTGAGCAGGAGCGAGCGAGCGAGCGAGCGCGAGGCCGAGAATGAGAGAGATTTGTTTTTTTGTGAGAGGGACAACCGAAGGATCCAGAAGGACCCACAGACTTCCAATACGCATCCTGATGCGTCTTCTCTTGACAAAGAAAATGGCTGGGAGTTTGCGTACCTATTGCACGTGACTTGTGCTCACTGAAGTGTGGGACCTCACGCATGGGCACCACACGTAAGTGACAGACCTGTTGATGTAAAAACTCGGTTGATTATTATACTACTACATTTATACAAAGTTTCCTATGGATTCAAGGGTACGAAAGCCAAGTTAAATCATTTACATGACATTATTTTTTCCATGAAGCCAAGTTAACTCATTTATCAATTGGTACATTTTGGAGTGACTAAGAAGGATCCAGGCTTACTTTTTCATTTTCATGTTTTAAACCTGTTTAAATCTTGGTCAAACCTATGACTTGACCAAGATTCAAATGGGCATAAAAATTCAAAAAAAAGAAAAACAAAAGCACACCGTCTTCCTATGTCATATATCAAGGTGATAAACAAGGTCTGCCATATTCAAACCACAAAAATCATGTATCTACCCCCTAACCCTAAACAAGGATCCAGGCTTACCCTTTTCATTTTCATGTTTTTAAACTTGTTCAAATCTTGGTCAAACTTAGGATTTGACGAAGATTCAAATGGGCGTAAAAATACTTAGAAAAATCATGTACGTATCTACCCCAAACCCTAAACTCTATCTTACGAAGCCAAGCATGAAGAGAAGTGGTTTTGGGTTTCAAACATGGAAATTTCAAAAACCTCCCAAAAGCTTCATTTTAGAGTGACTAAGAAGGATCCATGCTTACCTTTTATTTTCATGTTTTAAACATGTTCAAATCTTGGTCAAACCGTACGTACCTAGGATTTGACCAAGATTCAAATGGGCATAAAAATTCAAAAAAAAAATGAAAAACCAAAGCACATAGCCTAGCTTCTTATATATGCCATATATATAGTAAGCACTCAAGCTAGTTGATAAACAAAGTCTAGACATATTCAAACCAGAAAAATCATGTATCTATATACCCCTAACCCTAAACTTTGTCTTAATTATGAAGTCAAGCACGAAGAGAAGTCGTTTTGGGTTTCAAACATGGACATTTCAAAAACCCTCCCAAAAGCTTCATTGTGGTGTGACGTACTAAGAAGGATACATGCTTACATTTTCAACAACCCCCCTAAAAGCTTCATTATAGAGTGACTAAGAAAGGATCCAGTCTGGCGGGCTTACCTTTTATTTTCTTGTTTTAAACTTGTTCAAATCTCGGTCAAACCTAGGATTTGACCAAGATTCAAAATGTGCATCAAAATTTAAAAAAATTAAAAACCAAATTAAAGCGCATAGTGTTCTTATGTCATATAGTAAGCATTAAAGTTGATAAACAAGGTCTAGACACATATTCAAACAAGACAAGTCATGTATATATACCCCTAACCCCTAAACTCTATCTTATGAAGTCAACAACATGAAGAGAAGTGGTTTTGGGTTTCAAACATGGAAATTTCAAAAACCTCCCAAAAGCTTCATTTTAGAGTGACTAATATATATAAGAAGGATACATGCCTGCTTACCACCTTTTCATTTTCATATTTTAAACTTGTTTAAATCCGTGTCAAATTAAACCAAGGATTTGACCAAAAGATTCAAATGGGCATAAAATTTTAAAAAAAATCAGAAAAATGAAAAACAAAAGCATATAGTCTTCTTATGTCATATAGTAAGCATTCAAGTTGATAAACAAGCTAGGTTTGGACATGCATATTCAAACCTAGGCAAATCATGTATCTATCCCCTAGCTAGCCCCTAAACTCTATCTTATGAAGTCAAGCATGAAGAGAAGTGGTTTTGGGTTTCAAACATGAAAATTTCAAGAACATCCCAAAAACTTCATTTTAGAGTGACTAAGAAAGGATACAGGCTTCCCCTTTTCATTTTCATGTTTTATACTTGTTTAAATCTTGGCCAAACCTAGGATTTGACAAAGATTCAAATGTGCATCTATCAAAATAAAAAAATCAGAAAAATTAAAAACCAAAGCACATAGTTTTCTTATGTCATATATAGTTAGCATTAAAGTTGATATAAACAAGGTCTAGATATATTCAAACAAGAAAAATCATGTATCTACCCCTAACCCTAAACTCTGTCTTATGTGTAGTCAAGCATGAAGAGAAGTGGTTTTGGGTTTCAAACTTGGAAATTTCAAGAACCCCCCAAAAGCTTCATTTTAGAGTGACTAAAGGATCCAGGTCGGGCTTACCTTTTATTTTCATGTTTTAAAATTGTTCAAATCTTGGTCAAACTGTACCTAGGATTTGATCAAGATTCAAATGGGCATAAAATTTCAAAAAAAATGAAAAACCAAAGCATATAGCCTTCTTATGTCATATAGTAAGCACTCGATCAAGTTGGTAAACAAGGTCTAGACATATTCAAACCAGAAAAATCATGTTTCTACCCCTAGCCCTAAACTTTGTCTTATGAAGTCAAGCACGAAGAGAAGTCGTTTTGGATTTCAAACATGGAAATTTCAAAAACCTTCCCAAAAGCTTCATTTTGGAGTGACTAAGAAGGATACAGGCTTACCTTTTCATTTTCATGTTTTAAACTTGTTTAAATATTGGTTAAGCCTAGGATTTGACCAAGATCAAATGGGCATAAAAATTCAGAAAAAGTCAAAAAAAATGAAAACCAAAGCACATAGTATTATTATGTCATATAGTAAGCATTCAAGTTGATAAACAAGGTCTAAACAACAAACTAGACAAATCATGTATCTACCCCCTAACCCTAAACTCTGTCTTATGAAGTCAAGCATGAAGAGAAGTGGTTTTGGGTTTCAAACATGGAAATTTCAAAAAACTCCCAAAAGCTTCTCATTTTTGAGTGACTAAGAAGGATTCAGGCTTACCTTTTCATTTTCATGTTTTAAACTTGTTCAAATCTTGGTCAAACTTAGGATTTGACCAAGATTCAAATGTGCATAAAAATTGGGAGGAAGGGTATGAATTACAATTCAAAAAAACAAGGTAACTTAAATACTTGGATGCCCCAAAGATGTGTGGAAGCCCAGAACAATGGCAAAACATGTGCGCACGCTGCATCCAATTCAAGTAGAACACATAGTAGGCATCGATAGTTTGACCTAAATTTGAAATCAAAGAGAAGGTGGTTAGAAAAAATCGAAATTGGCAAAGCAAAGCATGAAATCATAAATTTGTGATGCACTATAGCTATGAAAAGTATCAAACAATGCATACCAAAATGATTTTTTAGAGGAATACTAGTTCAACTTATTTTAATTTTATATTAGTAGCCCAAAATCGAACTAGTAGTTGGATATTTCTGAACTTGATCTGTAGTAGTGGGCAAAACCCTAGTTTAACCTATTTAATCATAGATTCGTAGGTCGATTTTTCTACTTTTTTATTATTACTATGCAGCACATGTGTGTTTGCCCGTCGAGTGAAACTCGGAGGAAGAAGGGATCACTCGGAAGGAGAGAAGAAGGGAGAGAATTATGGTGTCTCCCCTTTTTCGGGTGATGATGTTGACTTTTGTGCAGGGTTTGTCAGTGAGCAGGAGGTGCGAGCGAGCGAGCGAGCGAGTCGAGCGAGGCCGAGAATGAGAGAGATTTGTTTTTTTTGTGAGAGGGACAACCGAAGGATCCAGAAGGACCCACATACTTCCAATACGCATCCTGATGCGTCTTCTCTTGACAAAGAAAATGGCTGGGAGTTTGCGTACCTATTGCACGTGACTTGTGCTCACTGAAGTGTGGGACCTCACGCATGGGCACCACACGTAAGTGACAGACCTGTTGATGTAAAAACTCGGTTGATTATTATACTACTACATTTATACAAAGTTTCCTATGGATTCAAGGGTACGAAAGCCAAGTTAAATCATTTACATGACATTATTTTTTCCATGAAGCCAAGTTAACTCATTTATCAATTGGTACATTTTGGAGTGACTAAGAAGGATCCAGGCTTACTTTTTCATTTTCATGTTTTAAACCTGTTTAAATCTTGGTCAAACCTATGACTTGACCAAGATTCAAATGGGCATAAAAATTCAAAAAAAAAAGAAAAACAAAAGCACACCGTCTTCCTATGTCATATATCAAGGTGATAAACAAGGTCTGCCATATTCAAACCACAAAAATCATGTATCTACCCCCTAACCCTAAACAAGGATCCAGGCTTACCCTTTTCATTTTCATGTTTTTAAACTTGTTCAAATCTTGGTCAAACTTAGGATTTGACGAAGATTCAAATGGGCGTAAAAATACTTAGAAAAATCATGTACGTATCTACCCCAAACCCTAAACTCTATCTTACGAAGCCAAGCATGAAGAGAAGTGGTTTTGGGTTTCAAACATGGAAATTTCAAAAACCTCCCAAAAGCTTCATTTTAGAGTGACTAAGAAGGATCCATGCTTACCTTTTATTTTCATGTTTTAAACATGTTCAAATCTTGGTCAAACCGTACGTACCTAGGATTTGACCAATATTCAAATGGGCATAAAAATTCAAAAAAAATGAAAAACCAAAGCACATAGCCTAGCTTCTTATATATGCCATATAGTAAGCACTCAAGCTAGTTGATAAACAAAGTCTAGACATATTCAAACCAGAAAAATCATGTATCTATATACCCCTAACCCTAAACTTTGTCTTAATTATGAAGTCAAGCACGAAGAGAAGTCGTTTTGGGTTTCAAACATGGACATTTCAAAAACCCTCCCAAAAGCTTCATTGTGGTGTGACGTACTAAGAAGGATACATGCTTACATTTTCAACAACCCCCCTAAAAGCTTCATTATAGAGTGACTAAGAAAGGATCCAGTCTGGCGGGCTTACCTTTTATTTTCTTGGTTTAAACTTGTTCAAATCTCGGTCAAACCTAGGATTTGACCAAGATTCAAAATGTGCATCAAATTTTAAAAAAATTAAAAACCAAATTAAAGCGCATAGTGTTCTTATGTCATATAGTAAGCATTAAAGTTGATAAACAAGGTCTAGACACATATTCAAACAAGACAAATCATGTATCTATACCCCTAACCCCTAAACTCTATCTTATGAAGTCAACAACATGAAGAGAAGTGGTTTTGGGTTTCAAACATGGAAATTTCAAAAACCTCCCAAAAGCTTCATTTTAGAGTGACTAATATATATAAGAAGGATCCATACATGCCTGCTTACCACCTTTTCATTTTCATATTTTAAACTTGTTTAAATCCGTGTCAAATTAAACCAAGGATTTGACCAAAAGATTCAAATGGGCATAAAATTTTAAAAAAATCAGAAAAATGAAAAACAAAAGCATATAGTCTTCTAATGTCATATAGTAAGCATTCAAGTTGATAAACAAGGTTTGGACATGCATATTCAAACCTAGGCAAATCATGTATCTATCCCCTAGCCCCTAAACTCTATCTTATGAAGTCAAGCATGAAGAGAAGTGGTTTTGGGTTTCAAACATGAAAATTTCAAGAACATCCCAAAAACTTCATTTTAGAGTGACTAAGAAAGGATACAGGCTTCCCCTTTTCATTTTCATGTTTTATACTTGTTTAAATCTTGGCCAAACCTAGGATTTGACAAAGATTCAGATGTGCATCTATCAAAATAAAAAAATCAGAAAAATTAAAAACCAAAGCACATAGTTTTCTTATGTCATATATAGTTAGCATTAAAGTTGATATAAACAAGGTCTAGATATATTCAAACAAGAAAAATCATGTATCTACCCCTAACCCTAAACTCTGTCTTATGTGTAGTCAAGCATGAAGAGAAGTGGTTTTGGGTTTCAAACTTGGAAATTTCAAGAACCCCCAAAAGCTTCATTTTAGAGTGACTAAAGGATCCAGGTCGGGCTTACCTTTTATTTTCATGTTTTAAAATTGTTCAAATCTTGGTCAAACTGTACCTAGGATTTGATCAAGATTCAAATGGGCATAAAATTTCAAAAAAATGAAAAACCAAAGCATATAGCCTTCTTATGTCATATAGTAAGCACTCGATCAAGTTGGTAAACAAGGTCTAGACATATTCAAACCAGAAAAATCATGTTTCTACCCCTAGCCCTAAACTTTGTCTTATGAAGTCAAGCACGAAGAGAAGTCGTTTTGGATTTCAAACATGGAAATTTCAAAAACCTTCCCAAAAGCTTCATTTTGGAGTGACTAAGAAGGATACAGGCTTACCTTTTCATTTTCATGTTTTAAACTTGTTTAAATATTGGTTAAGCCTAGGATTTGACCAAGATCAAATGGGCATAAAAATTCAGAAAAAGTCAAAAAAAATGAAAACCAAAGCACATAGTATTATTATGTCATATAGTAAGCATTCAAGTTGATAAACAAGGTCTAAACAACAAACTAGACAAATCATGTATCTACCCCCTAACCCTAAACTCTGTCTTATGAAGTCAAGCATGAAGAGAAGTGGTTTTGGGTTTCAAACATGGAAATTTCAAAAAACTCCCAAAAGCTTCTCATTTTTGAGTGACTAAGAAGGATTCAGGCTTACCTTTTCATTTTCATGTTTTAAACTTGTTCAAATCTTGGTCAAACTTAGGATTTGACCAAGATTCAAATGTGCATAAAAATTGGGAGGAAGGGTATGAATTACAATTCAAAAAAACAAGGTAACTTAAATACTTGGATGCCCCAAAGATGTGTGGAAGCCCAGAACAATGGCAAAACATGTGCGCACGCTGCATCCAATTCAAGTAGAACACATAGTAGGCATCGATAGTTTGACCTAAATTTGAAATCAAAGAGAAGGTGGTTAGAAAAAATCGAAATTGGCAAAGCAAAGCATGAAATCATAAATTTGTGATGCACTATAGCTATGAAAAGTATCAAACAATGCATACCAAAATGATTTTTTAGAGGAATACTAGTTCAACTTATTTTAATTTTATATTAGTAGCCCAAAATCGAACTAGTAGTTGGATATTTCTGAACTTGATCTGTAGTAGTGGGCAAAACCCTAGTTTAACCTATTTAATCATAGATTCGTAGGTCGATTTTTCTACTTTTTTATTATTACTATGCAGCACATGTGTGTTTGCCCGTCGAGTGAAACTCGGAGGAAGAAGGGATCACTCGGAAGGAGAGAAGAAGGGAGAGAATTATGGTGTCTCCCCTTTTTCGGGTGATGATGTTGACTTTTGTGCAGGGTTTGTCAGTGAGCAGGAGGTGCGAGCGAGCGAGTCGAGCGAGGCCGAGAATGAGAGAGATTTGTTTTTTTGTGAGAGGGACAACCGAAGGATCCAGAAGGACCCACATACTTCCAATACGCATCCTGATGCGTCTTCTCTTGACAAAGAAAATGGCTGGGAGTTTGCGTACCTATTGCACGTGACTTGTGCTCACTGAAGTGTGGGACCTCACGCATGGGCACCACAAGTAAGTGACAGACCTGTTGATGTAAAAACTCGGTTGATTATTATACTACTACATTTATACAAAGTTTCCTATGGATTCAAGGGTACGAAAGCCAAGTTAAATCATTTACATGACATTATTTTTTCCATGAAGCCAAGTTAACTCATTTATCAATTGGTACATTTTGGAGTGACTAAGAAGGATCCAGGCTTACTTTTTCATTTTCATGTTTTAAACCTGTTTAAATCTTGGTCAAACCTATGACTTGACCAAGATTCAAATGGGCATAAAAATTCAAAAAAAAAAAAAACAAAAGCACACCGTCTTCCTATGTCATATATCAAGGTGATAAACAAGGTCTGCCATATTCAAACCACAAAAATCATGTATCTACCCCCTAACCCTAAACAAGGATCCAGGCTTACCCTTTTCATTTTCATGTTTTTAAACTTGTTCAAATCTTGGTCAAACTTAGGATTTGACGAAGATTCAAATGGGCGTAAAAATACTTAGAAAAATCATGTACGTATCTACCCCAAACCCTAAACTCTATCTTACGAAGCCAAGCATGAAGAGAAGTGGTTTTGGGTTTCAAACATGGAAATTTCAAAAACCTCCCAAAAGCTTCATTTTAGAGTGACTAAGAAGGATCCATGCTTACCTTTTATTTTCATGTTTTAAACATGTTCAAATCTTGGTCAAACCGTACGTACCTAGGATTTGACCAAGATTCAAATGGGCATAAAAATTCAAAAAAAAAATGAAAAACCAAAGCACATAGCCTAGCTTCTTATATATGCCATATATATAGTAAGCACTCAAGCTAGTTGATAAACAAAGTCTAGACATATTCAAACCAGAAAAATCATGTATCTATATACCCCTAACCCTAAACTTTGTCTTAATTATGAAGTCAAGCACGAAGAGAAGTCGTTTTGGGTTTCAAACATGGACATTTCAAAAACCCTCCCAAAAGCTTCATTGTGGTGTGACGTACTAAGAAGGATACATGCTTACATTTTCAACAACCCCCCTAAAAGCTTCATTATAGAGTGACTAAGAAAGGATCCAGTCTGGCGGGCTTACCTTTTATTTTCTTGTTTTAAACTTGTTCAAATCTCGGTCAAACCTAGGATTTGACCAAGATTCAAAATGTGCATCAAAATTTAAAAAAATTAAAAACCAAATTAAAGCGCATAGTGTTCTTATGTCATATAGTAAGCATTAAAGTTGATAAACAAGGTCTAGACACATATTCAAACAAGACAAGTCATGTATATATACCCCTAACCCCTAAACTCTATCTTATGAAGTCAACAACATGAAGAGAAGTGGTTTTGGGTTTCAAACATGGAAATTTCAAAAACCTCCCAAAAGCTTCATTTTAGAGTGACTAATATATATAAGAAGGATACATGCCTGCTTACCACCTTTTCATTTTCATATTTTAAACTTGTTTAAATCCGTGTCAAATTAAACCAAGGATTTGACCAAAAGATTCAAATGGGCATAAAATTTAAAAAAAAATCAGAAAAATGAAAAACAAAAGCATATAGTCTTCTTATGTCATATAGTAAGCATTCAAGTTGATAAACAAGCTAGGTTTGGACATGCATATTCAAACCTAGGCAAATCATGTATCTATCCCCTAGCTAGCCCCTAAACTCTATCTTATGAAGTCAAGCATGAAGAGAAGTGGTTTTGGGTTTCAAACATGAAAATTTCAAGAACATCCCAAAAACTTCATTTTAGAGTGACTAAGAAAGGATACAGGCTTCCCCTTTTCATTTTCATGTTTTATACTTGTTTAAATCTTGGCCAAACCTAGGATTTGACAAAGATTCAAATGTGCATCTATCAAAATAAAAAAAACAGAAAAATTAAAAACCAAAGCACATAGTTTTCTTATGTCATATATAGTTAGCATTAAAGTTGATATAAACAAGGTCTAGATATATTCAAACAAGAAAAATCATGTATCTACCCCTAACCCTAAACTCTGTCTTATGTGTAGTCAAGCATGAAGAGAAGTGGTTTTGGGTTTCAAACTTGGAAATTTCAAGAACCCCCCAAAAGCTTCATTTTAGAGTGACTAAAGGATCCAGGTCGGGCTTACCTTCACTACAAGAAAAGTTCTGATAGACAACGTCCCAAAATCGTCAACTAAGGGGCATTTTTCGTCGCCTATGGGCCTAACCCGACGATATGGGTTCCGTTGTCGAAACTGCGTCAGGCAAAGTCCAACGACGATTTTTTCGGTCCGTCGCGCTTGGGCGCCCTTCCGCCACGGAAAATCGGACCGTTGCGGAAGTGTTTTCGGGAGCCCGTTGACTGCTGACGTCATGCAAACTGACACGTGGCAGACGCCGTTAACTGCCAGTTAACGGCGTTAACCGGCTGAAACCCCGTGGTAGATGGTAGGCCCACACGAGGCCTGCCACGTCTTAAGCGGGCCGGGCCAGATGACATAGTTTGACCGGTCAACTATATAGCTGGGCTGGTCCATTAGTTACGTGGGCCGGGCCTAACCTCTAATGGTCAAAAGTTAAATGGGCCGGCCCATTTAACATGTGGGGTCCACCTTACAGCAACTGGGCCCCCAAGAAGCAAGTGGGCCGGCCAAAACACAGGTGGGTCCCACTTTCCTGTTAAAAGGCCGGCCATTTAGTGTGTGGGGTCCACCGTATAGCAAGTGGGCCGGCCCAACAAGCTAGTGGGCCGGGCCAAAAACACAGTGGGTCCCACTTCCTGTTAAAGGGCCGGCCCATTTAGTGTGTGGGGTCCACCATATATCAAGTGGGCCGGCCCAACAAGATAGTGGGCCGGGCCAAAAACACAGGGGGGACCCACCTTCCTGTTAAAGGGCCGGCCCATTTAGTATGTGGGGTCCACAATATAGCAAGTGGGCTGGCCCACCAAGATAGTGGGCCGGGCCAAAAACACATGTGGGTCCCACATTCCTGTTAATGGGCCGGCCCATTTGGTATGTGGGGTCCACCATGTAGAAAGTGGGCCGGCCCAACAAGATAGTGGGCCGGGCCAAAACACAGGTGGGTCCCACCATCCTATTAAAGGGCCGGCCCATTTGGTGTGTGGGGTCCACCATATAGAAAGTGGGCCGGCCCATTTGGTATGTGGGGTCCACCATCTAGAAAGTGGGCCGGCCCAACAAGATAGTGGGCCGGGTCAAAACACAGGTGGGTCCCACCTTCCTATTAAAGGGCCGGCCCATTTACCATGTGGGACCACCATAGAGCAAGTGGGCCGGCCCAATAAGCATGTGGAGCCCATTATCGTGTAACCGGGCCGGCCTACTAAAGAAGTGGGCCGGCCCAAAATGAAAGTGGGTCCCACACTACTGTAAGTGGGCCGGCCCAATCTGTTGTAGGGCCCTACTTGTTTGACTAGTCAACTTGCATTAAATTTCATGAGCCTAAAATCTGATTTCAATGATACACACAATTACATACACAAATAAAACAAATAGGAAAATTACAAGGCAATTAATGTGCCCAAATAAAAAAATTACATAGAATCATTGAGGACTTCTATTAGCATCATCAATAACACGTTGACATTTGGCAATCGCCTTGATTGAATCTTGTGTACTCTTTGTCAACATATCAGCTACAGATCTTAAAGCAGCAATACCATGTCTTTTATAAAGTACAGCCTTGAGATATTTACTGTCTGATGAAAGAAATGGTCTAGGTTGACGGCTATGAGAAGATGCATCAGAAGAAAGATCAGAACTTTTTGTGGGCCTCACTGGTAATGAAGATTGCTTCATCACAACTGCATTCTGATAATAATGCAAAAAGAGTTAAACGATGAACTATGCAAACATTTATTATGCAATGTAGATATAAGATAATAACAAGTTGCATAAATAAGACATGTATGGAACTTGTACTAAGCACAAACTTACATCATAATGTTGCACAGGGTCGCTACAGATCCTTTTTTGGCGACTATCTTCTAATGATGACTGCTTCATTAAAACAGCATTCTGGTAACATTGTAAACATAGTTACAACAATTAACTATTCAAACATGTATTACGCAATGTAGAGATCAGATAACAACATGTAGCAGAAATAAGCACAAGATAAGATAAGATGCATGTACTAAGCACATACTGGCTCACTGCAGGTCCTTCTCTTGCGTGCACTAGTCGTGGTCAACATGCCTATCATTTTAGGTTCAGCCATCAAGTGAAATGCTAATCCTCCTGCTCCATTGTCCTTAATCTGTGTTTAGATATCACATTTAAGACCAAGTCAGCTGGTTTCAAATAACAAAAAACTTGAGCTGCCAAATGAATAAGCCAATAGTTACCAGATATCAAATTAAAACCAACTAGATGTTGCTTTGCATGAGATACGAATTTCAGACATTCAGATTTAGAGTAGGGTAATGCCAAGGTTTTACACATAAAGTAAACTGGCATTAAGAATGACCAAATGTCAGGTTCAAATCACCCTCGAAGTTTCTCCAAGACAAGCATATCAAATAGGCAGAAACATAGTAAAGCATGAATGGCATTGCTATGGCAGGGTTCCAAGTGTTAATCTCTTGCATAAGGAACAATGCATATAGGTTATAGATAATAACGGAAGTAAACTGCCAAAATTACCAACCACGAACTCAGATTCCAACCTTACCTAGCGTCCCCGCTGTTAATGTTGGATGTTCTAATAAGTGGTTCGCATGATCAATCCCAAGGAAAAATAACATTGACAAGTCAGTCTACGATAATACAAAGACCAGACATGCACGCAGCAATAACTATATAAGCTAAAGACGAGGTATAAGAGCAAGCAGATTGGAAATGCACATAGCATGATTATAAAAGCAGTGTGAGAATAGCAGACACGAGAAAACAGCTAGCGGTGAGCTAATGACGTGGTATAAGAACAAGCAGATTGGAAATGCCCATAGCACGACTATAAAAGCAGTGCGACAATAGCATGCAGTACAAAAACAGTTGGCAGCAAATGAATGGGTACAAGGCTATAAATATGTGGATGCACACAGGTGTCAGTAGAATGAACAGGATGGTAGCGACCGGATAATGCTTTTGTACTGTACAACATTTAAACAAACTTCATGCGAAGCAACACATCAAGAAAGTTAACGGCATATGAGATCTGCAAATAACTACACAAAACATGGCTAAAGAAACACCGCGATCTAACGGGCCAGCGTACTAACCAAGCTGCGGCGGGGTGGACGGGGGCGGCAACTTGCATTCCAGCGGCGGCGAACGCGGGAGACGATGAATCGACCATGTTTCAGTAGAAGCGGGCGTTAGTGAAGCAGATCTGGTTGGCTGGCAAGGTATTCGGTGAAGTTGATACAGCCGCTGCGGCGAGGTAGTCGGTGGCGAGGTCGGCGGTGAAGCAGATCCGTCGGTGGCGAGGTCGGCGGTGAAGCAGATCCGTCGGTGGCGAGGTCGGCGGTGAAGCAGATCCGTCGGTGACGAGGGCGGCGGGGGAGCGGATCAGGTGGGTGGACAGCCAACACGATCAAGGCTACGCTGTGGAGGAGTATGCCGGCGGCGAAGCAGATCTAGTACTGTAGAGAGTCAGAGCTTTGGCGTGTGAGAGTATTTTTGAGCTAATGGGGCGAATGGTTGGTGGGTGGGTGTGGGCCTGTGGGGAGGGTTCGGGATCTAGGCAAGATATTTCATTGTTACCGAATGAGCCCTCCATGGTCGGTGGGTTGTAGCTTCCGGACCAGGGTTAAAAGGGTAAAACTGGTCACGGGATTTTCGAATGGATGCGGCGGGATGATTTGGCGCGTGGCCGAAATTTTCAGTTTCAAGCTACAGTACGAGCAGAACGACAAAAATAATGTTCTTCCCCAGGGAGCTCTCATTTCTTCCTCTTCTCTTTCTCTCTCGAGTCTCTCCCACTCCCCCGGCTCCTCTCCCCCTTCTCTCCGGCGGCCTCGCCGGCCGGAGACGAGGCCGACTTCTCTCTGTATATTGTACACCCTCCGAACTAAATTAATTGATTCAACTTTCCTTAGACGTGTATGTATCTAGAGTAAAAACATGTGTGGATACATCCATATTTAGATAAGCAAAGTTGAGTCAGCTAATTTGGATCCGAGGGAGTTAGTGTTGTTGTAAGCTTAGATCCAGTGTTTCCCATGAGCAGAATGGCGCAATGGAGTCGGGGATCTCGTCATCGGCTTCAGATCTGGCCTATGGTGAATCTGGCGGATCTTGCCGGCCAAACCCCGATCTGGTGCCATCAATGTGATGGCGCTAACGGTGAGGCTTGCTTTGGTCAGTGCTTCAGATCTGGCCAATGGGGAAGTCAAGCTGCTAAAGTTCACAAGCTCGGGGCATACGACGGCGTCATCCGTCTTGCCCGTGCACATCTTGGACTTTCAGCGACCCTTCTCAGAGCCAATATGCCGTTGCTGAGGCCCTTCTTCTCCTTCGTCCTGGCGACTACCGGCGACACCGTCCCAAGTGGTGCGTCCCCGGCGACGGAGTTGCTGGAAAGGATGCGGAGCAGAGATCTGATGTGCGGTCGAGAAGGACTCGATTGATTTTCTTCTATATGTTTTGGGGTCCTTTTTGTAAAGTTGCAGGTTCTATTAGTTATTGTCTAGTACTTTTGGTCCTCTATGTAATTTTTTGGACTAGTTTCCATTGGCACTGATAAACTTGAATTTTGACAAGTTCACGAGGAAAAAAATTCCTTTGCACATATGGCCTATCATGTATAAACATTCTTGAGATTTAAACTATATGTAATGTGCCATGCATTAACCCTAAACCATATATATGTAACTAACCCTAGCTGATCAAACCCTACTTAATTAAAACAAATAACCCTAAACTATACGCATGCACTTTATGCGCAAAGGCGCGGGTGCCTCTAATAATGTGTGTGCGCACTCGATCGATGATCCCTAAACCTTATACAACCCTGAAACCCTAATCCCTAATCCCTAAACCCTAAACACCCTAAACACTAAACCCTAGACCCTAAACCCTAACCCTAACCCTAAACCCTAATTAAACCCTATATATAGGCCAACGACACTTAATTGTGCATCAAGCAGGCCAGGGGTGCCTCGCGGTCCTCTAATTAAATTAAATGTGCCATGCATTAACCCTAAACCATATATATGTAACTAACCATAGCTAATCAACCCTACTTAATGAAAACACATAACCCTAAACTATACTAGCTATAACCCGATCTAATAAAAACATGCTCTATATATAGCAGCTAGCTAGCAAACCGTAGATTAACACCAATTAATATATACATGGCCTATATCGATCATGTTGTATAACATATCCCTGAGATTCATTAATTAATTATATAATTATCGTGATAAATTAATTAACTTTAATTTTGACAAGTTCTCTCGAATGAAAACACATTTGATTAAGTTGCCTCATAATATATATATATAATTAGTGTGCATGCATGGCCTACCATGCATTCGTGCATATATTTTAATGTATATTTGAACATATTCTTGGGGATTTCAATCTCTCTCTCTCGATCATCTATATATCGTTGGTGGCCAAAAAACACACATATATATATATATGCATGCAATTTATGCGTAAAGGCGCGGGTGCCTCTAATAATGTGTGTGCGCACTCGATCGATGATCCCTAAACCTTAAACAACCCTAAAACCCCTAAATCCCTAATCCCTAAACCCTAAACACCCTAAACACTAAACCCTAAACCCTAGACCCTAAACGTACCCTAACCCTAACCCTAACCCTAACCCTAAACCCTAGCTAATCCTAAACCCCAATTAAACCCTATGTATAGGCCAACGACACTTAATTGTGCATCGATCGAGCGGGTCATGGGTGCCTCGCGATCCTCTAATAAAATTAAATGTGCCATGCATTAACCATAAACCATATATATGTAACTAACCCTAGCTAATCAACCCTACTTAATTAAAACACATAACCCTAAACTATACTAGATATAACCCGATCTAATAAAAACATGCTCTATATATAGCAGCTAGCTAGCAAACCGTAGATTAACACCAATTAAAATATACATGGCCTATATCGATCATGTTGTATAACATATCCCTGAGATTCATTAATTAATTATATAATTATCGTGATAAATTAATTAACTTGAACTTTGACAAGTTCTCTCGAATGAAAACACATTTGATTAAGTTGCCTCATAATATATATATATAATTAGTGTGCATGCATGGCCTACAATGCATTCGTGCATATATTTTAATGTATATTTGAACATATTCTTGGGGATTTCAATCTCTCTCTCTCTCTCGATCATCTATATATCGTTGGTGGCCCAAAAAACACACATATATATGCATGCAATTTATGCGTAAAGGCGCGGGTGCCTCTAATAATATAATGTGTGTGCGCACTCGATCGATGATCCCTAAACCTTAAACAACCCTAAAACCTTAAATCCCTAATCCCTAAACCCTAAACACCCTAAACACTAAACCCTAAACCCTAGACCCTAAACATACCCTAACCCTAACCCTAACCCTAACCCTAAACCCTAGCTAATCCTAAACCCCAATTAAACCCTCTGTATAGGCCAACGACACTTAATTGTGCATCGATCGAGCGGGTCATGGGTGCCTCGTGATCCTCTAATAAAATTAAATGTGCCGTGCATTAACCCTAAACCATATATATGTAACTAACCCTAGCTAATCAACCCTACTTAATTAAAACACATAACCCTAAACTATACTAGCTAGCTGCTATAACCCGATCTAATAAAAACATGCTCTATATATAGCAGCTAGCTAGCAAACCGTAGATTAACACCAATTAAAATATACATGGCCTATATCGATCATGTTGCATAACATATCCCTGAGATTCATTAATTAATTATATAATTATCGTGATAAATTAATTAACTTGAACTTTGACAAGTTCTCTCGAATGAAAACACATTTGATTAAGTTGCCTCATAATATATATATAATTAGTGTGCATGCATGGCCTACAATGCATTCGTGCATATATTTTAATGTATATTTGAACATATTCTTGGGGATTTCAATCTCTCTCTCTCTCTCGATCATCTATATATCGTTGGTGGCCCAAAAAACACACATATATATGCATGCAATTTATGCGTAACGGCGCGGGTGCCTCTAATAATGTGTGTGCGCACTCGATCGATGATCCCTAAACCTTAAACAACCCTAAAACCTTAAATCCCTAATCCCTAAACCCTAAACACCCTAAACACTAAACCCTAAACCCTAGACCCTAAACGTACCCTAACCCTAACCCTAAACCCTAGCTAATCCTAAACCCCAATTAAACCCTATGTATAGGCCAACGACACTTAATTGTGCATCGATCGAGTGGGTCATGGGTGCCTCGTGATCCTCTAATAAAATTAAATGTGCCATGCATTAACCCTAAACCATATATATGTAACTAACCCTAGCTAATCAACCCTACTTAATTAACACACATAACCCTAAACTATACTAGCTAGCTATAACCCGATCTAATAAAAACATGCTCTATATATAGCAGCTAGCTAGCAAACCGTAGATTAACACCAATTAAAATATACATGGCCTATATCGATCATGTTGTATAACATATCCCTGAGAATCATTAATTAATTATATAATTATCGTGATAAATTAATTAACTTGAACTTTGACAAGTTCTCTCGAATGAAAACACATTTGATTAAGTTGCCTCATAATATATATATAATTAGTGTGCATGCATGGCCTACAATGCATTCGTGCATATATTTTAATGTATATTTGAACATATTCTTGGGGATTTCAATCTCTCTCTCTCTCTCGATCATCTATATATCGTTGGTGGCCCAAAAAACACACATATATACGCATGCACTTGATGCGTAAAGGCGCGGGTGCCTCTAATAATGTGTGTGCGCACTCGATCGATGATCCCTAAACCTTAAACAACCCTAAAACCCTAATCCCTAATCCCCTAAACCCTAAACACCCTAAACACACTAAACCCTAGACCCTAAACACCCTAAACACTAAACCCTAAACCCTAGACCCTAAACACCGTAAACCCTAAACCATAAACCCTAAACCCTAAACCCTAAACCCTAAACCCTAAACCCTAAAACCCTAAACCCTAAACACTAAACCCTAAACCCTATAAACACCCTAAACACTAATTAAAACCTAAACCCTAGACCCTAAACACTAAACCCTAAACCCTAGACCCTAAACACCGTAAACACTAAACCCTAAACCCTAAACACCCTAAACACTAATTAAACCCTAAACCATAGACCCTAAACACTAGACCCTAAACCCTAGACCCTAAACACCCTAAACACTAAACCCTAGACCCTCTAAACACAGTAAACACTAAACCCTAAACCCTAGACCCTAGCTAAACACCCAAAACACTAAACCCTAAACCCAGCTAGCTAACCCTAAACCCTAATTAAACCCTATATATATAGGCCAACGACACTTAATTGTGCATCAAGCAGGCCAGGGGTGCCTCGCGGTCCTCTAGTTAAATTAAATGTGACATGCATTAACCCTAAACCATATATATATAACTAACCCCTAGCTAATCAAACCCTAGTTAATTAAAACACATAACCCTAAACTATACTAGCTATAACCCGATCTAATAAAAACATGCTCTATATATAGCATGCAGCTAGCTAGCAAAAACGGTAGATTAAAACCAATTAATATATACATGGCCTATATATCGATCATATGTTGTATAACATCTCCCTGAGATTCATTAATTAATTATATAATTATCGATGATAAATTAATTAACTTGAATTTTGACAAGTTCTCTCGAATGAAAACACATTTGATTAAGTTTCCTCATAATATATATATAATTAGTGTGCATGCATGGCCTACCATGCATGCATTAATTCGTGCATATATTTTAATATATATTTGAACATATTCTTGGGGGATTTCAATCTCTCTCTCTCGATCATCTATATGTCGTTGGTGGCCAAAAAACACACACATATACGCATGCACTTTATGCGCAAAGGCGCGTGTGCCTCTAATAATGTGTGTGTGCGCACTCGATCGATGATCCCTAAACCTTAAACAACCCTAAAACCCTAATCCCTAATCCCCTAAACCCTAAACACCCTAAACACACTAAACCCTAGACCCTAAACACCCTAAACACTAAACCCTAAACCCTAGACCCTAAACACCGTAAACCCTAAACCCTAAACCCTAAACCCTAAACCCTAAACCCTAAACCCTAAACCCTAAACCCTAAACCCTAAACCCTAAACCCTAAAACCCTAAACCCTAAACCCTAAACCCTAAACCCTATAAACACCCTAAACACTAATTAAACCCTAAACCCTAGACCCTAAACACTAAACCCTAAACCCTAGACCCTAAACACCGTAAACACTAAACCCTAAACCCTAAACACCCTAAACACTAATTAAACCCTAAACCATAGACCCTAAACACTAGACCCTAAACCCTAGACCCTAAACACCCTAAACACTAAACCCTAGACCCTCTAAACACAGTAAACACTAAACCCTAAACCCTAGACCCTAGCTAAACACCCAAAACACTAAACCCTAAACCCAGCTAGCTAACCCTAAACCCTAATTAAACCCTATATATATAGGCCAACGACACTTAATTGTGCATCAAGCAGGCCAGGGGTGCCTCGCGGTCCTCTAGTTAAATTAAATGTGACATGCATTAACCCTAAACCATATATATATAACTAACCCCTAGCTAATCAAACCCTAGTTAATTAAAACACATAACCCTAAACTATACTAGCTATAACCCGATCTAATAAAAACATGCTCTATATATAGCATGCAGCTAGCTAGCAAAAACGGTAGATTAAAACCAATTAATATATACATGGCCTATATATCGATCATATGTTGTATAACATCTCCCTGAGATTCATTAATTAATTATATAATTATCGATGATAAATTAATTAACTTGAATTTTGACAAGTTCTCTCGAATGAAAACACATTTGATTAAGTTTCCTCATAATATATATATAATTAGTGTGCATGCATGGCCTACCATGCATGCATTAATTCGTGCATATATTTTAATATATATTTGAACATATTCTTGGGGATTTCAATCTCTCTCTCTCGATCATCTATATGTCGTTGGTGGCCAAAAAACACACACATATACGCATGCACTTTATGCGCAAAGGCGCGTGTGCCTCTAATAATGTGTGTGTGCGCACTCGATCGATGATCCCTAAACCTTAAACCCTAAATAAACCCTAATCCCTAATCCCTAAACCCTAAACACCATAAACATTAAACCCTAAACCCTAACCTCCTAACCCTAAACCCTAAACCCTAATTAAACCCTATATATATAGGCCAATGACACTTAATTATGCATCAAGCAGGCCAGGGGTGCCTCGCGGTCCTCTAATTAAATTAAATGTGCCATGCATATATATGTGTTTAATTTGGGGATTTCAATCGCTCTCTCGTATGTAGCTCTCTCTACCTCTATCTCTCTCTCTCTCTCTCTCTCTCTCTCTCTCTCTCACTGCACTTTGTGCGCAAAGGCATGCGCCTCTAATAATGTGTGCGCAGTCGATCGATCTAGTTTTGATTAATCATAGCACACAAATAAAGAAGTTGTATTTGAATCCACACAACCTATTAAAACACATAACCCCTAACATGGCCTAATTAATTAACCCTTCTCGATCTCTACCTAATTAGTGGAAATTGCACAAAATCAAAAGGGGTCCCTCACTAATTATGCATATCTGCTAGATTGTGATAAACTTTTGCCACATATATATTTGGTGGATGGGTGCATCTTGGCATGTAAACAATTAGTGTTTGCAAATGGCGTTGTCAAAATTTATGTACAAATGATTTCTTTCCATCCAAAGTGCATAAAATGGGAGTTTTAATGAAGAAAGTACAAATAAAACAGCTCAACATGCTTCCACACCCCGATTTTCACACGAAGTAGAGCATATTTAAAGGATAATTCCAGAGTTTTACTATTTTTCAAGCAACTTTGCTAATTTTCCCCCACTCACATGACTTTATGTCGATTTAACGAAAATATGGCGAATTTAAACTACATGGGCGGGATAGTTTGAATTGTGCGCGCGGCAAAGGGAACCGCCTATTCCTCAACCTTGTGCACGGCAAATTACACACGCAACTCCATTAAACGCCACCTACCAACCTTAATTATCACCCCGGCGGCCCGGCCGCATGACCCCCCACCCACCCGTACACAACTTATCCCCGTCCGTGCGAAGAGCTTCCCCTCCCCGTCCCGTCCGTGCGAAGAAGAAGCTTCTCCTCCCCGTCGTTCTTCTCGAGACGCACCGGCGGTCAAGTTGATCCACGGTAGGGCTGCTATCTCTAGCTCAATCATGTATCGGGCAAGACAGCCTAACGATTTATATTTTCTTGATGCTGCTAAAAAAATTCGTCAGTATGCTCGAACTAATTGGCACTTTATAGTTTTCCGCTCGATTTGTCATCGATCAATTTGTTCATTTGCGTGGGCATATAGAGTCAGTTCTGCACTCGATCCGTTAATTTGCTGAAATGCCATGGCAGAGTTTTGTACACGATCTGTTTGCTAAAATGTCGATGGGCATTTTTTGTTTTGTACTCGACATGATTGCTGAAATGCATAATCATGTAGTATAGTTTTGTACTCGATGGATATACATTTCCTACTTCGCCTTAAATTAATCACCAACCACTGTATCTCATAATTAAACAGATGGACAGAACTTGGAAACTGCATGGACACTTATGTTCCCCTTCATATATAAATGGTGTTCAACCCTTTATGGGGTTTATTAGAGCTCATGATGGTCACAACCTGGACGTGTATTGCCCGCGCTGCACATGTATGAATGGTGAGAAGAGGCCTCACCCTGTAGTGGCAGATCATTTACACATTTTTGGGATGGACCGCACATATGTTAGGCGGGTTTAGCATGGTGAACCATATAATGATCCTTTAGCAGGAGAAGCAGATCTTGCTCACACTGTATGTGTGCTGGCATATGTAGTTAATTATTTATATTGATGCTGCCGCTGTTTCAATCAATAGTTTGCATTGCTGTGCAAGGTTCTGTACTCAAATTTAACTTGTTGCAGATGGATGGACGGGAAGGAGAGAAAAAGCGCTTGCTTCAGGAAACGGGTTTCAGCTCTGGGACATGTGCTGTGCCAGATGAGAAGGTAAATATGTAAAACGGCATTTGTTCAGGTTGCATCCCTTAGATGTTTGTCTAATCGGTTGATGTACTAATTGCAGAAGCATAGAGTTAAAGAGGTCTCTCAGTTTGATGGGAGATTTGAAGATGAATCTCAGTTTGATGCACCTGTGGATGGTACTGATGACGAGCCTTTCATAGACGAAGGTCCTGCACCTGAGATTATCCAGTCTACAGAAGGAGGCCGTGGACCGAGTACACAGCTTTGCGTTGAAGTGGATGCACGCCCGGAGATCATCACGGGCGTCCGGGTAGTCTCAAGACCACCCAGCCCTGATGCACCTGTGGATGGTACTGATGACGAGCCTCTCATAGACGAAGGTCCTGCACCTGAGATTATCCAGCCTACAGAAGGAGGCCGTGGACCGAGTACACAGCTTTGCGTTGAAGAGGATGCACACCCGGAGATCATCAGGGGCGTCCCGGTAGTCTCAGGACCACCCAGCCCTGATGCAAAATGTTGAGCTACTTTATGATTCGTACTCTTATGTTCTGGTGCTGTAGTATGTTATGATTTGTACGCCTTTGGCGCTAGATTAAGCATTCAGTGGATGATCGCGTTGCAAAATTCGACACCCACACAATCAGTTCATCGTACAAGTAGTAGCACAATTACTTCTACAGCGATTCCTGCCAGCGCATTAGTTGGTAGCATGAAACACTTTCAGGTACTCCCCTCTGATTCATATTAATTGACTCAATTCTGTCTAGATATGGATGTATCTAGATGCATTTGTTAACTAGACTAACAAACTTGAGTCAGTTAATATGAATCCGTGTAAACCGCCCAAGTCCTCGAGCAGCTAGTTTATTGACTCTGGACTCCAAGCCTCTCGCGGCAAGCCATCGACGAAGCTTTGACCAGATCTTGGCCCGCAATTTTTTTTGTGTGGCGAATAGCAAAGCTTTGACCAGTTCCTCTCGGGATACAGCACGCCGGTGAGCTTGCACGGTTGCCATGAGCACTTTCCGGCGGAACTTCCTCTTCAGCGCCCTCAAGCCGCTGCTGCGAGACAGCACGCAGTGCCTCGAGGTGGACGGAATTCTGGATCTCAGGGCGGGTGGTCCGCATCGTCCGGGAACGATCTCCAGCGGGTTAACGAGGACATGCATGGCGGCCAGGGGATTTGTTTTTTGTTTTTTTTTGGTTTGAGCTTGGGATTTGGGGTTTTTTCGGATAGGGGAGGAGGAACCGAGGAAGAGGAAGGAACAGCCGCGTGCTTGGCGCGTGGCGGTGTGCTTGAATTTCGAATTTTTGTGAAATGTTTCATTTCCCCGCTACAATTCGGGGGTTTCTTGACGCGCCAATGCGTCCCGCCGGGCAGCTTCAAGTAAATTTGGGGTGCCACACTATGGGCCCTAGTTTCAGTGAGACATGTAATGACTAGTCACATCAGTAAGTTCACTGTGTAATAAAATATGTTACCCCTCCCCTTTATGTAGCACCCCTTCTCTCCCGATCGAGTGCCGATTGCCGACGGATGCAAGCCGCTAGCTCGATCCCCTCCTTTCGCCTCCACCGTCCAGGCATCCAGCTTGGAGGGGCAAGCTGCATCTAGCCCAAGCGGATTAGGTAGGACTAGTAATGTTCTCTCCTTTCTCGAGATCGGTTCTTTTTTCCTCTCCTCGATATCTTGCGCATCTCTTTCCTATTCTGGGCAAAGGGGTGTCTTTCTGGTCACCCTCGAGCTGGGAGTGATTGATGGGGGTGGGGGGCGGGGGCTACCTTTGCTTGGATTGGGGTGTTCTTCCTTTATTTGTCGACATTTGCAACCTTTGTAGTTTCTGCTGATCCTCACTGTATCTTTTGTCAGCTTGTACAGGAAAGGCAAGACCTCGGCGGTGGGGGCAATGGAGCGTAAGGCCACCACGCATGTGGGCAGTTGGCTGAGCCTGAGCTGCGTCCCCAGCCCCGCGAAGCAGGTACTCCGTTTGCTTATCCACTCTTTACCTTTTAAGTGTCTCTCTGGTCTCTGCATCCTCAATCTGTTCCTGTTCTGGAATATGCTTAAAGTAGCACATGTCTTCAGCTGTTTGTGCGTAAAGCCTCTGTGACACCATGCTCTATATTCTCTGTATCAGGTTGGTACCTCCAGGTTCCGTGCTGAGGCTATGGGGAACGAGAATAGCGCCCCACCTGCTGCAGGAGCATGGCCCGATCTGCAGCACAAGAAGCGAAATGCCACTGCCGAGCTGGGCAGGGACCGCCCAGGGGTAATTTTTTTTAACCAACTTACCATGATGTAGTCTGAATCTGATACTCCCTCAGATCCAAATTAATTGACTCAACTATCTGTAGATACGGATGTATCTAGATGTGTTTTAGCTCTAGATACTACTGCCTCCATCCCAAAGCTTTGGGCTTATATTATTTTTAGAAAGTCAAACTATACCATGTTTGACTAAGCTTTTACCAAAAATCAGTAACATGCAAAATACAAAATTAATATCATTAAATAGATAATAAAATATATTTTCCTACGGTATCTACACAGTATTATATTTGTTGATAGAATGTTCTAAAATTTTGGTCAAACTTTGCTTGTTTTGATTTCTCAAAAATAAATAAGGCTTAAGCTTTTGGATGGTGGTAGTACATTCATATCTAGACAAAGCTGAGTTAACTAGTTTTTTTGTCTGTCCATAGCTAGTGTTCACGCTGCAAAAGGCTAAGAGCATCCACTATATGCATCAGTCTATCTCATACAGTAATTCAATATCACTGCTGAGGTCTGCCTTTTGTTTTGCTATTCATATGCAGACTGAAACTTTAGGGCCTTTACTCAAAAGGAAGATCAAAACTGCGGCTGATCAGGCTGCCAGTATGTTGATGCCGCCCCCATCTTCTAAATGCCTCTACAAGCACAAGGCCACGCACCAGCTGGGTGGTGATCTTTTAATGAATATGGTATATTTTCTTAATCCACAAAACATGCCTTGATTTTTCTCTGTTTATTGTCGGTTTTTTCTATGCTTGCCAAAAGTTTACAACAACAACAACAACAACCAAGCCTTTCAGTCCCAAACAAGTTGGGGTAGGCTAGAGTTGAAACCCATAAGATCTCGAAGCCAAAAGTTTAGAAACACCAAATTCGTTTGCTTACAATCATCATACAGTAATGTTCATCTACTCCAGTTCCCCTAACCCAACATAAAATGATGTTAATTTCGATTTTTAGATTAAAAGAGCACCATTAGGCGCTGTTAATTACGACTTTGAGATTAAAATGTCATTTGCAATTGTTAATTACAATTTTGAGACAATTGGTTAGTTTAACCTCGATCTCTTCTGCTCTCCATTTTTCCCAACCGAACAAAAATGTAACCATTCCATTCCTCTGAAATGGAACCATTCCATTCCATTCCACGCTGTTTCAGAACCGAACACACCCTTGCATTGTTGTGAACTGTTGTCCATACACGGCCATACCCTTCCACTTACATCTAGCACTATATGCATCAGTCTGTCTCAGAGTCATTCAATATCACTGCTGAGATCTGTTCCCATTCTTATGCAGGCTGAAACTGCTGCGCCTTTACTCAAGTGGATGCAAAATGGGGCTAATGAGGCTGCTGTGAGGACGATGGTGCCGGCACCATCTTCCGAAAACCTCTACAAGCACGAGGCCATGGGCCAGCTGGGTGGTGACCTTTTAATGAATCTGGTATATTTTCTTAATCCACATACATGATTTCATTATTATCTGTTTAATTACTGTTGGCTTTGTCTAATGCTTACCAAAAGTTCAGAAACACTGCGTTTGCTTACAATCATCATACACTAATTTTTCACTTTTCAGTCTGTCTCATCCAGTATATAAACTGTTGATTTCCATTGGCTTCTTTTGTAATCATTTGCATTGTTGTCAACTGTTCTCTATGCACAACCCTATTCTTCCACTTACACCCCGCACTATTTGCATCAGTCTATCTCATAGATTTATTAAATATCAATGATGAGTTCTGTTGCTATTCATATGCAGGATGAAACTTCTGTTCCTCTACTCAAATGGATAAAAAATGATCCTGATGAGGCTGCTGTGAAGACGATGGTGCTGCCACCATCTTCTGAAAACCTCCTCAAGCACAAGGCCACGGGCCAGCTGGGTGGTACCCTTTTCAGTAAGCAGGTATATTTTCTTAATCCTCATACATGATTTGATTTTTGTCTGTTTATTGCCGGCTTTGTCTAATGCTTACCAATAGTTCAGAAACACACACACCTATTCTTCCACTTACATCCAGCACTATATGCATCAGTGTCTCATAGATTCATTTTATATATCACTGCTGATGTCTGTTGCTCTTCAATTTTTATATGCAGACTGAAACTGCTAAGCCTTCATTGGTCAAAAGGATTGCAACTGCTGCTGATGAGGCATCTGCAGAGGCTGCCACCAAGTTACTGTCAGCCCCACCTTCTGGATGCTTATATAAGCTCAAGTCCAAGGATCAGCCGGGCCGTAACCATCCAAGGGTTCGGGTATATTTTCTTAAGCCACATATACATGCCATGATTTATGTCTGATATTATCACCGGCTCTGTCTAATGCTTTTTGGAATTCGGAAACACCAAATTAGCATGCTTATATTCATCATACACTAATTTTTCACTGTTCAGTTTGTAACATAGTGTTATGCACTTGCTTGTCAACATTTGCATTGCTCTGAACTATGCACTTTACACAACCTAATTCTTCCACTTACGTTCAGCGCTACGCACCAGTAGTACCTCCCATGTTTCCTTCACCATCCCGATGCCGAGCTTGCGGGAATATGGCGGGCCCATGTACATACCCCGCATATAACACCTCCTATGGCTCTATCTACCTTTCTAGTAGCTCCTTCACAGAGTTACAGGTATGTATTCTCAGTGGTTTAGCATGAATTGGCATATAGTAAAGTCTTGTTTTTAGTCTTCCTGCTTCTTACATTTGTATCAATTTTCACATGCAGACTGTACCTTGTGAACTTCGTCCAATGATTAACCAGATGTGTCCGCATGAAGGATCTTTCACTATGCATGGCAATGGCAAATTGATGAACACCTACACGGTCTATGAGGTGTATGTCTACAAGACGCAGGCCATCACATATTTGTATGGACATGATTGGAGAAAGTTTGCTTTTGACTACGGTCTGAAGAAGGGCGACGAGCTGAGGATCAGAAACTCAAACGGGCAGATATACGTAACTGCTTACAGAGTTGGAGACACTTCCAAATATATAATATGTAACTTTTTTCTACTCATATCTTTTGATAACTGCATTCTGAGCAGTTGTTCTAAACCATTCCCTCTGTTCTAGCTTGCTGGGTTTAACATGATCAAAGCTGCAGATCCCCTGACGGAACAGGAGCGGATGTCACAAAGGGCAACCACACCAGCACCGGCACCGGCTTCCCACTCTCCTGCATCAGCACCGGTTCCTGTACCAGCTCCGTTTACTGCATCTACCCAGCAGTCCCCTACATCAGCATTGGTTCCTGTAGAGGCCCCATATACTACACATGCCCAGCAGGCTCCTGCATCAGCACTGGTTCCTCTAGCTGCACCGTTTACTGCACCTGCCCAACAGTCTCCTGCATCAGCACCGGTTCCTCTAGAGGCACCGTTTACTGCACCTGCCCAGCAGTCTCCTGCATCAGCACCAGCTCGTGTACCAGCCCAGGCTCATGCACCTGCCCCAGCCAGATCACCGAGGTCTCAGCTCATTGCTGTGGCCACCCGTGTGGTGACCAGGACGCATCTGAAGGCTATGTTCGTGAGTATATGACAGCATAACTGCTCTTATCTTGATGTCTTCTCTGCTCAAAGTCTCACATGGTTCAGTGCATTGGTGCCATTGACTAATTTTTGGTGGTATCTCTTGCTTTGAATCAGAAATTGCCTAAAAGTATCTCCAAGGATCTCAATGCTGGCCGAAGGGGCAAGATATCCCTCGTCATGGAGAGTGAAGGTCTCACCGTGGAGGGACGGTACTCTGTCAGTCCCACAGATGGCCGCTTGGCTGTTACTTCCAGGTGGAAAAAGTTCATTGACGGTGCCAAACTTCGCATTGGATCAAAGTTGAAGGTCAAGATCTTTCGATGCCGCTGTGACATGCTGGTCATAAAGTTCGCGGTTGTCTAGTTCTGTTGTCCCATGAGCCCTTAGCAAATGCATTTGTAGTTATACTTATATAAGGTTATCTTATCTGAACTGCTAATTAATTGTATGGGTGGTAAAACTCTGGCAAGCTTTTGCTCTTAGCAAGTATGTATGTATGATCAGCTATTATGATAACTAATGTTTGTGTTCATCTTAATTTGCATTTCCCTTTTAGAAAAAAACTTAATTTCTATTTTGGCTGACCTGTTAGAGAACTATCAGATTGAACCCACAACATGATTCATATAGATTCATTACACTGAGCCACATGTCTTGACCTTGCGATACACTACTTCCATTAATTAGTGCAAGAAGGCTTACCTGAGCTGCCTGAACCATGGCAGATTCGAATCCACCTTATCTATCTAGAAATACAACCTTTGCAGAAAGAGGATTTGCAGTATGGGGAGGCTGACATTGGGGACCCATGAGCCAGCAGCGTCGTCAACGTTTTAAAGGTGGCAGGAGATCGAAAGAAAAAATAAGCCAAAAATCAGTTGGTAAACAAATTCAAGAAAAGAAACATTTACCTTTCTGAGAGGATGACATGCGGGACCCATGAGGCAGCAGCATCCTCAACTATTTCAAGGCGGCAGGGGATCAAAATAAAAAAGGAAATAGCCAGAAATTAATTAGGGTAAAAAATAAATCCATCAAAGGAAACTTTTATTGTTCATAGAGGATGACATGTGGGACCGACTTGCCAGCTGCGTCGTCATCGTTTCAAAGGGGGCAGGGGATCAAAAGAAAAAGACAAATAGCCAGAAATTAGGGGAAAAAAAAAATCCAACAAAGAAAACTTTTATTGTTCATAGAGGATGACATGCGGGACCCATGAGCCAGCAGCTTCCTCAACGTTTCAAAGTCGGCATGAGATTGAAAGAAAAAGTCAAGTGACATAATATCAGGAGCCAAAAATAATCCAAGAAAAGAAACTTTATTGTACATAGAGGATGACATGCGGGTCCCATTTTGTAGCAGCGGTCTCAACGCTTCCAAGGCGGCACAGGACCGAAAGAAAAATGAAGTAGCCAGAAATCAGGGTGTGAAAAAAATCCAAGAAAAGAAAGATTTCAATTGGGCTGTATCTGGACATCTGGGCCTTCGAACTATCCTGCTGGGCCTTTTGACTCGTACAATTTCAGCCCACTCCAAAACAGGAAAGGTCGGATTTTTCTCAAAAAAAAAACAGGAAAGTCCTATGCTTCGCAAAAACAAAAAACAAGGAGATTCAACATATAAGTTTGTTTATGTAGATATAAAGATTTAATTTATCCGTTTGCAATAGCTCAGAGCGAAATACAACGTTTATTGTCTGCAAAATAAAATATCACATGTTTCTTGTACGGGGAGGCTGACATCGGGGACCCATGAGCCAGCAGCGGAGTCAACGTTTCAAAGGCGGCAGGGGATCGAAAATAAAAAAAGCCAAAAATCAGTTGGTAAAAAAATACAAGAAAAGAAAACATTTATCGTTCTGAGAGGATGACATGCGGGACCCATGAGGCAGCAGCATCCTCAACGTTTCAAAGTCGGCATGAGATCGAAAGAAAAAGGCAAGTGACATAATATCAGGAGCCAAAAATAATCCAAGAAAAGAAACTTTATTGTACATAGAGGATGACATGCGGGTCCCATTTTGTAGCAGCGGTCTCAACGTTTCCAAGGCGGCACAGGACCAAAAGAAAAATGAGGCAGCAGCATTCTCAACAATTCCAAGGCGGCAGGGGATCAAAAGAAAAATAAAGGAAATAGCCAGAAATTAATTAGGGGTCAAAAATAAATCCACCAAAGGAAACTTTTATTGTTCATAGAGGATGACATGTGGGACCGACCTGCCAACAGCGTCCTCATCGTTTCAACGGGGCAGGGGATCAAAAGAAAAAGGCAAATAGCCAGAAATTAGGGGTAAAAATAACTCCAAGAAAGGAAACTTTTATTGTTCGTAGAGGATGACATGCGGGACCCATGAGCCAGCAGCTTACTCAACGTTTCAAAGGCGGCATGAGATCGAAAGAAAAAGGCAAGTGACCAAATATCAGGAGCCAAAAATAATCCAAGATTTATTGTACATAGAGGATGACATGTGGGTCCCATTTTGCAGCAGCGGTCTCAATGTTTGTAATGCGGCTTGAGATCAAAAGAAAAAGAAAGTAGCTAGTAATTAGGGGGTGAAAAAAAATCCAAGAAAAGAAAGTTGATGGACATAGAGGATGACATGCGGGTCCCTTGAACCAACAGCTTACTCAACGTTTCAAAGGGGGCAGGGGATCAAAAGAAAAAGGCAAGCCAAAAATCAGAGGGTGAAAAAAAATCCAACAAAGGAAACTTTTATAGCACATAGAGGATGACATGCGGGTCCCATGAGCCAGCAGGTACCTCAACGTTTCAAACGTGGCATGAGATCGAAAGAAAAAGTCAAGTTACCAAATATGAGGTGCCAAAAAAACTCCAAGAAAAGAAAGTTTTATAGTACATAGAGGATGACATGCGGGTCCCATTTAGCAAGCGGTATCACCGTTTGAGAGGCGGCAGGGGATCGAAAGAAAAAGGCAAGTGAAAAAATATGAGGAGCCAAAAATAATTCAAGAAAAGAAAGTTTTATAGTACATAGAGGATGACATGCGGGTCCCATTTAGCAGCAGCGGTATCACCGTTTGAGAGGCGGCAGGTGATCGAAAGAAAAAGGTAAGTGACCAAATATGAGGTGCCAAAAATAATTCAAGAAAAGAAAGTTTTATAGTACATAGAGGATGACATGCGGGTCCCATTAGCAGCAGCGGTATCACCGTTTGAGAGGCGGCAGGGGATCGAAAGAAAAAGGCAAGTGACCAAATTTGAGGTGCCAAAAATAATCCAGGAAAAGAAAGTTTTATAGTACATAGAGGATGACATGCGGGTCCCAGTTAGCAGCAGCGGTATCACCGTTTGAGAGGCGGCAGGGGATCGAAAGAAAAAGGCAAGTGACCAAATTTGAGGTGCCAAAAAAACTCCAAGAAAAGAAAGTTGATTGCACATAGAGGATGACATGCGGGTCCCATTTAGCAGCAGCGGTCTCAACGTTTCCAAGGCGGCAAGGGATCAAAAGAAAAAGGAAGTAGCCAGAAATCAGGGGGTCAAAAAAATCCAAGAATAGAAAGAATTTTGGTTCATAGAGGATGACATGCGGGACCCATGATCCTGCATCGTAAACGGCTCGATCGGAGAACGTTGAACGAGATGGCGCGATGTAGAAAAAAAACAATGCCAGAGAGGCTGCCATCTGGGCCCTACATCCCTCGGCGGTGCGGATTTGCGTTGACTCGGCCGGCGAACCCGAGATTTCGAGATGCACCACGTCCCGGGCCACCATACGCCACGTTTTGGCCGCTTTCGTCGGGCTAGGTGGCCTCAAAAACGAGAAAAAAAAAGTTTTGACATGCACCACGGAGGGACCAAAATCGTCGGCCATGGTACACCAGCAACCACGGCGCGACTTCAACTTCGTCGGCCATGGCAACTTTTCTTGTAGTGCTTTTATTTTCATGTTTTAAAATTGTTCAAATCTTGGTCAAACTGTACCTAGGATTTGATCAAGATTCAAATGGGCATAAAATTTCAAAAAAAATGAAAAACCAAAGCATATAGCCTTCTTATGTCATATAGTAAGCACTCGATCAAGTTGGTAAACAAGGTCTAGACATATTCAAACCAGAAAAATCATGTTTCTACCCCTAGCCCTAAACTTTGTCTTATGAAGTCAAGCACGAAGAGAAGTCGTTTTGGATTTCAAACATGGAAATTTCAAAAACCTTCCCAAAAGCTTCATTTTGGAGTGACTAAGAAGGATACAGGCTTACCTTTTCATTTTCATGTTTTAAACTTGTTTAAATATTGGTTAAGCCTAGGATTTGACCAAGATCAAATGGGCATAAAAATTCAGAAAAAGTCAAAAAAAATGAAAACCAAAGCACATAGTATTATTATGTCATATAGTAAGCATTCAAGTTGATAAACAAGGTCTAAACAACAAACTAGACAAATCATGTATCTACCCCCTAACCCTAAACTCTGTCTTATGAAGTCAAGCATGAAGAGAAGTGGTTTTGGGTTTCAAACATGGAAATTTCAAAAAACTCCCAAAAGCTTCTCATTTTTGAGTGACTAAGAAGGATTCAGGCTTACCTTTTCATTTTCATGTTTTAAACTTGTTCAAATCTTGGTCAAACTTAGGATTTGACCAAGATTCAAATGTGCATAAAAATTGGGAGGAAGGGTATGAATTACAATTCAAAAAAACAAGGTAACTTAAATACTTGGATGCCCCAAAGATGTGTGGAAGCCCAGAACAATGGCAAAACATGTGCGCACGCTGCATCCAATTCAAGTAGAACACATAGTAGGCATCGATAGTTTGACCTAAATTTGAAATCAAAGAGAAGGTGGTTAGAAAAAATCGAAATTGGCAAAGCAAAGCATGAAATCATAAATTTGTGATGCACTATAGCTATGAAAAGTATCAAACAATGCATACCAAAATGATTTTTTAGAGGAATACTAGTTCAACTTATTTTAATTTTATATTAGTAGCCCAAAATCGAACTAGTAGTTGGATATTTCTGAACTTGATCTGTAGTAGTGGGCAAAACCCTAGTTTAACCTATTTAATCATAGATTCGTAGGTCGATTTTTCTACTTTTTTATTATTACTATGCAGCACATGTGTGTTTGCCCGTCGAGTGAAACTCGGAGGAAGAAGGGATCACTCGGAAGGAGAGAAGAAGGGAGAGAATTATGGTGTCTCCCCTTTTTCGGGTGATGATGTTGACTTTTGTGCAGGGTTTGTCAGTGAGCAGGAGGTGCGAGCGAGCGAGCGAGCGAGTCGAGCGAGGCCGAGAATGAGAGAGATTTGTTTTTTTTTTGAGAGGGACAACCGAAGGATCCAGAAGGACCCACATACTTCCAATACGCATCCTGATGCGTCTTCTCTTGACAAAGAAAATGGCTGGGAGTTTGCGTACCTATTGCACGTGACTTGTGCTCACTGAAGTGTGGGACCTCACGCATGGGCACCACACGTAAGTGACAGACCTGTTGATGTAAAAACTCGGTTGATTATTATACTACTACATTTATACAAAGTTTCCTATGGATTCAAGGGTACGAAAGCCAAGTTAAATCATTTACATGACATTATTTTTTCCATGAAGCCAAGTTAACTCATTTATCAATTGGTACATTTTGGAGTGACTAAGAAGGATCCAGGCTTACTTTTTCATTTTCATGTTTTAAACATGTTTAAATCTTGGTCAAACCTATGACTTGACCAAGATTCAAATGGGCATAAAAATTCAAAAAAAAGAAAAACAAAAGCACACCGTCTTCCTATGTCATATATCAAGGTGATAAACAAGGTCTGCCATATTCAAACCACAAAAATCATGTATCTACCCCCTAACCCTAAACAAGGATCCAGGCTTACCCTTTTCATTTTCATGTTTTTAAACTTGTTCAAATCTTGGTCAAACTTAGGATTTGACGAAGATTCAAATGGGCGTAAAAATACTTAGAAAAATCATGTACGTATCTACCCCAAACCCTAAACTCTATCTTACGAAGCCAAGCATGAAGAGAAGTGGTTTTGGGTTTCAAACATGGAAATTTCAAAAACCTCCCAAAAGCTTCATTTTAGAGTGACTAAGAAGGATCCATGCTTACCTTTTATTTTCATGTTTTAAACATGTTCAAATCTTGGTCAAACCGTACGTACCTAGGATTTGACCAATATTCAAATGGGCATAAAAATTCAAAAAAAAATGAAAAACCAAAGCACATAGCCTAGCTTCTTATATATGCCATATAGTAAGCACTCAAGCTAGTTGATAAACAAAGTCTAGACATATTCAAACCAGAAAAATCATGTATCTATATACCCCTAACCCTAAACTTTGTCTTAATTATGAAGTCAAGCACGAAGAGAAGTCGTTTTGGGTTTCAAACATGGACATTTCAAAAACCCTCCCAAAAGCTTCATTGTGGTGTGACGTACTAAGAAGGATACATGCTTACATTTTCAACAACCCCCCTAAAAGCTTCATTATAGAGTGACTAAGAAAGGATCCAGTCTGGCGGGCTTACCTTTTATTTTCTTGTTTTAAACTTGTTCAAATCTCGGTCAAACCTAGGATTTGACCAAGATTCAAAATGTGCATCAAATTTTAAAAAAATTAAAAACCAAATTAAAGCGCATAGTGTTCTTATGTCATATAGTAAGCATTAAAGTTGATAAACAAGGTCTAGACACATATTCAAACAAGACAAGTCATGTATCTATACCCCTAACCCCTAAACTCTATCTTATGAAGTCAACAACATGAAGAGAAGTGGTTTTGGGTTTCAAACATGGAAATTTCAAAAACCTCCCAAAAGCTTCATTTTAGAGTGACTAATATATATAAGAAGGATACATGCCTGCTTACCACCTTTTCATTTTCATATTTTAAACTTGTTTAAATCCGTGTCAAATTAAACCAAGGATTTGACCAAAAGATTCAAATGGGCATAAAATTTTAAAAAAAATCAGAAAAATGAAAAACAAAAGCATATAGTCTTCTTATGTCATATAGTAAGCATTCAAGTTGATAAACAAGGTTTGGACATGCATATTCAAACCTAGGCAAATCATGTATCTATCCCCTAGCTAGCCCCTAAACTCTATCTTATGAAGTCAAGCATGAAGAGAAGTGGTTTTGGGTTTCAAACATGAAAATTTCAAGAACATCCCAAATGTCTACGTTCCCCCTCCTTTCCTGTAGACAGTGTTGGGCCTCCAAGTGCAGAGGTTTGTAGAACAGCAGCAAGTTTCCCTTAAGTGGATCACCCAAGGTTTATCGAACTCAGGGAGGAAGAGGTCAAAGATATCCCTCTCATGCAACCCTGCAACCACAAAGCAAGAAGTCTCTTGTGTCCCCAACACACCAAATAGGTGCACTAGTTCGGCGAAGAGATAGTGAAATACAGGTGGTATGAATATATATGAGCAGTAGCAACTGTGCCAGAAAATAGCTTGCTGGCGTGTAGTTGATGGTGGTAGTATTGCAGCAGTAGTAACGCAGTAAAACAGTAAACAAGCAGCGATAGCAGTATTTAGGAACAAGGCCTAGGGATTACACTTTCACTAGTGGACACTCTCAACATTGATCACATAACAGAATAGATAAATGCATACTCTACACTTTTGTTGGATGATGAACACATTGCGTAGGATTACACGAACCCTCAATGCCGGAGTTAACAAGCTCCACAATAATGCTCATGTTTAAGTAACCTTAAGTGTAAGATAGATCAAAAGACTAAACCAAGTACTAGCATAGCATGCACACTGTCACCTTCATGCATATGTAGGAGGAATAGATCACATCAATATTATCATAGCAATAGTTAACTTCGCAATCTACAAGAGATCATGATCATAGCATAAACCAAGTACTAACACGGTGCACACTGTCACCTTTGCACACATGCAGGAGGAATAAAACTACTTTAATAACACATCACTAGAGTAGCACATAGATAAATTGTGATACGATGCACATTGCAATCATAAAGAGATATAAATAAGCACTTCACTACGCTCTTCAACAGTGAATAAGTACTTCGTGAAATATAGCCTAAGAGACCCACACGGTGCACACACTGTCACCTTTACACACGTGGGACAAGGAGTCTCCGGAGATCACATAAGTAAAACCCACTTGACTAGCATAATGACATCTAGATTACAAGCATCATCATATGAATCTCAATCATGTAAGGCAGCTCATGAGATTATTGTATTGAACTACATAGGAGAGAGATGAACCACATAGCTACCGGTACAGCCCCGAGCCTCGATGGAGAACTACTCCCTCCTCATGGGAGCAGCAGCGGTGATGAAGATGGCGGTGGAGATGGCAGCGGTGTCGATGGAGAAGCCTTCCGGGGGCACTTCCCCGCTCCGGCAGGTGCCGGAACAGAGACTCCTGTCCCCCAGATCTTGGCTTCGCGATGACGGCGGCTCTGGAAGGTTTCTCGTATCGTGGCTTTCTCCGTAAGGGTTTTCGATGCAGGGGCTTTATATAGGCGAAGAGGCGGCGCAGGAGGGTCGAAGGGGCGACCACACCATAGGGTGGCGCGGGCCCAGCCCTGGCCGCGCCACCATGTCATCTGGGGCCCACAGGGCCCCCCTCTGGCGGCTCTCGGGTGTTCTGGATGCTTCCGGGCAAAATAGGAACCTGGGCGTTGATTTCGTCCAATTCCGAGAATATTTCTTTACTAGGATTTCTGAAACCAAAAACAGCAGAAAACAGGAACTGCACTTCGGCATCTTGTTAATAGGTTAGTTCCAGAAAATGCACGAATATGACATAAAGTGTGCATAAAACATGTAGGTATCATCAATAAAGTAGCATGGAACATAAGAAATTATCGATACGTTGGAGACGTATCAGCATCCCCAAGCTTAGTTCTGCTCGTCCCGAGCAGGTAAAACGATAACAAAGATAATTTCTGAAGTGACATGCCATCATAATCTTGATCATACTATTTGTAAACATATGTAATGAATGCAGCGATCAAAACAATGGTAATGACATGAGTAAACAACTGAATCATAAAGCAATGACTTTTCATGAATAGCACTTTCAAGACAGGCATCAATAAGTCTTGCATAAGAGTTAACTCATAAAGCAATAATTCAAAGTAAAGGTGTTGAAGCAACACATAGGAAGATTAAGTTTCAGCGGTTGCTTTCAACTTATAACATGTATATCTCATGGATATTGTCAACATAAAGTAATATAATAAGTGCAATATGCAAGTATGTAGGAATCAATGCACAGTTCACACAAGTGTTTGCTTCTTAAGGTGGAAGGAGATAGGTAAACTGACTCAACATAAAAAGTAAAAGAATGGTCCTTCAAAGAGGAAAGCATCGATTGCTATATTTGTGCTAGAGCTTTGATTTTGAAAACATATAGAGAGCATAAAAATAAAGTTTTGAGAGGTGTTTGTTGTTGTCAACGAATGGTAGTGGGTACTCTAACTACCTCATCAACCAGACTTTCAAGAGCGGCTCCCATGAAGGACGTTATCTCTACCAGCAAGGTAGATCATCCCTCTTCTCTTTTGTTTACACATGTACTTTAGTTTAGTTTTTCTTTATTTATGGATGACACTCCTCCCAACCTTTTGCTTACACAAGCCATGGCTAACCGAATCCTCGGGTGCCTTCCAACATTCACATACCATGGAGGAGTGTCTATTTGCAAAATTAAGTTGCTTACTGATGAATCAGAGCAAAACATGTGAAGAGAATTATTAATGAAAGTTAATTAATTGGGGCTGGGAACCCCATTGCCAGCTCTTTTTGCAAAATTATTGGATAAGCGGATGTGCCACTAGTCCATTGTGAAAGTCTGTCAAAAGTAAATGACAAGATCGAAAGATAAAACACCACATACTTCCTCATGAGCTATAAAACATTGACACAAATAAGAGGTAATAAATTTTGAATGGTTTAAAGGTAGCACTCAAGCAATTTACTTTGGAATGGCGGAGAAATACCATGTAGTAGGTAGGTATGGTGGACACAAATGGCATAGTGGTTGGCTCAAGGATTTGGATGCATGAGAAGTATTCCCTCTCGATACAAGGCTTAGGCTAGCAAGGTTATTTGAAGCAAACTCAAGGATGAACCGGTGCAGCAAAACTCACATAAAAGACATATTGTAAACATTATAAGACTCTACACCGTCTTCCTTGTTGTTCAAACTCAATACTAGAAATTATCTAGACCTTAGAGAGACCAATTATGCAAACCAAATTTTAGCATGCTCTATGTATTTCTTCACTAATAGGTGCAAAGTATATGATGCAAGAGCTTAAACATGAGCACAACAATTGCCAAGTATCACATTACCCAAGACATTATAGCAATTACTACATGTAGCATTTTCCAATTCCAACCATATAACAATTTAACGAAGAAGAAACTTCGCCATGAATATTATGAGCTAAGAACACATGTGTTCATACGAACCAGCGGAGCGTGTCTCTCTCCCACACAAGGATGAACTTATTCAGAGAACTAAGATAACAAAACAAAAACAAAAATAAAAGCACACAGACGCTCCAAGTAAAATACATAGGATGTGATGGAATAAAAATATAGTTTCACTAGAAGAAACCTGATAAGTTGTCGATGAAGAAGGGGATGCCTTGGGCATCCCCAAGCTTAGATGCTTGAGTCTTCTTGAAATATGCAGGGATGAACCACCGGGGCATCCCCAAGCTTAGACCTTTCACTCTTCTCGATCACATTATATCACCCTCTTCTATTGACCCTTGAAAACTTCCTTCACACCAAACTTCAAGCAAACTCATTAGAGGGTTAGTGCATAATCAAAAATTCACATGTTCAGAGGTGACACAATCATTCTTAACACTTCTGGACATTGCACAAAACTTCTGAAAGTTAATGGAACAAAGAAACTCATTCAACTTAACAAAAGCGGCAATGCGAAATAAAAGGCAGAATCTGTCAAAAACAGAACAGTCCGTAAAGACGAATTTTAAGATGGCACCAGACTTGCTCAAATGGAAAAACTCAAAACTAATGAAAGTTGCGTACATATCTGAGGATCACGCTCGTAAATTGGCAGATTTTTTCGAATTTTCTACAGAGAACTGTGCCCAGATTCGTGACAGACAGCAATGCTGTTTCTGCGCAGCGATCCCAAATATAACATCAACTTTGACATAGAAACTTTACTTGGCACAACAAAACACAAAACTAAGATAAGGAGAGGTTGCTACAGTAGTAAACAACTTCCAAGACACAAATATAAAACAAATTACTGTAGCAAAATAACACATGGGTTATCTCCCAAGAAGTTCTTTTCTTTATAGCCATTAAGATGGGCTCAGCAGTTTTAATGATGCACTCATAAGAAATAGTATTTGAAGCAAAAGAGAGCATCAAGAGGCAAATTCAAAACACATTTAAGTCTAACATGCTTCCTATGCATAGGAATCTTGTAAATAAACAAGTTCATGAAGAGCAAAGTAACAAGCATAGGAAGATAAAACAAGTGTAGCTTCAAAAATTTCAGCACATAGAGAGGCATTTTAGTAACATGAAAATTTTTACAACCATATTTTCCTCTCTCATAATAACTTTCAGTAGCAACATGAGCAAACTCAACAATATAACTATCACATAAAGCATTCTTATCATGAGTCTCATGCATAAAATAATTACTACTCCCAACATAAGCATAGTCATTCTTATTAATTGTAGTGGGAGCAAATTCAACAAAGTAGCTATCAAATATAGGAGGTATATTGTAATCATAATCAAATTTATCCTCCATAACAGGTGGTAACAAAAGACTACTATCATTATAATCATCATAAATGGGAGGCAAAGTATCATCAAAGTAAATTTTCTCCTCAATGCTTGGGGGACTAAAAATATCATGCTCATCAAAGCCAGCTTCCCCAAGCTTAGAATTTTCCATAGCATTAGCAACAATGGTGTTCAAAGCATTCATAGTAATAACATTCCCATTAGCATGCATATAAAGTTCCATGGGTTTCTTAATTCTTTCTTCAAACACATCATGTCCTAATTCAAGATAAAGTTCATAAAGATCTCTCATATTTTTGTTGTTTTCCATTATGCCTAACTAGTGTAAACAAGAAACCAAAAGTCGCAATTGCAGAGTCTAAAGGAAATAGCTTCGAGTACTTACAACGGCGCCGGAAAATAGCTTAGTAGCCGAGGTCCGGAGTGTGAGTACCTTTTACCTTTCCTCCCCGGCAACGGCGCCAGAAAAGTGCTTGATGTCTACGTTCCCCCTCCTTTCCTGTAGACAGTGTTGGGCCTCCAAGTGCAGAGGTTTGTAGAACAGCAGCAAGTTTCCCTTAAGTGGATCACCCAAGGTTTATCGAACTCAGGGAGGAAGAGGTCAAAGATATCCCTCTCATGCAACCCTGCAACCACAAAGCAAGAAGTCTCTTGTGTCCCCAACACACCAAATAGGTGCACTAGTTCGGCGAAGAGATAGTGAAATACAGGTGGTATGAATATATATGAGCAGTAGCAACGGTGCCAGAAAATAGCTTGCTGGCGTGTAGTTGATGGTGGTAGTATTGCAGCAGTAGTAACGCAAAGTAACAAGCAGCGATAGCAGTATTTAGGAACAAGGCCTAGGGATTACACTTTCACTAGTGGACACTCTCAACATTGATCACATAACAGAATAGATAAATGCATACTCTACACTTTTGTTGGATGATGAACACATTGCGTAGGATTACACGAACCCTCAATGCCGGAGTTAACAAGCTCCACAATAATGCTCATGTTTAAGTAACCTTAAGTGTAAGATAGATCAAAAGACTAAACCAAGTACTAGCATAGCATGCACACTGTCACCTTCATGCATATGTAGGAGGAATAGATCACATCAATATTATCATAGCAATAGTTAACTTCGCAATCTACAAGAGATCATGATCATAGCATAAACCAAGTACTAACACGGTGCACGCACTGTCACCTTTGCACACATGCAGGAGGAATAAAACTACTTTAATAACACATCACTAGAGTAGCACATAGATAAATTGTGATACGATGCACATTGCAATCATAAAGAGATATAAATAAGCACTTCACTACGCTCTTCAACAGTGAATAAGTACTTCGTGAAATATAGCCTAAGAGACCCACACGGTGCACACACTGTCACCTTTACACACGTGGGACAAGGAGTCTCCGGAGATCACATAAGTAAAACCCACTTGACTAGCATAATGACATCTAGATTACAAGCATCATCATATGAATCTCAATCATGTAAGGCAGCTCATGAGATTATTGTATTGAACTACATAGGAGAGAGATGAACCACATAGCTACCGGTACAGCCCCGAGCCTCGATGGAGAACTACTCCCTCCTCATGGGAGCAGCAGCGGTGATGAAGATGGCGGTGGAGATGGCAGCGGTGTCGATGGAGAAGCCTTCCGGGGCACTTCCCCGTCCCGGCAGGGTGCCGGAACAGAGACTCCTGTCCCCCAGATCTTGGCTTCGCGATGACGGCGGCTCTGGAAGGTTTCTCGTATCGTGGCTTTCTCCCCCCGAGCCTCGATGGAGGGGCTTTATATAGGCGAAGAGGCGGCGCAGGAGGGTCGAAGGGCGACCACACCATAGGGTGGCGCGGGCCCAGCCCTGGCCGCGCCACCATGTCATCTGGGGCCCACAGGCCCCCCTCTGGCGGCTCGGTGTTCTGGATGCTTCCGGGCAAAATAGGAACACGGGCGTTGATTTCGTCCAATTCCGAGAATATTTCTTTACTAGGATTTCTGAACCAAAAAAGCAGAAAACAGAACTGGCACTTCGGCATCTTGTTAATAGGTTAGTTCCAGAAAATGCACGAATATGACATAAAGTGTGCATAAAACATGTAGGTATCATCAATAAAGTAGCATGGAACATAAGAAATTATCGATACGTTGGAGACGTATCAATCCCAAAAACTTCTTTTTAGAGTGACTAAGAAAGGATACAGGCTTCCCCTTTTCATTTTCATGTTTTATACTTGTTTAAATCTTGGCCAAACCTAGGATTTGACAAAGATTCAAATGTGCATCTATCAAAATAAAAAAATCAGAAAAATTAAAAACCAAAGCACATAGTTTTCTTATGTCATATATAGTTAGCATTAAAGTTGATATAAACAAGGTCTAGATATATTCAAACAAGAAAAATCATGTATCTACCCCTAACCCTAAACTCTGTCTTATGTGTAGTCAAGCATGAAGAGAAGTGGTTTTGGGTTTCAAACTTGGAAATTTCAAGAACCCCCCAAAAGCTTCATTTTAGAGTGACTAAAGGATCCAGGTCGGGCTTACCTTTTATTTTCATGTTTTAAAATTGTTCAAATCTTGGTCAAACTGTACCTAGGATTTGATCAAGATTCAAATGGGCATAAAATTTCAAAAAAAATGAAAAACCAAAGCATATAGCCTTCTTATGTCATATAGTAAGCACTCGATCAAGTTGGTAAACAAGGTCTAGACATATTCAAACCAGAAAAATCATGTTTCTACCCCTAGCCCTAAACTTTGTCTTATGAAGTCAAGCACGAAGAGAAGTCGTTTTGGATTTCAAACATGGAAATTTCAAAAACCTTCCCAAAAGCTTCATTTTGGAGTGACTAAGAAGGATACAGGCTTACCTTTTCATTTTCATGTTTTAAACTTGTTTAAATATTGGTTAAGCCTAGGATTTGACCAAGATCAAATGGGCATAAAATTTCAAAAAAAATGAAAAACCAAAGCATATAGCCTTCTTATGTCATATAGTAAGCACTCAAG